>CM060944.1:106955840-108205840 GCA_030765085.1 Allium cepa | reverse complement strand
CGACTGGTTCAGGGTCCAATCCTTGCCTGAATTAATATATGCCAATTTTAGCTATATCCAATCAACAGGTTGGGTACAATTGATCAACTGAATAATGAATAAACCGACTAGTGGGAAACAACTGGTCGACTGAACAAGTGATTAGACGATTGGTTTATCCAACCAATCGATTGATTGGTTAGAGATTTGATTCTTAGGCCATGAAGGTTTTTGTGATGAAAATAGAGGAGTTTTAACTGACACGATGGAGCTCCGAAGCATGTAGGTGATGCTTGATGACATGGAAGCTATATGTCACACTTGCAATTCATTTTGGTTATTATGATGATTTTGATGTATTAGTTTGATGCTTCGAGACCAGATGACTAAGGTATTTTGGATATGTTTTCATATGACGTAATATGTACATGTTCCTTGGCCAAGGCCTTGGGACTAGATATTCATAGATAATTGGTTATGGGATATGGTGTTGACGTGTTGGGCACATCCGTGTGACGTCGAGTCCGAGGTAGGAGCCGTCATTTCTTAGCAACAAGGGCTTTTTTGCCTTAGGTTATTAACTTTTTTCCTTATATGTAACTCGATGTGTAATAGCGAGGCATGTGGCATATCGAATTGGGTTGGACATGATCAAAAGTAATACATCATCATGCTGGTATTAGATCATTTACCATACTTGATGGGTCATGACCTTGTCAGGGGACCAGAGGCTCGCTAGTTTAGTGTGTAGTGTTTTCTTTACATTCAACTTGCCATAATGATTTAACCAATTTACTAGATTCATCACATATTGTGTAGCACTACAATATAAATGTGCTTACTTGTGTATGAAAGAGAAGATGCATGTGTAGGTATAATTTCGGTACTTCATAAGACATTACTTGATATTTTACATGTTATATTAATATATCAGTGATTATGAAATTAGGGATATTTCCCTTTCACCGGACTTTATGTCTAACCCTCGTTATGTTTTTTCTTTTTTTGTGTATTCCTTGAGTTGGTTGACCTAGAGGAGGGAACATTACTACTTAGAGATAAGCTTTAGAGCCATAACTATTAGCACCATTATTATATATATCCAATATTTTTGTGTATAAACATGTCAGACTTGTTTATATATATGTGACTTATTATATGGATTTGATATACTATTTGATTTGTTTGGAGTATTTTGTACTATGACCATTGTATTGTGCATCTCTTTTATTTGTATGATTTTCACTTAGTCTTACATATTTATATGTTGATATTATAATCTATTCGTTCCGTTGTAAGATTCCATATGAATATGCGACAGATATTCTACATATACTTATGGTGTTACCTTTTTGAGCCGCCATTCGCGGAATTTATGAACGCATGTGCTATTTTTTTACATGAATTCTTGGTTTGCGTATGAAAAGTCTTTAAATACGACATGTTGATTTTTTTTATAACATTGACTTTTGACTTTCAGCAGTTAACTTTCCAACCGTTGACTTTTGAACTTAGGAGAATATAAAATAACATGGTTTTATGTGATTTTAACCTCAAAGTAAGACTTTATCACATGTAAAGTTATCCTTTAAACGATTGATCCAATTGGAATCCTTCTAATGAGGCTTTATTGGATATATTGACCATTGATTACCAAACGAACCGAAATTGAGTTGATCAAGTTAGCTTATTGTAAGTGTCTAAAAGACCAATATCAAGTTAGTATATCATATGTCAGCTGATATCAATTTGAAACTAAATGAATTTCTTTAAAATGCACCTTGGAGAAGTGTACTTACTTGTGTATTTTAAGGATATTATTCTCCGTTTGACATACGATTGATTGGGATCATGTGTATATGAATGTTTGTTGTGTGTGTTGGATTATGTCCATTTTGTAGTGGGTATATTGGGTGGATTTCAAATTTTTTTCCTTTACTGGATCTTTATTAGGTTTATATCTATATTAAATCAAAATATATATTATCTTATTTCATTTTCATTGAAGTAGTTATGTACATAGATGCATATCATATATATATATATATATATATATGTCAATATATTAATAAAATAATATGCATAGACTAGAGTAAATATAATAACACATGTGTATAATACACACACAAACACATAGTGAGATTTATGCTAATGTATATATACATATAATTATACTAATAAATATATATATGCATAAGAGGTCCTTTATATACATATGGGTATAATATATATATATATAGACACAAACATATATACATATAAATATATACATATGTGTGTGTATGCATATGGTTTTATATACATATATGTACAATATCAAATTAGTTGGCCAGCAACCCAGTCGAGTAAAATTGAAAATTAAACAAGTAAGATCAAAAGACAAGAGAGAAAAAACATAAGTTTTTAAAGTGGTTCGGCTAGAAAAAAATAAAAATTCAAAATCACCACTTGTGCAATCTGCTACTTTTGCCTCGAACAAGGAATATAAGAAAAAAATGAAGAATTATGAAAATGGTGGGGAATATATAAGAGGCATAGCTAACAATATTGAAAGAAACATAATAGAACTAAAGGGAAAGAGGCTAATGCATCCCAAAGTCATCAACTTTAGGGGAGCACCATTCATGGAGGAAATCATGGCAGTACCATTACCATCTTATACCAAGATTCTAGAGATTAAGTATGATGCTATGGCTGATCTAGACGACAATTTGATGGCATTCAAAAGTTATATGGACTTATATAATACCTCAGGGACGGTAAGATGCATACTATTTCCATCTACATTTTTTGGAGCAACAACAAAATGGTATCGACGCTTTCGAAAAAAGACATTTAATGGAGGAAATTTCCTTACAAGTTTTCAGCTCAATTCTACACCTCAAAAGAGCCAACTATCAATCCAAGTGTGTTAGCCAATAAGAAACAAAAACCAAGCAATTTGTCGAGGGATCATCTAAAAAGATTTAATATTGAAGCGAATAATGGTGAAAGGATGAGTGACCAAGAAAAGTTCATGTCAGTAAAATTTAGTTTGATTTAGAACACTCCATTTTGGAAAGAGCCATATATTCATGGATTCAAGGATCTATCGGATTTTCATTTTCAAGCAATTAGATTAGCTCGGATGGACGAGATTCTCCATAAGAAAAGATATCAAAGAAGAAAGAGGAAACTTTGCAGCCCTAAACAAAAAGGGAAGATAGGACAAATTCTCAAAAACCAATTTCATTGAGCTACATCGACCCATTTCTTACATATGCAATTGCTAAAGATGAGCTTATTTACCCTACATTATTTAGGTCAAGAATAAATCTTAAACTGAACAAAGATGAAGACTATTGCACTTTTCTTAAAGTGAACCAACACAAGACTGATGAAGTCGAATTTTAGCTAGAATTATTAAGATGTAACGACTCGAAATTTTCGACTCCGAAAATTCCAGATTGTTAAAGAAGAAGAAAAAAGAAAGAAGGCAAACAGAAAACTACGACATCTCATATTCGCAATGGATAAAAAATAATAACAAATAATAGCATTTTTATAAAGAAAATCTGTAATTGTTACTTTACATACAATTCATCAGGGTACAAACACTTATACGTAAACTGGACAGTTATATAACTTGTTCCAGACTACAATCCATGCAGACTACACAGACTCATATACACAGCGGAAAACTCCATATGTTCCGGCCATCTAGCTCGCCTCCTGAGCTTCAGAACATCCTTACCTAAAAATCTGTAATACTCAGTCTGACCCGAGCATTACATCAAAGCAACACCTGGGTCAGGCATGAAACCAGCGTGAGTAAACCCATATAATTTGAAACATCAAGCTATAACATATGAAAATATCAAGGTAACTCGTACCCTTTACAAGTTCTTATAGTCAATCATTTATCACACACAAATTTTTTTAGGTTAAGTGTCCATGTTACTCAATTCATTCCATTCCAGCCTTAAGGAATTTAGATACTAATCGAAATGGTTCCGAGTATTGCTGATACTCAAACCCGGTCTCTTCGAATCAAATATCATTTCTGTTTCTTAAAGATCAAGTTGTTTAAGGTTAAACAATTCAATTCAATTTAATGCTTTGAATTTACACAGTGTTCATCATAGATAAATATCACACATTCATCACAACTATATCCAATATCACATCAAAGAATATCACAGATTATCATACTATAAATATCAATCAATCCAGACATTTTACTCGAACAATCATTCATAAGCAAGATTTATTAACCCATATTATAATTAATTTAATTAACTTAAACTAAATTAATTAATTTAGAATTAATCACCTAATCCTGCTTAATCAATCATTAATTAATTTCAAACCATTTAATTAGTTAATCATTCCTTAATTACTTTACCAATCAATTAATTAGTTTTTAATTAACTTATTAATTTATCCTTTAATTATTAATTAATAAACCTTAATTATTAATTAATAAAATTTAATTGCAAATTAATTAATCCTTAATTATCAATTAATTAACCTCTAATTACCAATTAATTAATCTCTAATTACTTAATTAATTAATTCTTAATTATAACTTAATTACTTAATTAATTAATCTCTAATTATTAATTAATAATCTTTAATTATCAAATTAATAATCCTTATTTTAAATTAATTAATCCTTAATCATTAATTAATTATATTTATACTTAAATTACTTTATTAACTTAATTATTCATTAATCATTTAAAACCGATAAATCATTACCTTTATTAATGACTTAATTATCATTAACACATGCATTTAAAACATCTGTACCTTTAAATTTCATTTCTAATTTAAGATTTAAAATGATTACAAATTTAACTTAACAAAATTTAAATTAAACAAATTACAAAACCTCTTAATCAAATGTAAAGAAACATTTATTATATATAAAAGATATTTACATAAGGAAGAAATTGAACTAAATTTATTTAAATTCAAAACCTTACTCTTTAAAACTTTTAAAATCTGTTTTAAATATGCTTCTGGTTCAACCCGATGGTTATTCGAGTTTTGACCCAAGAAAATCCACTTCATCTTCTTTTCAAAATTTTGTTTAATTTTTAAGTTAAATCTGGAAACAAATTTTGCACTCACGAATAACCCAAGTTCTTACTCGAGCTCTCACTCCACTAACCCGAGTCTTCCTTCAAGTCAAAACCATAACCTAAACTACTGACACAAACATCACTGCCGTGCACATGCACCAACGATCCAGCTGTCTCCGACCATCCATGACACTTCAGGCCTGTTGACAATCATCCCTACATCAGATCCCGACCATCAAAACTTCGATACTAAGGCAAAATCGAGTTTGAGTTAAATTGAGCAAACCTGAAACAAAAGCCCATCACCAAAACCTCCTCGAACCCATGCCTCCGTCCATCGAAACACCTGAGCCTCCGACCATACCTTCGCTAGCTTCCCCGCTACCATTCCCAAGATCAGGTGAAACTCGATCCACCAGAGGCGCCGAGGTGAATAAATTTTTGACCATGACAAAAACTAGTGTTGAAAACTATTCTGACCACCCACCGCCGACACAGTGGTTTATCCTCCCATCAGATATTTTTCCCAAACTCACCGAGCCTTCCCCACCTCCAGTCGAAACCCCAACCACCAGAGTACCTTTGGCCACCAGAATTTGCTCAAAAACTAACTTCCGGTCAACACTGATTTACACCCTCGACACAACACGAAAAATTGTGATTTCCTTTTTAAAAAAATCAGGATTTTAGATAACAAATATGATTATAAACTTGGAACCAAAAATTATACAAGTCGAAGATTTTATATGTTTACAATTTTCCACTATTTTCTAAAATTTCCAAGTAATTTTCAGTTATCATGGCTAAATATATTTTATATGCTTAGTTTATGTAAAAACATACATATTTTGTTCAAATTTCACTACCTATAAGTGAATGTTTGAAGAGAACTTGATCTTTGATCAAGATTTTAGCCTGTTAGTGGTAAATCAGAGATATGTATAGGGTTTCAGACATGCACACTTAAAAACTTACATATTTATAACATACAAACCAAAATTTCACACATGCAAACAATTTTCACACCACCTACTTACTAAATACATCACGAACAATAATTTAAAGCAAGGCTAGTTGTTTACTCACCTGTATAGATGTTGAACAGAGAGTTTAAAGCAGTTGAGATTTTTGAAAACTTAAATAGCTTAAATCTGAAAACTAAATGCTATGAGCTCTTGAAAACTGAAATGCTTTGATGATACAAGTTGAAGATTTGTTGCTTGAATCACGTATGATTTCTTATGAATTTTTTGGTTTGAGATTGCTGTTTGAAATTTCTAGTTTTAAAGTTGTTAACATGCTTGCTTTTGATCTTCTCAGGTTTGAGAAATGTTTGATTACAGGTTTGTTTTAATTTGCCTCAAATTTGATTTTCTACAATGGCTCTATTTTCTTTGTTTTGAAAGTGGGAAGATAGAAAAAGAAATGGAGAGAAACATAGATTTTTACATAAGTTTAATTATGACCGATTACAAATAAAAGAAAATAAAAATAAATGGGTGACACTTGTTTATTCACCTAAAATCTGTCATTAGCAAATGTTTATTATCTTACACATGTTATTAAGATGATTTCATAAATTAACACTCGTCATTATGCAATTTTTAATTATTTTAAAAGGTTAACAAAAAGCTTTTGTATTTAATCTACTATCTAATAAATACTTCCTTAATTTATATAAATAAAACTTTTAAAAGAAAATAGATATAAAACCGATTATATTCTAAATAAAATCATATATAATATACTTTAATTCCAAAATATTTTAACATATTTATTTTTTTAAATTTCAATTTAAATCCAGATTCAAATACAAATTAAATTAAAAAATTCAATTTAAAAATCAACTCAAATATATATATATATATATATATATATATATTTAAACAAACACAAATTCAATTTGAAAATAGTAATTCTATTTAAAATCCATTTATATATACAAAAACAACACATTATTATTGTTTGAAAATAATAATTTTGCCAATTTTAAATAATTTATAAAGGAGATTATCACATTTATTTGTTCAATCTATAAATCAATATTTTCAGTGGTTAAATCAGATAATTATCCAATTATCTGATGCCCGAAAATCCGGGTTATCACATTCCTTCCCCCTTTGAATCTTTTCGTTCTCGAAAAGGAACGAGGCCAGAATTTATTCTATACCCAAAATCAGACAAATTATTCTTTGATTAATTTCAAAACACTTTTAAAAATCCACGTAACATTATAAAATAGTTTTATAAAAATCTATATTTTTTTTATAACTCGATGTCTCAACCATTCCATCCTTGATCTCACAGAAATTCGGTCATACGTTGATCGAGTGTAAGACTGAAAATCTATAAATACTTAGCTGACTCATTTTCAACACCCAGTGAAAATACTTGGAAAACATTTTCGAAAACTTTGTGAAAATATAAAAAACATTTTTGAAAATGGAGGAAACATCTTTGGTGAGAATGCTCTGGAAATCGTCACCCCCTCTATGGTCGCAGTTAACCCGATGTTACGTTGCCATATCGCCAAAATCCATAAATATCTATAGGCACTCTGCGCGCCTCGATTACCCCACGGAACCCGCCACAGATCGCAGTTACATCCTGGTTACGTTGCCATCATAGCAAAAGTCCATGTAACTGTCGGCATCAGCGCCCTCGAATTTCACTGCCAAATAAAATGAAACTTCTCCACTCAACCATAGATCGTAGTCTACCGATGTTACGCCGCCATCCCGGCAAAATCAAACGTAGACCGCTGACACTCACCTCCACACGATTTCTGCTATGGTCCACAGTAGATCGCAGCGACATCGAGTTACATTGTCGTCACAGCATAACCCAAATGCCTCTATAGGCATCAATGCCCTCGAATTTCGCTGCCCAATAATTCTCAGGAACTTCAATTTGTCCGGACTTCCTCACAGGATCAACTTTAGAACCTCCCCCTTGGGGCTCAAGGCACTACCAACCTATGGTACTCCTAAGAAGTTCATTTCAAGGGAGCGCCTTTTTCTCCAGAGCTATTTTCAAAACACTTTATACTATATACATATAGTATCTTCCAAATCATACCCTTGTATGAATCTCATATAAATCTCCTTTACACAAAATTTATTATTCCAAAATTTATAATTCTCAAACTAGGCTTTCCAAATTTCAAAATTGATTTTACCCAGAAATCGAAATCCTTTCCAAAATCTGTAGGTTCCAAAACCTTTTTCCCAAAATCTTTCTCAAAAGATCCTTTATATATGTAGATACATATCCTTAAAAAATCTTTGAATCATTTCATACTTGTATAAAGTCCCTTTTTATACTATAAATACTTTCAAATACCCTTTTTCTTCTGGCTACAGATTCAATAAGGGAAGTTTATCAAATATATATAACTTATTTCTACCAAATCAAATATTCAAATTTGATCACTCTTTATAAAGTTATCAACCATATTATCTTTCTTTATAAAGCGAACCTTAAATCATAGAAATATCCAATTTCCATTTTATTTCATCATTTATTGTTCAAAATATACTTTTCCATTTCAAAAATCAATTTACAATTTTTTATCCATAAATTTTTGATATCAATCTCATTTAAACACGTACGATGTGCATATATCATCCGTACGCTATATCAATCTGATCGCTCACTCGATCATACAATTTCACTTCCAAACTAGTATTGTCCACCCAACTTCCCAGTGCAGACTCATATCTGGTTTCTCGATCGGAAACCATCATTCTCCTTGCATAGCCATAACTATGATATTGAATTTCCAAAACCAATCAAAAATCCATATCCAGGTTCGCCATCAAAAATTGAGTGAAAAAATCCTAACTCGGGTCGATATACTATCTCGAAATTCTATGCTCGAATCTAGATCAAATCATTATGCGAATTGAATAATATACGTACATCCTACGTATTTACCCTCATTGATCATTTGCTAAATCAATATTATTTCTATTCACCTTCATTTTGTTTCCATTCACTTATCCTCAATTGCTCCCAATATCCAGTTGGGTTAACACTTCAATTTTTATCTCAATTAGTATTTATATGTAGACAGTTTGCACCCTGACCAACTTATATTTAGAAAATAGCTTGATAAGTTATAAATAGATAAGTAGTTGAAAAATAATTATCAGTTGTAAAATAGCTGTAAAATAGTTAAGTGGTTTTGAGATAGTTGTAAAACAGTTAGATAATTGCAAAATAGTTATAAAATAGTAATTAGTTTATAAAACAGTTGTAAAATTGTTGTAAAATAGTTAAATAGTTCCAAAGGTAGTAAAAGATATTTTTGGGTTTTAAAAAGAAAAGTTGTATAGTAGATAGCCGGGAAAAATAGATTTAAAACAGTTATATTAAAACATTTTATTTGGAAAAATAGTTCGGAGCCAGACTATTCACCTTCCTAATCTCCGTTTCTATCCATTCCATTTAAATTTCCACTTCCTTTTGAATTGATTTAATTTCAACTCAATTTAAATTAACTTCAATTCCTATTCCAAATTCAAATTAATTTCCATTTGAATTTTATACGTATCCATCTTCAATCATACTTCCAATTAATTCAAATCAAATTCAATTTGAGCTAATTCAATTTAAATCTCAACTTTAAACCATCCCGAATGATATAAACTCGAGTTAAATTTTTAATGTTGATTTAAATCAAATTAACCTTTACTTTTAAATCAAATCAACCTTTATTTTTAATTTAACCACTTAAATCTTTAAACCATTTAATTCGGAATCCAAATTCTGAAATTCCATTTTAAATTACCTTTACTTAACTTATTTCAAAGTTCAAATAAGAATTCAAAAACAATTTAATCTTCAGATTCTAATTTATTATCCATTTTTAACTTCAAAACCAATTCTCAGTTTCATAAATTATTTATAACAATAGAATGATGTCAGGATAAATAAACATCCAAATTTATCCAAACCCTAATTAGCGGCATTCATTTTCAATTTCCAGATCTCAATCCCATTTTGATATCACTCATAACTCCCATTTTAAATCAACCATTTAACTTCCCAAGTTAAATTTTCAATTTCATCTTGAAATTTCCCATTCAGATTGTTTGTTTTAAACTTATTTAACTTTCCTTAAGTTAAATTCACTTCAATTTTATCCAATAATCTTTACCGAATTTGAATTCCCATTTCAAATTTTAAACTTCATATTAATATCCAATCCCATTTATAAGTTCAAAAACTTATCACTTTGGGTTTTCACATCACATTCCAAGTAAAAATTTAAAACTCAGCACTTAGAGTTTATTTCAAACCATCTTTGATATTATGTATATCCCTCATATATACATATTTATTTCCTTTGCATACCAAGTTATTCTTAAATTTTAAACCACCTTTGGTTTTAATTCAAAACAAATTCCATTAAATTTTCAAACAACTCTTGTTTGAAACAGGACCTTTCATTCAAATACATTAAATAATATTATTTATTATTTCTTTATCACTTTGAAATAGTTTTCAAATTTCTGGACCTAGGTTTAAAACTTCACAGTTTAGATCGTCTTCAATTTCAATTTATAAGTCATACTCACCTAAATGTTTTACTTCCCTAAAACATTTCATTTTGCTTACTTATTAACACACATTTCATTATTAAATACAACAACCATTTATGATAATAACTAAGGTTATTACAACTGGAAACCAATTCACTATTATCTTATTCTGAAAACTCTTCTTCAAATTCAAGATTTTAATTTCAGTTTGGATCGATTTCAAAATTATCTTTATTCAATTTTAGTTTGGTTGTATTTCTGTTACCACTTAATTCTTATTATTTTATTTAATTCCAATGATTTAACAACCAATTACCTTAATATTTATTAAAAAGAAATATTGCTTTATATATCAAAATATAATCTTATATAAAAATCATTTATTTTTAAAACCATTTAAAATCTTTATATAAGAAAATAACAAGTACGCTCTCATATATATATATATATATATATATATATACACACACACACACACTCAACTCATTCTAGGGTACCATTACCCTATCTTTAATGAGTAAACCCACCAGAGCCAAGGTTCTCGCTTAACCTTCGGCTCTAATACCAAATGTAACGATCCAAAATTTTCGACTTCGAAAATTCCAGATTGTTAAACAAGAAGAAAGAAGAAAGAAGGGAAACAGAAAACAATAACATCTCACATTTACAGGGGATAAAAATATAATAAAAAATAATAGCATTTTTATAAAGAAAATATGTAATTGTTACTTTACATACAATTCATCAGAGTACAAACACCTTACATAAGCTGGACAGTTATACAACTTGTTCCAGTCTACAATCCATACAGACTACACAGACTCATATAAACAGTGGAAAACTCCATACGTTCCTGCCATCCAACTCACCTCTTAAGCTTCAGAACATCCTTACCTGAAAATCTGTAATACTCGGTCTAACCCGAGCATTACATCAAAGTAACACCTGGGTCAGGCTGGAAACCAGCATGAGTAAACCCATATAATTTGAAATATCAAGCTATAACATATGAAAATATCGGTGTAACTCATACCCTTTACAAGTTCTTATAGACAATCATTTATCACACACAAAAGTTTTCAAGTTAAATGTCCATCCATTCCAGCCTGACTAATCTCACATATCCAAATTATAAGGAATTTAGATACTAATCGAAGTGGTTTCGGGTATTGCTGATACCTGAACCCGGTCTCTTCGAATCAAATGTCATTTCTGTTTCTTAAAGGTCAAGTTGTTTAAGGTTAAACAATTCAATTTAATACTTTGAATTCACCCAGTATTCGTCACAGATAAATATCACACATTCATCATAACTATATCTAATATCACATCACAGAATATCATATATTATCATACTATAAAAATATCAATCAATCCAGACATTCTTCTCAAACAATCTTCCACAAGCAAGATTTATTAACCCATGTTATAATTAGTTTAATTAACTTAAATTAAATTAATTACTTTAGAATTAATCAGCTAATCCCACTTAATCAATCATTAGTTAATTTCAAACCATTTAATTAATTAGTCATTCCTTAATTACTTTATCAATCAATTAATTAGTCTTTAATTAACTAATTAATTATCCTTTAATTATTAATTAATAAAACTTAATTATTAATTAATAAAACTTAATTACAAATTAATTAATCCTTAATTATCAATTAATAAACCTTTAATTACCAGTTAATTAATCTTTGATTACTTAATTCTTAATTCTTAATTATAACTTAATTACTTAATTAATTAATCTCTAATTATTAATTAATAATATTTAATTATCAAATTAATAATCCTTATTTTAAATTAATTAATCCTTAATCATTAATTAATTAAATTAACTAATTATACTTAAATTAATTTATTAATTTAGTTAATCATATTATACCTTATTTATCTTTAAGATAAACCATTACCTTTATTAATGACTTAATTATCATTAACATATGCATTTAAAATATTTGTACCTTTAAATTAACTTTTAAATTTCATTTCTAATTTAAGATTTAAAATGATTACAAATTTAACTTAACAAAATTTAAATTAAACAAAATACAAAACCTCTTAATCAAACGTAAAGAAACATTTATTATCTATAAAAGAAATTTATATAAGGAAGGGTTTAAACTAAATTTATTTAAATTCAAAACCTTGCTTTTTTAAACTTTTAAATCTGTTTTAAAATGCTTCGGGTTCAACCCGATGGTTACTCGAGTTTTGACCCAAGAAAATCCACTTCTCTTTCTTTTCAAAATTTTGTTTAATTTTTAAGTTAAATCTGGAAACAAATTTTGCACTCATGAATAACCCGAGTCCTTACTCGAGCTCTCACTCCACTAACCCGAGTCTTCCTTCGAGTCAAAACCACAACCTAAACTACTGACACAAACATCACTGCCGTGCACACGCACCAACGATCCAATTGTCTCCGACCATCCACGACACTTCGGGCCTGTCGTCGATCATCCCTACATCAGATCCCTACCATCAAAACTTCGATACTAACACAAAATCAAATTCGGGTTAAACTGAGAGAACTGAAACAAAACCCCATCACCAAAACTTCTTCGAACCCATGCCTCCAACCCATCGGAACACCTGAGCCTCAGGCCATACCTTCGCCAGATTCCCCGTTACCATTTCCCAAGATCAGGTGAAACTCGATCCACCGGAGGCGCCGAGCTGAATAAATTTTCGACCATGACAAAAACTAGGGTTATAAACTATTCTAACCACCGCCGCCTCCACGGTGATTTATCCTCCCATCAGATATTTTTCCCAAACTCGCCGACCCTTCCCCACCTCCCATCGAAACCCCGACCACCAGAGTACCTCCGGCCACTAGAATTTGCTCAAAAACTAACTTTTGGTCAACACTTATTTACACCCTCGATACAACACGAAAAATTGTGATTTTACTTTTAAAAATAATGATTTAGATAACAAATATGATTATAAACTTGGAACCAAGAATTATTCAAGTCGAAGATTTTATAAATTTACAATTTTCCACTATTTCCAAAATTTCTAGATAATTTTCAACTTATCATGACTAATATATTTTATATACTTAGTTGATGTAAAAACACACATATTTTGTTCAAATTTCACGACCTATAAGTGAATGTTTGAAGAGAACTTGATCTTTGATCAAGATTTAGCCTGTTAGTGGTAAATCAGAGATATGTACAGGGTTTCAGACATGCACACTTAAAAACTTACATATTTGTAACATACAAACCAAAATTTCACACATGCAAACTATTTTCACACCACCTACTTACTAAATACATCACGAAAAATAATATAAAGCAAGGCTGTTGTTTACTCACCTGTATAGATGTTGAACGGAGAGTTTGAAGCAGTTGAGATTTTTGAAAACTTGAATAGCTTAAATCTGAAAACTGAATGCTAAGAGCTCTTGAAAACTAAAATTCTTTGATGATACAAGTTGAAGATTTGTTGCTTGATGAATCAGGTATGATTTCTTATGAATTTTCTGGTTTGAGATTGCTGTTTGAAATTTCTGGTTTTAAACTTGTTAACAGGCATGCTTTTGATCTTCTCAGGTTTGAGAAATGTTTGATTATAGGTTTGTTTTAACTTGCCTCGGATCTAATTTTCTACTATGGCTTTGTTTTCTTTTTTTTGAAAGGGGGAAGATAGAAAAAGAAATAGAGAGAAAAGGTAGATGTTTATATAGATTTAATTAGGATCAATTACAAATAAAAGAAAATAAAAATAAATGGGTGACACTTGTTTATTCACCTAAAATTTGTCATTAGCAAATGTTTATTATCTTACACATGTTATTAAGATGATTTCATAAATTAACACTTGTCAGTATGCAATTTTTAATTATTTTAAAAGGTTAACAAAAAGCTTTTGTATTTAATCTACTATTTAATAAATACTTCCTTAATTTATATAAATAAAACTTTTAAAAGAAAATAGATATAAAACCAATTATATTCTAAATAAAATCATATATAATATATTTTAAATCCAAAATATTTTAAAACATTTATATATATAAACAACACATTATTATTGTATATTTAAAATTTAAAATTAAATTTAAAAATCAACTCAAATATATGTATATATTTAAACAAACACAAATTCAATTTGTAAATAGTAATTCTATTTAAAATCCATTTATATATATATAAACAACACATTATTATTGTTGTTTGAAAATAACAATTTTGCCAATTTTAAATAATTTATAAAGGAGATTATCTGTAACAACCTGCATTTTGTGATTTTTTTAATTGTATATTTTAATTATTTTATTAAATTTTGATTTAAAAGCTTTATTTTATTTATTTTAAATGAATAAATTTTGTTATTTCAAATATAAACTTTGATTTTGATATGAATTATCATTCCAAAAAAAGAATATTTTCCAAAAAGTGAATTTTGGTCAATATGATCAAACTTTGACTTTTAAATTTAAAATTTGAATGTTTGAAAATTTGAATTTTATCATTCATTATGAAATTAAATAAAATTTTAAGAATACCACTTTTCGTTTTTGTTGAAATCTGATTTATAGTGTGAAAGTTATGCCTTTTTAACTATTGTGTGAAATCTGCTGTATTTAACAAAATTGTTTATTTTAAATTATATAAATAATGTTTTATTTGGTCATGTAATGTTCTAATTTATGTTTATACGGGTAACATAACATGTATTGTATATATACTGGTTTTATACATTTTTGAGAGTGTAATTGACATTTTCCAGTGCCAGTTGTATTTTGTTTACAATTTCTAATTTCCAGCTTCAATTGATTAAAGAAATTCTTTATTTATTTTTCTATTTTCTTAAGATCTTATTTTATTCTAATTCCCACTTTATTTTGTTCCTCATTTATTTTATTTATTTTACTTTTATGTTTTTAAACTGAAATAGAATTTTTTCTAAAACTAGTGGTATTTTATTTGTAATTTTCATGTCCTGTTTCCAATTTTTAAAAAATTTCTTTAAATATTTTTCTATTTTCTCTAAATATAATTATTTATTTCACTTTTAATACGTTTAAAAAATTATTATATTTCAAAAAATTTCTTTAGAATATTTTTATAATGAAGTAGATATTTTTCCAAAGCCAGTGATGTTTTATTTGAATTTTTGAACCTTGTTTTGAATTTTAAGCAATTTCTTTAATTCTTTTTCCATTTTTTTAAAATTTATTATTTATTTTCATTTTATTTCAATTTTTTGGTTTTAAAATGTATTTACTGAATTTATTTTGTTATATGTTTTAAAAAGAAATGGTAAATTGAAGAGACAAAACTCTTCCTTTTCCTATGGCTTTTCAAATGCTAGACTTTTCATTTTCCATAACTTCTCATTAATTTATTAAGGTCATGTAAATTTTTAATGTATTTAACCATGAGTTTCAGTACTTCTCATGCACAAAAACATCTTTCTCATTTTACATTCACGGCTTGGAAAAAAATATTGGTAATGGCTCCTTGTTTTATTCCTTTTCTTCTTATTTTTCATATATTTTTGCCTTGTTTTCTCATGTGTATTGATCGGCCTCTTCTGCATAGCCACGGCCGCCACCTCCTACACCTCTTCCTTGCCATAATCACCAGCTACCCCTCTAGTCTTGACCAAGGTCGAGCCCACCATGGTGCAAAAATCTACCAAAATGCAACTTAAAGCCTTGAAAGCATGTTGTTTGACCACCACTTGTTCACCACTTCCATTTCCACCTCCACCATCACCTTAGGCCACCGCCACCACCTCTGTCCAGACCTTTACTCATCCTTCCTACCCCTGTCCAGACCCACACCCCACTGGCCGAGCCCAAACACCCCATGTCCGAGCCACTTCGTTGAACCAAAACCATGCTCTTAGCCTAAAACCTCTTCATATTTTCAGGTGTAACTCCCCTCCATGTTCCAACATTTAGGCCGTGCACACCTATGCCTATACCTAAGCTTAATCATATCCAAACCCAAGAAAATCCAACCCCTAGGCCGTGCAAAATAATATAGGAAGCAAGGAAAAAATTGTTGCATTCAAATTGCTTTTGATTTCAAAGTTATTCAATTTCAATGTTGTGTTGAATTTTAATCTATATTTGGTTGTGCTTTGGGTTGTAACACAAGACCTATAGCTTGGATCTCGCTCTCCACTCGAGTCCGTAGTCTTGTCATTAGGTTCTGGAATCCATTGTGTCATTTGTATTCATATCTCTAGTATAAGAGGTTAGTAAATCTCACACTACATTTTATACTTATGGAATTGTAAAGCGACAACATTTGAATGTGTAGAATTATACATGATGTTATAACTGCCTGTGATGATTTATATATGATGTTTAACCTGTTAATTTACATGTCATCTCATCTGCTACTATTATATATTGTTAAAATTTTCATTTATATATGTTCACACTGCAAGTTCCGTGTAGATTAGAAATAACTATAGGTTGAAATGGTACATATCCAAACAGACTTTAGAATAGGGAAAAATCGTTATGGACTGAAATGATAGGCCTGAAAGGTTTTTAATTATTTATTTTGACTTGAAACTACGGGTTTGATATGATAGAACCCAGATTTTTCTTTTTAAATTGCGGATTGAAAGGATATATATCCGTATCACTTGACCTAGGTTAGAAAACTATATACAGGCCCGTGGTTATTTTATAAAACATGTTGAATATTTTAAAAGTGTAAAATTATCAAAATTTGATTTAAAATAGATCTTATGTGTTTTAAATAAAGAAATTTTGTTTTTTCCGTAAGTTAAAAATGTTGAATAATTAAATGTTTAAATTGAATTTTTGAAATATAACTTAAATATGGAATTTGGACTTTGGCTTTTAAAATGACCTTAAGTTATATAAATAAAATTATAAGCGGTTTAAAATGTAAATTTATGATAATTTGATTTAAATAGATTTCAAAGTGTTTTAAATAAAGGATTTATGATTTTTTTTCTATAAGTGGAAAATGTTAAATAAATAAATGGTTAAATTGGATTATTGAAATATAACTTAAGTTTGAAAATTTGGAATTTTGGTTAAAAATGATATTTAAGTTATATAAATATAATGGAAATTTAATTATATTTGGAAAATGGTAAATATTATAATTTGATTTAAATTTGAATTTAAGTGATTTATTGAAGTATTATTGAATTTTCTATGAATTTAAATGGTTAAATAAATGAATGCTTAAATGTGAAATTTTAAAAATATAACTTGACTTGGAAATGTGAAATTTGGGTTTTAATTAAAGATTTGAGTTAATTAAATAAACTAGAAATTTCGTTAAATTTGTGAAATGGTAATTTAAAGTTTAAGTGTTAAGTTTATTTGTTGAAAAGTGAAGAAAAGGAATTTTTACACTTGAATTTATTAAGTAAATTATTGAAATTTGATTTAATTATGAAATTTTACTTTATAAAATCATAAGTTGAAAGAGTATGTTTAATGAACATTTTTGAATGTTAAAAATGTGATTTTATAATGTTTAAAGGGTTTAAATTGAAGTTTATTATTTGCTGAAAATACACTAAAATCTGAAAAATACTTTTAATAGCATACAGAAATGCTATGGTTTATGTAAATGAACTAAAAATCTAATAAAAAAGCCATTACAGCAGTTCTGAAATGCTGTAGTTGCTGAAGTAAACTAAAAGGCTAAAAAAACTTAATAAAGGCCTATTACAACAGTTCTGTAAATGCTGTAATGGTCTGCTGTCTTTGCTGAAATTTATAAAAACCTTTAATTTGAAAGCCGAGCTATTATAACAATTCTGTAAATGCTGTCTTTGCTGTTTTAAACTAAAAATTCAACTAAAATGAGATTTAATAGCAGTTTTAAATGCTGTCTTTGCTGAATTGAATTGTTTTCAAGTATAATTTATAACAGCTTTTTCTAAATGCTGTATAAGGCTGAAATTTTCAATGTTTATGGTTTTTGACTTAGTAAATGAGCTCAGAATGGTTTGAAACCTTGAAATTTGAATACTTGATTTGAAAGAATAATAACTTCACTTTTTAAATAGTTTAAATGAATTAATTTAAATGGAATATAAACTATTTAAAAGGTGATTTGAAATGATAATAAATGAATGATATCTTTGAATTTAAAAGGTATTTAAAGTTGAATATTTGGATTTGCATTCAAATGATGATTTGATAATAATGATTTGAAAATGAAGTTTTGAAAAGATAAGATATTACGATATCAAAATGATTTGGAAATGATGAAAATATATGATATTTTGATATTAAAATGATTTGGAAATGAAGTTTTGAAAGGATATGGTATTTTAATGTAATAAAATGATTTGAAAGGATATGATAATTTAATATATTGAAATGGTTAGAAATGACTTGATATTTGTTTTGATAAATAATTGAATTTGAAAGATATGGTATGTTGATATATTGAAATGGTTTGGAAATGATTTAATCTTTATTTTGATAAAGATTTGTATTGAAATGATATATTATTTGAAGTATAATATTATTTTAAGTTACAACCACGGGTTATCGTAATGATTGGTTGACAAAGAGACCGGGATTGGATGGGCATTATCTCTGTCGATACCGAAAACCACTTTGACAACCGTGTACGTGGTGGAGATTCCAGAATGAAGTAGGATGGTGATGACGTTCTTAAGGTATATTACGTGGACCTAACTCCCGTGAGTTGACATAAGGTGGTAGAAACAGAAGCGGTCTCGGGCCAAAAGGGGTAGCTCCTCTGGTCGGACGCATTTCTTCGATACAATTCTATTGCTTTTGTCATTGTTTGGGCGCCCCTCCGATTTTGGGAATGTGTTTCGAAGTGGGCGTATGTGGCTGCTGCGTTACCACCAGCCCGAGTATCGTAATTGGTATATCTACCCTTGCATTGCCTTGTGTAACAACCCTAGATTTTTGGTATATAATTTCAATTTTACGTTATTTTGTTTGAAATTATTTTAATTTTTTTATTTGTGAGATTTAATTTCTAAATATTTTTAAAGTGTTCATAGATTTTTTCCAAAATTTATTGCATTTATTTCCTGTTTTTAAATGCTAGTTTCTATTTTTCTGCTATTTTCTTCATTTAAATTATATTTAATTAAAATTTATTTATTTATTTTTGTGAATGCATTTTTATTTTGTGTTCTTATCTTTATTATAAATATTTTTCAAGTATATAAAATTTTTCCAAAGTTTATTCCATTTATTTTCAAATTTTCTAGCCTAGTTGGCAATTTTTGCTATTTTTCTTGATTTAATTATTTATTTATATTTTGTTTATTTACTAAATTTTCGTATTTTTATCTGAGTTCATATATATATTTAAGTTATTTAAAAATTCCAAATGAAACAGAGATATTTGAAGAGTTGTGACCATTGATTTGCTTTAGTCCTTTTGTATTCACACCTTTCCACATTTCAACCATCACTTTTCATTCAATTGGCTGCCTTAACTCATTCTCTTCACCCAACCACTCCCATATCATTTCACGTGAATGTTTTCTCCTCAACTTTGAAAAAAAAATTCGGCCATTCTCTTTGGAAAAAAGTTTGGTAAATTCTTCTTTTCTTTTTCATTTTTTATGCTTGTTTATTTGATTTTGCACTTGTTTTGTTCCATTTAGGTTCGGCCCTGCCTCCTCCTTCAGCCTTGCTGCCTCCACCACCACCTGAGCCAACCTCCACCACCTCCTCTCCAACCCCTTGCCTGGCCATGTACCATTCATGCGAAGATCCAATACCAAAATGCACAAACTCCTCTTGAAATGACCATAGCCGAGCATCTATGCATCTACCACCTTCAACACCCCCTTAGCCGCCACCTACACCACCACCACCACCTCCAACCTGACCTGACATCACTTCCATGTCATCCTCTTGACCCCACCATAAATGGCCGTGCCCACCATTGTTTTGGCCGAGCCTATTTAGGCCTTGAAACCTTGTAGTGGCCTTGTTTTGTGTTGTTTCACATCACCTAACTTTGCACAATTTTTTCCATGTAGGCCGACCCCTTATGAACCCAAAACCAGATCAAAGACCATGCTTTAGCCTTGTATTCGAACTTATGGTCGAGCCTAAGGAAGGTTGGAAGCAAGTGCAAAGCTTTTAGCTTTGTTTTATGCAGTTAATACTAGCATTGTTTAATCATATTTTGAGTTGAAAGCTTATGTTTGTTATACTGTTTTGTTTGAATTATATCCAAGGAAATTAATCTTTTGTTCTCCCACTCGAATCTTTGTCGTGCTTTAATGCCTCTGAAGATCATTGTTTATGTGTTTTAGTTGTCATCTCCAGCTTATACCAGTGAGTTATTCTCACCAGACAGATTTATACTTATATAACTAGTAAATCGATCACATTGAATCTGCAAAATGCATCACCATGTTATATCTGTGATGTTATGATCATATGATGTTCACCCATGCTTATTTACCTGTTATATCATATATTACCGTTATTTTATGATGTTATATTATTTCTACCAGTTTATCACACTTCAAGTTCCCTTTAGATTAGAATCAGTATGGGTTGAAATGATACATGCCCGAACGAACTTTAGAATAGGGGAAAATCGTTATGGGCTGAAATGATAAGCCTAAACGATTTTCAATTATTTCATTTTACTCGGGACTGCGGGTTTGAAATGATAAAACTCGGGTGTTCCTTGTAAATTACGGGTTGAAATGATATATTACCCATATCACTTTACCTAGTGTAGAAAATGATATACAGACCCGTGGTTAAAATATATTTTTCTAAAATTTTTAAGATATTTTAGAATGTAAACATTATGATATTTTGATTTAAACTAAATTAAAAATGATTTTTGTAAAGTATTTTGATTTTTCTGAGAATTTATAAGTGAAATAAATTAATGGTAAAGTTAGAAAATTTGCAATATAAGTTATTTTGGAAATTCTGATTTGATTAAATGGAATTTAAAATTAAACATGAAAATATGATAAATTTATGATATATTGAATTAAATGAATTTAAAATGATTTTTATAATATATTGATGGATTTTGAATAAGTTAAATGTGAAATAAATGAATATTGAGTTGAATTTTGAAATATAACTTAAATTGGAAAATTATGAATTTTGTTTAAAAGTGAATTTTGGAGTTTAGTAAATAAAATGTAAAATAAGTTATATCTGAAATTTAACTTAAGTGTTAAGTTAAAACATAGTGGAGTTGCTACATGTAGTTGTAGTGGCACCGTTTCGAATCCCAACGGCCACAATAATGAGACATAAGTGTCCGGGCACTATAAATCCCGGTCTAACCAAAGGCCAGGGTAAACATAGTTTCCTTGGCCCCAAAGTTTTGTCAAGTTCTAGTGGTCCAGTGGTTAAGACATAGTGGGGTTGCTACATATGGTTGTAGTGGCACCGGGTCGAATCCCAGCGGCCACAATAATGAGACATAAGTGCCCGGGCACTATAAAAACCGGTCTAACCAAAGGCCAGGGTAAACATAGTTTCCTTGGCCCCAAAGTTTTTCATTTTACTTTAAATTTTCTTTTAACCCTCTCTCATGTCTGCTCCACTTGTCCTTACCCATGCCCCTATACTCTTCTCCTATAGTACGCCTACCAACTCCATCAACCCCATCATCTCAGTCGTACCACCATCTGAACCAACGCCTCCCTGTCCCTTCGAGCCAGCCCCACCTACCCTCGTCCCTGTACTTTCTGTCACTGTTCCTACTCCTCCAGTTCCCCCACCACCAGTCCCCCCTGATCCTCTTCCTTCAAGGTCACATTTAGTACCTCTTCCAGCCCAAAACATTGTCCCACCACCACCAACGCAAGATAAACAGAAATGGACTTCTCTATTTAAGCATAAACCAAAGAATGCTGGGAAGTACATTCCTGTTGATCTAACTCCTGAATATGAAAATAACATTATGGTGCCACCGAAGGATGTTCTAGACACCGGTGCGATGATCTGGAAAGATACCTTAGTTGGCTTCTTCTTAGATAAGCCACTATCGTAAACGGCGGTTATTCAAAAGCTTGAGTTTATATGGAAGCTAAAGGGATATGTTAATGTTAAATCTGATGGTATAGTATTCTTATTTAAATTCTCTTGTGATGAAGACAGAAGTAAAATCCTTCAGAGTGACCCTGTTATTATAAAGAACAAAATGTTCATAATAAAACCTTATGACGCTACTGTCAGTAATATTACTGGCTCTGTCACCGCCGTCCCGGTATGGTGCATTTATTTAATCTCCCTTTATATGCTTGGTCTCCTCTTAGTATCAACTGGCTGAGTAGTCATCTTGGCAAGCTGTTGTGTATGGATGAAATGACAGAGAAACAAAATAGAATGAGCTATGCTAAATGCTTGATAGAAGTAAAACCAAACAAAGTGCTACCATATGAATTCATGGTTAAACTTGTTGAAGGAGGATTTCAAAAAAATATATGTTCAGTATCAATGGAGGCCTGATGTTTGTTTGCAATGCAAAAAATTTGGTCATGCAACTGAATGCTGTGATGTTAATGATACTGGTAAAACAAACATAGTGATTGACGCAAAGAAAAATGAAAGATAGGCTAATAAGGAGGAAACTGTGAACTATGTCCACGCAACAAAAAGTTCAATTCCTTCCAAAAGCAAAACGTTGGGCGCTGGCAAAGAGTGAATAAAAAGAAAATAAACAATGTAATAAAGGAGAAAGAGAAAGAACGAGTTAGTGGGGAAAAGGAAATAGAGGAAATAGAGGTAGAAATGAACAATGTTGAAGTTGAACATAAAAATGAAAAGGGAGATAGGATAGAGCAGGAGAATGAGCATTGTGAAAGCAGTAAAGAGCCTGGAGAAATTATTGCTGAAGAAGAATCAAACATAAGGCATTCTCCAATAGCAGATAAGGATAAAGAAATAAGAACAGGGAAAAATGAGAAAACAGTTGTTGAAGATATCTTGTTATCAAAAAAATTTGATGCTCTCCTTGAGCTTGATGATACTGAGACAATGACAGAACTGCAGGAAGAAAATGCTAAAGATAACGAAGTAACTGGTGGTAATTTGAGGGAAATTCAAGTAAAAACTCCAAGTGAAGCACAAAGTGCACTAAAGAAAATGAAACAAAGCAACAACAGTATGAAACAAGTGAAGTTATTAAACAGAATACAAACCAAACATCAAGAACAGAATTCAGAAGGCAATATAGAAATCAACAAAGGAAGTATAGAATGTGGAACAGAGAAAGATAGAGAAAATGAAGAAGGATCAAGCTCCAGAAGTAGGAAAAATAACAAGAATGAAAGCAAGAAAAATATGAATACTACAGATACAAAAGACAACATGCACACTGTTGAAAAGACATGCACGAAAGACCCAACCTATCAAACTGAATCAGTAACACCACTCAAACAAAATCAGACACAACCTCATTTTTATTCTAATATCAAACCACCTATGGCCTATAAACCTCCCAAATCTCTGCCATAAACCATCTCACCCAATCATCAATCATCTCCTACCATACCCTCAGCCACAACAGACCTCCCCAAAGGATGGAACAATTAACAATGAAGGCACCCCACTTTCAGCAACTATTCCAAATTACTTGTCCTCGAAGCATGTTGTAACAAGGAGAATGAAGATAGAGATGCTCAATGCCCGTGTCCTCTAATGATGTCTACCATAGGAGCTTGGAATATTCGAGGGGGACACAACATGATCAAACTTGATCAATGTAAACAACTCATTACTTCAAACAAATTATCTCTTCTGGCAATTCTTGAAACAAAGCTAAATCTCCCACAGACTCTCAAGGCAGCTGAATACATAAAATATGAGTGGAAGCTAATACACAATCTGAATGAATCTCCTTATGGGAGAATTATGATTTTATTTAATCCCCTACACCTCCTTTTAACCCCAATCCTCTCCACTACCCAAATGATACACTGTAATGCTCAGGACATCAATAATAACACGTCATTTTATGTTACTATTGTATATGCAGCAAACTCTGCTGCTGCTAGAAGCTCCTTACATGCTGCCATTCCATCTCTAAGACAAACCACACATCCGTGGTTAATTTTTGGAGACTTCAACTGTTGTTTCAACCTCTCTGACAGAGTTGGAGGGAATCCTCTGTCCCTTAATGAAATTCAACCACTTAAGACAACTCTTATTGATGCTGATCTTATAACAGTGAGAACTGTAGGGATGCAATACTCGTGGAATAACAAGAGAATAAATGGTATCAGGACCTTTTCTAGAATAGATCACACCTTCTCCAATCAAAAAGCCCTTCGTCAATGGCCTCTCCTATTTAGTTACCTTCCCCCACCTCTCCTTTCTAACCACTCCCCTCAAATTATCCACCTTCGTGGAATGGACAAGAGAGGGAAAACAGATTTTAAATTTTTTTAATTCATGGGCTCTTGAGCCTGATTTTAAACCTACTGTTACTAAAGAATGGAACAAGACTAAGAGAGGAAATCATTTATTTGTTTTGCAGGAAAAAATAAAAGGAATAAAGGAAATCTTGAAGCATTGGGCATTTAACAAGTACGGTAAAGGTGATGGGCTTAGTGCCTCTATAATGCTGAAGCTTGTTGATGCTCAAAAGGAAATGATGGCAGATGTTAACAATTCATAGCTTGCAGATACTGAAGCAACTCTTTCTCTACAATACTATGAAGCGTTATCTAAAGAAAGTGATATGATACGGCAAAAGTCAAGAATTAAATGGTGGGAAAAAGGTGATAAAAATAGTGCATATTTCCATGCCAGTCTTAAAAACAAGCAGAGTAAAGAAAACATAGCTACTATAGTTGATAAACATGGTTTTCTTCAATCTACTTCTGATGGTGTTCAAGCAGCTTTTGAACAACACTTCACTTCTCTGTTTGGCAACTCTGATAACTTCATACCGGATACTGATGACATTCCATCTGACATCTTGCCTAAACTTGAAGAAAATGACTATAACTATCTTTTTACAGAAGTAACCCATGATGAAATAGAAAGCGCGATGTTCTCTCTTAAAACTAACTCGTGTGGTGGCCCAGATGGTTTAAATGCATGTTTCTACACCACTTGCTGGTCCATCGTATCAACAGATGTGTGTAATGCAATAACCCTATTCTTCAAGAAAAGTAAACTCTATAGGTCATTTAATTATACTACAATTGCATTAATCCCCAAGATCAAGGGTGCACACAATGTTAAAGACTTTCGTCCTATTTATTGTTGTAATACAATATACAAGTGCATCTCAAAAATTATTGCTACAAGATTAAAGTATGTGCTTCCTCGAATAGTTTCCATCAATCAGGCTGCTTATCTCCCTGGTAGAAATATTCTCGATCATATACTTCTAGCTCATGAATTAATCAAAGGATACAACAGTACTTATTCTACCCCTAAAGCGATGATGAAGCTTGATATAATGAAAGCATTTGATATGGTGCAATGGGACAGCATTGTTCGCATCATGGGTTATATGAATTTCCCCCCTCATTTTATAGCATGGATTTATGAATGTATGTCAACTCCAACTTACTCGATCAACATCAGTGGTGTGATGAAAGGCTTTTTTGGTAGCAAACAAGGCATTAGGCAGGGGGATCCAATATCTGCATACATTTTCATATTGGTAATGGAGCTCCTTACCAGAATGATTAACAAAGCTATACAACAAGGTAAATTTAAACTGCATCCAAAGTGTAAAGACCCACAAATTTCAACCCTCATGTTTGCTGACGATCTTGTTTTGTTCTGTGCGCCTGAAATTGATACTGTCCAGAACATTATGATTATTCTCAAGCAATTTCATTCTATGACTGAGCTAAAGGTTAACCTTCAAAAATCTGCTATCACCATGGCTGGAGTAAAGATGGAGCAAGTTACTCAAATAACAAATATCACTGGTTTATCACTTAACATGTCCAATGTCTCGTATCTAGGCCTGCCTCTTACAACTTCCAAGATTACAACTAATCAATGTCTACCTTTGTTTCAGAAAAAAACATCAAAAATGAACTGCTGGACCACAAAGAAGATGAGCCAAGCTGGTATGCTAACTTTAATCAAGTCAATTATTTTTGCAATGCAAGTGTATTGGGCCAGAACCTATGTTCTCCCCTTCAAATTAATTAAGATGATTAGAAGTGCCATTATGAGATTCTTTTGGACTGGCAGAACTATGGGCAGATACCTAGCTCCAATTAAGTTTAGTTCTCTTGAGATACCTTTAAACAAGGGAGGGCTTGGTCTTTTCAATCTTAAACAATGGAATATAGCTGCCTTTGCTAAGCATATTGACACACTATTTAATTGTCCAGATAGCCTATGGGCTAAATGGTCAGAAATGAACGTGATTAAAGGTAACAACCTATGGAATATGAGTAAGCCTCAGAAATTAAGCAGGACATGGCAGTGTCTCTTCAAGCTTAAGGATTATTTTCTCCCTCTTATACAAATGAATACTGACCCTATTTACAGTGTGAACTTTTGGGATGACCCTTGGCTCGAGAAGGGATTTATTCTTTGATGAAACCTATCATACAATGAAATTATTCATACTGGAGTGCACTTATCCACGAAAGTCAGGGATGTTCTCTACACTCTTCAGGGAAATGATAATTACTCTTCTAATCAGCGTGTTCAGGTCATATGGGATAAGATAAGAAGATTCACCCCGCTCAATACTACTTCTGCTAGAATTGTATGGGGAGAGAAGAAGGTAACATATAAAATTGGTGATGCTTACGAGTATTCACTACAGAACAGTGCCATACCAGTTTGGAATTGGTGGAAGTGCATTTGGTCTAATGACAGTCGTATGCGTGATAATTTATTATTGTGGAAGGTGCTAAAGCGAGCTATTTTAACTAAGGCGAAATTAGCAATTATGGGAATGAATATGAACGTGTACTGCCTCTACTGCAGTGAGCATCCTGAAACTGCTAAACACTTATTTTTTGAATGCTTATTAATCAAGCAAGTGTGGACTGAAATCATGGTGAAAATTAACTGTGCGGGTCCTTCTCATGACAACCTCATCGAGTGGGAACGTATCCACACTATGACTAGGGGAAGGGAAAAAAAATAATAGAATCTTCACTGTGGTTTTGAAGAGTTTTGTTCATGCAGTTTGGAAAGAACGCAATATTAGAATTTTTGATGCGACCCACGCGAGGTCTGAAGCTTCTTTCAAGCATTGGATTATGCACGAAATAAAAAGATCCCTGGATATGCTATTCACTTATGATCCAGGGATAGCCATGCCTTTCCAGCTACTGTAGTAATGTTATATTCTTTGTGTCTTTGTTTTTGTTTTTTTCCTGTGGCTTCTACTGTGTTTGTGGCACTTGTGTTCCTCAGTATTCTATGAGTTTAGCTCATGTTGTTGTTTGTGTTTGTACTCTTTTGTGCTACAATAAAGTGGTCGGGGACCATCCAACCCCGTCGGCCTTGCCAAAAAAAAAATTAATTATATGGATTGAAATTTAATGTTGGAATTTAATAAGTGAATTATTATTAAATATTGATTTTGAATGGAAATTTAAATTTATAAATCATGAATTTAAGGAAAATTAAATGATGGTTATAAAAGTAAAAATACATGATTTTATAAGTTTAAAATGTTTTAAATAAAAAATTAATGGTTTGTGAAAGTATAGTGAATATTTGGAATTTAATTAACAGCATTTTGAAATGCTATTATTTCTAAAGTAAAAGATATTACAGCATTTGTAAATGCTGTAGTTAACATAAATGAACTAAAGGGCTAAATTGAATTAAAGGCTATTATAGCACTTTGTAAGTGCTATAATTGTTTAATTTAACTAAGGTTTTTATTTGAATTAATGTAATCATATTACAGTATTTTGAATGCTGCCTTTTGTTAAATTGAATTGTTTTAAAAGTACTTTCCGTAGCATTTTTTCTAAATTGCTGCAAAAGTTGAATTTTCATTGTTTTAATAAATTTAAGTGAATAAATGATATTTTGAAAGATTAAAATTTTGGAAATTTAGTTATTAATTATAATAACTTCATTTTATGATTTAAAATGAAGTAATTTGTTTTGAAATATAAACTATTTTGAAATGTGTATTGAAATGGTATTAAAAAAAATTGAATATGGTTTTGAAAGATATGATATTTTGATATTTTGAAACGGAATTTGAAGGATATTGAACTTTTGAAATGATATTTGATTTCGAAGTATAAATTACTATTTTGAAATTTTAACCACGGGATGTATATAATTTATAGTTTAACTAGTCCTTAAAGGATGGGCGACCCCAAGTATCCTTTAAGTTAGTGTACATTACTACTACAGTTCACTTGAGTTGGTCTACATTATATAAGTATACATGTCCCGACTCGAGTGTTTTATGTTTTACTTTACACTCGGGTCAGCGTATTTATAGCTTAGTTTTGGATTTCTTTCCTGGAGCTAGGAATCGTTGGAGATTCTGCTTGTCTAGTATCTGTTCCCTTTCAGTTTCAGTTTTTCTATTTCAGTTCTGGTATTTATAAACTGCCGTGTATTTGAGATTTCTATTGTATATGCTTTTTTTAGACTGATATTATGTATTATGTTTTGAGAGTTTGTTATAGTAGCTTCATGAACTACTGTGGTATTTTAATTTCCGCTGCGAGTTATTCTGATATTTCTGTGTCTGTGATTCTGTAATTGTATTTCATTTGCTCCAAATTTATTTACAATGCGGTATTTTGAGCAATTCAAGTCCGACATGTGTGGATGCGAATGGTTGAAAATAACGGATTGTTACAGTAGGTATCGGAGCTTTGGTTTTTAGGCAAACCTTAGCTTGCGGAGCAAAAACTCGTTAGAGATGGGGTAGAAATACCCTAGAATGAGTGAAATCAATCTCAGAATCATTTCTTTGTGAGAGAACGTATTTTCGAAGTATAAAATGATTTCTAAACGATTTTATAGGATTTTTAAAGATTATTTTGGTATAAAAGATTTCTTATTTTGGAATCAAGTTTTTCTAAACTTCATTCCTTCTGTATCCACCTTGTTCGAAATCTTTTGGTTAGGATTCTTATCGATTTGGATTCCTTGAACTTTGGGACGCTTCCAATTGTTCTAAAATCCAGTCTTATCTTCCCTATTTGTATTCCTTTGATTTTTGGAGCATTCCGTAACTCCACTTTGGAATGACCTCTCTAAAGATTGATGATTCCGCAATTCTTTGAATAATTTGTAAAGGGGTAAAACTCATTTAAAATTGGCATTGGTTCACCGGAGATTTCTGTATCCTCAGTTTACGATGCTATCTATCTCCTGCTCTACCTGGATTCTATCTCTGGCAATTGAATGTCGATTTGTCTTAGATTTTCGAATTGATTATATTCCTGAATTCACAGTTGACCCGGTTAAGGTCTCCCGCGATTTATATAGGCTTATCCATCTTCTATTTGGCAATAAATTATCTCATCTTTGTTCGAGCTTATCTTCGAACCAGAATTCTATTTGATTAGAATTTCTCTAAATTCGAATCTTTGTTTGTTTGAAATCTAACCTTGAATCATCCTTTTGAAATTTGTGTTTGGTTGTATTTTGAAATTGTGCATACATCGAAACTATTATTTTGATAAGGATGACCCTATTTGTATATAAATTTGAAATTATTTCGGTAAGGATTATATACCTTTTAAAAATGAAAATTTGAAAATTTTAAAAGAATTTGATTTATATAAAAAACGATGTATAACTGAAGGGTTTTGAATTTGAATTTTGAGGAATCAAACTCCAGTGTTTTGAAATCGGTTTTAGGATTTTAGAAAATATATAATAATTATATGATTTAAATATATTTTTATAAATAAGAAATGTTTCAAATGTATACAAATTAATTCCAATGATTTTGAAGAGATTTCAAAGAAGTTTCAAGAAAATAAAGGTCCAGAACCCACTTATGTCGCTGGAAAATAATTTCGATGATGAATGCATGCATCATCGACGTTGATTTTCGCGTTTCTGAGTTGGGGCGAGGCCACTCTAGTAGCTTTGCTTGGAGTGATTTTATGCAACAAATTTTGATTTCAGATTTTGAAGTGTGGTTTGATATTCGAAAGATATATATATATATATATATATATATATATATATGTATGTGTATATATATATGTATATGTATATATTTGAAATGATTTAAAGTAAACCGGTGTTCAGTCCTCGAGATTCAGATTTGTTTTGGTGTAACATTATCTATTGGAATTGATTTACTGATTTGTTGGTGATTTCCAACTCTTCGATTGAAAATATGATTTCTTCGACTATTTTGGAGGTTCGAGCACTTTCAAATCAAGGTTAAGTTTTCGAGGCTAAGAAATGTTGAAAGGTATAAGGTATTTGATAAAGAATATAGGTTGAGTTTTATATGATTAATGTATAAAGTAATATGATTTATATAAGTTTGAAACTGTTAGTTGAGTGAAGTAAATAAGACTATTTTGAATTATTCCGGTATGAAATATACATTTGAAATGTTTTGAATAAAGTATATATATAGAATAATAATCTTTCCAATGGTAAATTGGATTTTTCATATAGAAATAAATAGTTTGAAGGTGTTGTTGAAAAACTAAATTGAATTGAAAATGATGGTTTGAATTGAATTAAAATTGGATATTTTAGTTTTGGGTTTAATTGAATAAATTCATGAAATGTAAAGAATTAAAGGAATGTTTTACGATTTCAAATGTATGATCCAAAAGGTTATGATTTGGCAAAACCATATATGATTGTGAAACTGAAATGTTATTGAAAGGAATTGAAATTGAGAATCTTGTTTCATTAAATACTTGATTTGGGAGTTATCGAACTTATATAAAATTGATTTGTATAAGTATGAAGTGATTTGAAACTGTTTATTCAAAAGGGTGCTCAATTTGTAAACTGAAATCTTATATAATCGAAGTCTATATAAGTATGATTTGATATACTATTATTTGGAAAGTATTCGATTTAAAATGAAAATCTTATATGTAATGGACTTTATATAAGTATGATATTTGAAAGCGATTTTGAAAGGTACTATATGATACATATTTTCAAAGTAAAGATATGGAAAGTGCCTTCTGCTTGATATCCGCTTTGTGGCCACACTTGGATTCATTCTATCGATATTATTCTCTCTGATTTGGGTCTTTCGGATATGATACTCGAGTGTCCATCAAATTCCATGGCGACCTCCATGGTCTTACGAGCGCGACTGCATATCGCAACTGCTTGGCTGAGATGGCCTAGGGGTACAGATTATTTCCTGGGGGATCCAGGCGTAACCATTGTGTATCCTACAATCTATGTAGGTCGCATTAGTAGCGAAACTACCTGGCTGAGATGGCCTAGGGGTATGGATTGTTTCTTGGGGGATTCAGGCCTAACCATTGTGTATCCTGCACTCTACTAGTCATCATGGCGTAACTCGTAGGGCTGAGAAAGCTTACAGATACAGATTGTTTCCTGGGGGATCCAGCCATAACCATTATGTATCTGCGATCCATGGTTAGACAAATGTTTTGGTTTGGTTTATTTGTTTGGATTGTACTTTCCATATCTATTTTTAAAAGGTTTTCCTGTATTTTCACTGGGTGTTGAAACAAGTCTACTAAGTACTTGGAGAATTCTAGCTTTGTGCCTGATCAACGCATAGCCAGAGTCTACAGAAATGAAAGTAAACTTGTTAAGACATGAGTTATAAAATTATTTTGATAAAGTATTGTATAAAGGATATTTTGATCATTTATTTTACTTTTCTAAATAATGTAAAATGTTTTAAATTTTGTTTACTTCGAACTAACAAATTTGAATCAAATGACTATTTATCATATTATAAATGTTTAAAATGTTGTAAATATAAAATTATAAATTGAAATGCATATGGTTTTAAGATAATGGTCCATCTTTGTGTTCCAACCTATTTTTCTTCCTAGCTATTCCTACCTTCTTCTTCTTTGAGGGTTCTTTCTGCATTATGGAAAGAGTTAGTTCTTTGGCTTACCGTTTAGATTTGCCCGAGAAACTTTCTGGAGTGCATGATGTATTCAATGTCTCGCACCTTCGCCGTCATCTTCATGATCCATATCTTATTGTCTAGCCTTCTGCTCTTGATAGTTTGGATATTGAGCCTAATCTGACTGTTGAGAGGAAGCCACTTCGTATTGTCGACAGAGATACGAAACAGCTCAGAAGAAAGTCTGTTAATCTGGTCAAAGTACAGTGGAGTACTGACGATCGAGATTGTACTTGGGAAAAGGATGAGAGCATTCATGGTTCGAATCCAGAATTGTTTGTTTTAGGTATTATTTTGATTTTCTATCTTGTTTCTCTTTATTTTCCTTGCCCGTTCTTTTCGAGGACGAAAAGATTTGAGTGGGGGGAGTATAACAACCTTAGATTTTTGGTATATAATTTAAATTTGACTTTATTTTGTTTTAAATTATTTTAAATTTATTTTATTTATGAGGTTTCATTTTTAAATATTTTTAAAGTGATCATAGAATTTTTTCAAAATTTATTGCATTTATTTCCTATTTTTAAAGGCTAGTTTCTATTTTTCAGCTATTTTCTTCATTTATATTATATTTAATTAAAATTTATTTATTTATTTTTGTTAATGCATTTTTATTTTGTGTTCTTATATTTGTTATAAATATTTTTCAAGTATATAAAAAATTTCCGAAGTTTATTCCATTTATTTTCAAATTTTCTAGCCTAGTTGGCAATTTTTACTATTTTTCTTGATTTAATTATTTATAATTAGTATTTATTTATTTATATTTTATTTATTTACTAAATTTTCGTATTTTTATCTGAATTCATATATATATTTCAGTTATTTAAAAATTCCAAATGAAATAGAGATATTTGAAGAGTTGTGACCATTGATTTGCTTTAGTCCTTTTGTATTCACACCTTTCCACATTTCAACCATCACTTTTCATTCAAATGGTGCCTTAACCCATTCTCTTCAGCCTACCACTCCCATATCATTTCACGTGAATGTTTTCTCCTCAACTCTAAAAAAAATTTCGGCCATTCTCTTTGGAAAAAAGTTTGGTAAATTCTTCTTTTCTTTTTCATTTTTTATGCTTGTTTATTTGATTTTGCACTTGTTTTCTTCCATTTAAGTTCGGCCCTGCCACCTCCTTCAGCCTTGCCGTCTCCACCACCACCTGAGCCTGACTCCACCACCTCCTCTCCAACCCCTAGCCTGGCCGTGCACCATTGATGTGAAGATCCAACACCAAAATGCACAAACTCCTCTTGAAATGACCATAGCCGAGCATTTATGCATCTACCACCTTCAACACCCCCTTAGCCGCCACCTACACCATGACCACCACCTCCAACCTGACCTGACACCACTGCCACATCATCCTCTTGACCCCACCAGAGATGGCCATGCCCACCATTGTTTTGGCCGAACCTATTTAGGCCTTGAAACCTTATAGTGGCCTTGTTTTGTGTTGTTTCACATCACCTACCTTTGCACCATTTTTTCCATGTAGGCCGACCCCTTAAGAACCCAAAACTAAATCAAATACCATGCTTTAGCCTTGTATCCTAACCTATGGCCGAGCCTAAGGAAGGTTGAAAGCAAGTGCAAAGCTTTTAGCTTTGTTTTATGCAGTTAATTCTAGCATTGTTTAATCGTATTTTGAGTTGAAAGCTTATGTTTGTTATATTATTTTGTTTCAATTGTATTCAAGGAAATTAATCTTTGGCTCTCCCACTCGAATCTTTGTCGTGCTTTAGTGCCTCTGAAGATCATTGTTTGTTTGTTTCAGTTGTCATCTCCAGCTTACACCAGTGAGTTATTCTCACTAGACAGTTTTATACTTATATAACTAGTAAATCGATCACATCTGAATCTGTAAAATGCATCACCATGTTATATCTACGATGTTATGATCATATGATGTTCACCTATGCTTATTTACCTGTTATATCATATATTACTGTTATTTTATGACGTTCAGTTATTTATATCAATTTATCACACTGCAAGTTCCCTTTAGATTAGAATCACTATGGGTTGAAATAGTACATACCAGAACGGACTTTAGAATAGGGGAAAATCGTTATGGGCTGAAATGATAGGCCTGAACGATTTTTAATTATTTCATTTTACTTGGTAACTGCGGGTTTGAAATGATAAAACCCGCGTTTTCCTTGTAAATTACGGGTTGAAATGATATATTACCCGTATCACTTTACCTAGTGTAGAAAATGATATACAGACCCGCGGTTAAAATATATTTTTCTAAAATTTTTAAAATATTTTAGAAATGTAAATATTATAATTTTTGATGTAAACTTAATTAGAAATGGTTTTTGTAAAGTATTTTGATTTTTCTGAGAATTTATAAGTGAAATAAATTAATGGTAAAGTTAGAAAATTTGCAATATAAGTTATTTTGGAAATTTTGATTTAATTAAATGGAATTTAAAATTAAATATGAAAATATGATAAATTTATGATATCTTGAATTAAATGAATTTAAAATGATTTTTATAATATATTAATGGATTTTGAATAAGTTTAATGTGAAATAAATGAATATTGAGTTGGATTTTGAAATATAACTTAAATTGGAAAATTGTGAATTTTGTTTAAAAGTGAATTTTGAAGTTAAGTAAATAAAATGTAAAATAAGTTACATCTGAAATTTAACTTAAGTGATAAGTTAAAATTTTAATTATATGAATTTAAGTTTAATGTTGGAAATTAATATGTGAATTATTATTAAATATTGATTTTGAATGGAAATTTAAATTTATAAAATCATGAATTTAAGGAAAATTAAATGATGGTTATAAAAGTAAAAATACATGACTTTATAAGTTTGAAATGGTTTAAGTAAAAATTTAATGGTTTGTGAAAGTATAGTGAATGTTTGGAATTTAATTAACAGCATTTTGAAATGCTATTATTTCTAAAGTAAAAGATATTACAGCATTTATAAATGCTATAGTTAACATAAATGAACTAAAGAGCTAAACTGAATTAAAGGCTATTAAAGCACTTTGTAAGTGCTATAATTGTTGAATTTAACTAAGGTTTTTATTTGAACTAATGTAACCCTATTATAGTACTTTGAATGCTGCCTTTTGTTAAATTGAATTGTTTTAAGAGTAACTTTCCGTAGCATTTTTTTCTAAATTGCCGCGAAAGTTGAATTTTCATTGTTTTAATAAATTTTAATGAATAAATGATATTTTGAAAGATTAAAATTTTGGAAATTTAATAAATTAATTATTAAATATAATAACTTCATTTTATGATTTAAAATGAAGTATTTTGTTTTTGAAATATAAACTATTTTGAAATGTGTGTTGAAATGGTAATAAAAAAATTTGAATATGGTTTTGAAAGATACGATATTTTGATATTTTGAAATGGAGTTTGAAGGATATTGAATTTTTGAAATGATATTTGATTTCGAAGTATAAATTACTATTTTGAAATTTTAACAACGGGATGTATTTAATTTATAGTTTAACTATTCCTTAAAGGATGTGCGACCCCAAGCATCCTTTAAGTTAGTGTACATTACTAGTATAGTTCACTTTAGTTGGTTTACATTATATAAGTATATATGTCCTGACTCGAGTATTTTGTGTTTTACTTTACGCTCGGGTATGCCTGAGTATTTACAGCTTAGCTTTGGATTTCTTTCCTGGAGCTAGGAATCGCTGGAGATTTTATTTGTTTAGTATCTGTTCCCTTTCAGTTTCAGTTTTTCTATTTCAGTTCTGGTATTTATAAACTGCTATATATTTGAGATTTCTATTGTATATGCTTTTTTTCAGACTTATATTATGTATTATGTTTTGAGAGTTTGTTATAGTAGCTTCATGAACTAGTATGGTATTTTAATTTCCGTTGCGAGTTATTCTGATATTTCTGTGCCTGTGATTCTGTAATTGTATTTCATTTGCTCCAAATTTATTTACAATGCGGTATTTTGAGCAATTCAAGTCCGACATATGTGGATGCAAGTGGCTGAAAATATCGGGTTGTTACACCTTGTGTGCCGTGTCACCTACTATATCTAGTCTTTACTTCGAGTTTCTATTTGTGTCGTACCTATGCAGTATCTTCTCATAGTCCCTCGATCAGGAGACATGCAGGTACTTTATAGACTACTGGCATTCTCTGTGTTAAGGGGAATATTGGGCCACTCCTTAACGCTATTTTAAAGTAAGTTTATTTTACTAATAGACATTATTATAATAGCGCAATATTACTACATAGTAAATAGTTTAACAGATCCTTAGAGGATAGGCGGTCCCAAGCATCTTCTAAGTTACTTGTACCTTTACTACAGTTCACTTGAGTTGGTTTACATTGTATAAGTATGCATGTCCTGACTCGAGTGTTTGTATTTTTATTTGCGCTCGGGTCAACCTGAATATTCATAGATTTGGATTTTCACTTTCTGTAGATTGGAATCGCTAGAGATTTTCTACTTGCCTAGTTTTATCCTTTTCAGTTCGTTGTTCCTTTTCAGCTCTTGTATTAGTAGACTTCTATGTATTGAGACTTCTGTTGTACTCTATTTCTTCTGTTGTATCTTATGTAACTCTGATATATTTATATAGTAGCTTCATGAACTACTATTTCGTTTACTTCCGGTGCACTATTATTACTCTGTGTCTGTGTCTATGATATGTGATTATTTATTTACTGTATATTTTGAGATTTGCCAATTTTTATTTACAATGCGGTATTTTGAGCAATTCAAGTCCGACATATGTGGATGCGAATGGTTGAAAATACTGGGTGCTGCATTTGGTATCAGAGCTTTGGCTTTGAGGCAAAACTTAGAATATAAGGTAAATTATTTACAGAATCACTTTCGTTCGAGTTTGAATCTTTCCCTTTGATTCGAATTTCCTTTGAATTTTGGAACGTTCCCTACGGTTCCAAAATCCATTCGTGTCCCTCACTGTTCATCTTCTTTTGATTCTGGAGTATCCCGTAACTCCGCTTCGTATGATCTTTTTAGTGAGTCGTCGGTCTCGCCAATTTCAAATTGAATTGTAGAAGGGGGAAACTCCTTTATAATTAGCATCGATTCACCAAGGATTTATATCTATCCTTGGGTTAGATGCTAATACCTTTTGTTATTCCAAACTCTATCTCTTGAGATCGAATGTAGATTTACCCCAGAAAAATCCACATTGATCTTATTCGTTAAGTCACGGTTGACCCGGTTAAGGTTCCCCACGGTTTACTTAAGCTTACCCATCTCCGTACTCTGTTATTTAATCATCTTGTCTTTTGTTCCCAATCTATTCTTCCAAAATTTTTGAATTGTACCTGTAAATCTATATTTTGTTTTATATATTGTGTTGTTTGAGTCGTTGATGTTGATTTTGGTTTTCGATCGATTCGTCTGATCAACGCTATCGATAGGATTTCTAAAACACTTTGACATAACAAACTGACACAATATTATTTTAAAATTTGGTTAATGAAATAAATTTTGATATATAAGTAAATTTATAGAACTTAATAAACTGATTTAAATTGATTATTTGAAATGATAATACTTGATTCATCATTTATTGTACTATAAATGAATTTATAAATAGCTGTTTATAAATTGATTTGGGAACTGAAATGAATTTAAAACAAGAAATTTGAGAATTTATATTTTCGATGGTTTCAAACCTTGTGTTTAAGTTTTAAAGTATATTAATTAAAGCATTTTCGAATAAGAATATGTTTCCAAAGAATTTTAAATTTTAAAAATCAGTACTCTTCTCTTTGTCGGTGGGAAATAACTTCGATGATGACTACAGCATCATCGACATTCATTTTCGAGTTTCGATATGAAAAGACCGCTCTTTGGTCTTGCTGCACCTTTGTTTTGGGAAATCAAATTGATTTGAATTTCTAAAATATGACTTGATTTATAATATATATAGATATATGATATAAATTTGATTTGATAATTTATATACATACATTTATTTATCTCTAAATGTTTTGTAGAAATCGGAAATTTAATTCTTAAATTTTATTTTAAAGAATAATTACAATTATAAAAAGAAAATCAAATTTTGGATGAATATTCAAGCATGAAATGATTAATTGGAAAGATTTATTTGTATAATACGATTGCATTCAAACATAACTTACCTTAATTTCAGAAGTTAACAATGTAATTGGATAATATACAATATAAAAAGATTTTATAAATAAAATGGTTATAATAAATGTTATACGCTTAAATTTTATTTATAAAATGATTAACAGAGATAAATATAATAAAGGGTAATTGAATAACTTACAATAAAATAATGTTAAAAGAACTAAGAATAAAATAAAGTAGTTATAATAAATGTAAGTATATTTAACATAAGCGATAAATATATTGAGAGGAATAAATTTAATTTTTATTATGAATAAAGAAGAATTAAATTTATTAAGTACATTATGAGTATAATAAATGATTATTTTTCAAATCCACAGTTTTAAAATTGTTAATTTAAGGTAATTGGATGATAAGATAATGAAATTTGAGATAGTTAAGATTTATTTAACTTGTGTAAATAAATTATTTTCTATTTAAGTTGCTATTTCTATGGTTTCAAATTTATTTCCTTATTTTGTTTTTCAAACTATCTTTTGGTTGTCCTTATTATCCTTATCTTGCTACAGACTGGTATAGACATCTTTCTATAATCTTTCTGTTTAGAAATCTTTCTATAATCTTTGATAATCTTTGGTACTCATTTTGAATCCACATTTTTTGTGCTTGTGTTCTTGATTCTGGAGGATCTTGGAAAGATCATCTCTACCTTGTTAAAATTACGTATAACAACAGTTATAAGGTATAATCTCAATCTTCTTGTCACCTTGTCTTAATCTTATTTCATTTCTATCTTTTCTGTGCTTTCCCGTACCTCATTCCTTTTCGAGGGCGAAAAGTCTTGAGTGGGAAGAGTGTAACAACCCTGCATTTTGTGATTTTTTTAATTGTATATTTTAACTATTTTATTAAATTTTGATTTAAAAGCTATATTTTATTTATTTGAAATGGATAAATTTTGTTATTTCAAATATAAACTTTGATTTTTATATGAATTATCATTCCAAAACATGACTAAAAAAGAATATGTTCCAAAAAGTGAATTTTGGTCAATATGGTCAAACTTTTACTTTTAAATTTAAAATTTCAAAGTTTGAAAATTTTAATTTTATCTTTTATTATGAAAGTAAGTAAAAATTTAAGAACACTACTTTTCGTTTTGTTGAAATCTAATTTATAATGTGAAAGTTATGCCTTTTTAACTATTGTGTGAAATTTGCTGTATTTAGCAAAATTGTTTATTTTAAATTATATAAATAATATTTTATTTGGTCATGTAATGTTCTAATTTATATTTATATGGGTAAAATAACATGTATTGTATATGTTTTGGCTTTAAACATTTTTGAAAGTGTAATTGACATTTTCCAGTGCAGTTGTATTTTGTTTAAAATTTCTAATTTCCAGTTTCAATTAATTAAAGAAATTCTTTATTTATTTTTCTATTTTCTTAAGATCTTATTTTATTCTCATTCCCACTTTATTTTTTTCCTCATTTTTTTTTTATTTTTTTTTATTTGTTTTAAAGTGGAATAGAAATTTTTCTAAAACTAGTGGTATTTTATTTGTAATTTTCATGTCCTGTTTCCAATTTTTAAACAATTTGTTTAATTATTTTTCTATTTTCTCTAAATTTAATTATTTATTTCACTTTGAATATGTCTAAAAAATTATTCTATTTCAAAAATTTTCTTTAGAATATTGTTAAAATGAGGTAGATATTTTTCCAAAGCCAGTGATGTTTTATTTGTAATTTTTGAACCCGGTTTTGAATTTTAAGCAATTTCTTTAATTCTTTTTCCATTTTTTTAAAAATTATCATTTATTTTCGTTTTATTTCACTTTTTTGCGGTTTTAAAATGTATCTACTGAATTTACTTGGTTATATTTGTTTAAAAAGAAATGGTAAATTGAAGAGACAAGACTCTTCCTTTTCCTATGGCTTTTCAAATGCTAGACTTTTCATTTTCCATAACTTTTCGTTAATTTCGTATGGACATGTAAATTTTTACTATGTTTAGCCGTGAGTTTCAGTACTTCTCACACACAAAAACATCTTTCTCATTTTTCACTCACGGCTTGGAAAAAAATATTGGTAATGGCTCCTTGTTTTATTCATTTTCTTCTTATTTTTCATATATTTTTGCCTTGTTTTCTCATGTATATTGATCGGCCTCCTCCTCATAGCCACGGCCACCACCTACTACACCTCTTACCTGCCATCATCACCAGCTACCCCTCTGGTCTTGACCAAGGCCGAGCCTACCATGGTGCAAGAATCCACCAAAATGCAACCTAAAGCCTTGAAAGCATGTTGTTTGACCACTACTTCTTCACCACTTCCATTCCACCACCACCATCACCTTAGGCCGCCACCACCACATCTATCCAGACCTTTACTCACCCCTCCTACTCCTGTCTAGACCCACTCCCCACTGGCCGAGCCCAAACACCCCATGGCCGAGCCTCTTTGTTGAACCAAAACCATGCTCTTAGCCTAAAACCTCTTTATATTTTCAAGTGTAACTCCCCTCCATGTTCTAACATTTAGGCGTGCATTCCTATGCTTATACTCGAGCCTAATCATGTCCAAACCCAAGCAAATCCAACACCTAGGCTGTGCAAAATAATATTGGAAGGAAGGCAAAAATTGTTGCATTCAAATTGCTTTTGATTTCAAAGTTGTTCAATTTCAATGTTGTGTTGAATTTTAATCTATATTTGGTTTTGTTTTGGGTTGTAACACAAGATCTATAGCATGGATCTTGCTCTTCACTCAAGTCCGTGGTCTTGTCATTGTGTTTTGGAATCCGTTGTGTCATTTGTATTCATATCTCCAGTACAAGAGGTGAGTAAATCTCACACGACATTTTATGCTTATGCAATTGTGAAGCGAAAACATTTGAATGTGTAGAATTATACATGATGTTATAACTGCCTGTGATGATTTATATATGATGTTAAACCTGTTAGTTTACATGTCATCTCATCTGTTACTGTTATATATTGTTAAACTGTTCATTTATATCTGTTCACACTGCAAGTTCCGTGTAGATTAGAAATCACTATGGGTTGAAATGATACATACCCGAACGGACTTTAGAATAGGGAAAAATCGTTATGGGCTGAAATGATAGGCCTGAACGGTTTTTAATTATTTATTTTGACTTGGGACTACGGGTTTGAAATGATAGAACTCGGATTTTTCTTTTTCAGTTTCAGATTGAAATGATACATGTCCATATCACTTGACCTATGTTAGAAAACTATATACAGGCCCGTGGTTATTATATAAAGTATTTTGAATATTTTAAAAGTGTAAAATTATGAAAATTTGATTTAAAATAGATTTTATATGTTTTAAATAAAGAAATTTTAATTTTTCCATAAGTTAAAAATGTTGAATAATTAAATGATTAAATTGAAATTTTGAAATATAATTTAAATCTAGGAATTTGGACTTTGGCTTTTAAAATAACCTTTAAGTTATATAAATAAAATTTTAAGTGGTTTAAAATGTAAATTTATGATAATTTGATTTAAATAGATTTCAAAGTGTTTTAAATAAAGGATTTACGATTTTTTCTATAAGTGGAAAATGTTAAATAAATGGTTAAATTGGATTATTGAAATATAACTTAAGTTTGGACATTTGGAATTTTGGTTAAAAATGATATTTAAGTTATATCAATAAAATGGAAATTTAATTATATTTGGAAAATGGTAAATATGATAATTTGATTTAAATTTTAATTTAAGTGATTTATTAAAGTATTATTGATTTTTCTATGAATTTAAATGGTTAAATAAATGAATGGTTAAATGTGAAATTTTAAAAATATAACTTAACTTGGAAATGTGAAATTTGGGTTTTAATTAAAGATTTGAGTTAATTAAATAAATTATAAATTTAGTTAAATTTATGAAATGGTAATTTTAAAGTTTAAATGTTAAGTTTATTTGTTGAAAAGTGAAGAAAAGGAAATTTTACACTTGAATTTATTAAGTAAATTATTGAAGTTTGATTTAATTATGAAATGTTACTTCATAAAAATCATAAGTTGAAAGAGTATGTTTAATGAACATTTTTGAATGTTAAAAATGTGATTTTATAATGTTTAAAGGGTTTAAATTGAAGTTTATTATTTGTTGGAAATACATTAAAATCTGGAAAATACTTTTAATAGCATTCAGAAATGCTATGATTTCTGTAAATGAACTAAAAACCTAGTAAAAAGGCTATTACAGCAGTTCTGAAATGCTGTTGCTGTTGAAGTAAACTAAAAGGCTAAAAAACTTAATAAAGTCCTATTACAGATGTTCTGTAAATGCTATTGTGGTCTGCTATCTTTGCTGAAATTTATAAAAACCTTTAATTTGAAACCTGCGCTATTACAGCAATTCTGGAAATGCTGTCTTTGCTGTTTTAAACTAAAAATTCAACTAAATTAGATTTAACAGCAGTTTTAAATGTTGTCTTTGCTGAATTAAAATGTTTTCAAGTATAACTTATAACAACTTTTTCTAAATGATGCGTAACGCAGAAATTTTCATTGTTTATGGTTTTTGACTTAGTAAATGAGCTCAGAATGGTTTGAAACCTTGAAATTTGAATACTTGATTTGAAAGAATAATAACTTCACTTTTTAAATAGTTTAAATGAAATAATTTAATTGGAATATAAACTATTTAAAAGGTGATTTGAAATGATAATAAATGAATGTTATCTTTGAATTTAAAAGGTATTTAAAGTTGAATATTTGGATTTGCATTCAAATGATGATTTGATAATAGAGATTTGAAAATGAAGTTCTGAAAATATATGATGTTTTAATATTAAAATGATTTGGAAATGAAGTTATGAAAAGATACGATATTTTGATATTAAAATGATTTGGAAATGAAGTTTTGAAAGGATATGATATTTTAATGTATTAAAATGATTTGAATGGAAGTTTTGAAAGGATATGATAATTTAATAAATTGAAATGGTTAGAAATGACTTGATGTTTATTTTGATAAATAATTGAGTTTGAAAGATATGGTATGTTGATATATTGAAATGGTTTGGAAATGATTTAATCTTTATTTTGATAAAGATTTGGATTGAAATGATATTTTATTTGAAGTATAAAATATTATTTTAAGTTATAACCACAGGTTATAATAACGATTGGTTGGCAAAGAGACCGGGATCAGATATGGGCATACTCTCTGTCGATACCGAAAGCCACTTTGACAACCGTGTATGCGGTGGAGTTTCCAGAATGAAGTAGGATAGTGGAGATATTCTTGAGGTATATTACGTGGACCCAACTCCCGTGAGTTGGAATAAGGTGGCAGGAACATAAGCGGTCTCGGGCCAAAAGGGGTAGCTCCTCTGGTCGGACGCATTTCTTTGATACCATTCTATTGCTTTTATGATTGTTTGGGCACCCTTCGATTTTGGAAATGTGCTCCGAGGTGGGTGTATGTGGCTGCTGCGTTACCACCAGCCCAAGTGTCGTAATTGGTATATCTACCCTTGCATGCCTTGTGTGCCGTGTCACCTACCATATTGAGCCTTTACTACGCGTTTCTATTTGTGTCGTACCTATGCAGTATCTTCTCATAGTCTCCTGATCAGGAGATATGCAGGTACTTTATAGACTACTGGCATTATTTGTGTTAAGGGGAATATTGGGTCACTCCTTAACTCTATTTTAAAGTAAGTTTATTTTACTGATAGACATTATTATATTAGCGCAATAATACTACATAATAAATAGTTTAACGGATCCTTAGAGGATGGGTGGTCCCACGCATCTTCTAAGTTACTTGTACCTTTACTACAGTTCACTTGAGTTGGTTTACATTATATAAGTATGTATGTCTTGACTCGAGTGTTTGTATTTTTATTTACGCTCGGGTCAGCCTGAGTATTCGCATATTTGGATTTCCACTTTCTAGAGATTGGAATCGCTGGAGATTTTCTACTTGTGTAGTTTTACCTTTTCAGTCTGTTGTTCCTTTTCAGCTATTGTATTAGTAGACTTATATGTATTGAGACTTCTGTTGTGACGCCCCACCTCTATACCCACGCTAGCCAAGAACACTACGGTGAAGTGTTGTCAACTAGCACGGAGAATAAGGCTGTTGATGAGCGACCATCCATGTAATTTCTTATCACACGGTGGCTATAAATAAACTTCGGAAACAAACATAGAAATAAGCATAACACAAATCAGTCACAGACATCCATATCACAAAGGCGGAAGAAGATATGAATATAAAACTAACACATGAAAGTGTACATCAGAGTAGTGGTCAAAAAGATCCACAATAATACAAAAGAATAGCAACACGTGCTATACAAAAGAATACAACAATGAGTCTATATCTCATGTGTTTACAACAAAAATTGCTAATCTAAATAGTTAGCCAAAAGTCAGAGTAGCTAATCCCGGGAAGAAGTCAAGTAGAAGCACCTGTAACACCTCGGTCTGACCCGAGTATTATTTAAGAAAATAATAAACGGATCAGTCTAGCTATAAATATCAGATGACATGATATAAATTAAAGGATATGGCATAAACATAAAATATCCATACTGACATACTACTATAAGTATGCAAATGATGATCAACATAAGATCAATCAAAAAGAGATAAATCGATATCACAAGAATCTTCTCAAAGATCCAAAGAGGGCATCATACCCTAAACTTGTACTCATAACAAGTCAATGACATAAATTCCAGAAATCAACACAAGAAATGCAGAAATCACAGAAAAAGGGAAAGAGGCCTATCACATGACGGTCCGAAGACCATGGGGAGCTACCCCATATGTGTGAGTCGAAATCACACAGATGAGGTCTAGACTAACCAAAAATCAAAAAGGTATGTGTGAGTGAAATCACACAAGTGGTGTCTAGTCTGACCTCGCAAGCAAGAGACATCGCACAATTGCTAGTCTAAATCATAAGAATGATCATCATGATCAACAAGAAGTGTCAATTACACTAAGCTAGTAAATATAAAAGTTTAGCTTCATGTCCCATAACCACTTTCTTAACTTAAATATTTACGAAAAAACTGTAAATCTTCACTAGAAAATTGTCACAAAAAGGTTCAATCGAACAAGTCCAAGAGTTAACCGACGAAGCAAACGCAAGCGTTTCATACCACTTGTTTTACTAAGCCGTTTAATTCAATTTCTCATACGAGTGAGGTAAAGGTTTGTATATATTAGTAGATTGGAAAACGGTTTAAGAAAAGAGCTTTGTTATTGAAAATAGAGTTGAAATCATTTTGTTGAAAGAGTTTTGATATTTACTACTAGTATAGAAAACCTTTATATTTTAAAATGACAAATCATAGAAGTGATTGTAGGAACAATCAATCATAAAAATTCACATACGAAGACGTGAATAAAATCCCAAGAAACCGATAAAGAATCCATTGAAATAGATATTCAAAAATCCATAAAATCGACCGAGAAGCCAAAGATAGTTTATCTCGAAGAGTGGTCAATCTCAGCATCTCAACAAAGCAAGTTCTGTTGAATGCTCTTCAGATAAGATCCCCTACGGAGGGGGGGTCCAGGGGGGGTGGCAACCCTCCTAGGTGGGGGTGCGGGGGCAACGCCACCGCTACGGGGTTCGACCTACCCGGTCAGGTCGCGGGGGTCCAGGGGGCAGCGCCCCGACCAAAACGGTACGACCTAGTGAAGACCAAAGGAAGGATAGGATCGAGCGACTTAAAGGGTTTCGACCTAAAGAGTCACGACCTAAAGGAGTAAGCGACCCTAAGGAAACTCGCGACCTAACATGGACGAGCTAAGGTGAGGTGCGACTCAACCAGGTAAGCGACCTAAGGGAGACGAGCGACCTAAGGAACTCGCGACCAAACAATAGCACAGGTCAAGCGACCTAACGTTTTAAGGCCGAGCAACCTAATTAAACTCGCGACTTAATGGTGTGAAAGGCGTGCGACCTAAAGTGTTACGACCTAAGGGTCGAGCGACTTAGTGGAACAAGGTCATACGACCTAACGGAGTAAACGGTCGAGCTACCTAACAGGTTATAGGTCATGCGACCTAGTGGGTTAACGGCCTAACGACCTAAGGGTTATAGGCCCAACGACCTAACGGGTTATAGGTCCAACGACCTAGCGGGTTAGAAGGTCATGCGACCTAAAAATGAAAGGCAAGGCCGAGCGACTTAAAGAACCAAGGCCACACGAGTTAAGGCCTAACGACTTGACGACCTACGACCTAAAGGCCCACGACTTACGACCTAAGGAGCTAGAGCGAGCGACCTAAGGCTGTATAGGGGATTTAAGGCCAGAAACGACCTAAGTGTTTGCGACCTAACGACCTAAAAACTCACGACCTACGACCTAAGAGCCATACGACCTACGACCTAATTCCGAGTGTCGAGCGACCTAACGTTGTAGGCCATTTTAAGGTCGGAAACGAGCTATTTTGAGGCCGAGACTTTTCCACGCGAACGACCTAGCATAGGCAGAACGACCTAAGTGCAGAATTTCACCAAAAACACTAAAAATTGGAGTTTTTCGCCAATTCGATTCAAACCAAATGCAAATGTGCATGCAAAAGTGATAGGGAATCATTCCCAACAGTCCAATATTGTTATAGACTAGAATTGTGAGATAAAAATCTCACCTTTTCACCAAATTTATGAAGAAAGAGCTTGAAGGCAATGGAGGAGCAACCACAAGCTTAAATCAATGTCTTCTTCTTGAATTTGGAGTTGAATGATGAATTGCAATTGAATTTGAGCTTTGGAGTTTTAATTTCTCGTTCCCTCCTCCATTTTTGATAAAGCAAATAGAATGAAGTTATGAAGAGAAGGGGTGAAGGTTGGGTCTAAATAGGCTAAAAGCCCAAACTAAAGTCCAAAGCGAAAAGTAGCGAAATTCCATTAACTCCAAACATATCAAAGCTTATACTCAAAAAGATTGCAAACGTCATTTTGAACTCAATGGCAGTGGTCTCGAGTCCTAATTTGAACGTATGCAAAAAGTAGCTTTTCGGACTATAATCCGACTAACGATAAAATATTTAAATATAATATTTAAATATAAAATCGATAAATATGCGGGTTGTTACAGACTCCCCTCCTTAAAGAAATTGCGTCCTCACAATATATAAGATGGAAATACAAGTAACAACCATGAAAGCATATTAACACAAAATAAATTTGAAATAGGAAGTTCACCACAAAGAGCAGGAGTAAGCAAGTCCGGATGTGTTCGCTCGATGAATTCTCGGGATTTCCCAAGAGCAATCCTTAGGATTTGAGGACCATTGAACCTTCACAAGCGGAACATCTTTATTTCGAAGCCGTTTGACCTCTGAAGCAATAACTCGAAGAGGTTGGTGCTCATAAGTTAAATTTGGCGAAACTTCAATTTCTTCCACGACACCAGGCTCAAGAATAAAATCGGAATCTCGTAGACATTTCCGTAATTGAGAAACATGAAACACGTCATGCATGGCAGAAAATTGAGCTGGTAATGAAGGCGATAAGCCATGGAACCAATACGTTCAGCGATAGGAAATGGCCCAATATATCGAGGCGCTAACTTTCCCAACCGACTGAAACGTACTACACCCTCCACAGGTGAAACACGAATAAAATCTGGACCTAAAACCAGCTTCTCACTGACCTTAAGCCAACAAGAAGGAGATCGGCATAGCCTTCCCTAGAGTGCCTTGAAAGATGCCATACCAATACTAGATTGGAAGTTATGATTATAGGAAAACTCAACAAGAGAATTATGTTTTTCCCAACTTCCACAAAAATCAAGCACACAACACGAAGATGGTCTTCAAGAGTTTGCTTCACACGCTCTGTTTGTCTATTGGACTGGGGAAATAAGCGGTGCTAAAATTAAACTTCGTTTCTAAAGCTTTTTGAAGACACTTCCAAAATCCACAAGTAAACAATGGATCACTATCGCTATCAACAGAAGAAGGAACTCCATATAATTTAACAATTTCTTTTAATAAAGAGTTTGGCCAAAAGAGGAACGATTCGGTTAAACCGAACGGGAATAAAATGGGCAGAGTTAGTAAGTCTATCTATTATAACCCATAAGTTACCATGACCCGAACGAGAACGGAAAAGGCCATCCATAAAATCCATGGAGATTTGATCCCACTTCCAAATTGGAATTTCTAAAGGTTGCAATAACCCATCAGGCCTTTGGTGTTCGGCCATGACAAGTTGGCAAGTCATGCAACACTTAACAAAGTTAGTGATAACAGATTTCATTCACTCCCGATAATAAAGTGGCTTCATATCTGCGTACATTTTACTACTACTGGGATGAACGGTAGTATTAGAACGATGTGAATCTTCAAAAATATAATGACGAAGATCACAAATATTTGGTACGATAAGTCTACCAAACTTTCAAATGTCGCCACGAAAATCAATTTTTGAAGTCTTTCAAACGTTTGATATTAATTTCATCCCCACGACCTTGGCTACGAAGAGCCAAATCGGGATATAGCCCTTTGAGCTTCAAGAATGCAGTCTAAAAAGAAGGAGGAGCCTCTAGACTACATAAAACCAGGGATGCACATAAATCAGATTTTTGCGATCTCGAATCTCACAAGTGTTTAGAGTCTCGAGATCGTTCCATTCGGATATCATCCTATAAACAACTGATTATTGCTTACAACTAAGTGCATTGGCAACACGATTTCCCTTCTGGGAGTATAAAGAATATCGAGATCATAAGATGCAAGAAATTCGAGCCAACATAGTTAACACAAATTAAGTTTCTTATGAGAAAATAGGTATCCCAATGATTTATAATCGAGGTAGAGAACAAATTTCTCCACCAAAGATGATGTTGCCAAATATTAAAAGCAAAATCAATAGCCGCGAGCACCAGATCATAAGTGGCATACCTAGTCTCGATCGGCTTTAGAGATTTAGAAGCAAAAGTGATTGCACGTTCTCTTTCGCAAGAGAACGTCATCCAATCCAATACAATAAGCATTGGTACTAAAGTTATAGTCTTGGTTCCCTTTGGGAAACACAAGTATAAGAGTATCGAAAAGAGAGAATTTTAATTTTCTTTTCTCAAAAGCTAAAACTTTCAAAATCACAATCACCTTTATAGAAAAACTTACATTTTACAAGTCAATTTATTTTGTCTGATTGTCAGATCAAAGAGTTTAGGAAATCCCTATCGATAACGTTGATCAAGCGCATCGACCAGAATTCTTAAAACACTAAATGGGCAATACAACACAAAATTATCTCTTTATAGGAATTTAAAATATCTTCTTAAAAAGATTTGCAAAATTTTAAATTTCAATTTTCATCCAAAATTAATAAATACGAGATTGGAATTATTGAGATATTCATAGAATACTCGATTTATAAAATGGATGAAATAGACTGGATAAACTGAATGACACAATATGTCATTCATATTAATCATAACGAGTGCGGAATGCGGTATGTAGAAGGCTAACTTCCGCAACTCGTAGCGATTGAAATTCGGTGGCAAGGTCAAACTGGAAAGACCTTAATACCACTTAAAAAGGTTGCTTAGGTGATAATCCTAAGACAAACTCAAAAATACCGGAAAATTCTCAACCGATTAAGAATGAGAGAGATATCTCTTTACTCAACATGTGAGCTAAAAGAGCAAAATGATGTCATCGATTTGAAATCGAAATCAAAAAGGAAAATATGAATCTGCTTAACAGATCGAAAATATCGAAAATGAATAGTCCTTTCGGAAAAATTGGATATGGGCTTTGCGATAAGCCAATCCTTTTACGCAAATCAATTCCGAAACCAAAGCAATGCATAACATGCAAATTGGTTCGGAAAGAAAAATCACATGAAATATTTTCGATGTCATTAAAAAGAAAGTAGAGTGTTGCGGATCCACTAATCCGGATTCGCAATCCTCAAAGAAGTCATCAAGCCCTAAGCATAAAAAGAAAGAAAATCAACAAGTTCTTTTGATATAAAAATGATGAGACGAACCTATATCAAAAAGAACTCGAATCGGATAATCGAAAACAAATGTAATCAAGGATTAAATAAGAAATACCTTGACCCAGAGAAGTTTCGTTAGAAGCATTTATCCTTCCTTCTCTCTTGCTAGGTCGCTTGGGACATGTAGACAAGTAATGGCCCGAGCCTTCGCAATAGCGGCAATAGAGAGGTTCCGGGCACTTAATTACATAATGGTCTGTGGAACCACAATTGTAACATCGTTTACGACAAGAGGTATGTGGCTTGGCTACCGAAGTTTCTGGTTCCACCCTCTTCTTGCTTAGAAGTATGGGGCAGACAGAAATATGATGACTGGAATCTTTGCAATAGCGACAAAACAGTGGCTCCGGACACTCCTTTGCATAGTGGTCCTTAGAATTACAATTGTAGCATCCTCCACGATTAGGGATTGGAGTCTTTGCTACAAATGTAGTTTGCTTCACTCTCTTATTGGGATTAAGGCTCTTGAACTTAATATGCCTCTTCTTGGAAGTCCCAATATCACCATCAATTCCTTTATCAGCCTCTTCCTCTTGCAGAGTGATATCTACAAGCTGGTCGAAAGGAACTTCTAGTTTCAAAGGTAAGATCTTTGTGGTATTCTTACTCAAAGCACAGATAAACTCTTGATTCTTTACAAGATCCAAAAGTTGTTGGGCAGACATGAATGCGCCATCCAGAGAAGGGCTACTAGATTGACCATCGCTAGGACTGCTAGAACTAACCATTTCTCTTTCTTAAGAAAGAAAGAAGGAAGAAGAAGAAGGTTATTCACAAAATGAATATCAAGCAATCTTGATAGGTAAAACAAGGAATCATAAAGAAAATAGGATGAATCGGTACGAAGACTCGAATTAAATCCTAAGGCACAACTCCTAAGAAGGACTTAGGACATGATCCTTGCTAGATTATTCTACATTGTTCCGAAGTTTGGCTCTGATACCAAGCTGTGACACCCCACCTCTATACCCACGCTAGCCAAGAACACTACGGTGAAGTGTTGTCAACTAGCACGGAGAATAAGGCTGTTGAGGAGCGACCATCCATGTAATTTCTTATCACACGGTGGCTATAAATAAGCTTCGGAAACAAACATAGAAATAAGCATAACACAAATCAGTCATAGACATCCATATCACAAAGGCGGAAGAAGATATGAATATAAAACTAACACATGAAAGTGTACATTAGAGTAGTGGTCAAAAAGATCCACAATAATACAAATGAATAGCAACACGTGCTATACAAAAGAATACAACAATGAGTCTATATCTCATGTGTTTACAACAAAAACTGCTAATCTAAATAGTTAGCCAAAAGTCAGAGTAGCTAATCCCGGGAAGAAGTCAAGCAGAAGCACCTGTAACACCTCGGTCTGACCCGAGTATTATTTAAGAAAATAATAAACGGATCAGTCTAGCTATAAATATCAGATGACATGATATAAATTAAAGGATATGGCATAAACATAAAATATCCATACTGACATACTACTATAAGTATGCAAATGATGATCAACAGAAGATCAATCAAAAAGAGATAAATCGATATCACAAGAATCTTCTCAAAGATCCAAAGAGGGCATCATACCCTAAACTTGTACTCATAACAAGTCAATGACATAAATTCCAGAAATCAACAAAAGAAATCCAGAAATCACAGAAAAAGGGAAAGAGGCCTATCACATGATGGTCCGAAGACCATGGGGAGCTACCCCATATGTGTGAGTCGAAATCACACAGATGAGGTCTAGACTAACCAAAAATCAAAAAGGTATGTGTGAGTGAAATCACACAAGTGGTGTCTAGTCTGACCTTGCAAACAAGAGACATCGCACAATTGCTAGTCTAAATCATAAGAATGATCGTCATGATCAACGAGAAGTGTCAATTACACTAAGCTAGTAAATATAAAAGTTTAGCTTCATGTCCCATAACCACTTGCTTAACTTAAATATTTACGAACAAACTGTAAATCTTCACTAGAAAATTGTCACAAAAAGGTTCAATCGAACAAGTCCAAGAGTTAAACGACGAAGCAAACGCAAGCGTTTCATACCACTTGTTTTACTAACCCGTTTAATTCAATTTCTTATACGAGTGAGGTAAAGGTTTGTATATATTAGTAGATTGGAAAACGGTTTAAGAAAAGAGCTTTGTTATTGAAAATAGAGTTGAAATCATTTTGTTGAAAGAGTTTTGATATTTACTACTAGTATAGAAAACCTTTATATTTTAAAGTGACAAATCATAGAAGTGATTGTAGGAATAATCAATCATAAAAATTCACATACGAAGACGTGAATAAAATCCCAAGAAACCGATAAAGAATCCATTGAAATAGATATTCAAAAATCCATAAAATCGACCGAGAAGCCAAAGATAGTTTGTGTCGAAGAGTGGTCAATCTCAGCATCTCAACAAAGCAAGTTCTGTTGAATGCTCTTCAGATAAGATCCCCTACGGAGGGGGGGTCCCGGGGGGGTGGCAACCCTCCTAGGTGGGGGTGCGGGGGCAACGCCACCGCTACGGGGTTCGACCTGCCCGGTTAGGTCGCGGGGGTCCAGGGGGCAGCGCCCCGACCAAAATGGTACGACCTAGTGAAGACCAAAGGAAGGATAGGATCGAGCGACTTAAAGGGTTTCGACCTAAAGAGTCACGACCTAAAGGAGTAAGCGACCCTAAGGAAACTCGCGACCTAACATGGCCGAGCTAAGGTGAGGTGCGACTCAACCAGGTAAGCGACCTAAGGGAGACGAGCGACCTAACAATAGCACAGGTCAAGCGACCTAACGTTTTAAGGCCGAGCGACCTAATTAAACTCGCGACTTAATGGTGTGAAAGGCGTGCGACCTAAAGTGTTACGACCTAAGGGTCGAGCGACTTAGTGGAAGAAGGTCATGCGACCTAACGGAGTAAATGGTCGAGCGACCTAACAGGTTATAGGTCATGCGACCTAGTGGGTTAACGGCCTAACGACCTAAGGGTTATAAGCCCAACGACCTAATGGGTTATAGGTCCAACGACCTAGCGGGTTAGAAGGTCATGCGACCTAAAAATGGAAGGCAAGGCCGAGCGACTTAAAGAACCAAGGCCACACGAGTTAAGGCCTAACGACCTGACGACCTACGACCTAAAGGCCCACGACTTACGACCTAAGGAGCCAGAGCGAGCGACCTATGGCTGTATAGGGGATTTAAGGCCAGAAACGACCTAAGTGTTTGCGACCTAACGACCTAAAAGCTCACGACCTACGACCTAAGAGCCATAAGACCTACGACCTAATTCCGAGTGCCGAGCGACCTAACATTGTAGGCCATTTTAAGGTCGGAAACGAGCTATTTTAAGGCCGAGACTTTTCCACGCGAACGACCTAGCATAGGCAGAACGACCTAAGTGCAGAATTTCACCAAAAACACTAAAAATTGGAGTTTTTCGCCAATTCGATTCAAACCAAATGCAAATGTGCATGCAAAAGTGATAAGGAATCATTCCCAACAGTCCAATATAGTTATAGACTAGAATTGTGAGATAAAAATCTCACCTTTTCACCAAGTTTATGAAGAAAGAGCTTGAAGGCGATGGAGGAGCAACCACAAGCTTGAATCAATGTCTTCTTCTTGAATTTGGAGTTGAATGATGAATTGCAATTGAATTTGAGCTTTGGAGTTTTAATTTCTCATTCCCTCCTCCATTTTTGATAAAGCAAATAGAATGAAGTTATGAAGAGAAGGGGTGAAGGTTGGGTCTAAATAGGCTAAAAGCCCAAACTAAAGTCCAAAGCGAAAAGTAGCGAAATTCCATTAACTCCAAACATATCAAAGCTTATACTCAAAAAGATTGCAAACGTCATTTTGAACTCAATGGCAGTGGTCTCGAGTCCTAATTTGAACGTATGCAAAAAGTAGCTTTTCGGACTATAATCCGACTAACGATAAAATATTTAAATATAATATTTAAATATAAAATCGATAAATATGCGGGTTGTTACATCTGTTGTACTCTATTTCTTCTGTTGTATCTTATGTAACTCTGATATATTTATATAGTAGCTTCATGAACTACTCTTTCTTTTACTTTCGCTGCAGTATTATTACTCTGTGTCTGTGATCTGTGATTATTTATTTACTGTATATTTTGAGATTTGCCAAATTTTATTTACAACACGGTATTTTGAGCAATTCAAGTCCGACATGTGCAGATGCGAATGGTTGAAAATACCAGGTGTTACATTATCACATTTATTTGTTTAATCTATAAATCAGTATTTTCAATAGTTAATTCAGATAATTATCCAATTATCTGATGCTCGAAAATCCGGGTTATCACATTCAAGGGGTGCTTAAGGAGTTTGTTAAGACTGATCAAAACTTGCAGTGAGAAACCACTAGCGAATAAAACCAACATCTTAAAAAGAAATCTCCTCCAAGACTTGTTGTGGCCAATTAATCTTATTGATGTAATCCATGGAGGGCCATATACTCTAAGAATGAGTAGAGAAGTGGGGAATAGATATATAAAGGAAGCCAAAGAAGGCATCTACTCGGTAAGTAAGGAAACACCATAAAGTTTCTCAAAGTTTTGTTCAAATTCTAGATTTAGTAATAATACTAAGGGAATTGAGGCACTCTCACAATGACCTGCTCACGATAACTGCCCAAATTGGACTCTCACTTGTCTCAAAAATATTAGTTGATATCGACAGTGCATTGAATGTCATTTTCACTTGAACAAATGAGAATTCTTGAAGAAAAAATTAAGCCAAGTTTGGAACCAAGCACCCTTTGTATTTATGGTTCTTCGAATTCAACACCAAAGGCCCTATGCCAATCGGTCAAATAAAACTATTTGTCCAGATTAGGACCCCACCCTACTCAAGGATGTTTGAAACTTTATTTATGGTAATGAATCAACCATCTTACTACAATGCCTTCTTTAAGCGACCCACTCTTGAGGAAATTGATGCATTCATCTCCCAAAAGCGTTTTCAGGCGAAGATCTTGTGTAAATCTAGATAGGAAACTATCCATAGAGAATAACTCAGTTATCATGAGATGTATTTTTCAATACTTAATATTAAAGAAGGAGAATCTTATTATGGACATGTGTTAAATAAATATAACCAAACTAAAACATTCAGTCCTTTGCATATCAGTCCCTAAGAACTGATATCTAAGGCAAACATGAAAAATCTTTCACCAAAATGCCCTAAGTAATGAGAAGAAGAATCAAGTTCAAGGAAAAGAAGATAAAATATATGGAGTTAAGTCAAGTTGATCAAGATAAAGGTACGACCTCTAAGGAGATAGTGCAGGATATGGATTCTAGAGATGGGTATGAGAACACATAATCTATGAGGACTTGGAAGAAGTAATCTTATATTCTCAAGATTCGATGAAAGAGGTGTAGGTAGGAAAGAAAATGGATAAAAATATGCCTAATATCATTCATATAAGAAAATAAAGACATATTCGCTTGGACCCATGCTGATATGGAAGGAATTGGCCAAATGATAATGTGCCATGCGCTTAATATTGATCTGTAGTTCACCCCCAATAAGGCAGAGGAAGAGGCCACTCAAAAAAGTTTGCACTATGGCACTACAAGAGGAAATAAAAAGGTTGCTAGAAGGCAGATTCATTAGGGAAATGTTTTATATGAAGTGGCTAGCTAATCCAATTTTGGTTAATAAATCTAATGAGAAATTGAAGACATGCATTGATTATATAGATTTAAATAAGCCATGTCCCAAAGATTGCTATCGTCCCCTAAGAATCGATCAGTTAGTGGATGCCACATTAGTCATAAGTTTTTGTCCTTTACGGATGCATATTCAGGGTATAATCAAATTCCTAAGTTCAAGCTTGATGAAGAACGTACCAATTTCATGACCGATTTGGAAACGTTTTTCTAAATGGTAGTGCCATTTGGGTTGAAAAATGTTGGGACTAGATAACAAAGATTGGTGAATAGAATGTTCCAAGACCAGATTGGAAAGAATATGGAAGCAAATGAGGATTATTTGCTAGTAAAATCTAAAAAGAGGAAAACCATGTAAAGGACTTAAATGAAATCTTTGGAATTTTGTAAAAATATAAAATGAAGTAGAATCCACAAAAGCGCTCTTTCAAAATCCAATCTGGTGAGTTCAGAAGGTATGTTAGTGCACGATGAATAGAAGTTAACCCTGACCAAATCAAAGCAGTAATGATCTGGCTCAACTAGAAACAAGCAAAGTGGCAAAAGGATTAAATGGTAAAGTTGCAGCACTCAATTGGTCCATATCTTGAGCGACCGATAAGTGTATTCCTTTCTCTAATATGATTAAATACTAAAGACCTTTGAATGGATCGAAGAATGCCATAAATCTTTTTGAGAGTTAAAGGACCATTGGGAAAACCACTAATACTTTCTAGCCTGGTGGAAGGAGAAAATTTGTTCCTGCATATGGCAATATTAGAATATGCTATCAATTCGGTCCTGATTAGAGAAGAAGGTGGAATTCAATTCTTAGTATATTATGTAAGTAAGAGGCTAAAAGACACCGAGACTACATACCTGATTATAAAGAAATTAGCCTACTGCTTAATATTTTCAACAGGAAAATTATGATTATATTTTCAAGCACACCCAATCAAGGTTTTGAGCAATTATCACCAAGACATGTCCGTAACCAAACTCGAAACATCAGAAAGATTGACAGAATGTAGGATAGATGTAAGTCAATGCGATATTGAGTATCTATCATTACTATCGGTCAAAGGACAAGCCCTAGCCAATTTCATAGTAGAATGTGCAAGATTTATTAAGAAGCAATTTGAAAAGGAAAAGAAGCTTGAACCAAAGTGGCAATTAAACATAAATGGAGATGTAAACGAGCAAGGACCTGGGGCAGGTTATGTAATAATTAACCTAATGGCGTATGCTACATAATGCAATAAAGTTGGAAATTTCTACAACTAATAAGTTAGCCAGGTATAAGTCCATGATAGTAGGATCAATCTTGGCCCAACAGTTAAAGATTCTAATAATTGAGATATTCAAGGGTTAGCAATTAGTTATGAATCAATTAATGAAGGTATACTAAACCAAGGATGCTAGGTTAGCTCAATACGTAAAGAAAATTCATGAAATGCCGTTTTAGCTTGAAGACTTTTCTATACACCAAATACCAAGGGAGAATAATGCTCAAGAAGATGAAAAATTAGAAAGCTCACGAGGGGCGTCCAAAGTCAAAATTGTCTCCGTTGGGTTTCAATAAAATCCAAGGATTAAATTAGGAAATGAGGAATTAAATAATGAAGCCTTGGTTCTAACTAGATCTCAAGTCTAGCAACCGATGTTTAACGAGGAAAATGCCCGAGAAGATGGCGATTGCGGAGATGCTTCTGAAAAAATAAAAATAAATAATCATAAAGTCCAAGCTTCTAACAATTGAATGATACCTTTGATCAAATATTTGTAGGAAGGGATACTACCCAAAGGGAGAAATGAATCGTGAAAATTAGGGTGCCATGTCCCTTCGTATACTATAGTTGAAAGAATATTATATAGAAAAGGTACTTAACACTTTATTTGATATGTATCACCTTAGAAATGGGAGCTAAACTACTAAGTGGAGCCCATGAAGAGTTTAATGGAGTTCATTTCAATGGGGTACATTAGTGAGATTCTTCATCTCAGAACACCCAAAATGATCATGAAGAAACTTTAATATCAATTACTTTGGCGTTTTGGAATCAAAAGTTTAACTGATATAAAATTTGTCTTTAGGTAATAATTATGCTACTGTAAGCTTACATAATTATGAAGTTGCACTTTAACTTTTGTTAAAATGTCAAATCGAACTGATACTTAATTCATGTAAAACGAACAAAAATCTAACACTGAAATCTAGCTGAAATGAACAAAAAGTGCAGAAAAGTAAAGAACATAAAGAATTCATGTGGTTCAGATATTAAGAAATCCTACGTCCAAGGGAAAATGTTACTTTCTTCTTTACCTTTCTTGGTACAAATTTTAATGGAAGAGAGTACAATGATTTTACTTTTTTCAACCTTAAAAGTCACAAATCGAGAAAAAGATCACTTTTTGCTATAGTGTTTTTTCTATGTATAGTGTAGAGATGCAACGTAGATTGCCACAATCCATTTTTCGGCATTTCATTTTTGCCTTTGGATCATCCCATGTGCCATCCATCCACATTGTCTGTTTGTTGCATGTGGATTGATAGCGTGTTTTTGGTGGAAACTTTTATTTGAGTGGTCAGATCCTGGGTTTTGAAGTGAAAACTTGAAATTGAAGCGGGAACATTTGAAATTGTGTCATGAGACTTCAAATTCAAATGGATTTCATATCAGATCTGCACTACCTCCTTTTCTACATGATGAGCTCTGCTATTTTCATCAATTATGTTGTGATGTTGTTCAAAGCTATGCCTCCTTTCTACCTTAGGGTTTCTTGATACTTTTAAAGTTGACCTATGTTTTCTGATGTGCCTTGCTTGCACGGTTCTGCAATGAGATGATTGAAGCTATGCTGTCTTACTTGATTCATAATATTTATTTTGGATTTGTGTTGGGTTCGAGTCATTTAGGTTGCTGGGATTAACCTGCGGTGCCTTAATATAGATCTGCACCTACCCCAAACTGCCCTTGGCGTAAGGATGCACAAGCTATTGGGATTGGATGCTTATCTCTTTACTATTTTTATGATAAGTATAGTTCTATGATGGAGTGATGTTTGGATAACCCTACGTGCATCCCTTGGAATTCTTTGGATTCCCTATGGTGCTGCTTAGATAGGCCACAGTGATCGCAAGGGAAGATCTGTAGTTAAAAGAGTTAACTATGCATAAGCTTTTAAGAATGATAATTGGACTTGTTAGATCCTTTGGTTGCAGAGCAGTTTCCTTCTATTATCCTCTTCTTTTTGCCTCTGTGTTTATCATGTCTTGGTGGTGGAGCATTCTTCATTAGCTCAGGGTAGTGGATCTTGTTGGCTTTCTAACCTAAGATTGTTGGCACAAATCCATTATCTTTGTACCTTTATTTATGCGCCTAATACATGATATCGTTGCAACTTCATACTTTTTGGCTGCGGCTCTGTTAGTTTGATCAAACATTGTGACTGTACGTTGACTTCCACATTTTATAGCCATTCTCAATGGTAGTATTAAGACTTTGATTGCATAACTAAGCCTAGTTTCTTCTGGCTAATTGTAATTTTTGACTTGTTTTTGTGCAGTAACAACCAAATCATTTCAACTTCTTCTCTCTTTTTCTCGGCTATATTTGTGAAGGCAGTTCTCTAGGTTTTGTGCCTCCTTCGACCTGTCTTTAACAAGGTCCGGGATTATGGGTATTATTGGAAAAATTAGCAAAGAAGGTAACGAGGTAAGGTTATTATTGTCCCCATATGGAAGAGGACACCTTAATTTGTGTTAAAAGATGCAACAAATGTCAAAAGTTTTCCAAATATTCTACGGTTGCCACCATGTGAAATAACCACAATTTCTAGTCCATGGCTTTTTAATGTATTAGAGATTGACCTATTTTGGTCTCTTCCAATCTTAAAAGGAGGTGCAATATTCACAGTAATGGCCACTGATTACTTTACCAAGTAGGTAAAGGCTGAACCATTACCAACTGTTACCGTTGGTAAAGTTTTGAAGTTTGTCATTAAAAATAAAGTCACTGGATTCAGACACCTAAATAAAATTATCTATGATAATGGGACTCAATTAAAGAGCAAGGAATTCCATCATTTCTGTAAGAATAACGATATGGTAAGAAGCTTTTCATCAGTAGCTCATCCGAAAGCTAATGGGGAAGTGGAGGCCGAAAATATGACCATCAAGAACATCTTAATGAAACGACTAGGTAAAGCAAAAGGAAATTGGGTAGAAGAACCTCCATTAGTTTTATGGTCATACAAAACTTCAATAAGAACGACTACAGGACGTGCCCCATACACTTTAACATATGGGTTTGAAGTCATGCTAACAATTTAGGTCGAGGTCTCCTTATTTCAAAAGATTGCTTATACCTAAGAAACAAAACAGGAAATGATGAGGGAATCACTCGATTTACTTAATGAATTAAGAGATCCAATTGCCATACGAATAGTTGAACACCAACGAAGAATATTAGATATTATAATTCAAAAGTAAAAGGAAAAGTAATTAGGAAGTGGGATCTTGTGATAAGAATTGTAATGAAAAATATCAAGGATCGTGCGAATGGTACACTGGGATCAAATTGGAAAGGATCATTGGTTATGAATAAAGTTGTTCGCTCAGGAACTTATCGATTAAGAAACCATATGGAAATGTGATATCAAGAACAAGGCATGTTGGCATTTAAGACCGCACTTTACAGCACTGGATGAATAATATCGATTATCAAAGGACTTCTTCCTTAGATAATTTCTCCCAAACTAGGATGTAGTATGTTTAACTTGACTCCTAACCTAAAGAGGTTATTGAGATTCATTAAGAAGAAGCACAATTCATATCTGGAAGAGGAGATTTAAGCCTTTGGTACCACTGCAAGGCTTGGCCAAAACAATCATCCAAAAAGTGGTGGTCAATTAAGCCATTGATCCCGCCTCCGGGCCTGATCAAAGCACCTATTCAAGGGAGATGGACGAGAAACCTTTGATCTCACCGTAAGGCTGTTTTCCCACCGACGGGCCTAGTCAAAGCAGCCATCCGAGGGAGATGGATGAGAAGCCTTTGGTTCCATCGCAAGGCCTGGCTAAGCAACCATCCAAAGATTGATAGTCAACTAAGCCTTTGATCCCATTGTCAAGCCTGATCAAAGCACCCATCCAAGGGAGATGGACAAAAAGCCTTTGGTCCTACTGTAAGGCCAGACCAAAGCAACCATCTGGGGAGTGGTTAATTATGCATTTGATCCCACCGCCATGCTTGGAAAAGCGCCCGTCAAAAAAGGAAAACAATAGAAATTCTGATGATTAAATAAGGTCTTGAAAAGCAACTATCTAGAGAAGAATGATCGACTGAGCTCTTGGTTTGATGAATGACCAAACTCAAAATAAACAAGAATAAAGTAAACTCCTTGAGAGTATAGGAAACTTCCACCTTGTGATAGCGACAACTAATTTTGATAAACACTACTTTCACAAAATTTCAATGGGATTTCCTATCTTTAAAGGTCTATTTTATGAAAAACACACTTTCATGATTATATATATTCAATCTTTGTATAAATGATTTCCAAGCTTGTGGATTTTTTTTTACCAAACGAAACATTTTCAACAAAAATGATTTTTGCAAATGAAAAGGTGTTGCAAAGAAGTTCAATGCTTTAGAAGACATTTTCAATAAAACGGTTTGCAAAGAAAATTAATTTTTTTAAGGCCAAAGTCATTATAAGCCAAGGAGCACAAGCAATTAATGATGAAAGAGCATGACAACAAGGAATGGCTATCTAGGAAGAAAAGAGGTAGAAGCTTACTTAAGCTAAAACATAAGAAAACTTCTTACGGGAGGGGGCAAGTGTTGCACCCAAATTTCCAAGGTTTAATATATTATGGTGACATTGAAGACTGACGGATGAAGCCATGGGATGTAATATAAAGCTATCAATGGTTGATCAACATAGGCTATCTAACGTTGACAGAATAAACCTATTGAAGGTTGAAGATGAGCCATCACAAATTGAAAAGAAAAAAGGACGTCGAGAGATGAAAGCCAAAAACAAGCTAATGAATGATGATGGATGCAAAGTTGTCGCAAGTTGATAAAACAAGCTATTGAGGAAAGGTCGTTCAAGGCCATCTAATGTTGAATCCATAAGCTATTAAAGATTGAGATGTTCGATCCATCTCATGTTATCCTATAAGTGGTCGAAGAATGAGATGCTTGAGCCATCACATGTTGAATCCAGAAGCTATCAAAGAATGATATGCCACGGCCATCGCATGTTGACCCCATAAGCTAGCTAAAATGAGATCCTTGAGCCATCGCATGTTGATCTTATAAGCCATTGAAGATTGAGTTGCTTGAGCCATCGCACGCTGATCTCATAAGTCGAAAAAGATTGAGAACTCTATACATTGCCTATTGATGAATTATCAATGATTAAACATCTAAGCTATCAGATTGTGGAAATAGAAAGCTATCGCATATTAAGTTTATAAAGCTGTCGCATATTGGAATTAAGGGGCTATCGAAGGTTTGATGAATTAAACCATCAAAGGTCAATATTTCTTGAAGTCATCATATGTTGACAAAAAGATACTGATCATTGGTTGAGACTATTGCACATTAACTGATAGAATTATCAAAGTTTGATGCTTTAGGGCTATCGAATGCTGAAAAAAGCTATCGCTTCTTGAAAAACAAACATATCATCACATGTTGACAACTAGAGCTATCGAATGTTGAAAATTACATCTAGAATCAATATTCCAACTACCATAAGGAATCCTTGCTACTGCTTGTTGCTCCACATCAGCAGATCTCGGCCATCCATTTAGTTTAGATGAAACGTGTCATGAAGCCAAGTTAGAGTTTTCTATGAATAGGCTTGCACCGCCTATAGAAATGGGGAATTCCAAGTTGATCTTCTTCTTTACTTTTATTTTTGTATAGTAAAGAGAGCTTGACTTGAGTCATCAATGGCCGTATTAACCATAAAGACTCTTTGACTTAACAATTTAGGACTCTAACAAAGAATTAATTGCATAATGACTTCACATGAACTCAATTCTAGCATGCTTGACAAAGAGTCCCAACTTACTCAAGGATCCGTCACTTCTTAAAACCGAGGAACATTAAGTTGGCAAAAATTCCAAATTAACATTAAATGGTGCTTTCATTAAGAACTAAACTCAAAGAAAAAACCTTATAGCAACCACTCTAACGAAACGGGAAAATTTACTAAGAAAGTGAATATATAAGTCTAAGGTGAAGTAGCCCACCACACAAATTTTGAAGAGAATATTGCTCCTCAATTTGACATAGAGAATGTTGAGGTTGAACAAGCTTAAATGCCAAAGGAAAAACAAATATCCAAGTAATGAAGAGGTAACTACAAGCAATGTAGGAGTTAAATGAAATGTCACCTCTGAGAAATCTTCGAAAATGTCCGAAGAACGAAAGGATCAAAAGAGAAAGAAGTTGAATCCTTATGTTGAAAAGTTGGGAAATCCAACTTAAAAAGGAAAAAACATTGAGAAAAGTGCTTTTAAGGCCACAAAGAAGGAAAGAGAATTACCTAACAGAAATGTAACACCCTTTAAAAATTTATAAGAAATTAATTTATTGTTAATAAGGCTATAAATGGCGATTTTCTAATCAATTTCCATATACAAAGTTTTGAAATCGGTGCTTAAATGGAGAAGTTATTGATATTTGAAAATTTTGAATTCAAAATATTTCAAATGGAATTCAAATACTAATTTACAATCAATGTGAAGAATTTGAAATTTAAGAATTAATGTTGGTTAAAAATGGGGTTAGCGAACATAATAAAATAAACATTAACATTAAAAATTAATTTAGAAGTTCAAAGTAATGTTAAATAAATAGCCAATACGTTCCCAAAAATAATCAACCAGGCCGGTGAATTGCCTAGATGGGAGCGATCGACGGATGGGAGTTATGGCCGCTGGGTTTATTTAGGGCAGGAATGACCCGGATTTTATTATTTTAAACCTACTTAAATCTGATAGTTCTAGTGTCTTCTAGCAACTATAAATATGCACTTAACCTCCTCACTTTTATTCAGAAATTATTTGGGAATGTAGGCGGATCTCTATCTGTCTCTTTCTTTCACATGATTCATAAATTTCTTAAGGTCATCAGGTAAGGGATTTTAGACATTAATATTCAATTTCTAATTCTCTTCTCCTCCAATCTCTAAAATTCTGAATCATATACAGTCCAATTATTGTAAATTCTATTAATGTTGATTTTAATGTTTTAATATAAAATAAGTTTGGTAATTGGTTCTATTTTCTTTTAAATTCTATTGTTGGGCTAAGGATATTAGCTAATTTGCATGCTATGGTATGAAGTTAGATTTGTATAATTCAGAAGTTTTGACATTTAAGTGATAGTGCGGGATGCAATCTCCCCACATTTAAGAATTTTTTAGTGTGTGTGTTAGTGTATAAATAACATATAATTAATAACATATAACACATTAATTGCATAGTAAATTGGCTAGTAGTTAGCATTAAAACCCCTTAGGATGGAAATTAAGGATGATTATGATTAATGGCTGAATAACGAATCTTTCTTTATATCTTAGGAGAATGCGATGAGGTATGTGGTAGAATGGTTAGGGGAGTGTAAATTATGACAAAGTTATAGGAATGCAAGGTCAGTCAAAAGCATATGGAAGTCTGCCCGGCTAATCTAGATACCAGCAATATGACTTTGCGGTTGATGTGAGATATCGCCAATAATTAGTACCCATAGAGGATATGAGGTTAGTTCTAATTCTATAGGGCAAGTCTGCTTGGTTAATCTGGCTACTAGTACATATGAATAGTTAGATTAATGTGAGACGTCACAGTTTGAGTTGCGTGTCATAATATGTAGGACCTACTTTGGGAATCGATGGTAGTAAGCGAATGGTGAAGGGTCCATCTCCTCCTTAATTAGGAAGAATTAAATGGTCGTGGATATCATCTAGGCATGGTAGATGGAAATCTTGGGAATGATCTGCTTTGGGTTTGAGGTATTTAGTACCTATGTTGGGTCTGCCTCTTCCAAAAGAAGTATTAAGTGGCCTGATGAGATTTTGTGCAATATCAGCTAGATAGTACCAAAGAGGAGCTCATTTTGGGTTAGGTATTAAATAACAAGGACCTACCTAAGGTATAGGTATTAAATGGTTAGATTCTTCCTAATTCCCATTGAAAAGGTATATGTGGTCTGGATGGTTTCTCTCACATTGTTAGGACATGATTGATGGTAGATGTGTGGGACTGGGAATGGCCTTGGGCCTACATTTGAAAGTAAGTTATAGTGTTGGGTTAGAAAATTGTAAGTTATAGGATTGTACTGGGAGAGACTTCAGGCTTACAGTTAGAGGTTATCTATCTACTGATGTTTTTATATTTTTATGTACCCATTTTAGATATGATGTTATTGTATTTTGAGCTATCGTACTACAGATATTGGGATGTTATGTTTTTTTTTTGGAATTTGAATTTTCATAAAATGGGTACTATTTTTGATTTTGGATAACCTCTTATTCACTAGCTAATTTTGGAGGATTTTTAGTTAGCTTTAGGAACCTTATTGAATCTTAACACTACTTACCACCCACAGACCAATGGTTAGACTGAAAGGGTAAATAGGATTTTTGAACACTTGGCGAGAGATTATATCATGGAATTTAGAGGATATTGGGAGCAACACATACCTTTAGTAGAATCCACGTACACTAATAGTCACCAAGTGATGATTGGCATGGCAATCTTTGAAGCATTATAAAAGAGTCCATGAAAATCGCCAAATTGTTGGTGGAAAACAACAGGAAAAATTCTACTTGGACAAGATTTGATTCATAAAACCTTGGAAAAGATAGAATTTATTCGGTATTCAATGAAGGCCGCACGGAACCGCTAGAAGGCATATGCGGATAAGCAAAGGAAAAAAAAATAAAGTTTGAGGTATGATACATGGTGTTCATTGAAGTTTCCCCTCTTAGGAAGGTTATGAGATTTGGTATGTTGGGAAAGTCAGCACCAAGGTTTGTTAGGCCTTCCTCGATCTTGGGAAGAATAGGGAAATACACACATCAAATAGAGCTACCAGATAAGTTGGAAGGAGTCCATGATGTATTTCATGTTTCACATTTGAGGAAATGCCTTCTTATCACAGCCACCCTGGTAGAGCCTGATCAATAGTAGGGATCGAGATACAGCCGATAGCCCCCTGTGCGACTGCATGCAAGTGGAGCATGGAACTAGAAAGCTCCGCGACAAAGAAATTAGGCTGGTTCAATTACAAAGAGGGGATAATCCAGTAGAAAGCACAAAGAAACGGAAGAGAAGATAAGGACTTCTCATCCTAAGATTTTCCATGGTAAACATTTTATTTTCAAAATTAGGTTATTTGTTCCTTCATGGTTGTTAGATTGGATGGTAGGAAATGGTTGCTATTCACCTTTGCAACTCATACATAAATTTTATGTATATTTAGGATGTTTGCATACATGCGTACATGATACGACCTTGCATTCACCCTAGGATTGAACTCACTTAGTATGTCTGCATACATAATCACATTGCACTTTTCGGTTGAGTAGATTATTGGGAGGATAACAAGGTTATATAACACGTAAATACTTTATTTATTGATTTCGATGATAGCAACCTTGATAAAAATAATAAACATTCATATAAAATAAACATGCTAATGTTTTGCCAAGTTATAAAGTATATAGTGCAAGATATTACATATGTGTTGAATCGAAGGCTATATAATATAACGACTCAAAAATAGACATGAAGACTCATGAGTATAAAGACCAAGATATAAAGTCTTAAGACCATAAAATAGTATATAGAGCAATATAATATTTTTAAAGTCCCTGGTAGCAATCTTTGATCTCTACCTCCTATTTTTCTATCTTTTATATTTTTGAAACAAAATAAGTTTCAAAATAAATTTTAAAATATTTTACAAAAATCTATCAAAAATCAAAATATTTACAAACTATGTTTAATGTGTTTTACAGAATATTATACAATTTTACAAAGTATATGGTTTTCCAAATTTTTTTAAAGAAAATTAAGTTTTCAAAATTTACGAGCATATGTCGACATACACCTAGATGGTACGTCGACATACATGCGGCAAAATTGTTTTTCAGATTTTGAAATGAAGTGTCTATTCGTTGTAATTCTTCACGAATAGATACATCTCTTCATTTACTATATAAAGGGGAGTCAAATTAATTTTTTAGGAGTTACTAACTTATTTTATTCTCTTATCTTATTATCTTGAAAACTCCATTAAAAATATACCAAATTCTCCTCAAAATCACTTAGAACCAACTCATACTTTCGTGTATCGATTCAGTGCTACTTTCTTACTGTTTGGAATCATCTCTCTCTCAAATCAAAGATTAAGGATCAAAGTAAATTATAGGATCCATTGTATCTAATGATCAAGAAATTGTCTTTAGAAAAACCATAGACTCTATTTGTATTTGCTTAGGTGTTCCTGTAGCCCGTTCAAATTGTGTGGGTGTGCTTCATTGCCCAAAAGTTCGAATGAGTGTGCTTATTGCCTGTCCAAATCAAGTGGGTGTACCTTGAGCCCGAAAATTCAGGAGGGTGTGTCTTGTAGTCATAGAATCAAAATTGTAATTAGGTTTGCCTACTGTTTGTTTAAAGATTGACATTTGAAAAGAAATCTACACAAGCAATTATGTAAGACTGGGTGTAGGAGAAATCTGAACCAATATAAAATTTTAAGTGTCAGCTCTCTAACTATTTACTTTGCTTTAGTGCTTTTATTTTATCTGTGATTGCATCTATGTCTGTTTAATAATATAATTCTATATTGATAATTTGTGATTTAATATCAAACTTAAAAGAAACTTAAAAAGATTTACAAAAGTTAGAAAACACTATTCACCCTCTCTAGTGATTAATTAGCCTTACGATCCATAATACCGCGACCTACATTTGGTATCATGGCACTAGGTTTTCAAAAACTTGTAATATGATTTTTGAAATTTTGTAATGGCAAGCAACACCATTAGTACATGTGTTGATACTTTTTTTGAAGGAAAGTCTACTAGTAGACCACCACTTTTTTATGCTAGTAATTACACTTTGTGGTCATGTAGGTTGATAATTTATTTACCGTATAATAGTTTAGATATTTGGAGTATAACACAAAATGAGTACACAGAATCCCATACTCATAATGGAGTGCTGACTTGCACTTGCATAGAATAATTCTAAAGCCATGAATATTCTATTTTTTGTACTAAATAAAAATGAATTTAATAGAGTCTCTATTTATAATTCTGCATATGAAATTTGGAGAACACTGTAAGTTGCATATAAGGGCACTAGTAAAGTTAAACAAACTAAAATTTCCCTGCTTACTAATTGGTTTCAGTTTTTTAAAATGAATCCAAATGAGTCTATTTGTGACATGTACTGTAGATTTCAAGATATAATGCATTCATAGCAACATTAGGAAAAAACCTTTCTAAAGAGAACCAAGTTAGAAAAATCCTTAATTCACTCTCTTTAGAATGGGATCAAATGTCACTAGAAGTAAAAGAGGATAATGATATTAGTACTCTAAAAATTGAAGAGTTAATAGGCAATTTAATGTCCTATGAAACACAAATGCAGCGCAGAAGGGGAAGAAAGGCAACAATAAAGAAATCCATCACTTTCAATATAATAACTTACGATCGGGATTCAAACGATGACAATGACAAGGAAATTGCTTTCATGACCATAAATTTCAAAACATTCTTGAAGTATGGAAGATGAACAACTTTCGAAAATCCAAAAATAAGACTACTGATACTGGAACAACAAGATGCTTCAACTGTGATGAACCGGATTATGAGAATGTGAATATGTGTTTTACGGCAATAATAGAGTAGCCAGAATTGATCAACAAAAAGCAACAAAAACGGTACCTTTTACTTAATAATTTTTATTTCATTTTTTGGTTGAATTTAGTTTTTAGGAATAACATATGAATTGATAATAGTATTGGATGAATAAAAGTATATAAGTATAAATATAAAGGAATACATTATCTTAGATTTAGTTTTAACTTTTTCTGGCTATTTGTCGACTTACCTCTACACAATATGTCGACTTACATGCCAGAACTTTAAAGTTTCTTTTCAAATTCAAAAATTGAATTTCCTTCCCTTTTGCATTTATTTCAAAAACCGAAAGAGCATCTTTTCAGAATAGAGATGACAGTTCTCTCTCTATTAATTCAACCTATCTCTATCTATTTAATCACTCACTTTATTTCAAAATTCAAAACCTCTCTTCATTATCTTATCTCCTCAAAAACTCAAAAACAACCTTCTCAAGTCAAGCTCCTAAGACCATAAGACTTTCTAAGAGAACTAAAGGCTTTATTTTTATTGAAAAAGAAGCTATGAAAAACTACTAAAGGCTTTATTTTTATTGAAAAAGAAGCTATGAAAAACTATGTGGTGTATGCTACTTCGGAAAAAAATTTCTCAGAAGATTTGCTAAATTTGAAGACTTTTTCTTTTATGGTTTACAAGATCTTTGTTTTGAAAATGAAATTTTTGGTTTAGCTGACCCTGAATTTAAGTGGAAAAATATTTCAAGGAGACGAGGGACGAATTTGGAGTAGTGTAAATGACACTCAAATTTCTTAAATTGTGAACTTTTGGATCATATACTTGGTTGTAAGGAGTTGACCTCTCCATTTTTCAATTTAATGAACAAAACCATGAATTTTTTCTTGAAATTTTTAAAAGTGACGAAGAATTTGGTATTAAACATAAAAATCTTAGACCAAGACCGAGACCTATGAGTCTCATTTTTCAACAAAATATCACTTCGAGGAAGGGTAATTTCATTAAACTTACTTAAATTTTTTAGAACACTTTGCATCATTTACGGAAACTACGATATCAATTGGGCACAAGTCATCTTATATGACTTTGTTCAAAAAGAATATTTCTAGACATGAGAACACACTCTACCATGGTGTGCATCTTACTAAAATTTTCATATGTTTTGGTTTGATTTAAGAGGAGAATCACCTCTTCCTCGAAAAGTTTTCGAAAAAGAAAAAAAATTCTCTTATGCACATTCCACCTTACTTCAAACTATATGAAACTCTGGCTAAAAAAGAAGAAAAATTGACATTGGAAGTGGAATGAGAAATGCAACAATAATAAGAAGAAGATGACGATGAAATAGATGTAGAAGAAGAAAAAGATGACGAGGAGGAGGAAATGATACTTCTTTTAAAAGCTTCGGCAAACCATCTCACCTTCCAATAATGAGATTCTAAAGAACCAAGAGAAACTTCTTAAAAACCAAAAGAAGCTTAAATGTTCCTTTAGTAAAAAAGTTCACTTTCCTCTCCGAAAGAGTGGAAAAATACTTCGAGAAAATTATTCGCAAGCTTCGTGGAAATTCGTCATCATCATCAACAATTTTCCAAGCCTATCTTGTTATTTCCTTATGATGTTTAGCTTTTATTTTGGTGTGTTTCTCTAGTTTGATTTGTGTTATCTTTATGTACTTTGCTTTCGTGCTATGTAACATCTTTTATTATCAATGAAAAATTGTTCTTATTGTTACACATAGTTCTAATATTCTCGAGAAGCTATAAATATATAATGATATAAGATAAAAAACAATAATAAAAACATAAGTTTTGCATTTTTAAATATGTATGTCGATATATGTTAGTCGTTGGCCAAAATTTTTAATTTTACAAATAAAATAACTACCACCTATTCATCTTTCCAAATGACTTTTCACTCTTATATAAGCTTATTTCTTCTAGGAAAACTCACTCATCATTTCATTTTTTACTCTCTTTTCATTTGCAAACATTTTTTTAACAAAAATGTCTTCTCCACACCAAAAATTGTATGGAAATCTTGAATAAACACTTAAATCTTCAAACCACCAACCCAGAATGTTTTATTAACAAGGATAATGAAGATTCGGATGCCATCAAAGCATATCCAATCTTTGAATCTGACTGTTGGGTTGATGTTCCATAGAACGTCGTGCTATTAGTATTGGATTTGATATGTAAATAATTGAATATATATATATATACACACACACACAGAGTCTTAGGATTTTATTTTATTTGTTTTGGTTTGTACATTTGGATTGGATTCGTTTGCTTTGGTTTGATTCTTTATTTATGTTTGAATTGACAATTTGATATGTATAGCTTGAATTAGAAAAATAAATTTTTATTCTATTTATAAGTTTCCTATCATATTATAATCATATATAATATCATATTTACTATAATTTAATTATTTTACTTACTTGTTAATTTTGACTCTAAGTTTCTAAGTATTTGATTTAGGGGAAGTTTTTATTCTTTTCACCCATTTTTGTAGATGACTAGGGGGAGAAATATAAAATACATATGCGTATATTTAGGGGAGTTGTCTAACTCAAGTGGAGTTATATTAGATTTTATATACAAGAATATTAAACGGTTGTCATCAAAAAAAGGGAGATTGTTAATGTCGCATTAGTGATTTTGATGATGATAACCTTGATAACAACAATTCACATTCATAAAATATGTGGATACTAATGTTTTGTCAAGTTATATAGTATATAGTGCTAGATATTACACAGGTGTTGAAACGAAGACTGTACAAAAAGACTCAAGAAATGGAAATGAAGGCTCATTGGTACAAAAACCAAGATACGAAGATCTCAAGACTATAAAATAGTGTATAGAGTCATAGAATACTGTTAAAGTCCCTGGTAGCAATTTTTGATCGCTATCTCTTATTTTTCTATCTTTTATATTTTTAAAACAAAATAAATTTTCAAAATAAGTTTTAAAATATTTTATAAAAGCTTTTAAAATATTAAAATATTTATAAATTATATTTAAAGTGTTTTACGAAGTGTCAAACCACTTTACAAAGTATAAGTTTTCAAAACATTTTTAAAGAAAATTAAGTTTTCAAAATTTACAAGCATATGTCGACATATATCCAAATGGTATGTCGATATACACGACGAAAATTTGTTTTTCAAATTTTGAAATGAAGTGTATATTCATCATAACTCTCCGCAAACAAACACATCTATTTATTTACTATATAAAGAGGAGTTCAAACGAATTTTTTTAGTAGTTATTAACTTATTTTCTTCCCTCCTCTTACTCTCTTGGAAATTCCATTAGAAATATACCAAATTCTCTTGAAAGTCACTTAGAATCAATTCATACTTTTGTATACTGATTAAATGCTACTTTCTTAATATTTTAGAATCATCACTCACTCAAATCAAAAGCCAAAGTGCTATCCAAGAGGCTATAAGATCCATTGTATCCAAAGATCAAGAAATTGTCATTGGAAAAACCATCAAACTCCATTTGTATTTGCTAAGGTGTGCTTATAACCCATTCAAATCAAGTGGATGTACCCTGAGACTGGAATATCAGAAGGGTGTGTCTCATAGCCTAGAAATCGAGATTTTAATTGGGTTTTCCTTGTTCTCGTTTAAAGATTTGCATTGAAAAGAAATCTGTACAAATAATTGTACGGGAATGGAGTAGGAGAAATCCAAACTAGTATAATATCTCTGGTGTCGTCTCTCCAACTCTTTACTTTGCTTTACTTCTTTCATTTTATTTGTGATTGAAATAGTATAGTTCTGCGTTGATAATTTATGATTTAATATCAACCTTGAATGAAATTTAAAAATATCTGCAAAATTTAGAAAACACTATTCATCCCTCTCTAATGTTTAATTAGCCTTAAGATCCATAATTCTACGACCCACATAACATGGATGCTTAGTGCGCTTTACACTGTCCATCCCTTAGGAACTGTGGGGATGAAATCCTTTTTAAAGGAGGAGGTGATTGTAACATCTCATAAAAATTAATAAAAAACTAATTAACTATTAATAAGGCTAAAAAAGAAATTTTGTAGATGTTGGAATTTGGCCACGGAAGTTACACCATTGCGTTCATGGCGACTTTCTTATCAATTTCCATATATAATGTTTTGAAATTAAGGCACAAACGGAGAAGTTATTGAAGTTTGTAGTTTTCAAATTCAAAATAATTTAGATAGAATTAAAATTAAAATTTATAATTAATATTAAGAATTTCAATTTAAAAATTAACGTTGATTAGAAATGGGGTTAGGGAAAATGTTAAAATAAACGTTAACGTCAAAAGTAAAATAAGGAATTAAATAAAACGTTAAATAAATAATTAATACGTTCCCTAAAAAACATCTTGTCAACCGCCTACCAAAGGGCGGTCAACTGCTAGCAGTCGGCCATCTAGGTAGTAGCGGTTGATGGGTGGGTATTGTGGCGGCCAGGGTTATCTTGGTCGAAAATGGCTTGGGTTTTAATATTTTAACCAACTTAATCCGATGGTTCTGGTGACTTCTAGCCACTATAAATAAGAGCTAACCCCCTTTCTTTTATTCAAAAATTATTTAGGAATATAGGCGGAGCCCTATTAATCTCTTTCTTCCATACAGTTCAGAAATTCCTTAAGGTCTTTAGGTAAGGGATTTTAGATATTAATATTCAATTTCTAATTCTATTCTTCTCCAATCCTTAAAATATTCAATCTAATTAATATACAATCCACTTATTGTATATTTCAAAAGAAATAAGTCTAAAAAGAGGAAAAAAAGAGCAGGTTGCTTAGATTTATCCATCAATGGCAAACTTAGTTCTTCTCATTTTGGTAATTGTATACTATAGGTTGGATTTGATATATGCCTTGGGGAATTTTGTTCACGAAAACACCAAATCAAAACCCCCAACTCCCACCAAAGTGAAATGTCAATTCTTATGTTTGAAATCTCAATGATTCTATATTGGAATAATAGAGTTTGTATAGTTATTACAGTTTTAATACTTTACATTCTATTCCACTTCTCACTTTTCTCTTCTAACGAGATTAAGGGTTTAAAAAGGAAATAAATTAGAAAATGGTGTATATAGTGTGGATTCTCTTGTTCGTAGTTTGCATTGTCTATTTTCGTAGTTTTAATATGAATCCCTTTTGACTTTATATGCAAAAGTTGAATAGAGTTTATAAAGTGTTTGAATTGTAAAATCTATTGATGTCGAATCTACTATTTAATATAAAATAAGTTTTGTACTTGAATCTATTTTATTATATAAATCTGTTGTTGGGCTGAGGATATTAACTAATTTGCATGCTAAGGTATGAAATTAGGCTTGTATAAATTGGAAGTTTTGACAGTTAAACGATTAGTGTAGGTTGCAATCTTCGTGCGCCTAGGAATGTTTTACTATGTATATACATACATACATAAACACACACACACATAAATAAATAAATATATATGTGTGTGTGTGTGTGTGTGTGTGTGCGCGTGTGTGTGCGTATCTTTTTGTTGTTAGCGTATAAATAACGTATAATCAATAATGTAGTAACTACGTAGTACATTGGTTAGTAATTAGCATTAAAACCCCATAGGATGGAAGTTAAGGATGATTATGATTAGTGGTAGAATAAAGAATCTTTCTTTATAGCCGTAGTAAAATGTGGTGAGGTGTGTGGTAGTATGATTAGGGGATTGTAAATTATGAATAAGTTATACGGATGCGAGGCCAGTCAAAAGCATATAGAAGTCTTTCCAAAATCTTTGGCTACCAACAGTGTGACTTTGGGGCTGATGTGAGATATCTCCTATAATAAGTACCCATAGAGGATGCGAGGTTGATGTTAATTCTATAAGGTAAGTCTACTCGACTAATCTGGCTCCTAGTGTCTGCGAACAGTCGGACTATTGTGAGATGTCATAGTTTGGGTTACAGTCATAATATGTAGGACTTGCTTCAGGAATCAGGGGTAGTAAGTGGCTAATGTAGGGTGTGCCGCCTCCCTAATTAGGGAGTATTAAACGGTCGAGAATAGCACTTTGGCCTAGTAGATGGAAACCTTAGGAAAGTCCACTTCAGATTTGAGGTATTAAGTGGCTATTTTAGGGTCCGCCTCCTAAAAAAAGAAGTATTAGATTCTGTGCGATGTCAACTAGGTAGTACCAAAGAGGGGTCCACCCTGGTTTAGGTATTAAATGATAGGGACCTGCCTAAGATATAGGTATTTGGTCAGAGTCTGCCTAATTTCCATTGAAAAGGTATTAAATGGCCTGGGTACTTTTCCTCACATTGTTAGGACAAGATTGATGGTAGATGCATGAGACTAGAAATGGCATTTGAAAGTAAGTTCTAGAGTTAGGTTAAAAAATATATAAGTTATAGGACTGGATTAGGAGAGCCTTCAGGCTTACAGTCGGAGGTATGTATAAGAAATATGTTAGGATGCATAAGACATATTCTTATCTAAATTATACTGCCAAACTACTATTATGGAAAGACTCGAGATTTTATTCACAAGACATTGTTGTTCTTGATCTCTCCTCATAACAAAATAGGTTAGAGAAGATGATGCGGGTCAAGGAGATGAAGGCAGAGATGGAGTCTTTGCGGCAGTAATCTATTTACTTATGTTTTTACATTTTGATACACCCATTTTAGACATAATGTAGTTATATTTTAAACTATTGTACCATGGATATTAGGATGTTATGTTTTATTTTGGAATTTGAATTTTTATAAAATAGGTAATATTTCTGATTATATTTTATCCTTTCCGACATGAGACTCTGATAGCATTAGTAGATATCTCTATGTACTATTCAATTTACCAACCAACAGCCAGCTTTGGAATGGGTCTAATATTCGATGGACCTTTTCCAGGTTGAAAATTAGGCCTGTTTCGAGGTGGGTTGTTATATTTGGTATCAAAGTGTAGATTGCATGATCAATTGGTATAGTTGTACGTATGAGCGCGTACTTGTTATTTTTGAAAACATTTTTCAAAAACCTTACAACATATATATACACACACTATTTTGAACATATACACACACTAGGAAAATCTTTTATTTCGATATATAATACTACCTTAGGAAATTATAACTAAAAGTTTAAACTTACAAATATTTGATTATGGCTGAAAATCATTCTTCTAAGGCTGACAACCCCTTTACCCAAGAAAAACCCACTATCCGGTGGATGCCTGAATGGTTCAAGCAATACTTGAGGTAAGGGCAATTTCCTATTTCTCAACAAGATGCATCAGTGGCACCCGCTAACCCGCTTACTGAAGTAGCACCCTGCCCTATAGACTTTCCAAAGATGTCTAAGGACTTCAAGAATACGGATGGAAAGGTAAGTACGGAAGTAGAAGGTTTTATGGAGATGAAGACTTAGATTAACGATTGTATGCATATCTTTCGGGAGTTTGGATTGGAAGACCAGATTAACAAGATGATAACAGCATTGCATTTTAACAGAGAGGCCTTAGACTGGTGGACTGTTGTGGCTGAGGGGAATTCTGAGAGAGCTATCACTTGGGCTAAGTTCAAAAACCTCTTTGAGTCACAATTTATGTGTAGGGCCGAGTTAAATTTGCAATTGGAAAGGTTTATACAACTCAGGTAGGGAGACTACACTTTGAAAGAATATATCAATAGGTTCACAAAACTATCTAAATTCGAAATGAGTTTGATCGATACCCCTATGAAGAAGGCCATGAAGTTTGTGAAAGGCTTAAATTCCTTACTTAGAGTGTTGCTTTTGGCTTAAGTACCCACTGGTGCTACTTATGAGACTTTAATTGAGATGGCTTTTCTTCAGACGGTTGGCTTGGAGGAGAAGGAGAAAGATAAGGAGAAAGTAGGACTAGCGCAAACCAAGGTGGAGCTAAGAAGGGAGGATTTTGGGCGAATAAGAAGGCCAAAGGGATGTTCAAGAAGGAAGGTATAAAATGTTGGAGATGCCAAAAGAAAGGACGCGTTGCTAGAGATTGTAAAGTGAGTTTGATTAGGGAAGATTTCAAGTGGAAGTGCTATCACCGCCATGAGGAGGGGCACTTCAAGAATCGATGTTCAAAGCTTGCAAAGGAAGGGCTGAGTGGGCATGCCTATGCCATTGAGGCTATTCTTTTCTCGATTAGACCTCCCCTTAAAGATCAAGGAAAGACTGCAATGGAAGGTGCAACTATTATTTCAGGCATTCTATCTGTACCCTATTTGACTCGGAAGCATCATATTCGTTCATAGCTAAAAATCTAATTAACTCTTTGAGTCTAAAAATCCTTGTTGTCACCGACCCAATAGTAGTATGAAATCCTGTTGGAGGATCGATGCATCTTTCTTTAATTTGGAAAGACCTAGTTGTGGACATATATAACGTCGCATTTACATGTCACTTATGTTCTTAATTTGAGGGGTATGGACTTATCCTAGAGATGGATTGGTTCTCTTATTATAGGGCTATTTTGGATTGCGATAGGGGAATTGTATGGTTAAGGAGTTGTAAGTGGAGAGATATAGATTTTCGTTATGAACCCCAAAACTCAGTCGAGTTAAGCTACTTATATTCGCAGAACTTGTTATAAAGTAAGCTCTCATCTGTACCCGTAATTAGAGAATTATTGTGATGTTTTTAAAGAAGTCTCGGGTCTCCCACCTAGAAAGGAGATCAAGTTTAGGATTTATTTGGAGAAAGTGGCCAGATCTATCGCTTTACCATTAAGATATATGGCCCCTAAAGAAAGGAGAGAGTTAGATAAGAAGATTTTGAAGCTATTGCAGAAAGGATTCATTTGTAGAAGTACTTTTAAATGGGAAGCATATGTTATCTTTGCCACTAAGGTAGACGACATAGTAGCCTATGCGTTGACTATAGAGAGCTCAACAAGTTAACTAAGATGAATTGGTATTCCTCACCTAGAATAGATGGTATGCTTAACCAGCTTATGGGAGCCAAAATCTTTTCTCAATTGGACTTAGCCATCGGATTTCATCAATTTAAGATAACTGAGGATAACAAGCCGAATACTATATTTTGCACTTTGGATAGACTGTATAAATGGGTAATAATGCTTTTTGGATTGTCAAATTCCCCTACACACTTTGAATTTTTTAGGGATAACTGAATAAATCCATCGTTGTGTCTATGGATAATATCTTACTATTCTCCCAGAGTTAAGGTGAGCATGAAAATCCCTTAAGGGAGGTATTGGGGACTTTAAAAAGGCACCAAATTAAATATGTCACTTTTTAAAAAAGGAGGTGAGATTTCTTAGACATATTATTTCCAAGAAGAAATTGTGAATAAACCCCATAAAGGTAGAAGCAAATTAAGATTGGAAAATTCCAAAGAACGCCTCTGAGGTTAGGAGTTTTCAAGGGTTGTTGGATTCCTAAAGGAAGTTCATCAAGGACTTTGCGAAATAGCAGTCACACTAACTCGCTTAACCAGGAGGAATATGGTTTTTGCATAGGATGAGAAGTGCATGAAAGCATTTGAAAAGTTGAAGGAGCTGTTCATGAGCGCGCTAGTAATAACTATTCATGATAGGATGAAGCCATTCACCATTTACACTAATGCATGTAGTCTAGGATTAGGAGCTGTTCTTATGCAAGATGCGAACACACCGGATATTGAAAAGAGCGCTTACTCTTCTTGCAGCGGAGTCGTTAGTAGACAATTGAAGGACTATTTGAGGAGGTACCCGACTCATGACTTAGAGTTAGCGGCTATCATTTTTCCTTTAAAAATATGGAGTCATTATTTTTGGGGGAAAGGTTTGAGTTATTCTCTAACCACAAATCATTCAAATACATATTTTCCCAAAAAGATTTGAATCTTAGGAAGCAGAGATTGAAGGGGTTTATAACATCATATGACTTTGGAATACAGTATACCCCCGAAAAAGGGAATGTTGTCCCTGACGCCCTTAGCTGAAGGCATGATACTTTAAGTGCTATATATTAGTGGAAGAAGTTGGGGTTCCTATCTAATTTCAATTTCCAACCACCAATTGAACCTACTGTAGGCTATTTGACAGCGATGGAGGCTAGGCCGACACTGATGGAACGCATTGGGCTAGAGCAAAAGAAGGATGCAACTATAGTAGACATTTTGGCAAGTTGATAGGGAAAGCATTTCCCCTTGTTAGTAAATATGTTGTTGATGAAAGACGTAATGATAGATGGATGCCTTTGTGTCCCTATGATTGAGGATGTTTTAGAAGAAATGCTAGCAGAATATCACCATTCTAGGATGACCATTCACCCAGGAGGAGATAAGATGTATAGGGATATGAAGACAATTTTCTGTTGGACAGGAAGAAGAAGAGGGTAGCTGAATTTTTCTCTAGATGTTTTACATTCCAAAGGATAAAAGATGAACAAGGATATATAAGAGGATTGTTATTGCCATTGGAGGCGCCGACTTGGAAATGAGAGCATATATCAATGGACTTTGTATATGGGTTTCCTATGAGTCAAAAGAGCAATGAAACTATTTGGTTTACAGTAGATAGGCTCACTAAAAGCACTTATTTTATTTCTGTTAGAAGTAATAGGACCGCAATATCTTTATCACAAATTTATATTAAGGAGGTGGGTCGACTTTATGGAGTCCCAATTATCTTTGTTAGTGACAGTGGCCTCCTATTCACTAGCGAATTTTGAAGGAGTTTGCAGCTAGCTCTAGGAACATCGTTGAATCTTAGTTTTGCTTACCGTCCATAGACCGACGGTAGACTGAAAGGGTAAGTAAGATTTTGGAAGACCTGTTGAGAGCTTATACCATGGAATTGGAGAACACTGGGAGCGAGACATACGTTTAGTAGAAAAAGCATATAATAAGATAACCAAGCGCCGATTATTGTGGCACCTTTGAAGCATTATACAAGAGGCCATGAAAATCACCAAACTTTTGGTGGGAAACCACCAACAAAATTCTACTCGGACCAGATTTGGTTTGTGATGCCTTGGAAAAGATAGAGTTGATTAGGAGCGTATGAAGGCCACATAGAATCGCCAGAGGTCGTTTGCAGACAAGGGAAGGAAAGTATTAGAGTTTGAGGTAGGATACATGATGTTCGTTAGAATTTCTCCTCTAAGGAAGCTTACGAGTTTTGGTAAGTCGAGGAAGTTAGCACCAAGGTTTGTTAGGCCATTCCCAATCTTTAAAAGAATAGGGAAACTTGCATAACGAGTAGAGCTACCTGATAAGTTAGCAGGAATCTATGACATATTTCATGTTTCACATTTAAGGAAATACCTTCATATCACAGCCACCATGGTAGAACCTGATCGGTTAGTAGACATTTAGACAAAGACGATAGCACTCCCTTCCATTGCATGCAGGTTAAGCATGGAACTAGGAAGCTCCACAAAAAATAAGTTATGCTGGTTCGAGAACAAATGGGGGATAATCCGACGGAAATCACATCTAAAGCTGAAGAGAAGATGAGGACTTCTCATCATGATATTTTCTATGGTAAACTTTTTCATTCCAAAACTAGGTTTTTAGTTTCTTCATGTTTGCTGATTGGATGGTAGGAAATGGTTACTGCAATTTTATTACCATTTTTGCACTCATATAGAAATTTTATGCATATTTAGGATGTTTGCATACATGCCTATATGACATGACCATGCATTCGTGATAGGACTGAGCTCACCTATAGTATGTCTAAACACATATTCACTTTGCATGTTTTGGTTGAGTAGATGGTTGTGTAGATAACTTGGTCGTATAACATGGATGCTTAATGTGCCTTACATTATCTTTCCCTTGGTGATGTTGGAGACGAAGTCTTTTTTAAGAGGGGAATGGAACACCCATAAAAATTACCGTGAAATTAACTATTTAGTAATAAAACTAAAAATAGAAATTTTGTAGATGTTGAAATTGGCCATGAAAGTTGCACGATTATATTTGTGGTGATTTTCTTATCAATTTTCATATATAAAGTTTTAAAATTGGAGCTCAAACGGAGAAGTTTTTGAAGTTTGAAGTTTTTGAATTCAAAATAATTCAAATGGAGTTCCAATTCTAATTTATAATTAATGTTGAGGATTTGAAATTTAAAAATTAGTGTTGATTAGAAATGGGTTAGGCAAAGTGTTAATGTTGAAAATTAACTAAGGAACTAAATAAAACTTTAGAGAAACAATCAATACTTTGCTAAAAATAATCAATTGGTCGACTGCCACCTAGAGCCCGTCTAATGATGGCATTGTGGCAGCTAAGTTATTTAAGCCCGAAATGACATTGATTTTGTTATTTCAAAATGGCTTAAATCTAATAGTTCTAGTGACTTCTAAACACTATAAAAAAGAGCCTAGCTTCCTCGGTTTTATTCAAAAAGTATTTTGGAATGTAGATGGAGCCCTGTCAATCTCTTTCTTTCGCACGATTCAGATCTTAAGATCTTAATGTAAGGGATTTTAGATATTAATATTCAATCTCTACTTCTATTATTCTCCAATCCCTATAATTCTAAATCAAATTAATATACAATCCAATTATTACATATTTCAAAAGGAAGAGGTCTAAAAAGTAGAAAAAGAAGCGAGCGTATTAAAATTCAAAGGAAAAAGCTGAGAATTATCCGTGTGTGTAAATCTTAGTTTTTCTTACTTTAGTAATTGTATTGTGACGACCTGACTTTCTCACCATAGAAAATCGTATCATCTTGAAGAAAGAAAGGGATAGGAAAGAGAAAAGAAAGAGAAGAAAGAAGAAACAACATCAGAATCTCAACATCGGAACGAATAAATTATATTAATAACATAATTATTACATAGTTTACAACCATTATCAGAGTTACACAGATTACACATCACATACTAGACAGTTATAAAAACATGTCTAGTTATACAACTCAATACAATGCAAGAAAACTACTCAGAGAAACCAACACAGCGGAACACTATAAATATCTACAACGCAGAAGCCTCCTACTCCATTGCTCCTCCACAATTCGTCAAAGCTAACCTGAATCCCTTGGCTACTCGTAAAAATTTGAGTACCCAAGAGTTTAAGAAAACAGAAGATAAACTCCGGTCAGGCATGGGTCTGGTGTGAGTAACAGGTTAAGATTGCTTAACTTTCAAAAACCTTTTGAAAAGAAAGGTATTACGTAAGACTTCCCACACATAAACATGGAAAAGTTTTTACCTTACGCTAACCAAAACATTTGATAGAAAATCCAGTGATATTATAATAGGTCTAGGATTTTCAAGTAAATATGAAATAGCCGAAATTGTTACATTATTAAATTCCAGCTACTAGCCACAAAAGTGGGTAATACAATCAAAACCGAGGACACTTATTGGATTTTGGATTCCATACAATGGCAGGGCTACTGGAGTACCACCCGTCACAGTACGTGGCCTAGATCAACGTACCGAGGAGCCACCCTAACTCCCCTGAACACAAGGCCGGAACCATCCCTTACTGAACAGTCTCGAACAAGACAACCCCGATAGTTGGAGCTCACAACCGTCCACACAGTCGAAATAAAAGAGACCTATAGACAGGGAAAATCTCATCCTACTTGGGCATGACCCACTTAGCCTTGCTGCACCTCCACTGTTTTAGCCATTCCCGGTTGATGAGGCTTGAGGCTACGATTACCATTATAGAACACATCACTTAGTATGCTCATCGTCCACCTGACGATGTTATGAAAGCATTCAATCCATACAAGTTCGTTCCGGGTTCGAACGAAACCGAAGGCATTACCTCGTTACACTCATTTTGGAATCACCCTCAGAGTTAACGAAGATAACCCTTGCACTCTGAATCTTCGTCTTCACTTGAGATTCACGACCTATCGTTAATTTGGATCGATGTGGTATTCGGATATCCAAATATGGAAACCCGATCCCGGTCTCATCGAAATCCAAAACGTGTCTTGTAAGGCCAAGTTGTTTAAAAGTTTAAAACAATTCAATTATCTATGTACACACAGATAAATAACTCACAAATCACAATAGATAATTAACATTATCATAATAAACAGATGATCCACATTATCATTATAAACAGATAATCCATACTTATCATCAAATAGATAATCCATATTATCATCACAATGCAACCAAAACATTCTTACCTCACAGCATTGCTTACCTCATTTCTGAGATCACAACCATTCAAGCAATCAACATCATCCATTCATACATAAGCAAAGATTTACTTCATCATACTATAATTAATTTAAAATGAATTAAATTAATTAACTCCATCTCTAATTAATTTAAAGTGAATTAAATTAATTACTTCATCATTAATTAATTTAAAATAAATTAAATTAGTTACTTCATTATTATAAATCTTTCTTACATAACCATTTAATCGATTACAAATCAATTAATTAATCATTCAAATTAATCACCTTAATTAATCACCCTTGTTTAATTATCCTTTAATTACATTCATGTGATTATCCTTTCACAAATTAATTATCCTTAACCAAAAACAGTAATTAACCTTTAATTACTTCAATTAATTAATTAACTATAATTAATTACATTAATCCTTATTTAATTAATTACTTTTAATTACTTACCGTTGATTAATTAATCTTAATTAATCAACCTTAATTAAATCATTAATTGTGTTAATTAGTGATCCCTAATTATATTTTAATTAATTACTTGATTTAAATTAATTACCTTAAGTAATTAACCACAATTATTAATCATTCCAGATTAATCACATTCAGTAATTAACTAACCTTAATTACTTCATTAATAAATTAATTATTCCCAATTAATTATCCTTAATTAATCCCTCGATTAATTATTTAGTAACTATACTCAAATTACTTCCATTCTTAAACCATCTTCAATAAATTGCATTCAGTAATTACCATTAATTACTTTACTAAGTAATTACAATCCATTAATTACATTAAGTAATTATCATTAAATCCTTCAGTGTTTAAAATTAACTAAACTTAATTAATTAATTCAAAACTAATCCAATTAAACTCAATTAATTACATTAAGTATTTAATTCCTTAATTACTTCCATTAAGTGATTACACTTAAACAATTCACAACTGATTATCTTTAATTAATTAATCTAATTAATTATTAAAAATTAACCACATTAATTAATTCTTAAATAATCCTAGTTAATGGCCTTCATTAACCATTCTTTAATTACTTCCATTAAGTAATTAACTTAGATTAACCATTGTTAATCACAAATTCATTTATCTTTAATTATCCATTAATTAAACTCTAATTAATTAATTAATTAGGAGTTAACTGCAATTAATCCTTAATTATTTAATTAATTAACCTTGATTATAACTTAATTGCTTAATTAATAAATCTTTAATCATTAGTTAAAAATCTTAAATTATCTAATTAATGATCTTAATTACCAATTGATTAACCCTTAATCAATTATTTATTAACCCCTAATCAATTAATTAGTTAAATTAACTAATTATTCCTTAATTACCACAATTGATTTAATTAATTTCCAATCATTAAATCTTAATTAAATTTTAAGATAAAAATATTTCTTAATTATGACTAATTTTTCATTAACAAAATATTTGAAATCAAATTTACTTTTGAACTTACTTTAAAATTTCATTTCAAATATGAAATTTAAAATGAATATCATTTAGTTTAAACAAAGTTTAAATAATTTAAAAACCCTTTTAAATTATATAGTAAAGAAATGCTTATCTTATACAAGAAATTTATAAGAGTTTAAACTAAATTCATTATTAAATTCAATAATTTAACTATACACTTTAACATACATATTTGTTTAAATCTTTCAAATTTTAAAACTTCTTTTAAATTTCGAAACTGAAGTTCATATTTAATCCTTGATTTCCAGCTTTAAATTTAACTTTAAAACTTGCTCATAATTTTAAAACTTTATTGTTAAAAATTCGAACTACTTACCATTATAAAGTAGTTTAACAAGTTCAAATTTAAAACTTTATTATTTTTTTTATTTTTTTAAACCAAGATTAAATCTTTAAATTTGAACTCTAGATTTCAATCTTAAATTTAAAATTCAGATTAAACTCAAGCTTTACATTTATAAACTTCAGTTTTTAAAAAATATTTAAACAACAGTACAGGTTTTGTTTAAAACCTGCAACATTCCCTTAAACCCGAGACACCCCAAAATGCTTTGAGTCTACAACCCATCCTCCCCGAATAAACCACTCCACAACTTCGAGTCCAACCTAAAATTACTCGAGGTCCTTCTCTGCTTTATCGAAACATCATTAGACATATTACTTCGCCGTGCATATGCACGATGACTCCAACCATCATTGATCATCAGCGATGATCGCTGCACACAAGAAATCAACACAGCAACCCACCTCGATCATCGATTCGTGCTTCAACCCTCGAATTCGAGTTCGAGAACCTTAGACCCAAACCTGGAAATGCAAAAGCCTCACCATCTCAAAACCTGTCAACAGCTCGTTCTCGCCACTCCGACCATCTGAAAGTCAGCAACTTCGGTCATGACTTCAACTACGACCCAACTACCACTACCCAAAATATCATAACACTCGATCAACTCTAAGAATCGTGGTGATCGATTCATCATTCTTGGTTAAAAACTAGGGTTCCAGCAAATCTCTCGCTACTGCAACTTCCACAATGATTTTCATCATCAACAAAAAAATTCCTAGCAACTCCTAACCCTACTCCATCACCTGGAAGAACCCCGAGCCCTCAAGATACAAAGATCACCAAAAAACCAAATATTCCCCTTTCCAGTCAAAACTCAAACTGCATCCTCATCCTATTTCTAAAAATCCAGATTTCAGTGTTATAAATCATGATTTAGTTAATGTTTTCGATTTATAATACTAAACTAAGAAATTACACAGTTTGAATTTTTGATTTATATCAACATACTCTGATGTTTCAAAATTTCCAGAGGCAAACAGACTCTATTTTAATTTAATTTAATTTTAAACCTTAATCTATGATAAGCAAACAACATTAGTTTATAAATCAGACCCTATCACAAATTAAATTAAGTGGTAAGGGGTTTTTAAATGAAAAAGTGGAACTGGGGACATAGCAGAGCACATAACAGCATGCATACACATAAATATTTACATCAGACATTTACTTATAATAACATGCAATACTTATTCATCTCAGCATACAAGCATGCAACCAATTTTTAAATTTTAAATTTTTAAAAAGTTACTCACCTGAATTTGAAAAAGACAGAGCACCACATAAAATGCTTTTGAATTTGCTGAAGACATTTGCATGTAGAGAACGAATTCCAGATTTTGCTGTTGTTTGAAATGTATAGGCTACTAATACGTATAGGGATATTGCTTTAAATCTTTAAGTTGCATGCAGAGCCAATTACCAGTTTTGCAGAAAAAATGCAGTTTTGCTTTTCTTCATGAACTACAGGTTTGAAAAGAAAATGCCTTTGCTTTTTATTTGATTTCAAATCTGATTGCAGAGTTCAAGATTTGAAATTGTGGAGTTTGTTTTGCTTTAGTTTTCCGGTACATGTTTGGAAGATGGTTACTGGGATTAAGAATTTTGATCTGAAGAGTTTTGCAAACCGATTTTGGGTTTTGAACTGGATTTTTGGATTTTTTTTTGTTGAAGAGTTGTTTACAGATTGTTTTATGGGGAGAATTACTGATTGCATGTAAACGGGTTTTAGAATTTATAGGGAAGTGGTTTCGGATTTGAGAAATGAGGAGTTTTGATTTGTAGGAAAGTGATTTCCAGCTTGATCTTGAATCTGAAAATGGTTTTCATGTTTTCAGATTTGCGTTTTCTTAACTTTTGAACTACGAAGATAGAAAAAAGAAATTTAAGAGAAGAGGCAAATGTATTTATAAGATGAAATATAATTTAATAAAAATGAAAGAAAATACTAAATTGAAAATGACACTTATATAAATTTCAACATTTGTCAATTTAGGATGTTTATCTTTTAAAATTTGTTATATGAGGCTTAAGAAATCAACACATGTCTTTATAAAGTAATTTGTATTTTAATTCAAATGTTAATATAATATTTATGCCTAATTAAATTAATTAATTAGTATTTATATATGTATAGAAATTTTTTAAAAGAAATAAAAACAAATTATACTCATAAATAAAAGCTTATGCATATAAAAATCAAAAAAATTAAAAATCTGTACTTTGGGTTCTAAAACTTTATACTCAAATTCAAATCAAATTCTGAAATCTAATCTTTAAAATCAAGTTATATATACAAATTAAATTTGAAATAATAAATGCTACTTTTATTCGAAATCGTTTGTAAAGACAATATATTATTGACATTATTTTTAGAAAAGACTCATTATCAAATTAAAATAATTATAAGAGAAATTATTTCTCCTTTATTAATAAATTAATTATTTTATTTAAGCTATATTTTAAAAAGAAAACAAAAAAAACCTTTTTGTTAATTAATTTAAATTTAAAACTTAACCCAAAATCATTTTAAACATTTATACATTCTTCTTAACAATTTAAAATCATATACTTAATTATTAAATAGCTTTGAGAATACTTAATATTAAATTAAATCAAAATTTCCAAATTATTAATATATATATTAGAATTTTAAATCAAAATTCATTTATTAAATTTAAACCAAGATTATTTATATAATAACTTTGAAAAGATTTATATTAAATAAAAAAATTCTCAAATTACTAAAAATATTAGAAATAGAAAATATGCTTTATTTATTAAATTTAAAACAAAGCCGATCTATTTACATTATAAACCATATATTTATATTATAAATAGAAACCAATTTTTTAGCTTTAAATGATAAAATCCATCAATTAAATATTTATTAAAGGAAAAATATTAAATCAATTAAAATTTTATTAACAAAATTATCAATATCAATAGTTTAAAATACATATTATTAAATTGATATTGTCAAAAATTCCGGGATGTTACAATCCTCCCCTCTTAAAAGAATTTCATCCCCGAAATTTAAAACAAAGGTAATTTAATAATCTCATTAAAGATTTTAAATTTTTAAACACTAGCATATATCAAATATATGCTAACAACCATAGCAACCCATTCATCCAATCAAACAAATCTAACTATCCAGACAAAATTCTGGATAGAATTTCCTCGAGTTTCCCAAGTGTAAATACCGGGATACTCGCTCTATAGAATCCAAACAATCAATACAACTAAGCTACAGAACTCCTATTCATCTGTATATACAACACTAAACAGGATATCAAACTACAGACGCATCTCACTCAACAACCACAACTCCTGAACTGCGGTTCCACAACCAGAGATAGATCAAACACGTATTCCCTTAGAGACACGTGGAACTCATCGAATCCCAGTCATCCAAACTGGCAATTCAATCCTGTAGATCAATCACTTATTCTTACAGAAAAGATCCAAAACACTTCATAGCTAGCTTCCTAGACCAACTCAAACTTATAGCTCCCTTTTTGATCGGAGAAAACTTATCCAAAATCAAATCTCCGACTTCGGAATCCAAATTCCTCCGTCTCTTATCCACAAAAATCTCCGGACGATCCTGGGCCGCCTATATCCTTACTAATCACCTCAACCTTCGCTGATGCCTCTAGAAACAAAAAAAAACCAATCATCTCAACAAAATGATCTCCTTAAGATCAATCCCAAAATCCAGGAACACAAACTCTACTCCTCAAATATCAGAAGACAACAAACTTCTCCTATCTGGAAAAGAAAAGCAGATGCACTTCCAAACTACTTCCGCTGCTCAACTCTGATCCAAAGTAGATGGAAATGCTGATGAGGAACATGAGCACAAACCAAACTGGACAACCCTCCCAGAAATAAGGTTCAACAGATCCATAAAGAAACTCAGAAGCTCCACAAAACCTGAGCTGCTACACCAAACTCTATTACTAAGAACCATCCTTCTACTAAACTGAACCACCGGTACCATTCCTGGAATCTCAGTCGATAAGGAAACTCAATCTCTAGATGTGGAAAAACCCTAACTTCTCTGAAGACATCTGGAAAAACTCTGATAACCCAAGAAAACACTCAACTATCGCAAGTCACTTTTGCGATCAACTCAAACTAATTCCAAGGGAAACTGTTCTCCCTTAACCAAACAGAACAGCTTACTCTTATCTAGCCAATCCATCAAAGAAACGGGTCCACTCTGCTGCTTCTGAACTCCCTCTTCAGAAAAACTGCTAAGCCAGAAGACTTCCTGCCAACACAGAACATTCCAAGCTGCACTGCTGCCACAGATGCCAAAGATCTCCTAATCCAAAGCTCTTGAGAAACTCGGACCTCAAACCAAACAGAAACACCATGCTGAACACAACCACATCACCGATGCAGGCCTACTTCCTTAAACTTGTTTCAAAGAAACATCTTCGGAAACATCCATAGTCACTTCATCTCATCATGCAGCTACTACTCCTATGGTATCAAAATACCGTCACTCGCTTCTGCCCAACCGACAGATCCAAACTCTACTCATCCTACTTCAAAGATAAACTCTGAACCTTTAAAAGGTTTCCTTCAGAGATCGATGAAATCCTTCATCACTACAATGCTCACTCGAGACGGTACTAGGTCTACAGTCTCGACAAATACACTTCCAACCCCAAAACATTCAAACTCCACCCAATGGTAGTCGTGATACACACCACTACCACATCTACCTATATAACTTATATTGGAAAACACGAACAGGTAACCCAACAGATAGGTAGAATAAATAAATATATATAAATATTTAAAATTACAAATACGCTCTCTCAAGAAGAAATCACTCCAGAGCCTAGGCATTGGTTCAACCTAACGCTCTAATACCAAATGTGACGACCCGACTTTCTCACCACAGAAAATCGTATCATCTTGAAGAAAGAAAGGGATAGGAAAGAGAAAAGAAATAGAAGAAAGAAGAAACAACATCAGAATCTCAACAACGGAACGAATAAATTATATTAATAACATAAATATTACATAGTTTACAACCATTATCAGAGTTACACAGATTACACATCACATACTAGACAGTTATAAACACCTATTTAGTTATACAACTCAATACAAGGAAACTACTCAGAAAAACCAACACAGCAGAACACTATAAATATCTACAACGCGGAAGCCTCCTGCTCCATTGCTCCTCCACAATTCATCAAAGCTAACCGAATCCCTTGGCTACTCGTAAAAATTTGAGTACCCAAGCGTTTAAGAAAACAGAAGATAAACTCTGGGTCAGACATGGGTTTGGTGTGAGTAACAGGTTAAGGTTGGTTAACTTTCAAAAACCTTTTGAAAAGAAAGGTATCACGTAAGACTTCCCACATATAAACATGGAAATTTTTTTACCTTACGTAACCAAAACATTTGATAGGAAATCCAGCGATATTATAATAGGTCTAGGGTTTTCAAGTAAATATGAAATAGCCGAAATTGTTACATTATTAAATTCCAGCTACTAGCCACAAAAGTGGGTAATACAATCAAAACCGAGGGCACGTATTGGATTTTGGATTCTATACAATGGCAGGGCTACTGGGATACGTAGCCTAGATCAACGTATCGAGGAGCCACCCTAACTCCCCTGCAACACAAGGCCGGAACCATCCCTTACTGGACAGTCCCGAACAAGACAACCCCGACAGTTGTAGCTCACAACCATCCACACAGCCGAAATAAAAGGGACCTCTAGACAGGGGAAAATCTCGTCCTACTTGGGCATGAACCACTTAGCCTTGCCACACCTCCCCTGTTTTAGCCATTCCCGGTTGATGAGGCTTGAGGCTACGATTACCTTTATAGAACATATCACTTAGAATGCTCATCGTCCACATATCGATGTTCTAAAAGCATTCAATCCATACAAGTTCGTTCCTGGTTCGAACGAAACCGAAGGCATTACCTCGTTACACTCATTTTGGAATCACCCTCAGAGTTAACGATAATAACCCTTGCACTCTGAATCTTCGTCTTCACTTAAGATTCACGACCTATCGTTAATTTGGATCGATGTGGTTTTCGGATATCCAAATATGGAAACCCGATCCCGGTCTCATCGAAATCCAAAACGTGTCTTTTAAGGCCAAGTTGTTTTAAAGTTTAAAACAATTCAATTATCTATATACACACAGATAGATAACTCACAAATCACCATAGATAATCAACATTACATAATAAACAGATGATCCACATTATCATTATAAACAGATAATCCATACTTATCATCAAATAGATAATCCATATTATCATCGCAATGCAACCAAAACATTCTTAACACACAACATTATTCATCTCATTTCTGAGATCACAACCATTCAAGCAATCAACATCATGCATTCATACATAAGCAAAGATTTACTTCATCGTACTATAATTAATTTAAAATGAATTAAATTAATTAGCTCCATCTCTAATTAATTTAAAGTGAATTAAATTAATTACTTCATCATTAATTAACTTAAAATAAATTAAATTAATTACTTCATTATTATAAATCTTGCTTACATAACCATTTAATCGATTACAAATCAATTAATTAATCATTCAAATTAATCATCTTAATTAATCACCCTTGTTTAATTATCCTTTAATTACATTCATGTGATTATCCTTTCACAAATTAATTATCCTTAACCAAAAACAGTAATTAACCTTTAATTACTTCAATTAATTAATTACTATAATTAATTACATTAATCCTTAATTAATTAATTACTTTTAATTACCTACCATTGATTAATTAATCTTAATTAATCAACCTTAATTACATCACTAATTGTGTTAATTAATGATCCCTAATTATATTTTAATTAATTACATTATTTAAATTAAGTACCTTAAGTAATTAACCACAATTATTAATCATTCCAGATTAGTCACATTCAGTAATTAACTAACCTTAATTACTTCATTAATAAATTGATTATTCCCAATTAATTATCCTTAATTAATCCCTCGATTAATTATTTAGTAATTATACTCAAATTACTTCCATTCTTAAACCATCTTCAATAAATTACATTCACTAATTACCATTAATTACTTTACTAAGTAATTACAATCCATTAATTACATTAAGTAATTATCATTAAATCCTTCATTGTTTAAAATTAATTAAACTTAATAAATTAATTCAAAACTAATCCAATTAAACTCAATTAATTACATTAAGTATTTAATTCCTTAATTACTTCCATTAAGTGATTACACTTAAAACAATTCACAACTGATTATCTTTAATTAATTAATCTAATTAATTATTAAAAATTAACCACATTAATTAATTATTAAATAATCCTAGTTAATGACCTTCATTAACCATTCTTTAATTACTTCCATTAAGTAATTAACTTAGATTAACCATTGTTAATCACAAATTAATTTATCTTTAGTTATCCATTAATTAAACACTAATTATTTAATTAATTAGGAGTTAACTGCAACTTAATTAATCCTTAATTATTTAATTAATTAACCTTGATTATAACTTAATTGCTTAATTAATAAATCTTTAATCATTAGTTAAAAATCTTAAATTATCTATTGAATGATCTTAATTACCAATTGATTAACCCTTAATCAATTATTTATTAACCCCTAATTAATTAATTAATTAAATTAACTAATTATTCCTTAATTATTAATTGAATTAATTTCCAATCATTAAATCTTAATTAAATTTTAAGATAAAAATATTTCTTAATTATGACTAATTTGTCATTAACAAAATATTTGAAATCAAATTTACTGTTGAACTTACTTTAAAATTTCATTTCAAATATGAAATTTAAAATGAATACCATTTAGTTTAAACAAAGTTTAAATAATTTAAAAACACTTTTAAATTATATAGTAAAGAAATGCTTATCTTATACAAGAAATTTATAAGAGTTTAAACTAAATTCATTATTAAATTCAATAATTTAACTATACACTTTAACATACATATTTATTTAAATCTTTCAAATTTTAAAACTTCTTTTAAATTTCGAAAACTAAAGTTCATATTTAATCTTTGATTTCCAGTTTTAAATTTAACTTTAAAACTTGCTCATAATTTTAAAACTTTATTTTTAAAAATTCAAACTACTTAACATTATAAAGTAGTTTAACAAGTTCAAATTTAAAACTTTATTATTATTATTTTTTAAAAACTAAGATTAAATCTTTAAACTTGAACTCTAGATTTCAATCTTGAATTTAAAATTCAGTTTAAACTCAAGCTTACATTCATAAACTTCAGTTTTAAAAAAAAAATTAAACAATAGTACGGGTTTTGTTTAAAACCTATAACATTCCCTTAAACTCGAGACCCCAAAATGCTTCGAGTCTACAACCCATCCTCCCCGAGTAAACCACCCCACAACTTCGAGTCCAACCCAAAATTACTCGAGGTCCTTCTCTGCTTTATCAAAACATCATCAGACATATTACTTCACCGTGCATATGCACGGTGACTCCAGCCATCATTGATCATCAGCGATGATCGCTGCCCACCAGAAATTAACACAGCAACCCACCTCGATCATCGATTCGTGCTTCAACCCTCGAATTCGAGTTCGAGAACCTTAAATCCAAACCTGGAAATGCAAAAGCCTCACTATCTCAAAACCTGTGAACAGCTCGTTCTCGCCACTCCGACCATCTGAAAGTCAGCAACTTCGGCCATGACTTTAACTATGACCCAACTACCACTACCCAAAATATCATAACACTCGATCAACTCTAAGAACCATGGTGATCGATTCATCATTCTTGGTTAAAAACTATGGTTCCAGCAAATCTCTCACTACTGCAACTTCCACAATTATTTTCATCATCAACAAAAAAATTCCTAGCAACTCCTAACCCTACTCCATCACCTGGAAGAACCCCAACCCCTCAAGATACAAAGATCACCAAAAAAACCAAATATTCCCCTTTCCAGTCAAAACTCAAACTGCACCCTCATCCTATTTCTAAAAATCCAAATTTCAGTGTTATAAATCATGATTTAGTTAATGTTTTCGATTTATAATACTAAACTAAGAAATTACACAGTTTGAATTTTTGATTTATATCAACATACTCTGATGTTTCAAAATTTCCAGAGGCAAACAGACTCTATTTTAATTTAATTTAATTTTAAACCTTAATCTATGATAAGCAAACAACATGGGTTTATAAATCAGATCCTATCATAAATTAAATTAAGTGGTAAGGGATATTTAAATGAAAAAGTGGAACTGGGGACATAGCAGAGCACATAACAGCATGCATACACATAAATATTTACATCGGACGTTTACTTATAATAACATGCAATACTTATTCATCTCAGCATACAAGCATGCAACCAATATTTAAATTTAAAATTTTTAAAAAGTTACTCACCTGAATTAGAAAAAGACAGAGCACCATAAAAAATGCTTTTGAATTTGTGAAGACATTTGCATGTTGAGACAAAATTTCAGATTTTGCTGTTGTTTGAAATGTATAGGCTACTGATATGCATAGGGAATGTATTGCTTTAAATCTTCAAGTTGCATGTAGAGCTAATTACCGGTTTTTGTTGTGACTTTTCTGTTGATTAGAAAAGCACTAATTTTAATTAATTCTGCAAGCGCACAGGCATGTAGTATGCATGTCGAACACAGGGAATTGTGTTTTAAAATATTTGAAATCCCTATTTAAATTTTAGGCGTGTTAAACAAATTCGATAGAGGATCTTAAACAGGAAATAAAAACAATAATATAGTCCAAATTGATTTCGAATTTAATCAAAATTGCAATTAAAGTATAAAATTATAGAAATCAGAGCAGAAAATAAAAGTGCTTAAAAGAAAATAATAGAGCAAACAACTGAAATAAAATGAAATGGATTTATTAGCTAACTGAAAAGAGTGCATAAGATAACTAAGAGCAAGAATAAATAAAATGCCAAATCTAATTAACAATCCTACGTATTCTGTTCGAAATAAAAACACTGCTGAAATTAAAATTAAACTAGAAGAAGAGTGATGGGATAAGAGATGATTTTCCATCTGCATTGCTCTTTGAGAGATTTCAGCCTCCACAAATGACCCTACTATTTAGGTCCATGTGCTTGATATTTGGAGAAAAATAAGGCCACCTCACTTTGAATTGATCTATGCTTTTTTATTTGATTAACAAGTGGCCTTGCTTTGAGAGATTTTCAGGCTAACCCTTGAAAGTGTATTTTCGATATTTGCATTTGCCTTCTTGCATGAATAGTACACATGTTGGTGACGTGAGATGCATTTCTTCATGAACGATATGTACTTTCTCTTCGAATTATTCGGTACTCAAAATGTTGTACTTTTTTTGAGTGTCATTTGAACCATTGGACGACACAATCGATTAATTTCAGTGTTGTACTTCGGAATCTATAATCTGCAAAACCACAACAAAATATCCATATAATATCACTTCATTAAAATAAAAATATATGAAACAAAGGGTTTAAAATGTAGAAAAATAAGTTCATCAAATACCCCCATACTAACTTTATTCGTCCTCGAATAAGCAAGAAAATAAAACTAACTAAACCCTTTTTCGTAGGAAACACGATTGCATTGAGCGTATGCAATAAGCCGTTAAACCTCTAGGTGTCCCTAGTAGGACGAGTGGTGTCTCGTGAGGGTTTTCAGAGGATACTACCCACAAAATCCAAATGCAGTATGTGATGATTCTAATGTACTACATGAATGCAAAATTTTAACAAATGGAGACTCGATTTACTTCAGAATAATTGCAACAGAATAATATATATCAGTTTTAGTCAACTTCTAGAAATTTTTCGTTCCCCACTAAACACAAATTTTGATATAACTCAAGTTTTCATACATTAGATTCTAGTTTGGCCAGTTGTTTCTGTCGATAACATAGTGCACCCATGAAATAAATTCTTCACTGTTAATATAGTTTTTTTTAAAATGGTATTTTTCATTTCCATTTGTATAACAAGCCAAATCAACAAAGTCAAGAAGTGTTTCGGTTTCAAAGCTAGTCTTTCTTTACTAATAATTTTTTTTACACCTAACTTTTGGACCAAGGTATACCACCCATGCACTGCCTCGTGGGTTTGCATGAGAGTTGGGACAGAGCTTGGCGGACTATGCAAACCGACGCTGACTATGTCAAAAAAGGTCCTTAATCCTTAGGTGATTATTTATTTAATTATTGATACACCTAACCGATCGTAAGTGTGCACACCTATCGACTCTAGGTGTTTCTTCTTCTTCTTCTTCTTATTTTTTTTTTGAAATTGACTAAAGACTAAAGAGAGTTATGCAAATCAACTTAGCACCATTTAACTTCAATGATTTGAAATGTCAATGCGGTACTTTAAATCTGCCACTTTTTTTTAAACAAAGACTACAGTTTAGAAAGGATTTCATAACCATCACCTACGAATCCCCCTATATACTAACCTCACTAATATCGCTTGTGATTCAACTTTTCGTTAAATTTTACATTTGAAATTAGTGATTCACAAAAAATTTCATCGATTGACTTCAACTGCTTACTTAGTTTGTCTTGACTAATTAAAAATAAATCGAAGTCCTTAAAATAATGGGAAATGAGAAAAAACTGAAAGGAAATTTGAAACAAATAATAAGATGATTTTTTTTAAAATGATGCCACACTATGAAATATGAACAAACAGAATGAGATATGCGTCCCCCCACACTGGAATGCGACAGTGGCCCAACTGTTAAATGGAATGAAAATGCAAAACAGAAAAATAAAATAAAATATACAACCTGATATGTATAAGATAGCGAGTGGCTTATGCCGAGTAGCAAGGTGTATGGAGATCCACGAACTCGTCGTCCTCGTGTTGTTAGAACTCTAGAAATGGCTTCAAGCGCTGTCCATTGACCTTTGAAATGGAACAGTCCCTAGGATTTTCAATTTCAACTGCACCATAAGGGTATACTGTTTTCACAATATATGGACCTGTCAATCGAGATCTCAATTTGCCCGGAAATAAATGAAGTCTGGAATTATATAAGAGAACTTTCTGACCTACTTCGAATGTCTTACGAAGTATGGATTTATCATGATAAAATTTAGTTTTATCTTTATAAATCTTTGCATTTTCATACGCTTCATTTCTTAGTTCTTCTAATTCCGACAATTGTAATTTACGATGCGATCCGGCTTTTTCTATATCAAAATTAAGGTTTTTGATTGTCCAAAGTGCGCGGTGCTCGAGCTCAACGGGTAAATGGCATGCTTTTCCAAAGGCTAATCAGTATGGTGACATTCCTAGATTGGTTTTATAAGCTGTGCGAAATGCTCAAAGGGCGTCTATCAATTTAGATGACCAATCTTTCCTGTTGGAGTTAACCGTCTTTTCAAGAATTTGTTTAATTTGTCTATTGGAAATCTCGACTTGACCGTTAGTCTGTGGATGATATGGAGTAGATAGTTTATGAGTGACAGAGTATTTCTTAAGAAGAGATTCAAGTGCACGATTACAAAAATGAGAACCGTTATCACTTATAATGGCTCGAGGTGTGCCAAAATGGGAAAATATGTTTTCTTTCAAAAATTTGACAATAACTTTATTGTCATTCATTCTGGTGGGAATGGCCTCAACCCATTTAGACACGTAATCTACTACAAGTAGGATGTAGAGATTTCCAAAAGAATTAGGAAAAGGACCCATGAAATCGATGCGCTAAATATTAAAAATTTCGATGACAAGGATTGGGTTTAGGGGCATCATGTTACATTTAGAGATACGACCTGTTTGTTGACATCTAGCGCATTTGGAGCAAAATTCGTAGGCATCACGAAAAAGAGAAGGCCAATAAAATTTGCACTGTAACACCTTGGCAGCAGTTTTCTTTGCTCCAAAATGTCCTCCACATGCTTGATTAGGTGAAAAGAGAGGATGCTATGAAATTCATGTTCGTGGACACATCTACGTATGATTCGATCAGTGCAATATTTTAAGAGATAATGATCATCCTAGTAAAAGTTTCGAACATTGGAGAGAAATTTTTGTTTATCTTGTTTTGACCAATGGGAGGATGTTTCATTTGTGATAAGATAATTTACGATGTCTGCGTACCATGGTGCACTAAAGAGGGAAAGAATTTGTTCATCGGGAAAATGGTCATTAATTTGAGAGTTATGGTAGTTTTCATGAACAATATGAGAAAGATGATCAGCTACAACATTTTCAGAACCCTTTTTATCCTATATTTCTAGGTCAAACTCTTGAAGAAGGAGAATCCAACGGATTAAGCGGGGTTTGGCATCCTTTTTCATGAGTAAATACCGCAAACCGACGTGATCGATGTAAACTATGACCTTAGAACCTACGAGATATGATCTAATCTTATCGAGGGCAAAGATAACCGCTAAAAACTCTTTTTCAGTAGTTGAGTAATTCAATTGAGATTAGTTAAGAGTTTTGCTAGCATAATAGATGACTCAAGGAAGTTTATCGATTCGTTGACCTAAGATGGCTCCAATGGCGTAATCCGAAGCGTCACATATTAATTCGAAGGGCAAAGTCCAATTTGGAGGTTGGATGATAGGTGCAGTGGTCAAGATCGATTTAAGGGTTTTAAAAGATGTTTTACATTCATTGGAAAATTCAAATTTAACGTCTTTAGCCAGAAGATTCGAAGGAGGTTTTGAAATTTTTGAAAAATCTTTAAGGAACCTCCAATAAAATCATGCATGGCCAAGAAATGAGCGAATGTCCTTTACGGACCTAGGAGGAGGAAGGCCAACAATAAGATCAACTTTAGATTTGTCAACTTCTCGGCCATTTTTAGAGACAACATGACCTAAGACTATTCCTCGCTTAACCGTAAAATGACAATTTTCCCAATTAAGAACAAGAGATTTCTCCTTACATCGCTTTAAGACACGTTCTAAACGAAGGAGGCATTGATCAAATGATGACCCATAGATTGAAAAATCGTGCATGAATATTTCTAAGAAATCCTCCACCATATCAGAAAATATACTCATCATACATCTCAAAAAGGTAGCAGGAGCATTACAAAGACTGAAGGGCATGAGACGATAAGCGAAAGTTCCGAAGGGACATGTGAACATCGTCTTGTGTTGGTCCTCTTGCGCAATGGGGATTTGATTATAGTTAGAGTAACCATCAAGAAAACAATAATATTCATGACTGGCTAAGCGTTCGAGCATTTGATCAATGAAAGGAAGGGGAAAATGATCTTTTCTTATTGCTGCATTGAGTTTTCGATAGTCGATGCACACACGCTGTGACGCCCCATTTCTATACCCACGATAGCTAAGGACACTATGGTGTAATGCCGTCAACAAGCATGGAGAATAAGGCTGTTGAGGAGCGACCATCTGTATAATTGCTTTGTGCGAGTGCCGATATGCCAGATAAAATATAACTTGCATTCTTTCCTAGAGGAAATCCGACATACCGACACAAACTCAAAGCACTACACAGTGGCTATAATGTCTTCAGAAACAAATATAGAAATATACATAACACAAACCAGTCACAGATAATTCATATCACAAAGGCGGAAATAGACATGAATATATATAACACATAAAAGTGTTCATCAGAGTAGCGGTCAAAAGATCCACAATATCACAAAAGAATGGTTACAAGTGCTAGACAAAAGAATATGTATACATCTAAGAGTCTATATCTCAAAGGTATACAACAATAAAACTACTAATCTAAGTAGTTAGCCAAAAATCAGGATGATAATCTTAGAAGTGAAGTCAAGCAGAAGCACCTGCAACATCTCTGTCTGACCCGAGTATTATTTAATAAGAAAATAATAAACGGATCAGTCTAGCTATAAATATCAGATGAAATGATATAGAATAAGAGGTATGACTAAATGTATAATAATCACAATGCCAAAATGTGATAAATAAATAATTGAAAATCAACAAGAGATTAATCAATATCACAAAAATCTTCTCAAAGATCAGAAGGAATGTCATACTCCTTATTTCATTCACCAAGCCACAAATATTGACAACATATAAATGCCAATCATAAAATTGGTGAAATTCAAATTCTAGAAATCATCAATAGAAATCCAGGAATCACAAAAGTAATCGTAGAAACGATCAATCACAAAAATGGGGAGGCCTATCACAAAACGGGAGCATGAAAACTCACCAACATGTGTATCACAAAACGGGACGCTATCCCATGGTCGCTAACCATAGAGCCGGTGCAACGACGTAGTACAACGGTACGCTCGAGGAACCTGAAACTCGTAAAATTCGGTGCAACGACGTAGTACAACGATACGCCCGAGGAACCTGAAACTTGTAAAATTCGGTGCAACAACGTAGTACAACGGTACGCTCGAGGAACCGAACTCCATAAAAACGTGGGTCGCTAGCCCACAAAAATTGGGTCGAAACCCCAAGAAATAAATAGGTCGTTAGCCTGTAATAAAAATGAGACGAAACTCAATAAAACGAGGTGCCGTCCCCTTCATGGACAAAGAAACATAGCATAACGCTAGTCTAAATCACAAAAATGATCCTCAATGATCATCAGAAAAGTGTCAATTACTCTAAGTTAGTAAATATATGAGCTTAGCATCATGTCCCATAACCACTAGCTTAACTAAAATATTTACGAACAAATTGTAGATCTTCACTAGAAAATTGTCACAAGAGATTCAATTGAAAAAGTCCAAGAATTAACCAACGAAATAAATGCAAGCGTTTCATACCACTCGTTTTACTAAGCCTTTAATTAGATTTCTCATACGAGTGAGGAAAAGGTTTGTATATACTAATAGATTAGAAAACGGTCTTAATAAATGAGCTTTGTATTGAAATAGTGTTGAAATCGTTTTGATGAAAGAGTTTTGATATTTACTACTAGTATAGAAACCTTTATATTTTTAAAGTGACAAATCACAAAAATGATTGTACAACAATCAATCACCAAAATTCACCTTCGAAGACGTGAATAAAATCCAAAGAAATCGATATCAAATCCATCAAAATGGATATTTCGAAAATTCCCAAAGAAAATGTCATCAAAGTCGATAATAAATGATAACAACAAAAGGGAAACAATATGAATCGATTAAAGTTGGAAAATCAACAAAATAGACAATATAGACAAAATTGGCAAATAGGAGCAGGTCAGTCAAACGGACTCCCTGAGTCGGTTGACTGAACCAAAGATGGAAGTGCTCGGGTAGCAGGTCGGTCGACCGGACCCTGAGCTCGGTCGGCCAGAGCCTGTAACCTGCACTTCCAAAACAGAGGCAGGAAGTGCTGGGTAGCAGGTCGGTCGGCCGGCTACAGAGCTCGGTCGGCCGGACCCTGTTGCCAGCACTCCCATGCCTATCTAATGAATTCCAATCCCTTCCGAATTGCAATCGGTCGAGCAACGACACTAAGGATTTACGCCATCGACTAGCCGGCCGTACAAGCGCTTCGGTTCATCACCAAAAACATGATCAAGACATCAAATCTATGATTCTTAAAGAATTGAACCCAAAACACTAAAAATTGGAAATTCACCAAATCAATCCAAACCAAAGGTAATTGCACAAGAATAAGTGTTAGGAATTCATACCTAACAATCGAAGATAAATATAGGCTTAGATGTGAGATAAAAATCTCACCTTTTCACAAAAACAAAGAAGAAGAAGCTATAGAGCAATGGCAAGAACAATCACTCTTCAATTCCAACCCAACAAGCTTGAATCTAACCTTAAAGGAGAAACATTTCCTAAAGTTAGGTTTAGGAATTTCTGAAATTGAATGGAGAAAGAATTGGAGAAGATGAAGAGGAGGCTTATCAAAGTTTCTTCTATTAGTTTGGAGCTAGAGTTTGATTTCAAAAGAAAACTAGGGCTTGAGTTTCAATTTCCCATTCCACTCTCCATTGTTATAAAAGCTTGAGTATTAGGAAAATAGAAAGGAAGTAAATGAAGAGGAGAGGGTTGGGACTGAGTTAATAAGTGGGGTTAATGGGCTCAGCCCAAACCAAAGCCCTAAGTGAAAAAGTAGCAAAATTCCACTAACTCCAAACATATCAAAGTTTATACTCAAAAAGTTCACAAATGACGTTTTGAACTCAATGGAGGTAGTCCCGAGTCCTAATTCGACCGTATGCAAAAAGTAGCTTTTCGGACTAAATTCCGAGTATTGATAAAATATTTAAATATAAAATCGATAAATATGCGGGTTGTTACAGACTCCCCTCCTTAAATAAATTGCGTCCTCGCAATATTTAATAAGAAGATATATAGTAACAACCATGAGAGCATAAACAACACAAAGAAATTTGAAATAAAAAGTTCACCTCAAAGAGCACGGGAAAGTAAGTCCGGATGTGTTCGCTCGATGAACTCTCTAGACTCCCAAGAGCAATCTTTAGGATTTGAGGACCATTGAACTTTAACAAGCGGAACATCTTTATTTCGAAGGCGTTTGACTTCCGAAGCAATAATACGAATAGGATGTTGCTCAAAAGTTATATTAGGTGAAACTTCAATTTCTTCCACAACTCCGGGCTCAAAAATAGAATCGAAATCTCGAAGACATTTCCGTAATTGAGAAACGTGAAACACGTCATGAATAGCAGAAAATTGAGCAGGTAATAAAAGGTGATAAGCCATGGTACCAATACGTTCGGTGATAGGAAATGGCCCAATATATCGAGGCGCTAATTTTCCCGATCGACTGAAACGCACAACACCCTTCGTAGGTGAAACACGAACAAACACCAAATCTCCCATAGAAAATTCTAACCTCCTTCTTCGGTTATCGGCATAGGATTTTTGTCTACTCTGGCTTCTTTCGTCCTACGACGAATAAGATCAATCTTTTCTGTGGAATCACGAATAAAATCTGGATCTAAAACCAGCTTCTCACCGGCCTCAAGCCAACAAGAAGGAGAACGGCATGGCCTTCCGTAAAGTGCCTTGAAAGGTGCCATACCAATACCAGATTGGAAGTTATTATTATAGGAAAACTCAACAAGAGAAATGTGATCTTCCTAACTTCCACCAAAATCAAAAACACATGCACGAAGAAGATCTTCAAGAGTTTGATTCACGCGCTCAGTTTGTCCATCGGACTGGGGATGATAAGCGGTGCTAAAATTAAGCTTCGTTCCCAAAGCTTTTTGAAGACTCTTCCAAAATCCACTAGTAAACAATGGATCATGATCACTAACAATAGAAGTAGGAACTCCATGCAATTTAACAATTTCTTTAACAAAGAGTTTGGCCAAAAGAGTCCGATTGGACCGAACGGGAATAAAATGGGCGGAATTAGTAAGTCTATCAACTATCACCCATAGGCTATCATGACCCGAACGAGAACGTGGAAGGCCATCAATAAAATCCATAGAAATTTGATCCCACTTTCAAATTGGAATTTCTAAAGGTTGCAATAACCCACCAGGCCTTTGATGTTCGGCCTTGACAAGTTGGCAAGTCATGCAACACTTAACAAAGTTAGCAATATCAGATTTCATTCCCTCCCAATAATAAAGTCGCTTCATATCCGCGTACATTTTACTACTACCGGGATGAATGGTAAATTTAGAACGATGTGAATATTCTAAAATGTCTTTACGAAGATCAATATTATTTGGCACGATAATCTACCGAATTTTCGAATGCTGCAATGAGAATTAATATCAAAGTCTTTCAAAACTTCAATATCAAGTTTATCCCTAAAATTTTGGCCAAGAAGAGCCAATTCGGGACCAGCTTTTGAGCTTCAAGAATGCGGTCTAAAAGAGAAGGATGAGCCTCAAGGCTACATAAAACAAGAGATGAACATAAATCGAAAATACGATCTCGAATCTCACAAGTTGATAAAACCCCGAGATCATTCCATTCGGATATCATCATAGAAACAACCGCTTGTTGCTTGTGACTATGTGCACCGGCAACACGATTTCCCTTTCCGGGAGTATAAAGAATATCAAGATCATAAGCCGCAAGGAATTCAAGCCAACGTTGTTGACGCAAATTAAGTTCCTTTTGAGAGAATAAATATTTTAAAGATTTATGATCGGTGTAAAGAATAAATTTTTCTCCCAAAAGATAATGATGCCAAATGCGAAGGGCGAAAACAATAGTCGCAAGTTCTAAATCATGAGTGGCATATCTAGTCTCAGCAGGCTTCAATTGCCTAGAAGCATAAGCATAACATGTTCTCCTTTCATAAGAACGACACCCAAACCAACACGACTAGCATCGGTATAAACAATGAAATCTTGATTCCCCTCGGGAATAACAAGAATAGAAGCATCAGAAAGGAGTTCTTTTAATTTCTGAAAAGAAGTTTCACATTTGTCCGACCAAATGTATTTAACACCTTTCTTTGTCAAACTAGTAAGAGGCACGGAAATTTTAGAAAAGTCCTTTATGAAACGGCGGTAATAACCTGCCAATCCAAGGAAGTTACGGATCTCCATCACACTCTCCGGTCTCTTCCAGTTTTGAATCGCTTCAATCTTAGAAGGATCCACGGAAATTCCGGATTCGAAAATAATATGACCTAGAAACTTCACACGAGATTGCTAAAAGTGGCATTTAGAATTTTTTTCTTCAACTGTTTGCTCCTAAGAGTTTCCAACACAATCTGAAGATGCTTTTCATGCTCCTCCTCGGTTTTTGAATACACAAGAATATCATCAATAAAGATGAGAAGAAATCGATCGAGGAAGTCATTGAAAACTCTATTCATAAGGTCAATGAAATAAGCCGGAGCATTCGTTAGACCAAATGGCATAACAAGCCATTTATAAGATCCATATCGAGTACGGAACAAAGTTAAAGGAATGCTATCCTCTGCAATACGAAGCTGATGAAAACCGGTAGCTAAGTCTAATTGTGAAAAGACTCTAGCACCACTTAGTTTATCGAATAGATCATCAATCCGAGGTAAAGGATATTTATTCTTGATAGTAAAATCATTAAGCTTGCGGTAGTCAACGTAAAGCCTAAGTGTACCATCGGATTTCTTCACAAAAATAGCCGAAGCTCCCCAAGGAGAGGAACTAGAGCGAATAAATTGCTTCGTCTCCAATTCGGATAATTGTTTGCGTATTTCCTCATTTTCTTTATTAGACATACGATAAGGAGGACGAGTGATAGGTTGAGCTCCAGGGATGAGATTAATTCTGAACTCAATTTCTCGCTTAGGTGGTAATCCTAAAACAGGCTCAAATATGTCGGAAAATTCACGAACAACGTGAATAAGAGAAATAATATCTTCCTCATCATCATTATCGTCATCATGAGGATTTAAAGAGTATAAAGATGCAACCAAACTGGAATCCGAACCTTTAAGATTAATAGAAATCTGCTTAACAGATTGAGGATGTCAAAGATGAACAGTCTGCTCAGGACATTGGATAAGAGCTTCATAATGGTTAAGCCAATCCATCCCCAAAATCATTCTAAAGCCTAAGTAACGCATAACATGCAAATCGGCTAGGAAAGAAAAATCGCACAAAATAATCTCCACATCTTTATAAAGCAAACTAATCGTTGTGGATCCACCAACCGGATTCGCAATTCTCAAAGAAGTCATTAAAGCAACAACACTTAAAGAAAAAGTATCAATGAGTTCTTTTGAAATAAAAGAGTGGGATGCACCCGTATCAAAAAGAACTCAAATGGGTTGATCACGAAACATAATAATGCCATCAAGGATAGAATGAGAAATATCTTTTCCACGAGATGTGTTGCCAGGGGCTTTAGAAACATTAAGCTTTCCCTCCTTCCTACCTTGAAGTTTGGGACAAGAAGATAAATAATGGTCCGAACTTTTGCAATAGCGACAAAAGAGAGGTTTCAGACACTTGTTCGCATAATGGTCCTTAGAACCACAATTGTAGCATTGCCCACCACTTAGGGCAGAAGATTTTGCTTCCGGAATTGCTTGCTTCCCTTTCTTGTTGGGATAAGACCCCTTGAACTTAATAGGCCTTTTCTTGTTGTGGTTGAAGTTTGGTTTGGTACCTACAATTTCAACATCGCTTTCCTTATCCGCCTCTTCAAGACGAAGAGCGATATCAATCAGTTGATCAAAATAAACTTCTAATTTTAGAAGTAATGGCTTCTTGAGATTTTTGTTCAATCCATAAAAAAATCTCTGATTTTTCTTCAATGGGGTGTTAATGTATTCAACCCTGTATTTGAAAAGAGATTCGAAAGATGCGACATATTCTGTCACAGAAGATTCACCTTGAACAAGGTCAATAAAACGGCGAGCCAAAGTCACCTTCTCAGCTTCTGGCACACATTTTAATTCGAAGCATTCTCGGAATTTCTCCCATGTGAGATTCTCTTCAATAATTTCAAAAATCAGAAGCTCGTACCAGTCTAATGCTCTTTCTTGGAAGATACTAGAGGCCACCTGAACACGGTGAAGATCAATAAGATTCATGCAAGAAAAGATTCGATCGCATGATCTCAGCCAAGCCTGGACTTCAATAATAGTTTCAGAACCCTTGAATGGTTTCCCACCCAAGTTGGTATAATCGTTGCACAAGCGTGCAAATCTATACTTAGGATGAGTTGGTTCCGGATTAGAACCAGTTGCTTGAGGATTGTTTACTGGATCAAGAAGCTGCTGGGCAGACATAAAAACTCCATCTTGGGGAGTAGCACTAGATTGACCGGCGTCGGGACGGCCAGGTCTAACCATTTCTCTTCCTTAAGAAAGAAGAAGGAAGAAGAAAAAGGTTATTCACAAATGAATATCAAGCAATCTTGATAGATAAACAAGGAATCATAAAGAAAATAGGATGAATCGGTACAAAGACTCGAATTAAATCCTAAGGCACGACTCCTAAGAAGGACTTAGGACGATGATCCTTGTTAAATTATTCTACATTGTTCCGAAGTTTGGCTCTAATACCAAGCTGTTACGCCCCACCTCTATACCCACGCTAGCCAAGGACACTACGGTGTAATGTCGTCAACTAGCACGGAGAATAAGGCTGTTGAGGAGCGACCATCTGTATAATTGCTTTGTGCGAGTGCCGATATGCCAGATAAAATATAACTTGCATTCTTTTCAAGAGGAAATCTGACATACCAACACAAACTCAAAGCTACTACACAGTGGCTATAATGTATTCGAAAACAAATATAGAAATAAGCATAACACAAATCAGTAACAGATAATTCATATCACAAAGGCGGAAATAGACATGAATATATATAACACATAAAAGTGTTCATTAGAGTAGCGGTCAAAAGATCCAAAATATCACAAAAGAATGGTTACAAGTGCTAGACAAAAGAATACATCTAAGAGTCTATATCTCAAAGGCATACAACAATAAAACTACTAATCTAAGTAGTTAGCCAAAAGTCAGGACGATAATCCTAGAAGTGAAGTCAAGCAGAAGCACCTGCAACATCTCGGTCTGACCTGAGTATTATTTAATAAGAAAATAATAAACGGATCAGTCTAGCTATAAATATCAGATGAAATGATATAGAATAAGATGTATGACTAAACGTATAATAATCACAATGCCAAGCTGTGATAAATAAGTAATTGAAAATCAACAAGAGATTAGTCAATATCACAAAAATCTTCTCAAAGATCAGAAGGAATGTCATACTCCTTATTTCATTCACCAAGCCACAAATATTGACAACATATAAATGCCAATCATAAAATTGGTGAAATTCAAATTTTAGAAATCATCAATAGAAATCCAGGAATCACAAAAGTGATCGTAGAAACGATCAACCACAAAAATGGGGAGGCCTATCACAAAACGGGAGCATGAAAACTCACCAGCACGTGTATCACAAAACGGGACGCCGTCCCATGGTCGCTAACCGTAGAGCCGGTGCAACGACGTAGTACAACGGTACGCCCGAGGAACCTGAAACTCGTAAAATTCGGTGCAACAACGTAGTAAACGGTACGCTCGAGGAGCCTGAAACTTGTAAAATTCGGTGCAACGACGTAGTACAACGGTACGCCCGAGGAACCGAACTCCATAAAAACGTGGGTCGCTAGCCCACAAAAATTGGGTCGAAACCCCAAGAAATAAATAGGTCGTTAGCCTATAATAAAAATGAGGCGAAACTCAATAAAACGAGGTACCGTCCCCTTCATGGACAAAGAACATAGCATAGCGCTAGTCTAAATCACAAAAATGATCCTCAATGATCATCAGAAAAGTGTCAATTACTCTAAGTTAGTAAATATATGAGCTTAGCTTCATGTCCCATAACCACTAGCTTAACTTAAATATTTACGAACAAATTGTAGATCTTCACTAGAAAATTATCACAAGAGATTCAATCAAACAAGTCCAAGAATTAACCAACGAAGTAAACGCAAGCGTTTCATACCACTCGTTTTACTAAGCCGTTTAATTAGATTTCTCATATGAGTGAGGAAAAGGTTTGTATATACTAATAGATTGGAAAACGGTCTTAATAAATGAGCTTTGTATTGAAATAGTGTTGAAATCATTTTGATGAAAGAGTTTTGATATTTACTACTAGTATAGAAACCTTTATATTTTTAAAGTGACAAATAACAAAAATGATTGTAAAACAATCAATCACCGAAATTCACATTCGAAGACGTGAATAAAATCCAAAGAAATCGATATCAAATCCATCAAAATGGATATTTCGAAAATCCCCAAAGAAAATGTCATCAAAGTCGATAATAAATGATAACAACAAAAGGGAAACAACACGAATCGATTAAAGTTGGAAATTCAACAAAATAGAAAATATAGGCAAAATTGGCAAATAGGAGCAGGTCGGTCAACCAGACTCCCTGAGTCGGTTGACTGAACCAAAGATGGAACTCGGGTAGCAGGTCGGTCGACCGGACCCTGAGCTCAGTCGGCCAGAGCCTGTAACCTGCACTTCGAAAACAGAGGCAGGAAGTGCTCGGGTAGCAGGTCGGTCGGCCGGCTACAAAGCTCGGTCGGCCGGACCCTGTTGCCAGCACTCCCATGCCTATCTAATGAATTCCAATCCCTTCCGAATTGCAATCGGTCGAGCAACGACACTAAGGATTTACGCCATCTACTACCCGGCCGTAGAAGCGCTTCGGTTCATCACCAAAAACATGATCAAGACATCAAAGCTATGATTCTTAAAGAATTGAACCCAAAACACTAAAAATTGGAATATTCACCAAATCAATCCAAACCAAAGGCAATTGCACAAGAATAAGTGTTAGGAATTCATACCTAACAATCGAAGATAAATATAGGCTTAAATGTGAGATAAAAATCTCACCTTTTCACAAAAACAAAGAAGAAGAAGCTATAGAGCAATGGCAAGAACAATCACTCTTCAATTCCAACCCAACAAGCTTGAATCTAAGCTTAAAGGAGAAACATTTCCTAAAGTTAGGTTTAGGAATTTCTGAAATTGAATGGAGTAAGAGTTGGAGAAGATGAAGTGGAGGCTTACCAAAGTTTCTTCTATTAGTTTAGCGCTAGAGTTTGATTTGCAAAAGAAAACTAGGGCTTGAGTTTCAATTTTCCATTCCACTCTCCATTGTTATAAAAGCTTGAAGAGGAGAGGGTTGGGATTGAGTTAATAAGCGGGGTTAATGGGCTCAGCCCAAACCAAAGCCCTAAGTGAAAAAGTAGCAAAATCCCACTAACTCCAAACATATCAATGTTTATACTCAAAAAGATCGTAAACGACGTTTTGAACTCAATGGAGTTAGTCCCGAGTCCTAATTCGATTGTATGCAAAAAGTAGCTTTTCGGACTAAATTCCGAGTATTGATAAAACATTTAAATAAAATATTTAAATATAAAATCGATAAATATGCGGGTTGTTACACACGCCATTTTTTTTTGACTTTTGTCGGAACAAGTTCGTTATTCTCATTTTTGGTTACAGTGATTCCAGACTTCTTGAGCACAACTTGTACCGGACTTACCCAAGTACAATCAGAGATAGGGTAGATAATGTTATTATCTAAACATTTGATAATTTCTTCCTTTACCACTTCTCTCATATTAGGGTTTAATCGCCTTTGAGCTCCACGAGTGGGTTTAGCCTCGTCGACTAAAGGTATTCGATGCTCAATGATTGATGGACTAATTCCCTTAATGTCAGCGATTACCCATCCTATAGCCTCTTTACTTTCCCTTAAAATTTTCAAAAGTTGTTCCTCTGGGTCCTTAATGAGGTCGGATGCCAAGATTACAGGGAAATTTTGCAAAGAATCTAAGTATGTGTACTTAAGATCGTTTGGAAGAGGTTTGAGGTCTAATTTAGGGCGTACTTATTTTGAGGCTTCAGTAGACATCACTGATTGAATTCTAGTGAATTATGAGAAGAGCAGAGCATATCATTTAATTCATAAATGTATACATCTTCATTTAAATTAGAATTAAATGATCTAGGCACATGTTAAGAGACTCCGTAATATCACTAAAATCATTTTGTACAATTGTTTGGATCATGTCAACTTCTTCTATTTCAAGATCCCTTGGTTGTTTGTTGAGATTGAATATATTTAGTTCAATGGTTAGGTGCCCAAAGGAAAGTCGGAGTTGACCATTCCTAAAATTTATGGTTGCATTTGATGTTGCTAAAAATGGACGACCTATTATTAAGGAAATCTGACATTTAGGATTTGAGATAGGTGCGGTCTCTAGGACTATGAAATCAACTGGGAAATAGAATTGCTCGATTTGTATCAAACCATCTTCAACTGTGCCCAATGTTTTTTTGACAGATCGATCATCTAGTTGAATTGTGATGTTTGTAGGTTTAATTCCCCTAGTCCAAGTTGACAGTACACAGTACAAGGCAAAAGATTCACACTCGCTCCAAGATCGAGTAAGGCATGAGTAATGTGCATGTTACCTATTTTACAGCCGATTGTAGGACAACCGGGGTCCTTATACTTGATTGGGGAGGGATTTGAAAGAACGGAGCTCGTGTTTGCAGTTAGAAATGCAGTCTTAGGAACGTTAGTGACACGTTTTTGAGTACATAGCTCTTTCAGACATTTGGCATATTGAGGAATTTGCTCGATGGTATCAAGAAGTGGAATATTGACTCGAACTTGTTTGAAGATTTCAAGAATTTGGTCAAAATTAGCCGGCTTCTTCTTTTTGTTGAGTCTATGAGGAAATGGAGCTACGGGTTTATAGACTCGTTTGGTAGTTTTTTCATTCGAAGAAGAAGGTGTGATATTAGAGGGTAAAGGTAAGGGAGCTGAAATGTTGGGGTTGCCAACATCAGAAAGTGAAGAGTGGTCGGGATTTCCAACCTTGGATGAAGAATTAGAGTTGTTTGGATTTGCAACAGTGGGTGTTGACTGAGTTTCAGAATTTTGAACAAGGGAAGACTTAAGAAGGACGTCGGGGATGCCGACATGGTGGTCCACCTTCTTTCCAGACCTTAATGTGGTGATAGCATTAACCGGTTTTACATCTTCGTCCTCACAAAGATTTACTCCTCGAGAGTTATACTTTGGATTCACTTCGGGTTGACTAGGCAATTTACCTTTCTCATTGATTTTCATGAGATCCTTCATCATTATCAACATTTGTTCATTTTGTTTGGTGATTTGCTCGATTCTCGCATCTTGATTAGTGATTTGTTCATTTTGTTTGGTGAGTTGCTTTTCCAATCGAGCAATTTCTTGTGAAGGCTGAGAAGGTTGGGTTGATGGATTGAAATTAGGATGCCTGTATGGTTGATTCGAAGGTTTTGTTTGAGGAGTTGGTTGTGAATTTTGAGCATTAGATGTTGGGGATCGATAATTCGAATTTGGTATCATCGGATACATATGCGATGGATTAGCCATATTGTTAGGATTTGACCACGAAAAATTTGGATGATGCTTCCACTTAGGGTTGTATGTGGATGAATAAGGACTGTTTTGAGTTATAGCATTGATTTGGTCTTGTGTGCAGTAATGAGGTAGTCCTTCTCCTTTTTGAGGTATTTGGGCATCTCTAGGAAGATGTGATGGGTCAATGGCATGTACTCCTTTGTTTGAAGTACGAATTGGAACACGAATTGTTTCCCATTGCATATTCTTTTTCGAATACTCTTCTAAAAATTCCTAAGCTTCCTCGTCTGTTTTTGTCATGAATTCTCCTCCGCACATTGATTCAAGTTGGGATCTTGTTTGATAGTTAAGCCCTTCATAAACGATTTGGCACAGAACGTTGTTTAGGGATTGCATGATGTGGGCAACTATATAACAATTGATTGAACCTTTCAAAATATTTTGAAAAAGTTTCTCCTTCATTTTGAGAGAATTGGTTGATTTCAGTTCGAATTTTAAGAGTTTTGTGGAAAGGAAAAAACTTCTTTAAAAATATAGTAACGAAATCATCCCAACTTTTAATTGAAATTTTAGGAAGAGAATTAAGCCATCTTTTCGCACTTTCTAGAAGTGCAAATGGAATAAGCCTTAGATTGACGGATTCATTAGAAAGTTGTTGCATTTTAGTTGTAGAAGCGTATAATTCAAATTCACTAAGAAATTCATATGGTTTTTCAGACCCAGTAAATTATGGTACCCCTTGGATAAAAGAATGTTTTAGCTCAAAATTATTTCCTTCGGCAGGTGGAAATGAAATAACCGAAGGTTGAACGGTCCTATTTGGATAGCATCGGTCTCTAAGGGATAATGGTCGGTTCTCATGAAATTCATTATTTCCAACATGTGATTTAGGCGACGATTTTGATGAACTGTGATGTGAACCGTGATTTCTCATATTTGTTTGATTTGAAATTTCCGTTGATTTGTTTAATGAGATATTTTGGCTTTCTAAATGGTTAAAATTATTTCTTGCCCAAATGCGCATAAACAAATCAAGGTATAATAGCAAAAATTGAATTTAAATAGTTTTCAGTTGGGTACCTGTAGAGTAAAAAAACTACTTACATAGGGGTATGTCAGTTTGTCCAGTGCAACTGAGCAATGCTAGTGATTCAAACTCCACTGTTTGTAATAGCTTGATCCCTAGATCCTTGTTGTTGAATGGTTGGTGATACGTGAATCAAGAAATGAATATGGTGAATGCTTTGATACGTGATTGACTGGCAGTAGAATCAAATGGATATGTGATAATAAGCAACGAGTACTAGAAACATAGATGGTTAGAAATAAATGCAAAACTAAGATGAATGCAATCGTGAAAATTGAACTTGCTATGCGAAAACAAATACCAGACTTGCAACGTGAAACTGACTAAAATAGGAATGCGAAAACGAATGCAGCGAAAGAACAAAAAACGATTTTTTCAAGTAAAAGCTACTTTGGTGAAAGGAACTGGAAAACGAAAAAAAAAACGTTTTTTTATGAAACTATTGCAAAAATAATAAATTAACACCAATAAACTTAAAAAACGAAAAATCGAAAAGTTCAAAATAGCAATTCCCCAAAAACGGCGCCAAAAACTTGTTGTGACTTTTGTATTGATTAGAAAAGCACAAATTTTAATTAATTCTACAAGCGCACAGGCGTGTAGTATGCAGGTCGAACATAGGGAATTGTGTTTTAAAATATTTGAAATCCCTATTTAAATCTTAGGCGTGTTAAACAAATTCGATGGAGGATCTTAAACAGGAAATAAAAACAATAATATACTCTAAATTGATTTCGAATCTAATCAAAATTGCAATTAAAGTATAAAATTGTAGAAATCAGAGCAGAAAATAAAAGTGCTTAAAAGAAAATAATAGAGCAAACAACTGAAATAAAATGAACCGAATTTATTAACTAATTGAAAAGAGTGCATAAGATAACTAAGAACAAGAATAAATAAATTGCCAAATCTAATTAACAATCCTACGTATTCTGTTTGAAATAAAAACACTGCTGAAATTAAAATTAAACTAGAAGAAGAGTGATGGGGTAAGAGATGGTTTTCCATCTGCATTGCTCTCTCTATTTAAAGACTTCAGCCTCCACAAATGACCCTATTTTAGGTCCATGTGCTTGATATTTGGAGAAAAATAAGGCCACCTCACTTTGAATTGGTCTATGCTTTGTTATTTGATTAACAAGTGGCATTGCTTTGAGAGGTTTTCAGGCTAACCTTTGAAAGTGTATTTTCAATACTTGCATTTGCCTTCTTGCATGAATAGTACAAATGTTGGTGACGTGAGATGCATTTCTTTATGAACGATATGTACTTTCTCTTCGAATTATTCCATACTCAAAATGTTGCGCTTTTTTTTGCGTGTCATTTGAACCATTGGACGGCACAACCGATTAATTTCAACGTCGTTCTTCGGAATCTATAATCTGCAAAACCACAACAAAATACCCATATAATACCACTTTATTAAAATAAAAATATACGAAACAAACGGTTTAAAATGCAAAAAAATACGTTCATCAGTTTTGCAGAAAAAATGCAGTTTTGCTTTTCTTCATGAACTACAGGTTTGAAAAGAAAATGCCTTTGCTTTTTGTTTGATTTTATAACTGATTGCAGGCTTCAAGATTCGAAATTGAGGAGCTTGTTTTGCTTTAGTTTTCAGGTACATGTTTTGAAGATGGTTACTAGGATTTAGAATTTTGATTTGAAGAGTTTTGCAAACTGATTTTGGGTTTTGAACTAGGTTTCTGGATTTTTTTGTTGAAGAGTTGTTTACAGATTGTTTTATGAGGAGAATTACTGATTGCATGTGAACAGGTTTTAGAATTTACAGTGAAGTGGTTTCAGATTTGAGAAATGAGGAGTTTTGATTTGCAGGAAAGTGATTTCTAGCTCGATCTTGAATCTGAAAATGGTTTTCATGTTTTTAGATTTGTGTTTTCTTAACTTTTGAACTATGAAGATAGAAAAAAGAAATTGAAGAGAAGAGGCAAATGTATTTATAAGATGAAAATATAATTTAATAAAAATGAAAGAAAGTACTAAATTGAAAATGACACTTGTATAAATTTCAACATTTGTCAACTTAGGATGTTTATCTTTTAACATTTGTTATATGAGGCTTAAGAAATCAACACATGTCTTTATAAAGTAATTTGTATTTTAATTTAAATGTTAATATAATAGTTATGCCTAATTAAATTAATTAATTAGTATTTATATATGTATAGAAATTTTTTAAAAGAAATAAAAACAAATTATACTTATAAATAAAAGCTTTGCATATAAAAATCAAAACAATTAAAAGTCAATACTTTGGATTCTAAAACTTTATACTTAAATTCAAATCAAATTCTAAAATCTAATCTTTAAAAATCAAGTTATATATACAAATTAAATTTGAAATAACTAATGCTATTTTTATTCAAAATCTATTTGTAAAGACAATACATTATTGACATTATTTTAAGAAAAGACCCATTATCAAATTAAAATAATTATAAGAGAAATTATTTCTCCTTTATTAATAAATTACTTATTTTATTTAAGCTATATTTAAGAAAAAAAAACCTTTTTTTTAATTAATTTAAATTTAAAACTTAAGCCAGAATCATTTTAAACATTCAAACATTCTTCTTAACAATTTAAAATCATATAGTTAATTATTAAATAGCTTTGAGAAAACTTAATATTAAATTAAATCAAAAATTCCAAATTACTAATATATATTAGAATTTTAAATCAAAATTCATTTACTAAATTTAAACCAAGATTATTTATTTAATAACTTTGAAAAGCTTTATATTAAATAAAAACAAATTCTCAAATTACTAAAAATATTAGAATTAGGAAATGTGCTTTATTTATCAAATTTAAAACAAAGCCAATCTATTTACAATATAAACCATATATTTATATTATAAATAGAAACCAATTTTTTAGCTTTAAAAGATAAAATCCATCAATTAAATGTTTATTAAAGGAAAATTATTAAATCAATTAAAAATTTATTAACAAAATTATCAATATCAATTTAATTTAAAATACAGATTATTAAATTGATATTGTCAAAAATTTCGAGATGTTACAACCCTCCCCCTTAAAAGAATTTCGTCCTCAAAATTTAAAACAAAGGTAATTTAATAATCTCAATAAAGATTTTAAATTTTTAAACACAAGCATATATCAAATATATGCTAACAACCATAGCAACCTATTCATCAAATATTAAATTTTTAAATTTAATATTTCCTGAAATTCAGTCATTGACTTCTGTTATTCCCCTGGCTTTTGCTATTTCTCCTATTTCAATTTATATGTTGGTTAGTTCATTTCTTTCAAGCTCTTCCATTCCTTGTTCTGTCTTCTTCATCTGAATATATATATAATATAAGTGTATGTACGTTTACTTGACAAAAAAACTGCCCATCAACTTCTTATTAACATGCCGATCCATCGGCTTTATGCCGCCATTCCCCTCTCTTCCACCTTATCGCTCCGACCTACCTCCACCATTTCTCCATCGTGCTATCCTTTACTCCACCTGACACCCGACATGCTACCACCGTCGAACCCAATCCCTTAGCCAACCCACTTCCTCCGGCCCTCCTTGGCACACCACCGCCTTCACACCCTTCAGACACCTTGTTCCCTCTCCACTATTTCCTGACCGATCCAGCACCCTTCCTCTTCTCGAGAACCGCGTCTTCCACCGAGACCCAAGCATAGGCCGAGCACAGACCCTACTTCCGCTTCCGTGTCACCGGCCTCTTCCTTGTCCATCGTCGAGTGCCCCATCCCATCCCTCATCTCCCTCCGCTACTCCCTCTTCCATTCTAGTCTGCCTCCTTACCTCTATTAGCCAAGCAACTCACTTCCCTTCCATAGCTCATACCTCCATCATCGATCCCAAACTCCACGGCTTCTTTGCTCCGCCTGAACCAACACACGAACTCCCCCCTCCACGTTTTAGCCATACCACCATAACATCGAACCCCATCTCTAATCATGCAGCATTATCGCTGGACCCCCCATCAACAATTTCCTTTCCCCTCTAGTCCAATTCCCTCCACCACAGCAACAGACGAGCAGCACGCCAACCAACCTCGAGCCTGCACCTTCCTTGACTGGGCAAACCACCCTTGCTCCACCTCTAGCCAAGCACAACACTACCTCGAGCACAAGCCACACCTCGACAGCCACCACTAGTCTTTTCCTCCTCTTCTTATAAAAAAAGAAAAAAAATATCATATATATATATATATTGGATCATTGATTTCTAGTTGTTGGTGCTTTGCTTGCCGATGTCCCGTCCATTAATCGCAGCAGCTTCTTGCTCTTTTCGTGTGCGTGTCCGTGTTCGTTTGCATCGTTCTTCGCCGTCGATGTTTTCTCTAGCCTCAAAAGGTGAGTGATCACTCACGATTAACATTAGTATGTTTAGTAAATTGATTTAACATGAAATGACGATTTAAATATGTTGTTAAATTTTAATTTGTTAGTAATTTAATCATTAAATATGATATATTAATGTTTAAAATTGTTTACCTATATTAATTGACATATGACACCATAACATGTTGTATATATTATATTTTAAATTTTTATTATGATCCATGCTTGTAATTTATATGTTTTGCTATTTTTTAATTATTATGCTATTGTTCTTACACTGCAAGTTCCCAGTTAGTTTAGGAAATTCCTTTGGGTTGAAATGATACATACCCGAATGATTTTATAGATTAGGAAAAATCGTTATGGGTTGAAATGATAAACCCAAGTGATTTTATTGATTTTGAAATATTGGGATTGCAGATTGAAATGATATATGCCCATAAATATTAAATTATTTCGGAATGAAATAATAAATATCTGTATCACTTAACTATAGGTTAGAAAACTATATGTGGACACCATTGGCCTATTTTTAATGATTTCCGAATTTTTGAAAAAGAAAAATATATATGTTTTAATAAATATTTATTTTTAAAATATAATATAAAGATTTTATTTTAAATTTTGATATATGTGTAAAATTTAGATTTTTAAATTATATGTTTGGATATTTTAAATTTATAAGTTAAGTTTTGAAAAATGTAAAATTTAAGATTTTACTTATAATTTTACTATTTTTAAATATATAAAATAGGATTTAATATATAAAATAAATTTAAAAATAATATTTAATATAATAAGATTTAATAAAAAATTTATTTAACTAATATATATAATATTTTTAAAATATTTATTTTGACGTATGTTAATTTTTTTTTTGAATTTATGTTAATATTATAAAAATAGATTATTGTGATAACTTTAATAAATGAAAGATGGAAAGATAAATTGAAGTTGATTTGTAATTTAATTGGTTTAAGAATTGAATTTAAATAAGTATTGATTTGAACTTTTCGATTTTGAGATTTTAAAGATATGACTTTATGTTTAAAGGAGGATGTAAATGAATAATTTCAAATTTAAATAAACTGAAATTAAATATTTAGTTTTGATTTAAATTTGTAATTTGAGATTTTTTTAAATGTTTATAAAAAGCGATTAATTGAATATTTTAAAATTAAATAAAATTTGAAGTTGAATATTTAATTTTGATTTTAATTTGAAATTTCGGTAATTTGAGATTATATTTGAATGTTTATAAAAGTGATATTATAAAATGACCATGGTATGAAATAAGTGTTTGGATGTTAAAGAGGCTGGGATCAGATATTGTCATACTCTCTGCCAATACCGAAAACCACTACAGCAACTGTGCGCATAGTGGAGAATCCAGAACGAAGTAGTATGGTTTGGCGAATGATTCTGTATGAGGTATGAATGCAGCCCTGACCCCTCGGGTCAGCTTGATGTGACTAAAACAGAAGCTATACATGGGCCAAGTGATTTCGCATTTTCTATCGAGCAAGCATCTTCGATACCATATCTATTACTTTGTGATTTGATTAGGTGCACCTTTGATTATGGGAGTGTGGCTTGATGTGGGCGGTAGTAGTTGCTATACGTTACCACCAGCCTGGTTCTGTAAAACGGTAGTATCCTACCCTGGGCATGGTCTCTCATGCCTTGTCACATGCCTTATCGAGCTATTACGTGTGTGGTTTGTATCGCACCTATGGAGTGCTCACTGAGTAACCCACCAGTTTGGTGGAGCTTACCGTATTTGTATAGACTACGATATTGATATAAAAATGTGTTAAGAGGGATATAGGTAACACCTTCATGCTATTTTAATATTTTACTTTACTGTAGACATTATCTGTGTCGTGTATTGTATTATGTATGTAGATAGTTTAACGGATCCTTAAAGGATGGAATCCTAACATCCTTTAAGTTATATTGCATTTCACCTTTACATTTCACTTGAGTTGATTTACTTGCATAAGAATGTTATTACCGACTCGAGTGTTTTGTGTTTTGCTTTATTCTCGGGCTAGCCTAAGTGTCACAACATTTGAGACTCACCTTTGGAGCTGGGGTCTTTGCTTAGAGATCTATCATTTATCTATTTATCTTTCCGGTTATTTCACTTATTTTCAGTTTTTTATGTTCAGACTTGTCATTTTCTTTTGTATTGATAATTCTTTGTACTTGGAATTTCTGCTGTATTTTGTTTAGACTCCGAGGTTTCTGTAGTAGCTTCATGAACTACTATTCATCTATCTCCACTGCTTATTATTGTATTACCCTCTGTTTGTGATTATATGATTGGTTTATTTACTGTATATGCTAGTTTTGCCAAATATAAATAACAATCTGTTGTTTTGAGCAATTCATGTCTGACATGTGTGGATTATTGTCGATTTGAATGGTTCGAGATGGTAGATCGTTACAAGTGGTATCGAAGTGAGGTTTAGGTAAAACTTACCATATGGAGTAAAAAATAATTAGCGATAGGGTAGTAGTACCCTAGAATGAGTAGAACTAATCACAGAATCATCTTCGTTCGAGCTTGAAATTCTTAATTAGGATCCACTTTGATTAGGATTTCTTTTGAAATTTGGAACTTTACCTTTGCTCTAAAATCTGTTCTTTTCTTTTCCCTGTTCGTGTTCTTCTTGATACTGGAGCATCTCATAGCTTTATTTCTATTGATCTCTGTGATAAATTTGAGCATTTATAACCTAAATTGGCAACTTCATCATTGTGTGTGACTAATCCCATCGACGGTCCCGTCAGCCTTAGTATGATTTGTAAAGGCATGAAACTCCTTTACAACAGGCGTCGATTCACTGGAGATTTCTGTGTCCTCAATTTTGATGTATTTGATATCTTACTTGGAGGTGATTGGTTAAAGCGTTATGATGCTATTATTTCTTGCAAAGCCCGAACCATTTCTTTAGTAGAAGACAGGGGTAATTCTCTTGTGATTGAATATAGATTGCCTCAGGATTATGCAAGCAGCTTTATCTTTTCGCTTGATTCTTAGCCTACTGATCTTGACTCCACCCTTGTTGTCCAACTATTTCTTAATGTCTTTGGTGAAGTCACTTCTCTACCTCCCAAGCAGGAAATTGAATCCCGGATCACTCTTAGTCCTAGAGCTCGACCAGTTGTTCTTCCCCCCACGGATGGTACCCGGGGAGAAAGCTGAGTTAAGGAAGCATATTGAAGACCTATTCACCAAGGGTTTGATTAGGAAGAGTTTTTCTAAATGGGGAGCAGCTATGGCCTTTGTCACCAATTCTGATGGTTCTTTGAGGATGTGTGTTGATTATAGCAAGCTGAACAAGCTTACTCTTAAGAATAGATATCCTATACCTCGTATCAATGATATGTTCGATCAGTTATATGGAGCTAAAGTATTGTCTTAGCTTGATCTTTCTACCAATTTCCACCAGGTTTGTGCAACTGAGGAGAGCATTTCTAAGACAGCTTTCCGAACAGAGAATGGTTTCTATGAATGGTTAGTCAGGCTCTTTAGATTAACCAATGCTCCTGCCTTCTTTGTCGATCATATGAATCGCGTTTTCTGCAATGTTGTCAACAGGTTTGCCCTGGTTTTCATTGATGATATTCTCGTCTTTTCTAAATCTGAGAAGGAACATGAGTCATATTTAGGCAATGTTTCGAAAATGCTTAGGAGACATTCGTTGAAAGCCAAATTTTCTAAATGCCATTTTCTAGAAGGATGAAGTTCGATTCCTTGGGCACATTGAAAATGGAGTCTCGGTCGACCCGGTTAAGGTTGCCATGATTAATGTATGTCTACCCATCTTTTCTCTTTTTTAATTTAATTATCTTATCTTCCTTTCAAGCCTATCTTCTTAGTTACAGTTCTCTTTGATTAGGGTCCTTCTAAATTTGAATCTCTATCCCTGTTCTAATATCCATTCGTGAATCATCCTATAAGAGAGCGTATTGGTGATTGATATAAAAATGTTTTTTTGTGTTGTTTGAATTGTTAAGTTTGAATTTTGGATTTCAATTGATTCGTCTAACTAACGCTATTGACAGGAATTCCCGAACACTTGAACAGAGCAAACTGACACAATATTATTTTCGAAATTGGTAAATGAAATAATTTTATGTATGATTATATTTTATATATAAAAGTATAATTTTCTAAAATTAGATAGTTAAATGAGTTGGTCGTTAAAAATGATAGTGCTAGGTTTATCATTTATTGTTTTGTCAACATTCCTAAACCATTAACTATTGTTGTATGGCATGAGGAGATGAAATTTTTAAAACACGGTTAATAAATCTGATTTGCAAATGGAATGAATTTAAATTAAGGATTTGAGAATTTAAATTTGGTGCTTTTCAAATATATTTTTTCAAAATTTTAAAAAAATATATTATTTGAAAGTATTTTAGAATGGAAATTATTCGAGAGAATTTTAAAAGAAGTAAGTCAACACCCTTTTCTTATGTCGTTGGAAAATAATTTCGATGATGACTACAGCTCATCGACATTTATTTTCGAGTCTCAAAGTGGGAAGGCCACTTAGTAGCTTTGCTACACTTTTTTTTGGGTAAATGGATTTGATTTGAATTTCTTGAGTATGATTTGATGTAAAAAATATATATACGTATATATTTACTTCAAAATGGTTTTAAGTAAAATTGGGAATTTAACTCTTATGTTTTATGTTAAGTGATGGTTATCAATTATTGAAATGAAGCAAAAAATTTGAATAATTAGAGTGTCTAAAATGTGAAATGGAATTAAAACAACTTGAAATAGTTGAACTAGGATAAAATTTATTTGTATAATACTCAATTGCATTCTAAAACATATATAACTTACCTGAAATATTCAAAAAGTTAAAATAATGTGAATATATAATTGAAGGTTGTACAAGAGAAAACTAAAGTAATAAAATGCTCAAACTAAATTTTGCTTAATAGAAATGTTGTAAATAAAAGGTAAATTTGTATAGTGCTCAATTACATTCGGAAACATTAATAAAACTTACCTGGGAAAAAGTCTGCATGCAATGAGAACATGTAATTAAATAGTATACGATATAAATGTAAGTAATAAAATGTCCAAAAATAAAATTTTGTTAAGGGGACTTATAAATAAAAATTGAGTGGTTATAATAAATATTTATACACTTAATCTATGTTCCAAGATATGTTAAGTGAAATACGTTGAATAATAAAAAGAGAATGCTATTTAAGTAAATAAATATGAACTTAAGAAACTAAATAGGTAATAAATAAATTCGTATCTTTGTAAATCGTTTGTTATACAAAAGTATTACAAAGAATACTTGAAACTGAATTATGAAGTGGAATTAACTTAAGTGAAGTCAAATGGATTAAATAAATGAGTTAAATAAAATAAAATTTGTTTTGAAAAAAATGAACTTAATTTATAAAGATAAGGTGAATGCAAATAAATAAGATATGAACGTAAATTAATTGAAAGTAAATTAATTAGAATGATAATAATAAACAGATGTTAATAAGTAATTAGATGTATAATGTTAGCACTCGAAAATTAAATTATATGGTTTTGAATTAATTGCCGTATCTGGTACTATGCATTTCATATCTATCTTTCCTTTCTATTGCTTCTATTCTCCTATCTCATTCCATTTCGACGACGAAAAGTTTTGAGTGGGGGAGAGTGTAACGACCCAAAATTTTTAATAATTTTAATAACGCAGTTAACTAAAATTATTTTCATGAAAACAAAAAATTAAATTTTTGCAATGAAAATTTGATATCTGGAGTAGGTCTATTTAAACTTAGCAAGTATCGGACTTTCATCAGAAAATATATAAGTTTGTTTGGGTGTGAAATTTCAATTTAAAATTTAAAATCAGTTAAATTGATGAAAATAAAATATTTTTGAAATCTGAGTATTTTTACATAATAAAAATGTAAATCATTTTCTGGTAAGACGTCTAATTTGTTTCGCCAAACTGCTCTAGCTATGTTGGTATTATTTTCGGCGTTTTGGCAGCATCTTCGGCAGCGAAAATCGAGCCTTAAAAGGTTTGTCGTGCCTCTGATATCAATGTACCATCCTGTTCGTCTCATCACGCCGATCTCCATAGCATATTCATTTGCCAATTCGGGCATTCGGGACATGGCAAAATCTGCGAAATGGTTAGTCGTATCGGTACCCGTTTGAGCCTTTTGGGTTCTATGTCCTTTCGTTTGTTCATGGGAGAAACCAATAGTTAGTAGCCTTTAATATTTCTTGAAATTCAGTTATTGACTTTTGTCATTCCCTTGGCTTTTGCTATTTCCCCTATTTCGATTTGTATGTTGGGTCATTCATTTCTTTAAGGCTCTTCCTTTCATTGGTCTTCCTTCTTCATCTAAAAAAAATATAAGTTGTAAATATGTTTTCTTGAGGAAAAAACTACCCATCTCCTTCTTGTTAACATGCTCGTCCATCAACTATATGCTGCCATTCCCCTCTCTTCCACCTTCCCGCTTCGACCTGTCTCCACCATTTCTCCACCGTGTTGGCAACCAACACTCCCACGACCCCTCCTTTACTCCACCCGATACCCAACTCGCTACCACCGCCGAACCCAATCCCTCAGCCACCCCCACTTCCTTCAGCCCTCCTCCGCACGCCACCGCCTTCACACCCATCAGACGGCTTGTTCCCTCTCTACCATTTCTTGATCAATCTAGCACCCTTGCTTCCCTCGCGCACCCTGTCTTCCACCGAGACCCAAGCATGACCCAAGCACAGACCCCGCTTCCACCTCCGATTCACTAGCCTTTGCCTTGTCCACCGGCCAATGCCCCATCCCATCCCTAACAGCCCTCCGCCACTCCATCTTCCCTTCCAGTCTGCCTCCTCACCTCCAGTAGCCGAGCAACCCACTTCACTGCCCGTACCTCCATCACCAAACCAAACTCCACTGCTTCCTTGCTCCACCTGAACCAACAGAAAAACTCCTCCCTCCACGTCACAGCCACACCACCACAACACCGAACCCCATCTCCAAGCACACAGCTTTATCACCAAATCTACCATTAACCCATTTCCTTTCTTCTCCAGTCCATTTCCCTCCACCATATCAATAGTCGAGCAACACGCCAACCAACCTCGAGCCTGCACCTCCCTTGATTGGCCGAGCCACCATGCTCTGCTTTAGCCAAGCACAGCACTGCCCCGACACAACCCACACCTCGACAGCCATCACTAGTCATTTCCACCACTTCTTATAAAAAAGTAATATTATATATATATATATATATGTATGTATGTATATTGGATTCATCAATTTCTAGTTGTTGTTGCTTTGCTTTTCACTGTCCTGCCAATCAATTGCAGCAGTTTCTTGCTTTGTTTCGCGTTTGTGTCCATGTAATTTGCATCGTTCTTCGCGGTTGATGTTTTCTCTAGGCTCGAAAGGTGAGTGATCACTCATTATTAACATTCATATGTTTAGTAAATTGATTTCACATGAAATGATGATTTAAATATGTTGTTAATTTGATTTTGTTAGGAATTTAATCATTAAAAATGATACGTTGATATTTAAAATTGTTTACCTACGCTAATTGACATATAACACCATAAGATGTTGTATATATTATATTTTAAATTTTTAGTTATGATCCATGCTTGTAATTGATATGTTATGCTATTTTAAATTATTATGCTATTGTTCTCAAACTGCAAGTTCACTGTTAGTTTAGGAAATTGCTATGGGCTGAAATGATACATACTTGAACGATCTTATAGATTAGGGAAAATCGTTATGGGTTGAAATGATAAACCCAAGCGATCTTATTGATTTTGAACAATTAGGATTGCGGGTTGAAATGATATATACCCATGAATATTAAATTATTGTGGATTGAAATGATAAATATCAGTATCACTTGGCCATAGGTTAGAAAACTATATACGGACACATCTGGCCTATTTTTAAATGATTTCCAAATTTTTGAAAAAGGAAAATATATGTGTTTTAATAAATATCGATTTTTAAAAATATAATATACAGATTTTATTTTAAATTTTAATATGTGTGTAAAATTTAGATTTTTAAATTATATATTTGGTAATTTTGAATTCATAAGTTAAGTTTTGAAAAATGTAAATTTTAAGATTTTACTAATTTTAAATATATAAAATAAGATTTAATATATAAAATAAATGTAATAATAAGATTTAATTTTATATAATATAATTTAATAAAAAAATTATTTAACTAAAATATACATTATATTTTTAAAATATTTATTTAGAATTATGTTAAATATTTATTTGAATTTGTGTTAATATTATTAAAATAGGTTTTTGTGATAACTTTAATAAATAAAAGATGGAAAAATAAATTAAAGTTGATTTGTAATTTAATTGGTTTAAGAATTAAATTTAATTAAGTATTGATTTGAACTTATTGATTTTGAGATTTTAAAGATAAGACTTTATAACTTGGTAACTTGATTTTTTTAAAGGAGGATTTAAATGAATAATTTCAAATTTAAATAACTAAAATTCAATATTTAGTTTTGATTTAAATTTGTAATTTGATATTTTATTTAAATGTTTATAAAAAGCGATTAAGTGAATATTTTCAAATTGAATAAAATTTAAAGTTGAATATTCAATTTTGATTTTGAATTTGAAATTTTGGTAATTTGAGATTATATTTGAATGTTTATAAAAGTGATTCTATAAAATGACCACGGTGTGAAATAAGTGTTTGGTTGTTAAATAGACTGGGACCGGATATTGTCATACTCTCTGCCAATACCAAAACTAATTTAACAACTATGCACGTAGTGTAGAATCCAGAACGAAGTTGGATGGCTTGGCAAACGATTCTGTATGAGGTATGAACATAGCCCTGACCCCTTCGGGCCAGCTTGATGTGACTAAAACAGAAGCTATACCTGGGCCAAGTGATGTCACACCTCCGATCAAGCATGCTTCTTTGATACCAAATATATTACTTTGTGATTTGATTGGGTACACCTTTGATTATGGGAGCGTGTCTCGAGGTGGGCGGTAGTAGCTGCTATGCGTTACCAATGGCCTGGTTCTGCAAAACGATAGTATTCTACCCTGGGCATTGCCTCGCATGCCTTGTCAATGCCTTATCAAGCCTATTACATGTTTGGTTTGTATCGTACCTATGGAGTGCTCACTGAGTATCCCACCGGTTTGGTGGAGCATGCAACATCTACATAGACTACAATATTTATATAAAAATGTGTTAAGGGGTATATGGGTAATAGCTTAATGTTATTTTAATATTTTACTTTACTGTAAAGATTAGATATGTAGTGTGTTGTATTATGTATGTAGATAGTTTAACAGATCCTTAAAGGATGAAACCCCAACATCCTTTAAGTTATATTGCATTTTACTTGGACATTTTCACTTGATTTGATTTACTTGCATGAGAATGTTAATCCTAACTGAAGTGTTTTGTGTTTTATTTTGTGCTAAGGACAGCCTGAGTGTCACAGCATTTGAGACTCATCTTTGGAGCTTAGATCTTTGCTTGGAAATCTATCTTTTATCTATTCAGCTTTCCAGTTATTTCATTAATTTCCAGTTGTTTATGATCAGACTTGTCATTTGCTTTTGTAGTAAGATTTATTTATACTTGGGGTTTCTGTTGTATTTTATTTAGACTCCGATGTTTCTGTGTAGCTTCATGAACTACTATACATCTATTTCCACTGCTTATTGTTGTATTACTATATGTCTGTGATTCTGTGATTGATTTATTTACTGTATATGCTAAGTTTTGTTAACATAAATAACAATCTGTTGTTTTGAGCAATTCAAGTCTGAAATGTGTAGATTATTGTCGATTTGAATGGTTCGAAAGGGCGAGTTGTTACAGCCTTCAGGATTATAATAGGAGGTATTTACTAGAAATATAGTTTGGATGAGTAAGACATATTTTTATCTAAATTATACTTCCCAAGTACTATTATGGAAAGCCTCGAGATTTTATTCACCGGACAATGTTATTCTGACTACTTCCTTATTAAACACAGGTTAGAGAAGGTGACGCAGATCTAGGAGTTGAAGGCGGAGACAGAGTCTTGCAGCAGTTATCTATCTACTTATGTTTTTATGCACCCATTTCAGATATGATGTTATTATATTTTGAGCTATTGTACTACAGATATTGGGATGTTATGTTTTGTTTTGGAATGTGATTTTTTGAAAAATGGGTACTATTATTAATTTTATATTTTAACATTTTCTATGAGTTCCGATAGCATTAATAGATAGCTCCGTGTATTGTTCAACGCTATCAACTAGCAATCAGCTTTGGAATAGGTCAAATGTTCGATGGACCTTTTCTGGGTCGAAAATTAGGCCCGTTTTGAGGTGGATTGTGACAAAAAAGATGAATAAGAATTCAAAAATCACCACTCATACAATCTGCTAGTTCCACCTTACAAAAGGAATTTAATTCAAGACGGAAGAATTTTGAAAATGAGGCATATCTAAGAGACATGGTTGATAAAATGGAAAGTGACATAATAGAACTAAAGGGGAGGATGATAATGGATCCTAAAGTTAACAACTTCAGGGGAGCACCATTCATGGAAGAAATCATAGCAATACCGGTACCACCTTATGTCAAGATTCCATCGATATGTATAATGGCATAACTAATCCAGATGATTATTTGATGGCATTCGAAAGTCAGATGTACTTATATGATGCCCCGATGTTGGAAGATGCAAACTATTTTCAATCACATTCTTTGGAGTAGCAGCAAAATGGAAACGACGCTACTAAAAGAAGACAATTTACTAATCGAAGCAATTTTCTTATGAGTTTTCAACCTAATTTTTCACCTTGAAAGAGCCAACTACCGATGCAATTGTGTTGGCCAATATAAAACAAAAACTGAAAAAAATGTTTGAAGGATTATCTGAAATGATTCAATGCAGAAGAGAATAAAGTAGAACCTTTGTGTGATCAAGAAAAGTTAATGGCGGTAAAATCTGGCTTGGTTGAGAATACTCCATTTTGGAAAGACCTGTATATTCATTGATATAAATGTCTACAAACTTTTATTTCCAAAGCAGATAAATTCATTTGGATGGACGAGACTTTCCACAATGAAGGAAGTCAAAGAGAAAGAGGAAACTTTGCAACCCCAGACAAAAAGGTAAGATGGGACGAATTTATTAAAGCCAATTCCATTGAGCTAAACCAACCCATTTCTTACATATATGTTATTACTAAAGATGTGCTTGATTACCTCACATCATTTAGGTTAAGAGTACATCCTGAACCAAAACAAAGGAGAAGAATATTGTACTTTTCATGAAGTGAATGGGCATAAGGCTGATGAATGTTGAGTTTTAGTCGAAATTATTCACAAGATGATTAGAATTAAAAGGAGTACATAAGGGGTTTGTCAAGAGTGATTAGAAACCCTCTCGCAGTAAGAAACCACTGCTAATAACACCAACATTTTAGAAAGCGATCTCCCTCGAGACCTGGTGCAATCAATTAATCGTATTGATGTAATCTATAGAGGGTCACATATTACAAGATTGAGTAAAGAATGGAGGAATAGATACATAAAGGAATCCAAGGAAGGCATCTACTTGATAAAGGAGGAGCCATCACTAAAGTCTTTTATAATTTCTATTAAAACTCTAGCTTTAGTAATAACATCAAGGGAATCAAGGGAGTGAGGCACCTTCATGATGAGCTAGTTATGATAACCACACAGATTGGACACTCGCTTGTTTCAAAATGTTACTTGCCACCTGTAGTGCGGTGAATGTCATTTTTAAAAGTGCATTTGACCAAATGGGAATTCCAGAAGAAAATATTGAGTTGAGTTTGAAACCAATCTTTGGATTCAACAACAAAGGAGCTATGCCAAATGCTCAAATACATTTGTTTGTCCAAATTAGGACCCTAGCCTACTCAAGGATGTTTGAAACTTTATTCATGATGATTAATCAACTATCATATTATAACACATACTTTGGGTGACCCACAATTGATGAAATTGATGCTTTTGTCTCTCAAACGCATTTGTTGGTGAAGTTCCCATGAAAAGCAATTCTCATGAGATGTATTTTTCCATGCTTGAACAATATAATAATAGAGGAGAATCTTTTTATGGACCCAAGTTAAATATACAACCAAACTAATATATAGAAAAGGATTATCAAATTCCATGTTGTGGTGCGTGATTGGTAGGGAAATTTAGGTAATACAAGATAATATGCATTGGTGTAGCTATGGGGACCACACCGGGGACCCTATCATCAATGATAATTGAGGTATTAACGATACTTCATTTGTGCTACAACCATCTAGGCCATATTGAATGTTAGGACTTGCTATATAAAGTCACGTCTAGTGGGTAGTATCGCCTTATTAAACTAATGCTAACCACCATGTTTAGCCACTATCGTTTAAAGTTCCTAATAAATTGGAACAGCAATGGCATGATAGGAAGGTCGATTTTCCTTCACCTTTAATGCTCCTAATATTTTTGATATACTTCGATCCAAATAAACTCCATTTGATAGTGATGGATCGATTTATCTATGATTGGGAAATAATCATCGAAATGATTATTCCACCATCGGTAATTAACTCTCAAATTCACCTTGGCTAGATATATTAAGTTTTTTGACGACTATAGTGTGAACAAACTTACTTGAATCTAGAGTAGGAGTCCTACAGGATGAAATTAAGTTAATCACTAGATTTTGGATTCCCATTTGACACCAACATCATCACTTCTTTCCTGAAATAGATTCCTTCTAGAGATTCTTAAAGAGCGATGTTTTCACAAATTCATACAGAATGATTTCCCTTAAATTTATTAAAGGGATTCTATGCTAAAGAATCGAATCCCCTTTCAATATGTAGAAGGGATGTGTTGTAAAAACCAAGAAGTCGAATCCCTGATTGATACATCGAAGGGGATCTGTTTCTGGTAGTAATGAGTCGAATCTCCTTAGATATATTGATAGGGCTATATTCACATGATTGGTAGATCTAATCTCCTTGGATTTCCTTTGTGGAGATGTGTTAACCTAACTATTAAAATGAATTCCCCTAAGAAAATTTATGGAAGTATCCTTGTGTTGATCATAAAAGTGAACTTCATGGAATTATTTCATATCTAAAGCATAGACATAGGATTGTGGAAAACTGATTGCCTTAGCTTAACTTGTTAATGGCAACCAGTTAACAAGTGTGTATGGAGAAAAATAATAGTGTACGAATTGGGTAGGTGAACAAGTGTGTTTATGGAAATATACAACTATTGTTGATTCCAATCTGCTATGAAAAAAATATTTATATAACATCATGATACATACATACATACATACATATATATATGTGCATATGTTTTTATATCCGGAGACAGAGAATACAGTACAAGAAAAATAAATGTATGGACAAGTATCCATCGTATGTCAATCAAAATAAAGTCAACATAACAAGTATACATCAAAAAACCAAATAGCTAATACATTACATCGTCATACAAGTTAATCACAAGTGTTATGGACTTTTGCTAATCAGTGAGTGGTATGCATCATGTTTGTGTACATATTAGTAAGATGTGGTAATTCATGCCTTATGGTCGCAAATCATGCTATAAAAGATGTAACTGAAATCTAAAAGGTTATATTTTTTATATAAACATGATTAGGGTGTGGTATGTCATGGCTGGATGGTTAAAATATATTATTTATAGATTGTAAACAACAAAATTTAATCTCTTATTAAAAGTTCAAAATACAAAAGTTTTCAAAATTAGACATATTATATATATATGTATGTATATATATCAAAGTTGAAGTTCTCGACGACATAATTCCAATGGTAGTTTGCTCATCGACTAGAGTTGTGGATTGACTAGAAAACGCAATAGAAGTTCGATCAATATGGACCATCCATTTTGATCCAATGGTGGAATAACGATGATAGGACGATCATAGGGGGTGGTCACCAAGAGGAGCTTGAGTAGGTTGCCACAGGGGGTCTAATTGACCCTAAGTTATTGGTATTCACCAAAATATCACCATAAAGGCGTGGCATATAAGATTCAGGTAGAGGCATCGTTCATTGCGGGAGTGAGTCAGAAAGTTGAGCGTCGGTAGGGACATGTCAATGGTGGCGGTCGATCTAGATTTGCGGGCCTTGGGCAGCGGTGGCGAGGCATTCGAGATGGTGTGGATAGGTTTAGATGATGGCATCGAGGTTCACCTCCTCTAGTATCTCAAACACATAAATAAAAAAGGAGAAAAATAAAGAAAATAAAATTAATTTAATAAATTATGTAAGTTCCCCTAAACTTTAAATGTTTATAATTCTCGCATACGACCTCTGTTTCACATGCATTTTATTACATTAGGGTCACTGTGAGACGAGGAATGTTTTGGTATGCTATTTGTTATGATTTGAGATAATTTATAAAATTTTCTTGAGTGGGAATGTTTGTTGAATATGGTTTGTACTTGGCGATGCGATAGTCGAAGGACCTGAGTCCTCAATATACAATAGTCTGAGGAGTGTTCCTCAATTGTGCGATAGTCCAAGGAGTTGAGTTCTTTATATATGAGAGTTTGAGGAGTTGAGTCATCAACATATGATAGTTTGAGAAGTCGAGTCCTCAATATATAATAGTCCTTAATGTAAGGTAGTCCGAGGAGCTGAGTACTCAATATTCGATTTGGAGTTATGACACGATTAGAGAAGTTGGGTCCTTAGTATATGATTTGGCGATGGTGGGTTGATACTTTGGGGTCATATTGTGGGTTTGTGATAAGACATGGAACCTATTTTAGTTGGGTCATAGCATATGATGTCATTATAGTAACATATTATGTTAAGCTAACTTGTGGGGTGTAGGTGACATATGTTAAGATAATTATTTTTAAGCATAAGTGTTGTTTTACTAGCTTATTAGTATTATACACTTATACGATTTGTTTCAGTCACTAGATGTATGTCTGACCCTCCTCTATCATTTTCTTCTTATAATTTATACTCTGATAGGTTGATGGAGAGAACTGATTATGACTTGGAGGCATGATGGTGTGAAGAAGATGTGCATTTATTTGTCTATTAGCAATCTACTGTTTATCTCAGTCAGTCCTAGACATTAGGATATTTTTGGTACTCAATGGTTGAGAAATATTGTGAGTGAAGTATATTTGATACTGTAGTATTTCGTTCATTTTATATTATTGATTACTATTATATTTTATTTATTCCACCGTGAGTTTCAAAAAGTTTAGAATGTTGTAGAGCTCTATGTTATGTTTTATATATTTACCTTAAAACAATATGCTATCTACAAGGTCTGTCTTATTTTATTCGTGAATTGGGGCATCGTATATGGTGGGTTGTTTCATTTGGTATCAGAGCTTAGATTAGACGATTCTAACAAAATTAGGATGTATGAGATGTATCTGTAATTTTTACTATATACATGTTATTTTTACGCCATACCCTATGTATTTTAACTGTTAGAGATAATTGTTGGCTTATCCCATGTAGAAGTTAACACTTACATGTTAAATAAATATCGAAATTTAAATATTTTAGGGTGAATCCATCATATTTTTTTGTAATTTTACTATTGGAGAATTGCCAAAAGTGGGTTCAACTGCCAAGTACCAGCAGAGTAAATTAATGAAGTAAGGATGAATGAAAAGAAGAATAACACCCTTGAGTTCAAAGGACATAATGTTGTGCTAATATGGTGTAATGAGGGTAATTACCATTTTTCTAATTGTAGTTGGGCGTATGTAAGTTATGATCTACTCCAATTATAGTAATTAAATTAATCAAATTGTTTTCCGAAAAGGTTAAAAATAATAATGTTTGAGAATTTAGGGAAAAACATAGAAGTTGAACTTTGCTTATTGTATTGAAATAATAACCCATATTTAAGCATTAAATGTTTGCACTTATATTTTGATGTACACTTGGTTTTTGAAAGGGAACTATTGAAAGTAAATAGAAAAAGGTAAATGCATTTTTTGAATGCCTTTTATTTCATAAATATTTTTGCTACATTTTGGAAAAATAAAATTTTAACATTACATTTACTTTCAACTTTTGTGAACATTTTTTCACTTAAAAAAGTAAATTTTAAAAAATATACGTTTTACATACCTATTTTTCTAAGTTAAATTGAAGTATTTGGATAGAATTTCAATTGAAAATAAAAATATAAAATTATTTAGAAATTTTCTATTTTAAGATGTATGTACATTCGAATGGAAATTGAAGTTTTGAGATATAAAATTTTGAAAATATGTATTAATAAAGGGTTTAAAATTTTGGAAATTATTTTTGAATCCATTACCAACATGGTTGGTGGACAAAAAATAATTTCAAAGTATGCTTTTATATGTGATATATTAATTAAAAGGTATTGGAAATTAGCACATTACAAAATAAAATGATATGTACATATACAAAGGAAAGGTGGTTATAAATTTTATGAAATAAGGTTATAAATGCGAATTATGAGTATTTTAGAGAAATAACCGAATTTTATCCAAAATTATTTTTGAGTAATTAATATTGAATTGGTTAAATTATAAAAGAATTTGTTTTGAAAGTTAAATGTTTCTAGTAATGATATTTGTAAGAATTGTTGAAAAAATTACCTTTCGAAATTAGAAGTACAATAAAATTTATTTAAGGACATATGAATAGATATGAAAATATTAAATTAAAATAAATATGAGTTATGATTTAACATGAAATGTCCAAACTAAAACTTGTTGGAAATTTTATTTGAGTGGAATTTAAGGAATTTGAATTGAGAAAAGACGTATTATAATTTTATTAATTGTTTATTAAAGTTAATAGAGAATTTTATGGTTTTCAAATCTTACTTGTTTTACAAAGAATAATATTTGAGACTAGCGATTTGGATTTTAAAACTGAATTGAAAAGTTAATGATATTTTCAGTTGAAATTTGAGTGGTGGTAGAAAAAAGTTTATGTAGCCTATAATTTTTGAGTTGATTATGGTGAACTAGCAAGGATAGTCAATACGCCAGTGAGTTAAGGATTTAATAGAAATGAACATTGTGGATTGTGATTTAGAGATTTGTACTTAAAATTAATGAGGGTATTATTTTGAATTTTGGAAAATTTTCAAAACAAGAATGGAAATCTTGTTTGAATCGAGAATTCACTATATTTGTTTGTAAAGTAAGATGGAATTTAAATAAATAGTAATATAGTTTTTGGAATACTTTCTAAATTTTAAGCAAACAATGATATGAATTTGTAATGGAGTTTATGAAGAAAATAATAATATTTCATTCAAATAATAAAGATAAGAGGTATTTTGAGAATAATAATAATAATAATAAAGAGATATTTTTGATAAATATTTTTGAGATAAATTATTACTGTTTTTAATATAAAAAACAATAAAAAATTATGGGGATTTAATGCAGAATGTTGTTATTTTTAAATTGGATAATGATAAAGTGGTCCTGGAAAAAACTATTTAAACAAGTATTATTTTTTGATGTATCTTGATAATAATATTATTTTTTCACAGGAAATTTTGTGAAAGTTATTATTTTTGAATTAAATAAAGTTGTTTGAGATATTTAAAGTTGTTTGTTAAAAATAAAGACTGTTTTGAAGTATATATCGATTTGAAAAAATATATATACTATTTTCATGTAATAAAGAAAAAGTATTTTTATAATAAAAAGACAAAAATACCGAGACGATTTATACTTAAGAGTAAATAACAGGTTTAAATTTATTATTTTGAATTGTTGAGACATATGTGATATAATGTTGTTTGAAATTAACATATATGTTTACAATAAGGGCTAGGGTACACTTACATAAGATGTTGAGAAGCATGAGAGCATAGTTAAGTGATAAGTTTCCTAAAAGTTTAAATAAAATAAGTTCGGATGTATAACATAGTAACTGATAGAGGATGACTATACCTGTCTATGTAAAGTGTTTCGGAGTAAGACGACGTGCATAAGGTACTCTAGCCGTATTTTAATTTATACGACTTCACAAGCATGTGGAGTTAATATTATTTTTGAAGTATCTTATATATGATTTCAAGAAATGTAGTAAATGTCTTGACTTTCACATACTAAAGTACGAAGGAGATTTTAAGGAAGGCGAGATTTGCGATTTTGAAGAAAATTGACTAAGAGGTAAGATTAGTTCTTTTCTGTCATCCCTTGGATTGAAAGAATTAATTCAAATTTTCAAAATAGTAACCATTTGTGTATATCTTATTTTCAATGCTTGCTGCACGTAAAAATTAGCAAAAAACTTACAATCTAGTCTTTGAGTTTGTTATAGTCATACCGTGTTCGTCGAAATTAAGGCATCATCCATTTGGGATGTTTGTAAATTTAATGGTGATTGAGTATGAGGTTCACCTAAGAATCTTAATTGTTATTCTACATAGAGGGAAGACACCATCAGTTATCATGTTGTCGTGCCTATGGACCTAAAGAAGGAGTTTAGTATAGTATGTCAAAGAATTCAAAGATGGTTTTCTATCGGTCGAGGATGAAGAAGTAAGTGGTATAGTATGCTGCAAGGTATTTGCTGATCGAGATATGTCAATAGTGAAGTCTATTTGAATTAAAGTCATACTTGGAGAATATATGATTAGAAATGCCTCAATGATAAGAAAAGGAATGGAAATAGTGTAGGATAGGCATATATAGAGAGTTTACAACGGGTAGCTTGGTAGGTGAAAGACTCGCTACGGAGATAGGTTGGAAAGCTAGCACCAAAAGTTGTCGGGCCTTTCCTGGTTATATAGGGAGGGAAGTTAGCATGTTGTGTGGGCTTCTTAAAAAGTTGGCAAGTGTTCCCACGAATTCTATTTTTCCTATTTGCAAACGTACGTTGACGATTTAGTAGTTATGTAGAGCCTAGTCAGCTTATGAGGTGAATATAAAGACGAAGTCTAGAATATTCTATAAGTTTATTCACATCTTAGGACATGATGTGATATAACATAAAAATGAGGAAACAAAGTTGGTTTAAGTATGGCGAGGAAAAAGTTTGGATAGGAGTATGATGGAGCTCGAGGAGAGAATATGAGTTTCCTATCATGAGCTAAGTTCCTCTTTTAGTTAGTTGTAGATTGATTTGCTTGTTAGGTCATTGTTGGTTTGCATGGTTGCTTTGGCTGACTAGTTGATATAAGAATGGATGTACAGATGGTAGTATTGGTTATATGCACATCGTTATAATGTATTTTAGTTGCTATGATTGCTATGTTTGAGTTATACAAGTATATATTCCATGTTGGTTTGTATGTATATGCATTCCAATCTAGGATAAATACCTATAGTTAAGTGATCTGGTTTATGTTAAATAATTTTTATATGCTATTTATTATTTCTTTATGTATTTTTTACCGATTATGTTTATGGATATGGTTGTTTACTTGCATTCTGATATGAATGTTGCATATGGATGTATGGATGCACATACATACATACATATGTATATATATTCATATATTAGGATATTGGTTGGCTATATGCGCATCCATATAGGAGGTCGATTTGGTTGCATTTGCACTAATCTCATATCATATCATCCTATTCTATCTACTATATGTATTGTATACTCTTAGTTATATTTTCTTCTTCTGGTGTTGTACAATGGATACTAGATGCATGTAGCTATGTCTGTTTTATATGTTTGTATGATGTAAAGGGAGTTGCGTTGCCCATATCTTGGAATTTCGAGGACAAAATTATTTTAAGGAGGCAAATGTAACACTCCGTAATTTTGAAAAATTAAATAATTAAATTGAAAAGGTAAATGGCAATTTCACATAAAGGGCAAATTAATAAATTTTTAAGGTGGAATTACACTTTAGGATCTATTCCATTGCATTTGAAATGTCATTTACGGTTATAAATTACTTATAACTTGCTGAATTTGGTTGAATGGGATAGAAATCAAAAGGAGTCAAAACCAGTGGCATTTTTATTAAATACTAATTTTGAAAACATACCCTAGATATTACTATTTTCATCCTATAAATGGATCCTTAACCTCATTTCTCTTGCTTGATAAGTCCTGCCTCTACTTATAAACTAATCACTAAGTTGATTCCCAATCAACCAAATCAAATCAAAATTAAATAAACTTATATTTGTGCATATATTAGTAAGGTAGTAATTGATCACTTATGGTGGTAAATCACATTATAAATGATGTAATTGAAATTTAAAAGGATATACTTTTTAGTCAATATGATTAGGGTGTAGTGCGCCATGACTAGATGGACAAAAATATAATATATATTGATTGTAATTCTTAACTAGCGACTTAAATCATGGACTAGAAATGCATAGTTCTCAATAACTTGAATCCAATGGTGGTGTTCATTCATCGACTAGATTTATGGATTGGTAAGAAAATGCACCAAAATTTCGATAAGCATGGACTGAAATGGTGGAATGACGATGATAGGACGATGGCATGATCCTCAAGAGGAACTTGAGTAGGTTTCCACAGTGGGGTTTGATCGACCTTATGTTGTTGGTATTCGCTGAAATCTCACCAGAAAGGTGAAATGGCTAAGGATTAGGTCCATGCATCGTGCATGCTAAGAGTAGATAAGAAATATGAAGCTCGGTAGGTGCAGGACAATGTGGTACCCGATCGACGTTTCGGGGTCTGAGGCAGTGGTGGTGAGGTATTGAATATGGCCTTGATGATTTTGGACTATGGCATCGGGATTCTCCTGTTCTTGTAGCACAAAAGCAAAAACTAAAAAAGACGAGAAATAAAGAAAATAAAATAATTTAATAAATTATATAAATTCCCGTAAACTTTAAATATTATAACTTTCATATATGAACTTTGTTTTGCCGCAGTTCATTGCATCGGGGATCATAGTGAGATGAGGAATGTTTTGGTATATTACTTGCTATGATTTAAGATAATTTAGACAACTTTCTTAGTTGGGAAAGTTCATTGTACACAATTCGTATTTGGCAACGCGATAGTTCGAGGAGCCTAGTCTTCAATATATGACAGTTTCGGGTGCTGAGCCCATAATGTCGACAGTCCAAGGAGCTGAGTCCTCGACATACAACAGTCCGATGAGTTGAGTCCTCAATGTACGATAGTTCGAAGAGCCGAGTCATCAACATGTGATAGCCCGAGAAGCCATGTCCTTAATATATGATAGTCGAAGGAGCTGGTCCTCAATATATGATAGTCTAAGGAGTTAAATCCTCGGTATTTGATTTGGCGCTGCAACACAGTTAGGGAAGTTGAATCCTTAATATATGATTTGGCGATAGCGGATTGAGACTTTAGGGTCAAATCGTGGTCATCTGATTAGTCATGGAACATATTTTAGTAAGACTGTAGAATATGGTATCAATATAGTTGCATAATGCGTTTAGCTGACTTGTTGGGTGTAGGTGACGCAGGTTGAGGTATCATTTTCGAGCGTAATTGTTGTTTTACTAGTTTATTAGTATTATACACTTATATGATGAGTTTCACTCACCAGATGTACGTCTAACCCCTCGTGTCGTATTCTTCTTTTTAGTCATAATCTGTCAGGTCAATAAAGAGGATTGGTGATGACTAGGGGCGCGATGTTGCAACATAGACATGCATTTATTTGTTCATTAGCTATCTTTTATTTTATCTCAGTAATTTCCAAACATTAGGTTATTTTTGTTACTCGATCGTAGAAAAATGTTATAAGTGCGATATTATATATTTTTGTTCATCTTGGGTTATTGTATTATTGATTACTATTATATTTTATTCCTTCCACCACGAGTGTCCGAAAGTGTAGAATATCATAGATAGCTCTACGTTATGTTTTATATATTGACACCAAAATGATCTACCATTTGCGAGGTTTGTGATGTCCACGTCATTTTACGTGTGAATCTGGGCATTGCAGATGAGGGGTTATTTTAGAGTAGGTAATTTAGAATTTTATTGGCTCAAGAATAAACAAGCCTAAGTAATATCATATAAATATGGAATTTAACCATAACCTCTTTAACTATAGCTGAAGAAGTTGATGTCATGGCCAGAGAATCTCCATCCCCATGAGAATTTCAAGCATGAGGCTTCGATGAAGGAAGCTCATGCATAGGAACATATACAAGGGTTTTCATGAGGTTTAATTGGAAGGCGCAATGGGGGAATACAAATATATTCAATGTCTCCCAAGCCTTCTCCTACCTATCTTTTTCTGCATTTTTGGCTAGGATAATGTACCCCCTATGTACAACATCCATCTCTTCCACTGAGAAATATGCCTCAGCCTCTTGAAGCGTAAAGTATTTTCCTTTCCAACATGCCTCTTGAGCTTCCTATACAAAGATTTATGGATGAAAGTTATGATCTCATCGTTGTCATTTAGCCCCCAAAGGTAACCCTGGGTAAACATGTTATAACAAACTTCATCTAGAAGCACAATGACGAAGTCCAAGTGCTTTTCCGGTTAATCTGCTTCCATAGTCTAAGCATCTAAGTTTGACTCGGCTAGATCCTTGTATACGTTAGCATGCCCAAGCAAGGAGATCAGTGTCATCTTCTTGAAACATATGGAGGTTATTTGAGTAGTAGGAAAAAATTTCTCCTCCCTATACATCATTACCATCTAGTCCAAGTTATCCTTCTCTTTTACTGGGGTCTTCAGCTTATTATTCAGACTTATTACCCTCTCCTTTATCAAACCATCTATCCCATAGTGTCCTTTTCTTCCTAGCCATATGTATGAATTTAGTCTTGGCTTTGACTAGATCCACGATGTGCGCTTCTTATCCTCTTAAACTTGGCTGCATTGGATTTTTAGCTCCTCCAATTCACCCAAATGTACTTTCCTTAGCTCCTCTACCATTTGATCGTGCTTTTAATCAACAAATCTCGATTGTGGGTGTCTTTATGAAGAATTAATATTATACAATTATTTTCGACCTGGTTCCAGCCAATTTCCTTTTCATCTTTGATCACTTAGTTATGGAACTCCTATATAGTCCGTAAGTCTCATAGGATCTAGATTAGTCAGTTAACACATCAAAAAATTAACGAGTAGGAGCGTCGGCAAGTAACTAAGCCATTGGGTTCCTCGGAGTGTGGATTTGATGACCTCCTTATATCTTTGGTACTCAATATTGATAATCTTGTTGTAGTATCGCTGTAATGGTACCTAGCAGGTGGAGGGGAAATAATCAGGGGATTAGAAAAAGTTTGGTCAACCAATAAACCTATCCTATATCCTATAGCACATATAAAAATATAATATAGAACAAAATTATAAAATAAGCGAGACAGTAGAATAATCAAATGAACCAAAACATCAGTAGAGCACAACATAAGTTCATTAAATTATACATCATAAATATGTATATGAGTTTATACATCTCCAATACATCATAAAATTCGTAACATAAAACCATCTCCATATACAATAAAGTACTAGTTGCTCCATAGCACTCCACAATAGAATAAGTAGCAGTAGCTACATAAAATGGTATATATGAGTAAGCGTAAGCCTCTTACTGGTCCTCTACAAAGCTCCATGCACTACAATCGTACATGTCTCTCAATTTACCCATTTAAGTGTACCCGAGAATATAAGAAGCATTGCGAATAACCTTGGGTCAGACAATAGTCTGGTGTGAACGGTCTATAAGACTAAATTAATAGATATAGAGTCAATATATCATAAATAAGAGCAATATGGTATGGAAAGTCATACCTCACTTGCTCCTACATTTAACAAGTTAGCACATAAAAATAGTGTATGTTAATTTACTATCAATGTTGTGGTACACTAGTCCATCTGTAATGTCGGGATATTATACTCGATAATACTTAGATCACATAGAAAAGCATAGCAACCATCAACACCAAACAATCGTGCATCTCTTATACTCATAGTCCATATTGATATATAGTAACTCAAATGACCAGCATCGTAAGGTCAACGACTACTCAACATAGTGGCTCTATCATTGCTTAAATTCTTGCTCACTCAGACAGATATGATTAAGCCCACTCAGATGGTCTAAAGATACGGATCAATTTAGGTGGTCCATGATGAGCATCCCCACCTACTCCTTATTTTAAAGCATACATCAATGTATTATGCAATCAATGATCCCATGGCTTACACACCAATAGTTGGACTCCCTTGCTCCACTCCATAAGCCATCGTCAAATTGAACTTGTCTGATCAAAGACCCAAAGGCTCTAGCTAGCTTTCCATTATAGCCACCATCAATCAATCAACCACTAAATATTGATCAGTGTCATTCTATGTACTTAGTAAAAATTGCCTTTTATTTGACACCCTTCTCCTTATCTAGCTTCAACTACTCCATTACGGATCAGTGTTAGTGTAACAACCTGGAATTTCGGACACTTCGTATTTAAATATCTAAAATACTTAAATATTTAAATCTTGGATTAAATGTTATTAAATTGATTTAGAGATCTTGTTAACCCTCTTTTAAATCATATGTAATGATATTAAACTTGTGTAATGACCTTAAATTAGAATTTAATGAAGATTTTAAAATAAAATTATATTTTAAGAATAAATAACAGACAACGAAAACTATATATTTGGAATGCGTCCATTGAAATATGACCAATAACATTTATTTTACATGAAAATTTATACGAAACTCGGTCAGCACATTTTTCAGTGCAAATTATCAAAATTTAAAGTATGAATATTTTTAAATAGAAATGATCTGGAAAAATTTATGATTAAAATGTTAATGTTCATTCTGTCCAATTTCGACCTTTGTAGCGCCGTTCGTCTAGAATTGCCCTAGTCGTTCAATTTCGAAGTAGTAACAGCGATGATAGATGAAATTTTGCTATGAACGTCGTAGCACAGATTTGATTACATTCTTGGATTCGTCTCGTTGCGGTGATCACCATAGTATATTTGCTTTCATATTTTGGCTTCCGTTGCAAAATGCTAAATGTCTGAGATAACGGTCCGTGACCGTACCCTAAGGTCATAATTTCACAAATTCTTTCAGCCTACATTATTTCTTTTCAACCTGCATATTCCTTGCGTGCGTTGTCAATTTATTAAATGCAATATTTCTTAGCTCCTCCATGCATGCCTTTTCTTCGAAATATATGCGTGCCTTCCTGCAACCTTTATTTCACTTCGTTCTACTCTGCTTGAGGAAAAAAAATACAAGCTTCCGTATAACTAAACTTAGCACATCCTCTACCTATAGCCGTCCACTCAACACACCCGCATCCCACTACTCCGAGCATCCTCACACTCCCACTCCTCCGCCCGACTCACCTCCAACCAACCTCCCCCTCAGCCACCTCCTTCTGCAGCTACAACCTGACCCACTGAAACCTCCCACTGCCAAACATCCCGCTCTCGAACCCTACCACCCGCCTTGCCACCCTTCTGTCCTACACCCTTCAGTCTGTACCCAACTCGAAGCCATACTTGCCTCACCAGCCCAGCACCCCTCCACGTGAACCAGCCCACCACCTCCTACCTTCTCTTCCTTCACCAGTTGAGCTAACTCGCTGCTACCACCGAAGCCCGTACCCCCCTCCGCCTATCCGAGCTCTACCTCCACCCGAAGACCCTCACCCTGCACCCGCCTCCACAGCAGCCACACTTGAAGCCTCCACCTTCATCACCCCGCTGAACATCCCAGTCCATCAAAACCTGACCCGAACCACCAGCCACTTCACCTGCTGCTTGAGCTCGCTTCCTCCCCGTTGCCATCTTGCCTTGTTCGTCGTCCAAAATTTGCTCCGTACGTCATTCACTTCGTCAACCTGCACATCGCAATGTGAAATAGCTTGTGTACACATACACGTGTCTGTATCACCGTATCGCTTTATCCGGTTGTAGAAAGCCATGAAGGAGAGCGATTTAAGCTCACGATTGTATTTTTATATGCAAGTATCTTGCGATTTTTATTGATTGATAAATATGATCGATATTGAAATTAGGAACTATGGATATTTGACGCTACGATATATGATTGTGCTGATTTAGTTGAAATAATTGGTTGGGATCCTAATTGCTTGAAAACCTATTAACTATGGAAAGTTTGAATATTGGACGATGATTGATTTATTGATATTTGTCACTATTATATTGTTGCTGTATGCATTGTTTTGGACATTGAATTTTGAACCGGGATATGAGTTGAAATGATAAATACCCAAATTAAATCACTTGGCCTAGGATAGAAAATTTAATAATAAGCACCGATTGGTCGATTGAAATTTATTATGGATATTTAATATTTAAGAAAGAAGTTGGAAATTTACCATGAATTTATAATTTGAATTGTTCGTTGAGGTTGGTCTAAAATTTTTAAATTTATTATGTTAATCTAGATTTTAAAATGATTTTAAAATTTGATTAACAATGGTTATGTTAAATGTTAACGATTTTAAAACTTGTTAAGCTAATTATTTGAAATTTAATGAAGTGTTAATATTATGTATGTAATTAAATTTTACATGACGATTTAATTTAATTTTAATTTGATTTGACTGAATTAAAATATAATAATTGAATTTTAAAATAAAGGTTTGATTTTGGAAAAAAAAATCTTTAATTGATTTAACTGAATTAAAATGTAACGATCAAGTTGTTTGAACTAAAGTATAATTAACAGCGTTTAAGTAAGTTAATTTCCAAAGTTTAATTAAATTAAATATTTAATTATAAAGCTTTAGTATTTTAAGACTTAATTAACTTGGTTAATTTGAAAGTTATTAAATTTGGATTATTTAGTAAAATGAATTATTTGTTTAAAATTGAATTTTGGACTTTAAATCCAAATTTATTGAAGTCAAATGAGAATATGATATTTGAAAATAAAAGGACATTTTGATTTAATAATATGTCCAATTGGTGTGTAAATGACGTTGGTTGTTGGTTATTAAATAGACCAGAGCCGGATATGGGCATACTCTCTACCATACTGGAAACACTTTAATAACTGTGGACGCGAGTGATGATCCAAAACGAAGTGGTTGGATTTGGCATACGATTACTAGATTTGAAGAAAGAGAACAATGATGGATTAGTCTGGCACTTGTGCCAATTTGAAATGACTAAAATAGGAGCCGTACTGGTCAAGTAGGCTAGCTACCCTGAGCGGATGCACTTCTTCGTTTGAATATCCTTACTTCGGTTGTTATTGGTGATCACCCTTCGACTATGGTAGTGTTGGACGTGGTGGGCGATCATGGCTATGATGCGTTACCACCAGCCAAAAAGGGTAAACATGTAGTATCCTACCTTGGGCATTGTCTTACGCGCCTTGTCATACTTTTATCTCTATGTGAGACCATTACGACTTTGGTTAGTGTTATTGTATCACAGAGCATTCCTGACTACTGATGTGCAACTGGTGGTGTCAAATGCAAAATGTACGACAATACTTAAAAACGCAATAAGGAGGGTTAATGTAAAGCCTTAACGCTATGAAAAATATTTACTTTACTAATAGACACTACATATATGGCATATCCTATTATATATATAAATAGTTTGACGAATCCTTAAGAGATGGAAAATCTCATAACATCTCTTGAGTTACATGTACATTTCACTTGAGTAGGACTACTTACATGAGAACTTCTAGTCCTAACTCGAGTATATTGTTTTACTTTATGTTCTGGTCAGCCTGAGTATTGCAGTGTGTGAGTAGTGCTTATTTTGAAAGCCGAAGACTTGGTCGAAGACTCCAGTCTATCCAGTATTAGTTATCTATGTTCATCTTGGCTTGTATCAGTAAACTTCTATGTATCTCTAGTATTGTATAATTAAGGTCTAAAACTCTGATGTATTTTGTGTAGTAGCTTCATGAACTACTTTGTATATTATTTATTTTTCTTCGAAATTCTGTATTTTTTTGTGTGTGATTTGATTCTGTATTAAAACTTCAAATTGACAATCTATCTAATTTGAATGGTTTGAGTTGGACAAGAATTGTTTATTTTCAGATTAAGTAGTTCGAAAAGGGCGGGTCGTCAAAGTTGGTATCAGAGCTTGGTTTAGTGAATACCTTAGCCTGAGGGGATAAACTCATTAGGAATAGAGTTAGTAATGCCCTATAATAAGTGCAATCATTCTTGAGAGTGCGTATTTCGAAAAATATAAAATGTTTTAAAATCCAATCTATTTTCAAAATTTCTATCGATTAGAATTTATCTTCCGTGTTAAATTTTCGCTTTGATTTGGATTACCTTAAGTTTGCTTTTTTCCATGTTCTAAACCCAACCTAAACTTTTCAGGATGAGCAACAAAAGAAATCCTCGAGGTCAGGAAAGAGTAAATGGCCCCGTACCAGATGCTGCTGCACCAGTTCCACCAGTGAAGTTCACTACGCTTTGCAAAGAATATATACAGCTTGGCGGTACTAAATTCTCAAGGTCCGAAGGCATTATTGAGGCTCAATAGTGGCTTAAGAGCATGGAAAGGATCTTTACCGGACTTGAGATTTCTGATGCCTAGAAACGTCAAGTGGTTGTTTGACAGTTGCAAGGTGGTGCCTAGGATTGGTGGGAATCGTTTACCACTCGCACTGAAGAAACAAATATCACTTGGGTGTAGTTTAAGGAAGTTTTCATGACCCGGTGGATGCCTGAAGCCGAAAAATCTCAACTATATCATAGCTTTATGGTTCTTAAACAGGGAAGCATGTCATTCTCAGAGTATGAAAGGAAATTTAACGAGCTATCCAAGTTTGGACCAGGTCTGATCGATACCCAGCTCAAGAAGAATGAGAAGTTTATAGCTATCGCTCGTCGAGAATATTATGACCATTTGACTGCCCATGTTCATGGTACTTTCACTAGTCTTATGGATATGGCCCTCAGATATGGAAACTCGAGTCGAAGGGAATGTTGGTTATTCACTCCACAACTCCTTCAACAGCTTCCAACAATCCCAAGAAGAGAAAGCCTAACTTTAAGCAGTAGAAGAAGAATTGGCAGAATATGAGTGGGATCAGACATTCTCAGAGGAAGCCCATTGATATCTCGTGTCTCACTTGCTTCAAATGCGATCAGAAAGGCCATTATGCCAACTATTTCCTAGTCTCCGTAGGAGCATCTGTTCCACTTATTTAGATGACCATGCAAGATCTTTGCCATATTTTCTTGCAGCTAGGCCACTTCAAGAGAGATTGTCCAATTCAGAAGAAAGGAACCCCATCAGGAGTTTTATAGTGACACCTTCTACTTCTAGGGTAGAAGATGACAAAGGTACACTTTAGGGTACTTATACATTGCATGATTTACCCTTGTTTTATTTGACACCGGTACGTCTCATAGTTTTATATCGACCGATTCATGTGACAGACTTGAGCCTATTTTAAAACCCGAACGTGCATCTAAATCCTTATGTGTATCAAATCCCATCGGTGGATCTGCAAACCTTAGAATGATCTGTAAAGGAGTGAAACCATCTAAGAATGGAAGACACCATTTCATCGGAGATTTTTATGTCCTAGGTTTCCAAGTTTTTGATATATTGTTAGGAGGAGATTGGTTAAGAAAGTTCGATGCATTTACTTCCTGCAAAGCTCAAACAGTTTCTTGGTTGAATGACAAAGGTGAACCCCTGGAAATCAAATGTCAATTTGCCGAAAGTTTTATCTTTTCTCTTGATACCCATCTTAGTGATCTTAGTGCTACTCCTGTCGTCCAACACTTCCCCGATGTTTTCGATGAATTGAATTCTTTGCTACCTTAGCACGATACTGAATTTCGCATTGATCTTATTCCTAGAGCTAGGCTAGTCGTACTTGATCCAAGAAGAATTTCACCCAAGGAGAGAATCGAAATAAAAATCCAAATCGAAGATTTATTCTCCAAGGTTTGGTTCATCGTAGCCATTCGGAATGAGGCGTGATAATGGTATTTTCTACTAAATTTGATAATTCTCTATGGATGTGCGTAGATTATAGAGTGCCGAATAAGCTTACCCACAAGAACAGATATCCGGCGCCTCGTATCAAGACATGTTCGTCAGGTGCATGGAAAAAAAGTATTTTCTTAGCTTGATCTTTCTTTTGGTTTCCATTAGCTTAGGATTGCAGAAGATAGTATTCCCAAAACTGCTTTTTGAACAGAAGACGGTTTCTATAAGTGGTTAGTTATGCCATTCGGTTTAACTAATGCCCCAACTTACTTTGTTGACCTCATGAATAAAGTATTCTAGGAGGTTCTAAAAAAATTCGTTCTAGTTTTTGTTGACGATATTCTAGTCTTTCCTAAGACCGAGAGAGAGAATGATGGACACCTTAAATTTGTCCTTGAAACTCTAAGAAGTCATCAATTGAAGGCTTAATTCTCTAAAAACCATATTTGGAGAGAAGAAGTTAGATTTATTGGGCACATGGTTTCGAAGAATGGAATTTCGGTTGATCCAGCAAAGATCGCCGTCATCAATTGATTGGGAAACTCCTAAAACCCCTATAAATGTCCGCAGCTTCCTAGGCTTGGCTGGTTATTATAGGATATTTTTTCGCTCGAATTTTTCACCACTCATAGCTTTGATCAGGAAGAATGTTAAGGTTGTTTGGAGTAAAAAGTGCAAGGGACCATTGGAAGAACTAAAGCGCAGGCTAAGCTCTACCCCTATTCTCACTATCCTGAACGGTTGTGAAGGGTTCACTATTTATACGGATGATTGTAGTGAAGGATTGGGTGTTGTTTTGATGCAACATGGTAAAGTTATTACCTATGTTGGTCGTCAGTTGAAGACTCATGAGGCAAATTATGTATCTCATGACCTAGAATTTTCTCTCCGTTGTCTTAGCTTTGAAGTTACGGAGACATCACCTTCTTGGAACAAAATTTGAACTCTTTACGGAGCACCAACCACTGAAGTACATCTTTACCAAAAGGATCTGAAGCAGAGATAAGTTAGATGACTCAAATTCTTATCATCATATGACCTTGACATCAAATATACTCCTGGAAAGGCTAATGTTGTGGCTGATGCTTTGAGTAGGAGCAAAGCCATGTTATATCAACTTGTTGCTTCTCCAGCTCTTATGGATCGCATAGCTGCTAAGTAAGATAAGGATCCAATTCTTAGGAGAATAAAAGAAAATGTTCGTGGTAGGAAGGATAATACCCGAGGCGAATGGGGCGCACAAGTCGATAGAAATGGAATTCAAAGAATTAACAATAGAATTTACGTTCTGAACGTTGATGGTTCGAGACAAGAAGTCTTAGAGAAAATCATTGATCCAGACTCTCTATTCACCCAGAAACCACGAAGATGTTCCAAAATATGAAGAAGTTGTATTGGTAGAGAGGGATGAAGAAGTGGATCACCAGAAGACAGTATGAATATTGCAGCCTCTTAAGATTCCGAATTGGAAGTGGGATCAAAATTCAATGGATTTTATTAATGGACTACCGAGGACCGAAAAAGGTAATGAGAGCATCTGGGTTATTGTAGATAGATTGAAAAAGTTTGCTCACTTTATTCCTGTAAAGGCTACTTGAACTACCTCGAGTTTAGCCGAGATTTATACGAAAGAAATTGTTCGCTTTCATAGTGTTCCGTCTAGCATTGTTTGTGATCAGGACCCTATCTTCACTAGCAATTTCTGAAAACCTTTTCAAGAGACTCTGAGTACTCAATTAAATCTGAGCATGGCTTATCATTCTCAAATGGATGGCCAGATCGAAAGAGTAAATTAGATTTTGGAAGATCTTCTTTGAGCTTGTGTTTTAGACTTTGGAGGATTTTGGAAAGAGCATCTCTATCTCGTTGATTTCATATATAATAATAGTTATCAAGCGAGTATTGAAATGGCACCGTTCGAAGCTCTTTATGGATGACCATGTAAATCTCCATCTTATTAGGTTGAATCAGGAAATCGACTTCTTCTTAGCCCTGAAATGATTTTGGAAGCTTCTAAGAAAGTCGAAGAAATTAGAAGGAAAATGAGAATTGCCCAGGATCGACAGAAGAAATATGTAGACAGAAGGAGAAGACACTTGGAATTTGCAGTCGAAGATCAAGTATTTCTCAAAATTTTGCCTTTGAAGAATGTAATCCAATTTGGAAGGAAAGGAAAGCTTGAATCAAGATTTGTTGGTCTTTTCCGCATCTCAGAAATAATTGGTACTTTGGCGTATAAAGTTGACTTGCTAAAAAGCTATTGGGGTGCATAACATGTTTCATGTTTCACATTTCCACAAATATGTGCACGACCCTCTAGTGATTGTCCAGCCTTCTTTTTTCGAAGAGATGGATGTTGAGTCTAATCTAACTGTTGAGAGCCGATCACTCCGTATAGTAGGAAGAAGCATGAAGCAACTTAAAAGGAAGGTCAAAAATCTTGTCAAAGTTCAGTGGAGCGAAGATGATCGAGATTGTACTTGGAAAATGGAAGAGAATATCCATGCTTCAAATCTTGAATTGCTAATGCCGAGTATGTAGTCCATGCCCAAATTTATTCTATCTTTTTGTTTACCTTTCTGTTCTCCTATTCTGTTCTTTTTGTAACATTCCCGAATTTTGAACAAGTTTAATTTGACAATTTATTCAATTTTGAAAATTAAATTGTAAATTTAATTATGAATTAATTAGAAAATTGTAGAATAAATAAATTATTAGATTTTAAATAGACTTTAATTTGAAATTTAAGAATAAGTATTTATAAGAAGATTTAAAATATCTTTGAATTGTTTTAATAATTGGATTGTAAGTAATTAAAAATTATTACTTAATTTAAAAGGAATTAATTTATGAAATTAATTAAAGGTAAATTTATTAGAGTGATAAATTAGAGGTTTATTTATCAATGTATAATTTTATTCTAAATAAAATTTTCTTTTGAAAAATTATGCAAGTATAATTTATATGTATATATATACAATATCTAAGTTTAACAAAATTTTTTTTTTAAAGTTCCTTCTTTTAAAATTTATATAAACTAAGTTGTAAATTAATTGAACTAAAGGACCAACAACAAAATTTATAAAATAAATTCAAGACAAGGTTAAAAACATAAATATACAAAATTTTACAAATGTGTGATAAGGAACATCACTAAAGCACAAGTGTAAATGAATGTTACAAGTGGCAAAAGAATTAATTTTTCTTTTAATTTTTTTTTACACAAGCAATATGCATAAGAAAGAAGTACAAACTAGTTTTTTTTCTCTTTTCATTTCTAAAACCTGGAAACACAAAATTAGAGTGAACTAAAAATCAACAGAACAAACCAAATTTGCATATTCAAAACAAAGAACCTCTTTAACCTCAAAACTGAATCAAAAGCTTCAACCAGCTTCAAAAAATTCAAAGCAATCCCGAGAAGGAAAAGATCAAATCTGGAAATTAAAACCAGCAAATAAATTTGCAAGCTTCAGATCAAAAAAGAGGAGAAATAAAAACCTGTAAATAATTTCAGATGATCAAGTTTCAAGCCTGTAAGCAAAGCAAAAGTTCAAGCATGCAGATGGCAACTTGACATCTAGTTCTGGATTCAAACTAAAGGATCAGAGTATCAAATGCAAAGTAATTTTCAAATTTGAAAGAAAATATGGAAGCAATCTAGTGGCAATTCAAAATCAAACTAAGTCAACTCAGAATTAAATCAAAGCAGAGATTAAAGCATCAAGTTCAAACACAAAAACATTGTCTCTGTTTTCTAGGAATCTCAGGTGAGCAGACACTCTGACCCAGATTTGATTTCTTAATGCTTGATCTGTATTTGAAGTTTGATATGAATTGTGCTTGAATATCTGTGTGAATATGCTTGCATGTCTTTATCTATGTATATGCAGACATAGGACATGCATATTAGCTTATACCCCTCTGTTCATAATTGCAGACATAAGTTGATTCCATAAATTCAAATCTCGTTACTCAATCCCTGTTAAAGTTTGATGTTTGAACAAAAATTTAATTTAAATATCAGGATTTAAATTTTAAAAATACTTTTGAGAACTAAAAATAAATGGGTTATTGAGAATGTATAAACACGGTAAAGAAATCAAAATTGTCAAAAATTCAGTTGATTAAAATCTGAAATTTGATTACATGATCCTGTTTACTTCAATAAAACATGAATTTTAAAAATAAAATCATAATCATTAAATTTAGGAATTACGAGCATTTGCGAGATGAACGAAATGGACATTTTTGTCAATTTCTGGCGATCACGGCAATGTTGAACTTCGGGGTTGTTGTCAGAGATGGCGGGGAGGAAGGTGATCAATGGAAAAATAGTAAATGAATTTTCAGATCATTGTGGTAACTTGTCGAGAGCGATCTAGGGCTTAAGATCATACTGTTGTACTAGTCAGTAATCAAGTTACTGCAGCACCTCAGGTGAATCGAGTGTCATGGGACCAAAGCGAGATAGTGCGTGGGTCTTCGGCAAGCTTGTAGACGAAGTTGCGTGGTAGTTGGTGATCCAAGCGTCGTCGTTGATCAATTTTCCTGATCTGGGTTGGTTCGAGGAAGGGGTTTGAACAACTCAATTTTGATTCAGGTCGTTTTCATTAGAAGGAGGTGGTCGGGGAAGTTAGTGGGTTAACGATGATATGCCGGAGGTTTTGGAGATGGTCGGCGACGGTTCGATCTCGTGTATATGTGCACGTGTATATGTTTTGTGTCTGGGCTGTTTTAATTTAGGGAAGAAGATGGCTCGCGTTCGAGCACGAGAGAACAGAGCGCTGGACTCGAACTGGAACTCGAGAAGATGGGCGATGGGCTCGAGTTTCGTATGGGTATCAACTGCAGTAGAGTATAAAGACAGAAAAAAACTTAAGTTTTAAAGAAGAAGAAGAATCGAACGTGAAGGGAGAGGTCTCGGGAAAGTTTCTAATGAAACTCGAAGCAGGTAGATGGGTTGTTCGGAGTGAAATTATGATTGGCCTGGGTAAATTGTTGGGCAGAAACAGTTCAGTGGTTAAAGGAAATTTAAGTTCACTTTGAAAACAATTTTTGTTAGAACAACTTCGAGTTTTTGATAAAGAGGTTTTAAATTGCGAAGTTTTTAAAATGATTTAAAATAAATACCACCTTTATTTTAAAAGGTTATTTTAACTTAATAATATTAGGATGTTTTAAATAATTAATAAACTTTATTTTGAAAGTTTAACTCAATAATATTAAGGATTTGTTAAAGAGTTTTAAAATGGTTAATTTACTTTTAAAGTTTAAATTAACACATTGGTAAAAGGAAATTTATTATCTTTAGTTAATTACTTAATAAGAGTAATTAAGATAAATTAATTAATAATTAAGTTTAATTAATTAAGTAATTAATGAATGTTTTTAATAAAAATAATAATTACTTAGTAAAAGTAATTAAGAATAAATGATTAAAGATTAAAGATTTATTAATCAAATATTAAAGGTTAATTACCTTTAAGTATAATTAATTAATGTGATCAATTAATTAGGGTGATTAAATTAAGAATAATCAATTGAGGATAATTAACTGTAACTAAGATTTAAATTAATAATTAAACGTTATTAATTTAAGTAAGGAAGTAAGAATGATTAATTAATAGAAGTAATTAAGATTTAATTAATTACAATTAATGGTTAATTAATTAAGATAATTAATTAAAGACATGGTTAATTAATATCAATTGTAGTTAATGATAATTAATCATGGATTAAAGATTATTAAAGAAAGTAATTAAGGGATGATTTTTAATTAAGGATTAATTAAATCTTTGTAATTAATTAAGGATAATTAATCAAAGGATTATTATTAATTAAAGGTTAACTAATAATAAATTAAAAGATAATTAATAATATGGTTTGTAATCAGTTAATTATAGTTAACCATAATTAGCAATTTATTCATAGGTAATGATCTGGTTTAAAACTTAATCAGATGACTTGATGATTTTACTTATGAATGTATGGGTAGTATTGAATGTTGTGAATTATGTTGATATCCCTTATGTGTAATGTGATGCGATATGTTTGTGCTGTGGAATGCATTTATGTTATCTATCTATGATTTTGTGTATATAGATAAGCGTTATAGATTATACTGCTTATCGATATTTCTGTGTTTGAATCTGTAGTGATTGATATTGTTTCACTATGGGGTAAAACCCCTGGACCACACTATACATACACAAATATGGATTGCACGTTGGAATCGGTTAAGTCACAGATTTTTAAAATAGTTATGAATTTAAATTTTAAATTCAAATGTTTTTTGTAATGGATTGGGTTTTAAGTGAAAAGCTTTTGAAAAGGTGTTTTGAAAATGAAAGTTATTTTAAATAACTTAATTTGAAATTTGAATAACTTGAAATCTGAAATATTTTAAATTGAGTTTAAATTCAATATTTGAAAATGGAATTCAATGATTTGGAAATTTTGGTTTAAAAGATTATACAAGTCATACAAGGTATTTATATGGGTTTTTAAACCATCTTAAAAGTGTGGTTTTGAGAATTTAAATTTAACTCAAATTTATATCTGAAAGGCCTTAACTCGTGCAAATATAGTCAGGTTTACCGAATCGGAAACAAGTGACTTTAAATAATAGCTTTTCCAAATTATGATGGAAAGATTTCAAGTTTGAAATAGAATGGTTTTGAAAGTCATAATCGAATCTTTGTGAAAGATAATTGAACCCTATTTTGAAATTGAAGAAGATTTCTAAATGGTGTATCTTTCATATATAAAAGATTGAAAATGGGAATTGTTTGAAAATTATGAATGAATCTCTGGAAATTGTCTTGAAAGCTATGAAATAAGTCTTTGATTTAAGACCGGATAAATTAATCCAATTTGAAATGGAATTGTTGAAAAGCTATGAATGAATCTTTGTTTAAAAGATTGATGAACCTTGTTTTAAATTGAAAGGGGATCTCAAAAAAAAATGAACCTTTCGTTTAAAAGATGTAAGTGTGGAAATTGTTTAAACCATTAAAGGTTTCTGAAATGAATCTTTTTGAAAGATTGGAAATGGTAGATTGTTTTAACCATTTGAATGAAAGATTTGGGCTTTAAGCTGTGATTTAACGGAGATCATGTATCCATATGTTTTTAAATATTGCGCTCATTATTCGGTTTAGCCGGGAGAGGACCTTGTGTCATATAACCCATTTCGAATAATGATACGTCGTTATGGATAGCATTTGAAGACCGATGGTGAAGACCGGGTATTTGCAAGAACGATAGGATGACCTATCGATTATCTCTGCACTGAGTAGCTACGGTATAGAGATTCCCTAAGTGATGGGAAGTCCGATCGGGATTGTGAATACCTGGATTGCAAGGGCTTCTTCGGAAGTGCCTTCGGTTCTGTTCGAACCCAGAACAGACTTGTGTGGATCTGTGTCTGACATTACACTTTGAGATGTAAAACCGGTTTCTATCAAATACATTTCTGTTTGGTGGCGGAGATTTATTCTCTTAGCTTATCACCCTTCTCTGAGACATACAAGCTCAGAGGTTATGTAGTTGATGGTTACTAGTGATACATTCCCAATTTGGTAATGTGGCATACGAAGTGCTGCTGATCATTTGTTGATCAAAGTAAGGCTTTGTGAAAAGCGTAGCTTTGTGGACGAGACTGCATCAGGACCTCACACCCCGGAAATGGTCGAAACAGGAAAGATGCAGCAAGGTTTCAAGGGTCGTGCCCCTAGGGTATGTCCATCTCTTCTGGATAGAGGTGATATCATGGTATGGAGACCAGATATTTAACCAATGTGGTTACTACAAATACATTGTTTTGTGGTTGTTGGTTTAGAGGTACCTCGGATAAAGGTTGGTTACAACCCGGGGTGGAATATCTGAGGTGATACCCCCGGGAAGGGGGTACACCGGCCTTGTGTTGGCAGAGAAAGAAGGATGGTTCTCGGGGCGTCCCTCCAGAGGCGTACCCATGTGGCAATGGGAAGTTCCTTGGCCTGACCATTTGTTGGAAAACCCAAAGAAACAATACGCGCCCAGTATGGTTTTAGTTGTATAATCTGCTATGGAATGTGGCGGTAACCTGCTATTGAACATAGTAGCTAGAGTAGGCATACGATGAAATGTTGTATGCTGGCTAAGATTAATATTATACTTTCGAAAGGGTTTTTTCTACACCGTGCACTTATAATAATAATAATATCAAATGATTTTTGCGTATCAAGGCATTTTTGACTGTCATAAGGAGAAATCTTCTCCAAGTGTGCGTTTGCATAGTGTGTGTGGCGGGAGGCCTTATGGCAGTCTCATTTCCCAAAAAGCATTGGGGATTTAAAATTTAAATCTTTTCTTTGTTTTAAAGATAAAAGTGTTTTCGTTTGCTCATACCAGTCCCATGAATGACCCGGAGTTTATTGTTCCCTTCCTAAACTCTGGGTTCCTACAATTTTCCACACGGGCAGTCTAGAGTTGGGGTTTTTCAGATAGTCAGTGTAAAGAACCGCAAATCCGTACTCCTTTGAGCTGGCAACATTCCACAACAACCCAGCCAAAGAGGAACAAATTTACGAATCTTTAGGGTTAAAGAAGAAGAAAAAGTAGAAGAAGAGAGAAAGAAAAAGAAAACAACAGGAACAATAACAGAATCTCACAATCGCAGCGGAACAACATATAATATATAAATGAATAATCTTTTAAAACAAAGAACTATATCAGTTATTACATTACATCATATTATATTACATTACATCACCAGAGTGTACAACAACAAACAACAACAAACAGTGGAAAAGAAATACCATATACTAGTGATATGCCATGCCATCCAGCTTGCCTCCAGCAACTCCTGAATTCCAGAATATCTTGATAAACCTGACTCTAGACTGCCCGTGTGGAAATTGGTGGACAACCAGAGTTTAGGAAGAAAAACAATAAACTCCGAGTCAGTCATGTGACTGGTGTGAGAACTAAAACAGTTTATTTTTTTAACAAAGTAGAGGATAATTTTAAAATAGATTCGCAATGCTTTTAAAAATGAGACTACCATAAGGCCTCCCGCACACACACACAATGCAAACGCAGAATCGGAGGAGAATTCTCCTTATGATAGTCAAAGATGCTAGATACGCATTAAAAAGAAACATTTGATATTATTACTAGTGCATAGGGTAGGAAAAATCATTTCGAAAATAAAGATATAAATCTTAGCCAGCATAGGCATTTCGCACTTATGCCTACTATAGCTACCATGTTCAATAGCAGGTTACCGCCACATTCCATAGTAGGTTATACAACTAAAACCGTACAAGATCGTATTGTTTCTTTGGATTTCCAACAAATGGTCAGGCCAAGGAACTTCCCATTGCCACATGGGTACGCCTCTGGAAAGACGACCCGAGAACCTAACCGGATCTCTGCCAACACAAGGCCGGGTTACCCCTAACTCGGTAACTACTGACACGATTATGTCATCCCCCGATCGTAACCGATCTATCCGAGGATCCTCGATTTCCAACAACCATAAAGCAATAAATTTGCAGCAACAACATAGGTTGAGTATCTGAGCTCCATACCATGATACCACCTCTATCCAGAAGGAATGACATACACTAAAGGGGCGCTACCCCCTAATAACCTTGGTGCATCCTTCCTGTTTTGACCATTTCTGGGGTGTGAGGTCCGATGAAGTCTCGTCCACAAAGCCACGCTTTATACAAAAGCTGTGCTTTGGGTCAACAAATGATCAAAGTAATGATCACCAAGATAAATGATCAAACAAATGATCATATCACAAATGATCAAACAATGATCATCCCACAGCAACACTCGGCATGCCACACTAGCAAATTGGGAGTATATCACTAGTAACCTTCAACTACATAACCTCTGAGCTCGTACATCTCAGAGAAGGGTGTTAAGCAAAGAGAATAAATTCTCCGCCACCAACAGAAATATATTTGAAAGAAATCAGCTTTATATCTCAACTTGTAATGTCAGACATACAATCCATACAAGTCTGTTCCGGGCTCGAACAGAACCGAAGGCACTTACAAAGAAGTCCTTACATTCCGGATAATTTCTAATCACGTCCGGACTTCCCGTCACTTAGGGTGATAAAACCTCTATATCGGAGATTAGCCGATGCAAAGTAACTCAACGGTAATCCTTCCGTTTTCAAAAATATCCGGTCTTCAACACCGGTCATCAAATGCAATCCATTACGACGTATCACATATTCAGAATGGGTTATACGACCTCAAGGTCCTTTCTCGGCTTACCCGAATAGTGAGCGCTTATTCAAAAATAAGTGTGGCATTCAAATTCAAGCAATCACAACAAATACCTATTTAAAGGTAAATATTGATAGTCGGTTATTTAACTATCAATAGGCGTGTTCAACATCACCAAATTCCAAATAATTTCCCAAATTATTTACTTTATAAAATATCTTTACAAGATATATATATTTTCCACACTTCAACATTTGAAAACAATTTTCAAATCACTTTTCACATTTACCACTTTTGAAAACAAATTTCAAATCATTCCCCTATAGGAGATTACTTTCATTTCAACATGGTTCATTTAAACCAATTAAATAAATCCTTAACGATTTACTTTATATTTACGTTCCAAATCCGTAAATTAATTCCCACACTTCAAAAATAAATCAACGTTTATTTTTAAACAAATTCCCCTTTTCATTTATAAATTCCATAGTGAATTTACGTTTCCAAAATATCTATGAATATACGATTTTCTAATCGACTTCTAATATTCATTTTCAATTTATCTTCAAAAGATAAAATCTCAAAACATTCACTTCATATTGAAAAACATTTCCATACTTATTTAATAATAAGTAATTCACAAACCCATTTATTTTCAACACTTGGAAAATATCCAATATACTTAAATCGAAATTAAGTATATATTTCATTCTTTAAGAAATCATTCTCTTAAACACATTTGTTTGGGCCAAAACGAATGTTATGTAAAACATTGTTACGACGACCCAAAATCACTAGTGTAGGGATTCAAAATTTAAATAGATATATAAATCCCAATACTATATAGAACATTTCCTTTCGGAAACCATTTACTATAACAACAGTGTTATAGTCCATGAAAACGTCTATTTCTCGAGAACGTCTATTTCAACAATAAATGTTGAAATCTATGGTTTCGATTCATAATATATTTTAAAACATCATTAAATCATTTTAATTCTATTTAAAACATCACTTTCCAAAATAAATCCATTTTATTTAATAATATATTCACGGTCCAAAATTGTGAATATACTTCCTTAACCAATTTCAACTTTCAATTTATCAAATTCCATTGATTTCGAATTTATAAACAATGTCTATAAATTCCATTTCTATTTATAAGCTTCGATTTGTAAATCTCCTTTATTAATCCAATTTAATTTATATAACTCAATTATATACCAAAAGTCCATATTATAAGTTAAATGCTTATAATCCATTTATTTACAAAATCGTTCTTTTAAAACTTCATAAATTATAAATTTTATTACTTATAAGATTTCATTTATAACCCTATTTTCAACCTTAATAGAACTCCTTTTAAAATTCTATTATTTCGATTTATAAAATATATACTTTATAAATCTCAACTATAAACCATTTTTGCTTCATCAAAGATTTCAATTTAAATGAAAAAATCTGATTTATAAGTTAATTCCTTAATACCTTTTGTCTTACAACATCTATTCATTTTATAACTTCACAATTCATAAATCTATAAATTTTCATTCACTTATGAATCCATTTATACTTCACTTTAACACTTATAAAAACTCGTTTTATAATTCCAATATTTTTAATTTAAAAATATCAAATTTATACATCTTTCATATAACCCGTTTAAAAAAAATTCAAAAATCCTAATTTAACTATTTTATAAATTTATTAACTACTTATCTCAAAAATCACCTTTTGGTTATATTTCACAGAAATCTTAATTTTTATAACATAAAGATTTATAACGTTTTAATTATTTAAATTGAATCAATTCAAAAATTTAATAAAATGTATACTTTCAAAAATCACTTTAAAAATTCTTTTTAAAAACCAAAATCATTATTTTAAAACTTCAAAAATGGATCCGATGATGCAACAGCACCAAATAGTCAATCACGACATCCAAATATCATATATTGATATGATAATAAACAAATATCACAATATCTGTAAATAAATCAATATAGTTGAGGAATCCAGTTGGATCCCTCCAACCAGTTTCCCTGCATCCATAGATGTTAGCACAATACCAATTTCGTTCCATTACGGAATTACAGCGATATATGGGATTTATAAAATATTATCCGCTTAATAGGCGGCGCAATAGGGTCTCATCCGCTATATAATGCGGGAAATCAACTCCAAGTACATAAATAATACCAGTTTCACTGTACTGTGAAATATTCACGGTATATGTTTTTAATAAATAACATCCGCTTACTAACGGCGCATAATGTCTATTTTAACAATCAATAGATAATAATCATCATTCAAACATGCATTCAATCAACAATTTTAAATCTAACTATTGAAAATTATAAATCGAAACTATTCGATTGAGTGAGAAGTTCTCACCTTGATTTCAATATAGTTCTAGCGTTTTATTTCGAATAAAATTAAACGGACGTTTAATTTTACCCGAAATTTTCACTAGCTTCAAACGACTCCAAACTAGCTCCATAGCGTAGTGCTCGACAAAACGATTGCAACGCAATTCGTTTCGTAATTTTTCAGCCTCGTATGAAAAAGTTATCGCATTTAGAAGTTTACACAATTTAAATACAATAAATTTCAACTTTTATTTTAATTTTAAAACCCACATCTCACATCTGCCGTCCATCTCGTGCTTGCAAATCCTGGCCGCTCCACTTCTCTTCCCCCTCACGCATTCGCTACAGGTAAGAAACTTGTGTGCTTGAACCCATAGCCGTGCTTTTAGGGTTACGTGCCGCACCACCATCGACGACCTATACATCGATCAGCTGCCACCATTTTGACCGCCATCACAAGCTCCACCTACGCGCCTAACCCCATGCGACTCGGCCCCTTCTTTAGCTCTAGAGACTTGCACGACTGTACGACGTTCTCGGCCCAAATTCGCCGCCAAACGATGATTATTGCTCGAATCCACAGTTGGATGGATAGATCTTGATGCTCCCTACGTTTTTCTAGTTGGAGGATTCACGAAATTGTTTATAGATTGGAAGAAAATGGGAGGAGAACGAAACGAATTCTCAGCCATTAATGAGTTAGGGCCGGCGGCTGAAGGTTATTAGCTAGGGTTTTGCAATTGCTTTGGGGTTGAGGTTCCTTTTATAGAAAATAACGAAAAACACTATTCACTCCAAAATTCGGACTCCAAATCTCGTGCAATGACTGGTGTTTCTAGGGTTTACCCCACGTTCCGGACACAATGGAATAGGTTTCGGAAGCTAATTCGATCATCTGTGCGAGTTATGGCAATAAACGTTCGATTTAAAATTAAATCGGTAAATCAAATTTCTAGGCGTGTTAGCTTGTCCCGGACAAACGGTAAATCCGATTGACATGAAATTTGAAACCATACAATAATATAACATTACGGATCCAATGAAACTGGTTTCGTCGAAATCCGAGACTGTTTGAAAAATGGCTATTTTAGCTCGTCAATTAAATATTAAAATATTCAATTTTCACAATTTAACTTTAAATTCAATTTTAAAAGTCCTATAACATCATTCTAACTCCAATATGATATAATAAAATTTTACAAATCATTTTCAATCATATTTAACCCAATTTTCAATTATTTCTGTAATTTAACATATTAAATTATTGATTTAATTATCAAATTAAATCCAATTATTCGAAATAAAATTATTCGACTTATAAATTTCACTTATTAATATTTAAAATCAATTAAATATACAAATTTTAATTAATACAAATTCTGGATCTTTACAGACTTCCCCCTTAAAAGAATTTTGTCCTCGAAATTACAAAGTAAGAAAAAGTTACAGAATCTATTAATTTTCCAAAACAAACAATTCAATTTATATTTTTCAAATCTCTTAAGTGTTTAACTTTCCCAAAATTCATAGTTAAACTTCTTACAAGATCTTTACTAAGTTTCCAAATCGAAACTTAGTTTTAAAAAAAAAAATTCTCAATTTTCTCAAAAATTTTCTAACACCTTAAATTTTCGAAAAATTTCGCCAAAAGCTCCTTTGCGCGGCTCGATCCGAAAAAAAATGATAGTATATATATCACAAATATACATCTCATCAAGTGATGAGGCATTCCGTAGGGAAAAAAGTGTAAAAGTACGATATTTAATCCAAGATATGTACCTTATATTTTATTAGCGAGCATATACGGCTAATATAGCGCGAAAGCGAGCTCCAAATGCGAAGCAAGCGCAATCCGCACCTACTAAACACTCAACAACCAATCAGAAACATGTATATATGAAAATAATATCAATATACAACATATATCTACATATGCTAACATAGCAAATGCAACAAAAACAATAAATGCAACTACCAAACAACTATCATCCAACAAATCAATAACCAAATCAATATCTCATTAATATTCATTGAATTGGTTTTCCTTTTAATCACATTTGATTCATTAACATTGGAATTTTACTAACATTCATTTGTTCATTTTCCAATTAGTATACATTCACTAATTTATATTCACGTTAGTTCACTTCCAAATCAAATTCAATTCTATTCAAGGTTCACTTAACTTCCAATTTGATTTCAATTAGTTTAGCTGTCAATTTCCTTAACATTTAATAAATTATATACAATCATCCAATATTCATATAACACCCAATGTATATTCAACATAACAAAATTTATTCAATTTACATTCAATTTGGTTCAACACTCTTAATTCCAATTGGTTTAACATTTAATTGATTTTCATTCAATTATTCAACTTCTAATTACATTGGCTTTCAATGAATTAACACTTCATTCATTATTTCATATCAACTTATTTACATTCGATTGATTTATATTCAATCCATTTATTAATTTAATTGCCGATTCCTTTAACATCTCAAGTTGAATTTCATTTATATAACTCAAGTTTATATTCATTTACTTCACTTCATTATTTTACTTCGATACCAAAATCAACTTTATTCAACATTACTTAAGCTATATTTCATTTCAATTCATCATTTGTTTAACTTAACTTAAATTTCCAAATCCAATTCAGATTTCAATTCTAAAGTAAATTCTATTCGACTTTAACCAAAGTCAAATTTTCATATCACTATCAAATTCATATTTCATTTTACTTAACAAAATTGTTTAACCATTTTAACTATTGGTTTCACTTACATTTTCTCATTTTCTAAGTTATACAACTTATATATTTAAACTTCCAAATCCATTTACCCATCCAAAGCTAAATTTATTATCTCATACTATAAGTTCAAAATTCATTTCACTTATATTCATCCATTTCAAATTGGATTTTTAAATTTTCAAATTTGTTTATCACAACAAAACTCAAATTTTCAATTTACTATGGTAGCAAATCCATCACACAGAAACTTGAAAATGATACTGATGATGCTCCAGTCATCACCCTTATTATTTCCCAGTAACAATAGTGAATTCAGTGCTTTAAATTCTTTCAAAAGTCTCCTTTTATTTATAAATTACATTTATAAATCTTTCCTATAAAATTTCATTATTTTCCTTTACTTATACAAGATTGTTTCACAATTGTAAATCATTTCAATCATAATTCCATACTTATAATTCATTTGCTTATACAATTCATTCTTTTACAATATGTTGTTTTATTTAACTTATTCAATAACCAAACAATCATTTTTATATACACTTTAATAATTCTGAAAAAATCATTCCTTTATATAAAAATATACTCAAGGTAAAATTATTTCATTTACCCAATTTAAAACAATATCGTGCCGAATGTGTTCTGTACAAGTGTTTAGAGATCCCTATCAACTATACCGACCAGAATCCATATACCACCCAACAAACCAATCATAAAAACACAAATTTTTTTTATATTAAATAACAAATACGCACTCGTATCTATTATTACACTCAAACTCATTCTAGAGTACTACTGACTCTATCTCTAATGAGTAATACCCAACAGAGCCATGGTTGTCGCTTAACCATATGCTTTGATACCAAATGTAAAGAACCGCAAATCCATACTCCTTTGAGCTGGCAACGTTCCATAACAACCCAGCCAAAGAGGAAAAAATTTACGAATATTTAGGGTTAAAGAAGAAGAAAAAGTAGAAGAAGAGAGAAAGAAAAAGAAAACAACAGGAACAATAACAAAATCTCATAATCGCAGCGGAACAACATATAATATATAAATGAATAATCTTTTAAAACAAAGAACTATATCAGTTATTACATTACATCATATTACATTACATTACATCATCAGAGTGTACAACAATAAACAACAACAAACAGCGGAAAAGAAATACTATATACTAGTGATACGCCATGCCATCCAGCTTGCCTCCAGCAACTCCTGAATTCCAGAATATCCTGATAAACCAGACTCTAGACTGCCTGTGTGAAAATTGGTGGACACCCAGAGTTTAGGAAGGAAAACAATAAACTCCGAGTCAGTCATGTGACTGGTGTGAGAACTAAAACAATTTATATTTTTTAACAAAGTAGAGGATAATTTTAAAATAGATTCGCAATGCTTTTAAAAATGAGACTACCATAAGGCCTCCCGCACACACACACAATGCAAACGCAGAATCGGAGGAGATTTCTCCTTATGATAGTAAAAGATGCTTGATACGCATTAAAAAGAAACATTTGATATTATTACTAGTGCATAGGGTTGGAAAAATCATTTCGAAAATAAAGATATAAATCTTAGCCAGCATAGGCATTTCGCACTTATGCCTACTATAGCTACCATGTTCAATAGCAGGTTACCGCCACATTCCATGGCAGGTTATACAACTAAAACCGTACAAGATCGTATTGTTTCTTTGGATTTCCAATAAATGGTCAGACCAAGGAACATCCCATTGCCACATGGGTACGCCTCTAGAAAGACGACCTGAGAACCAAACCGGATCTCTGCCAACACAAGGCCGGGTTACCCCTAACTGGGTAACTACTGACACAAATATGTCATCCCCCGATCGTAACCGATCTATCCGAGGATCCTCGATTTCCAACAACCACAAAGCAATAAATTTGCAACAACAACATAGGTTGAGTATCTGGGCTCCATACCATGATACCACCTCTATCCAGAAGGAATGACATACACTAAAGGGGCGCTCCCTCTAATAACCTTGCTGCATCCTTCCTGTTTTGACCATTTCCGGGGTGTGAGGTCCGACGAAGTCTCGTCCACAAAGCCACGCTTTATACAAAAGCTGTGCTTTGGGTCAACAAATGATCAAAGTAATGATCACCAAGATAAATGATCAAACAAATGATCATATCACAAATGATCAAACAATTATCATCCCACAGCAACACTCAGCATGCCACACTACCAAATTGGGAGTATATCACTAATAACCTTCAACTACATAACCTCTGAGCTCGTACGTCTCAAAGAAGGGTGTTAAGCTAAGAGAATAAATTCTCCGCCACCAACAGAAATATATTTGAAAGAAATCAGCTTTATATCTCAACTTGTAATGTCAGACATACAATCCATACAAGTCTGTTCCGGGCTCGAACAGGACCGAAGGCACTTACAAAGAAGTCCTTGCATTCCGGATAATTTCTAATCACGTCCGGACTTCCCGTCACTTAGGGTGATAAAACCTCTATATCAGAGATCAGCCGATACAGAGTAACTCAGCGGTAATCCTTCCGTTTTCAAAAATATCCGGTCTTCAACACCGGTCATCAAATGCAATCCATTACGACGTATCACATATTCGGAATGGGTTATACGACCCCAAGGTCCTTTCCCGGCTAACCCGAATAGTGAGCGCTTATTCAAAAATTAGTATGGCATTCAAATTCAAGCAATCACAACAAATACCTATTTAAAGGTAAATATTGATAGTCGGTTATTTAACTATCAATAGGCGTGTTCAACATCACCAAATTCCAAATAATTTCCCAAATTATTTACTTTCCAAAATATCTTTACAAGATATATATATTTTCCACACTTCAACATTTGAAAACAATTTTCAAATCACTTTTTACATTTACCACTTTTGAAAACAAATTTCAAATCATTCCCCTATACGAGATTACTTTCATTTCAACATGGTTCATTTAAACCAATTAAATAAATCCTTAATGATTTACTTTATATTTACTGTAACGACCCGCCTTTTTGGACAGTTTAAACCGACGATCAAATACACATGCCGGTTCCAAACCATTAAAAAAAAGCAGATGGTTATTGGGGTAATTAAGAAAAGAAAAGAAATAAAGGAAATGAAACAACACAGAATCTCGCAGCGGAACGATAAAATATAATAGTCAAATAAACAGTTCGTGAAGCTGTTTACTATACTTAGACAATTATTTATACAACATTTATCAGAGTTATACATATACAACAGAACAAATAAATAATGCAGCAGACAACATGATGCACAGATAATAATAGTAATAGTATACCAAATCTTCGTCTTCGTCCTCCAGAATAGATCTTCAAAAATCTGAAAACTCAGGACTGACCCGAGCGTAATGAAAAGACAAAACACTCGAGTCAGGACTAAAATATCCATATGAAAGTTAAATCAATCGTAAATAAATATGAGTGTGACAGCGTCAGAGATGTTTACGGGGTTTGACATCTCATATCCAGTGTCAACGTGCGTGCAATAACTTAAGAGATGTTAGGGGATTTTCCATCTTTCAAGGATCCGTTAAACTATCTACTAGGTAGTAATGTACGCTGAGTAGATAATGTCTATCAGTAATATAAAGTATCAAAATAGCGTTAAGGCGTTACCATAATCCCCCTTAACACATTTTATATTCCCAAAAGCATATACAAGACCGTAGTTTCCCCAAAACCGGAAGTCACCAGAGGGCAATCCATATACTCAAGGTACAAACCAAAACGTAGTGGTCGCGAATAGGATAATCAGTATGACAAGGTACATGAGGCGATACCAACTAGGATACTAGTAGTTGCGTGATCCGGACTGATGTTGAGCATAGCAGCTACTATCTCAACACCGCGAAACAACACTCCCAAATCAAGGGGTGCACCCAAATCAAATCACAAATGTAATAGATATGGTATCGAAGAAGTGTGTCCGCTAGAGGTGGCGAACCTCAATGGCCCGGCGCGGCTCCTGTTTTAGTCATGTCAGGGGTCATCCAATATCGTTCTCTTTCTTCAGTCAACGCGTTCACCAAACCATCCACTTCATTCTGGATCAACACTCCGCGTATAATAGTTATTAAAGTGGTTTTCGGTATCGACAGAGAGTATGTCCATATCCGATCCCGGTCACTTTAATAACTACGTATTATGACACTGATGGCTCTTTTATATTTCAAATTGATTCATGATTGATAACAAAATATCATATTCGCTTTAAAATCAAATCCATTTCAAAATCATCATATATTCAAAATTATCAATTTTGTCCGATAAATCAATTTCACTTCAAAATTTGATTCGAATTCAATTTAGGTTATAATCTCTACTTTAACCTAGTTCGTATTTAAACCAAAGGTTTGAATATAAACATTTCCGTCTCTTTAACTAGTTTGAATTTAAGAAAATAGTTTAAATAGTTTAAAATAGTTAAATAATTCAAAATAGTTTAATAGAAAATATTTAAATAGTTTAATCGAAAATAATTTGAATATAAAATGGTTTATATATAAAATAGTTTGGAAAAAATCAAAAATTATTTGATAAATAATTCCAAAGTCAAACCGGTCAACTTCCCAAATTCCCTATCCAAATCAAATCCAAATTCCATTTCGATTTAATCGATTTATTCCAATTTCAACTTGAATAAATTTCTATTCCACGTAAATTTCGATTTCAATTCACAAATTTCTTTAAATTTCAATTCAATTCCAAATTAATTTAAATCTAAATTTCAAATAAATTTTCAATTCCAAACTCAAACTTGAAATATCATTTCATATCAATTTTCTTAGAAATATTCAGAGTTCGATTAAAAGTCCAATCTTTTAAAACAAATCAACTTTCAAAAATTTACACCGTATTTCAATTTTCAATTTAAATCTAAACTTCGATTTTATTTAATAATTTCGTTTACCAAGTTTAAATTCTAACATTTCGAGCTCCAATTCAAAATAATTCAATTTCCATAAATTGGATTTTATTCTTAAAATCAATTCATTTAAATAATTTCAAAACAACTTTTAAAATCATTTAATTTATCCAACTCGGTGTCCGTATATAATTTTCTAACCTATGCCCAAGTGATTAGTTATTACAATTAAATGTCAGGGATGAATATATCATTTAAATCAATCACAGTGTCATATGTATGCATAGCAGGATATATATAAACAAATAAACATCCAAACATTTAAATATCAACCAATAAAATCCATCGAAATACATCATCCAATAGGCAATACAATTCACGGCAATTTCATATTTATCAATGTCAGGTAATTTAATCGCAATTCAATTTTAATTTTAATTTAACTGTCAATTTAATTTTTTTAACGGTGAATTCAAATGACAATCAATATGATAATTAAGTTTTATCAAACAACAACAAATAAAAATCATAACTATGCATAATGTAAAATTTTAACTAGCATAAAGATATTCAGTACGTTGTGAGCGTTATAAAACACTCACCTTGATTTTACGATTTTAAATCAAATCGAACGACGTTCGATTTAACATAAAATTTTAATGAGCTCCAAACACTTTCGGATCTGCACTGCAGCGCAGCTCTCATCTCCGTGATTCCGGTGCTTCTTTCCCAACGTGAAATTCACGTATGCAAACCCATTAGCCGCCGATCTTCAAGCAATTTTCTTGACCATCTCGTCGACTTCCAGAACGATCAGCTAGCGCCACCACGAAGCCCTTCACCAGAGCCACCTACGCGCCAAGTTTCATCCCGTCATTCGCCGTGATTTGCACCCAATCCAAGAAAATACGTACACACTTCCAAGTCAGATCTGGACGAATCCATGAAAAATTAGCATACATCAACCGTATGGATTTGAAGAGATCGTCGAGATCTACACTTTTGCTTTTGGAATTTTTCGATTTCGTCGAACGGATTGAGAGATATTAAGGAAAGAAGATCGGCAATTTCTGGCCATGGAATAGGTGGCGGCCATGATTTAGAATTAGGGTTTCTGGATTAAAATAATAATAAAACTGTCTCGGTTTGCGTGCGTATTTATATAGGTAGGTCTAAAATCATCCGTACTCCAATCGAGACGTGCCGCCAGGCGTTTATAAGGTTTTACCCCCATTCCGAACGCAATGGAACTAGTTTCAAGGCCTAATTCGATCATATCTGAAAGATAGCTTTTCGAAGTCGATTATTTTAATTAAATTCGAAATTAAATTTCTACGCGTTTCAAGCTCGCACGGCCAAACGACAAGTCCAATTGCTACGAAAATTGAAATCCTACCATAATTTACTATTACGGATCCGATGAAACAAGTTTCGTCGAAATCCGAGACTGTTTGAAAAATGGCTATTTTAACTCGTCAATTAAATATTAAAATATTCAATTTTCACAAATTTACTTTTAATTCGATTTTAAAAGTTCTACAACATCATTCTAACTTTAATATGATAAAATAGAATTTTACAAATCATTTTTAATCATATTAAACCCGTTATCCAATTATTCAAATAATTTCAAATATTAAATTATTCAACAAATTACATTAATATTCATTTTCCTGCAATAATCACCTTAAATTTTCTAATTAGAATAACTAAAAATACGAGTCGTTACACTCTCTCCCACTCAAAACTTTTCGTCCCCGAAAAGGAAAAGAAGGGAAAAGGAACTAAGTATAGAATTCAACATTAGATATATTTTATTCAAAGTTACCAACTTATAAAACAATGAAATTCCATTTATAAAGTCATAACTACACTTCCACAATGTTACTCCGAACGTCTTTCTAAATTTAAAAGTTAGTTATCAAAACAAGTTATAAAATTTAAAAACTTGAAAAATTTTCTAACACCCGGATTCACGGAAAATTTCGGCAGGGTCTCCTTTGCGCGGCTCGATCGAAATTTTTTACAATTCAATATATAAAACAAATATAACCAATATATATCAAATATACATCTCATCTCAATGATGAGGCATCCCATATCTGGGGAAACAACATATGTATATCGCCAATACCATATAAAACCATAAGCGTACCTTTTATTTAGCATTTATTAGCAGTTTACTTACATTTTGTATTTAGCACAGAAGCGAGCTCTACAACGAAGCGCAACCCCTTTGCTACCTACTAAAATGCTCAATAACTAAGTTAGAACCATGCATATAAAGATAGATCGATATATTTAGCCTACACAACATATATATAACCTATTTAGCTTCAAAACTGAGATTCCAATTTCAGGACAGCAAACAAATCTCAGTTTTAGGTCACCTAAACTATAAAATTTGGCAACAGAATTTAAACAAAAGTTGTTGTATTCATTTCAAGCTTTCCGGAATGTCCAAAATCATCGAATTCAGACCATACATTCAAAAATTACGGCCGTTTTACTTAGAGGATACGCCTCAGCCTGGGCAATGAATTGCGCAGGTCAGCGACGTTCACCCACGTTTTCGACCTTCTAAACGATATCAAAACACAAAACACTTAAAACAAAAGTTTTAGCTTAAGTTCTTATCTTTCCATAAAGTGCAAGATCATCAAAATCCGATAAATCAGTCAAAAGATATGGCGAAAATACTAAGGGTGTATACTATTGATTTTACTTATTTTTACACAGGACAGCGAGTAACATTCAAGTTTTTTAACCTAGTAGGCGAAGGAATTTTCTCAAGTTATCTAAACAAAAGTTGTGCTATAGTTTCTAAGCTTTCCCAAAAGTCCAAAATCGTCGAATTCCGTTCAGCCATTTAAAAGTTATGGTTGTTTTCGTTTCAGCATATACTAGACAATGTTGGATTTTTTTTTCTCAAAAATTTGCTTTTATTATTTCAAAGTACAAAACATCAAAACTTCAAATTTTCTAAAGAACAATCATAAACACAAAGTCATCTATTTTCTTATTCATCCATGCAATAGGTTTACATTCAATTTGTTTCCGATTTATTCAAGTTTGTTTCATTCACATTTTTAATTCAAGTCAATTTGCTCCCAATTTGAATTTAATTATTTAAAATTTTATTCCGTTTATTCAATTCCATTAACACTAATGAATTCTACTTAATCAATTATCATCCATCTAACAACCAATGCATATCAAACATTAACATCCATCCAAAATCTACACTAAATCAATTATACATTTCCAAGTCAATTTTAATTTCATACACTTCCAAGTTTATTGACATTTAGTTATATTCAAATTTAATTAGTTTCCATTTACCAATTTTATATTTCATTAAGTTTAAATTTTATTCATTCACTTATACATGTATCATTCATTTTACAGCTTAAATTTCTTTTATATTTACAACTATCAATAGATCTTTACATTTTATTTTTCACTCTCACACTGGTATATTATTTCTCTACTTATCCTTATTAGCATTTTAAACCCTTTAAGTATTTGGTAAGTTATAGTTATGCAAATAGAATGTAGTTAAACAACATACAACTTCTTTTCATTTAAAGTTGAATTTTCAATTTATCAATTCTTAAGTCATTACTTAAATTTCACTATAATTTAATTTCACATTTACATTCACATATAGTATTTTCATTTTATATTAACATAATTGTGAATCACATTTAAATGTTAATTTAAATTCTAATTATTTACTAACAATTTTATTTATATTTGCAAACCATTAATTAAATGCATATTTCATTATTCAAACCTATACTTGTATATTATCCAATTAACAATTCATATAACATTTTTGAACTTCTTAAGTATTTTGGTAAGTTATATCTAAGCTATTGAATGAAATTTAATACTATGCGAGTTTTACAGTTTCAATTTTATTTTAAGTTCATAATTTCCTAATTCTAAGGATTTCTACTTCAATTGATATTTTCACTTAGCTCTTAGGTTCATTTCTCATTTCACAATTCAGAAGTTCCTTAATGATTCAAGTCTAAATTCATTTCAATCATAAAACAAAATCATTAATTATTAAAGAACTTAAGCATTCCAATCCCGGTTTCATTTCAAATCAAGGTTTGAAATAATATATACTTATATAATTTATATATCAAATCATACAATAGAGAATGCAAAACAAAATAAAATTTGAGTCAAAACAAGGTTTAGACAAGCTATTAAGTGGTCTCCCCCACTCGGACTCTCGAAAATAAACGCCAATGATGCGTGCACACATCATCGAAATCATTTTTTAGCGTCAAGAGAAGGGAATATAATACTTATCATAAAAAAAATCCTTCGAAAACAATTTCAACTCAATTATACTATCATATAATGCTCATATTATATTTTTCAAATTCTTGTAAGTCAATCTCAAACACCGGAATTTAAATTCCCAAATCCAAGTTAAAATTCATTTATATTCATTATCAATTGTGTTTACAAGATTTCATTTTCCTAAATCCATTGTTATTTAATCAATTGTTGTAAATATTGACTGATCAAACAATAACGATAATAATCTAATATTATCATCTCCTAACAATCAATTCAATCAAAATGAATAAATATTCAAATAATTCTTTTATATAAAATATATTCCAAAATGATATTGTGTTGGTTTGTCCTATTCGAGTGTTTAGAAATTCCTATCGACGCCTTGGCGTCCCAAGTATCGACCAGAATTCATAAATACTCAACGGAACAAATTAACACAATATAAAACCATTTTATATCAAATAACAAGTACGCTCTCTCATATACACTCAACTCATTCATATAGTTTACCTCTATTTCAATGAGTTATTCCCCACTAAAGCCAAGGTTTATCGCTAAACCAAAGCTCTGATGCCAACTGTAACAACCCGCCGTTTTGGACAGTTTAAACCGACGATCAAATACACATGCCGGTTCCAAACCATTAAAAAAAAGCAGATGGTTATTGGGGTAATTAAGAAAAGAAAAGAAATAAAGGAAATGAAACAACACAGAATCTCGCAGCGGAACGATAAAATATAATAGTCAAATAAACAGTTCATGAAGTTGTTTACTATACTTAGACAATTATTTATACAACATTTATCAGAGTTATACATATACAATAGAACAAATAAATAATGCAGCAGACAACATGATGCACAGATAATAATAGTAATAGTATACCAAATCTTCGTCTTCGTCCTCCAGAATAGATCTTCAAAAATCTGAAAACTCAGGACTGACCCGAGCGTAATGAAAAGACAAAACACTCGAGTCAGGACTAAAATATCCATATGAAAGTTAAATCAATCGTAAATAAATATGAGTGTGACGGCGTCAGAGATGTTTACGGGGTTTGACATCTCATATCCAGTGTCAACGTGCGTGCAATAACTTAAGAGATGTTACGGGATTTTCCATCTTTCAAGGATCCGTTAAACTATCTACTAGGTAGTAATGTACGCTAAGTAGATAATGTCTATCAGTAATATAAAGTATCAAAATAGCGTTAAGGCGTTACCATAATCCCCCTTAACACATTTTATATTCCCAAAAGCATATACAAGACCGTAGTTTCCCCAAAACCGGAAGTCACCAGAGGGCAATCCATATACTCAAGGTACAAACCAAAACGTAGTGGTCGCGAATAGGATAATCAGTATGACAAGGTACATGAGGCGATACCAACTAGGATACTGGTAGTTGCGTGATCCGGACTGATGTTGAGCATAGCAGCTACTACCTCAACACCGCGAAACAACACTCCCAAATCAAGGGGTGCACCCAAATCAAATCACAAATGTAATAGATATGGTATCGAAGAAGTGTGTCCGCTAGAGGTGGCGAACCTCAATGGCCCGGCGCGGCTCCTGTTTTAGTCATGTCAGGGGTCATCCAATATCGTTCTCTTTCTTCAGTCAACGCGTTCACCAAACCATCCACTTCATTCTGGATCAACACTCCGCGTATAATAGTTATTAAAGTGGTTTTCGGTATCGACAGAGAGTATGTCCATATCTGATCCCGGTCTCTTTAATAACTACGTATTATTACACTGATGGCTCTTTTATATTTCAAATTGATTCATGATTGATAACAAAATATCATATTCGCTTTAAAATCAAATCCATTTCAAAATCATCATATATTCAAAATTATCAATTTTGTCCGATAAATCAATTTCACTTCAAAATTTGATTCGAATTCAATTTAGGTTATAATCTCTACTTTAACCTAGTTCGTATTTAAACCAAAGGTTTGAATATAAACATTTCCGTCTCTTTAACCAGTTTGAATTTAAGAAAATAGTTTAAATAGTTTAAAATAGTTAAATAATTCAAAATAGTTTAATAGAAAATATTTAAATAGTTTAATCGAAAATAATTTGAATATAAAATGGTTTATATATAAAATAGTTTGGAAAAAATCAAAAATTATTTGATAAATAATTCTAAAGTCAAACCGGTCAACTTCTCAAATTCCCTATCCAAATCAAATCCAAATTCCATTTCGATTTAATCGATTTATTCCAATTTCAACTTGAATAAATTTCTATTCCACGTAAATTTCGATTTCAATTCACAAATTTCTTTAAATTTCAATTCAATTCCAAATTAATTTAAATCTAAATTTCAAATAAATTTTCAATTCCAAACTCAAACTTGAAATATCATTTCATATCAATTTTCTTAGAAATATTCAGAGTTCGATTAAAAGTCCAATCTTTTAAAACAAATCAACTTTCAAAAATTTACACCGTATTTCAATTTTCAATTTAAATCTAAACTTCGATTTTATTTAATAATTTCGTTTACCAAGTTTAAATTCTAACATTTCGCGCTCCAATTCAAAATAATTCAATTTCCATAAATTGGATTTTGTTCTTAAAATCAATTCATTTAAATAATTTCAAAACAACTTTTAAAATCATTTAATTTATCCAACTCGGTGTCCGTATATAATTTTCTAACCTATGGCCAAGTGATTAGTTATTACAATTAAATGTCAGGGATGAATATATCATTTAAATCAATCACAGTGTCATATGTATGCATAGCAGGATATATATAAACAAATAAACATCCAAACATTTAAATATCAACCAATAACATCCATCGAAATACATCATCCAATAGGCAATACAATTCACGGCAATTTCATATTTATCAATGTCAGGTAATTTAATCGCAATTCAATTTTAATTTTAATTTAACTGTCAATTTAATTTTTTTAACGGTGAACTCAAATGACAATCAATATGATAATTAAATTTTATCAAACAACAACAAATAAAAATCATAACTATGCATAATGTCAAATTTTAACTAGCATAAAGATATTCAGTACGTTGTGAGCGTTATAAAATACTCACCTTGATTTTACGATTTTAAATCAAATCGAACGACGTTCGATTTAACATAAAATTTTAATGAGCTCCAAACACTTTCGGATCTGCACTGCAGTGCAGCTCTCATCTCCGTGAATCCGGCGCTTCTTTCCCAACGTGAAATTCACGTATGCAAACCCATTAGCCGCCGATCTTCAAGCAATTTTCATGACCACCTCGTCGACTTCCAGAACGATCAGCTAGCGCCACCACGAAGCCCTTCACCAGAGCCACCTACGCGCCAAGTTTCATCCCGTCATTCGCCGTCGTTTGCACCCAATCCAAGAAAATACGTACACACTTCCAAGTCAGATCTGGACGAATCCATGAAAAATTAGCATACATCAACCGTATGGATTTGAAGAGATCGTCGAGATCTACACTTTTGCTTTTGGAATTTTTCGATTTCGTCGAACGGATTGAGAGATATTAAGGAAAGAAGATCGGCAATTTCTGGCCATGGAATAGGTGGCGGCCATGATTTAGAATTAGGGTTTCTGGATTAAAATAATAATAAAACTGTCTCGGTTTGCGTGCGTATTTATATAGGTAGGTCCAAAATCATCCGAACTCCAATCGAGACGTGCCGCCAGGCGTTTATAAGGTTTTACCCCCATTCCGAACGCAATGGAACTAGTTTCAAGGCCTAATTCGATCATATCTGGAAGATAGCTTTTCGAAGACAATTATTTTAATTAAATTCGAAATTAAATTTCTACGCGTTTCAAGCTCGCACGGCCAAACGACAAGTCCAATTGCTACGAAAATTGAAATCCTACCATAATTTACTATTACGGATCCGATGAAACAAGTTTCGTCGAAATCCGAGACTGTTTGAAAAATGGCTATTTTAACTCGTCAATTAAATATTAAAATATTCAATTTTCACAAATTTACTTTTAATTCGATTTTAAAAGTTCTACAACATCATTCTAACTTTAATATGATAAAATAGAATTTTACAAATCATTTTTAATCATATTAAACCCGTTATCCAATTATTCAAATAATTTCAAATATTAAATTATTCAACAAATTACATTAATAATCATTTTCCTTCAATAATCACCTTAAATTTTCTAATTAGAATAGCTAAAAATACGAGTCGTTACATTTACGTTCCAAATCCGTAAATTAATTCCCACACTTCAAAAATAAATCAACATTTATTTTTAAACAAATTTCCCTTTTCATTTATAAATTCCATAGTGAATTTATGTTTCCAAAATATCTATGAATATACGATTTTCTAATCGACTTCTAATATTCATTTTCAATTTATCTTTAAAAGATAAAATCTCAAAACATTCACTTCATGTTGGAAAACATTTCCATACTTATTTAATAATAAGTAATTCACAAACCCATTTATTTTCAACACTTAGAAAATATCCAATATACTTAAATCGAAATTAAGTATATATTTCATTCTTTAAGAAATCATTCTCTTAAACACATTTGTTTGGGCCAAAACGAATGTTACGTAAAACATTGTTACGACGACGAAAAATCACTGGTATAGGGATTCAAAATTTAAATAGATATATAAATCCCAATACTATATAAAACATTTCCTTTCGAAAACCATTTACTATAACAACAGTGTTATAGTCCATCATTTCCTTCTATTTCTCGAAAACGTCTATTTCAACAATAAATTTTGAAATCTATGGTTTCGATTCATAATATATTTTAAAACATCTTTAAATCGTTTTAATTCTATTTAAAACATCACTTCCCAAAATAAATCCATTTTATTTAATGATATATTCACGGTCCAAAATCGTGAATATACTTCCTTAACCAATTTCAACTTTCAATTTATCAAATTCCATTGATTTCGAATTTATAAACAATGTCTATAAATTCCATTTCTATTTATAAGCTTCGATTTATAAATCTCCTTTATTAATCGAATTTAATTTATATAACTCAATTATACACCAAAAGTCCATATTATAAGTTAAATGCTTATAATCCATTTATTTACAAAATCGTTTTAAAACTTCACAAATTATAAATCTTATTACTTATAAGATTTCATTTATAACCCTATTTTCAACCTTAATAGAACTCCTTTTAAAATTCTATTATTTTGATTTATAAAATATATATTTTATAAATCTCAACTATAAACTATTTTTTCTTCATCAAAGATTTCAATTTAAATGAAAAAATCCGATTTATAAGTTAATTCTTTAATATCTTTTGTCTTACAACATCTATTCATTTTATAACTTCACAATTCATAAATCTATAAATTTTCATTCACTTATGAATCCATTTATACTTCACTTTAACACCTATAAAAACTCGTTTTATAATTCCAATATTTTTAATTTTAAAATATCAAATTTATACATCTTTCATATAACCCGTTTAAAAAAAAAATTCAAAAATCCCAATTTAACTATTTTATAAATTTATTAACTACTTATCTCAAAAATCACCTTTTGGTTATATTTCACAGAAATCTTAATTTTTATAACATAAAGATTTATAACGTTTTAATTATTTAAAATGAATCAATTCAAAAATTTAATAAAACGTATACTTTCAAAAATCACTTTAAAAATTCTTTTTAAAAACCAAAATCATTATTTTAAAACTTCAAAAATGGATCCGATGATGCAACAGCACCAAATAGTCAATCACGACATCCAAATATCATATATCGATATGATAATTAACAAATATCACAATATCTGTAAATAAATCAATATATTTGAGGAATCCAGTTGGATCCCTCCAACCTGTTTCCCTGCATCCAAAGATGTTAGCACAATACCAATTCCGTTCCAGTACGGAATTATCGCGGTATATGGGATTTATAAAATATTATCCGCTTAATAGGCGGCGCCATAGGGTCTCATCTGCTATATAATGCGGGAAATCAACTCCAAGTACATAAATAATACCAATTTCACTGTACTGTGAAATATTCGCGGTATATGTTTTTAATAAATAACATCCGCTTACTAACGGCGCATAATGTCTATTTTAAAAATCAATAGATAATAATCATCATTCAAACATGCATTCAATCAACAATTTTAAATCTAACTATTTAAAATTATAAATCGAAACTATTCGATTGAGTGAGAAGTTCTTACCTTGATTTCAATATAGTTCCAGCGTTTTATTTCGAATAAAATTAAACGGACGTTTAATTTTACCTGAAATTTTCACTAGATCCAAACGACTCCAAACCAGCTCCATAGTGCGCGACAAAACGATTGCAATGCAATTCGTTTCATAATTTTTTAGCCTCGTATGAAAAAGTTATCGCATTTAGAAGTTTACACAATTTAAATACAATAAATTTCAACTTTTATTTTAATTTTAAAACCCACATCTCACATCTGCCGTCCATCTTGTGCTTGCAAATCCTAGCCACTCCACTTCTCTTCCCCCTCACGCGTTCGCTACAGGTAAGAAACTTGTGTGCTTGAACCCATAGCCGTGCTTTTAGGGTTACGTGCCGCACCACCATCGACGACCTATACATCGATCAGCTGCCACCATTTTGACCGCCATCACAAGCTCCACCTACGCGCCCAACCCCATGCGACTCGGCCCCTTATTTAGCTTGAGAGACGTGCACGACTGTACGACGTTCTCGGCCCAAATTCGCCTCCAAACGATAATTATTGCTTGAATCCACCGTTGGATGGATAGATCTTGATGCTCCCTACGTTTTTCTAGTTGGAGGATTCACGAAATTGTTTATAGATTGGAAGAAAATGGGAGGAGAACGAAACGAATTCTCAGCCATTAACGAGTTAGGGCCGGCGGCTAAAGGTTATTAGCTAGGGTTTTGCAATTGCTTTGGGGTTGAGGTTCCTTTTGTAGAAAATAACGAAAAAAACTATTCACTCCAAAATCCGGACTCCAAATCTTGTGCGGTGACCGGCGTTTCTAGGGTTTACCCCACGTTCCGGACACAATGGAATAGGTTTCGGGAGCTAATTCGATCATCTGTGCGAGTTATGGCAATAAACATTCGATTTAAATTTAAATTGGTAAATCAAATTCCTAGGCGTTTTAGCTTGTCCCGGACAAACGGTAATCCGATTGACATGAATTTTGAAACCATACAATAATATAACATTACGGATCCGATGAAACTGGTTTCGTCGAAATCCAAGACTATCTGAAAAATGGCTATTTTAGCTCGTCAATTAAATATTAAAATATTCAATTTTCAATTTAACTTTAAATTCAATTTTAAAAGTCCTATAACATCATTCTAACTCCAATATGATATAATAAAATTTTACAAGTCATTTTCAATCATATTTAACCTAATTTTCAATTATTTCTGTAATTTAACATATTAAATTATTGATTTAATTATCAAATTAAATCCAATTATTCGAAATAAAATTATTCGACTTATAAATTTCACTTATTAATATTTAAAATCAATTAAATATACAAATTTTAATTAATACAAATTCTGGGTCGTTACAGTCAGCTAGTAGATATCGATTTATACCCTTCAGAATTTTTTTTGGATATTGGAATCTTTGGATTCTCAGACCTGACTTGCTCATCTGAGGTGAAATGTGATGGTGGTTCGAGCTTGTGGTTTGGAGTTTGGCTTTGGAGCATTGGATTTGAGTTGCAGTTGCTATTTGGAGATTTGGTTCCGCTGCTAGTTCATTTAGTTTTTCCGCTGTAGCATATTTATCTTGTACCTCTGATATTGATGCATACTGTATCATTGTTGTATCGAATGTTGTATGTCAACGATATTCATTTCTTTTTCTTCCGCTGTGTTGTTATACTTAATTGTGTTATAAGCTCCGGTGAACCAGATTCGACGTTTGGATCTGCGGCATTGGAATACAAGTGTCGTATTCGGTGCGGATTTTCGAAGGTCGAGTTAGGGTCGTTATACTTTTCGAGGATGAAAAATTTCGAGTGAGGGAGATTGTAACAAGCTGTATTTTTCGACGTTTTAAATTAAAATTTAACGATGATTTTAAAATGAAATTATATTTTAAAAATAAATAATTGACAATTAACTATACATTTGGAATGCATCCATTGAAATAAGACCAATAAAATTTATTATGCAACAAAATTCGTTCGAAACTCGTTCTGCACATTTTTTCGGTGCGAATTATCAAAATTTAAAGTATGAATATTTTTACATAAAAATGATCTTGAAAATTTTCCGGTTAAACCATTAAAGTTCGTTCCGTATAATTCCGACCTTTGTAGCTCCGCTTATCTAGAATTTCCATTATCATTTAATTTCGAAGTGGAAACAGCGGCTATAGATGAAATTTTTCTATGAACGTCATTGCATATATTTGATTACATCGTTAGGTTCGTCTTGTCGCACTGATCACCATGGTATATTTGTTTCCATATTTTGGCTTCCATTGCAAAACGCTAAATGGCTGAGATAGCGGTCTGTGACCGTGCCCTGAAGTCATAATTGCACACATTCTTTCAGCCAACATTATTTCTTTTCAGCTTGCATATTCCTTACGTGCACAGTCAATTTATTAAATGCAACATTTATTAGCTCCTCGGTGCATGCCTTTTCTTATATATATATGTGGGCCTTCCTGCTCCCTTCATTTCTCTTCGTTCTGCTCTGCTTGAGGAAAAAATTTTATACAAGCTTCCATACAACTAAACTTAGCACGTCCTTTTCTTGTAGCCATCCACCCACCACACCTGTAACCCACTACTCCGAGCACCCTCACCCTCCCACTACTTCTTATGAGAATATCTACCTCTTGACCAAGGGTGAACTTAACTATTGGTCTTTCCTAAAGGAGTGACCAAAGAATAAACGGAACCTTGGAGGATTATATTGTCATTATCATCACTCTAATGGGCATGACACAAATTAGTGTTGAAGTTTAAAGGGATTGATTAATAGTTTTCTAGGGCAAGGAAAACCTAATGAATTTGTAAGAAGGTGTTAAACAAGTTATCAATAAAACGAGATTTTCTGCATAAAATAAGTGTATCTACATGGTTAAGGAGAAAAATAAACTTCTAAACAAAGGGACCTTTGTCCCCGCCAAGATGGCCTAGTCAAAGCTCATCCTCGAGGGAGGTTAAAGTAAGCCTTTATTTCCATCCAAAGGGGCCTAACAGAAGCATCTACCAGCCTTCAATGTCGTAATCAAATGCCTCATTAAAGCATCTCCTAGAGGGTAAGTTTTGGTTCTGCTTAAGATAACTCTCCAGAGAACTGGACCAAACTTTAGTGCCGGCATCAATGACCACACTAAAGCACCTTCTAGAGGGAGGTCAAACAAGTCTTTGATTTTGCTTAAGATAGCTATCCAAATTGCCGAATCAGCTTTTACTGTTGTCATCAAAAGCCTCGTCAAAGTGTCTCCTAGAGGGAGATCGGTTAAGTCTTTGGTTTTGCTAGCACATAGAACACCGGACTAGCCTTTAGTGCCATTATCAACGGCTTCACTAGAGCATATCCTTGATGGAGTTTGGGTAAGTCTAAGGTTCCACTTGATATAGCTAACCAAATGCACCAGACAACAAGACCTAGACCATCACCTATGATAATGATAAGGGGTTTGGCCCAAGTTGAGATCATCACCTAAAGATGGTAACAAGAAAATTTGTTGAGTCTGTTAAACCCTATCCTAAAGAATAAATCAAAGCAATCTTCTAGAGGAAGAACGACAAAACATGGACAAAAAAATCTCCAAAGGAAATAGGGATCTACCATCCATATAAGGATATCTATTGCTAGAAAGATGTTCTGGATTTCTATTATTGCCAGTAGGTTTTCTGGTCTTCTACTATTATCAGATGGATTTCTCGTCTTCTACTTTTCCTAGATGGATTTTTTGGTCTTCTATTACCGCCAAAAGTTTTTCTAGTCTTTTATTCTAACTATTATTACCACATGGATTTCCTGATCTTCAATTATTGCCAAAAGTATTTTCTAATCTTCTATCATCTCCAGATGAATTTAATAGTCTTTCTTATTAATTACCAAAAGGGTTTTCTAGTCTTCCTTTATTATTGATAGATGGGGTTTCTGATCTTCTACCGCCAAATGGTTTTCTAGTCCTCTATCCATAATATAACTATAATGGTTCTTTGGACATCTATTCAAATTATTAGCAGAAGGATTATATACTGGTGGAACTTTAGATTAAAATTCAACTTTCTTATTAAACGGGAATCCCCATTGCCAAACAAGTTGCGGAATATCTATTAATGAAAAGGCAAAATATTGCATCAGGTTAAAATTTCATGGTGTACTAAAATGCAGAACGCTTAATCAGCCAGACTTTTGTTCTCTTATCAAGCAAATTATTGCCTTCAATGGTAAAGACTCAAAATACAAGAAAGCAGATGATACATCTCATTCTGCAAACTCAAAAGGTACATATGATACATTTAAGGTAACATGTGTTCAAATACAGATTTATTTACAATCTAATACATTTTGTATAAAGCTGTAGTTACAAAAATTAGACAAAAGAAGAAAATGTTCATAGCGATTCTTTGCTAAAGTTTAAGGCGCTTTACTATCTTATCCAAATCAATTAAAGGATTAATAAAGTGGCGAACGGCCACGTCTAAAAGTTTTTTGGATTTCTTTTCCTTTCATCGAATAGTATCAAAATCACCAATGAATCAATTTGAATTTTCAAAGCGTGCTGGAGAGTCTTATTGACTGAACTGTGCTCTTCAAAGCGTGCTGGTGAGTCTTATTGAATGAACTCGCGCTTAAGCTTTTCAATTTGGCTTTTGTGGTCATTAAAACGTTGAGATACTTTCTCATTCAATTTCTTACTGAAAAATTGCATGTAATCAAATTTAACTCATCCACTCCTTTTGGAGATTTCTTCATTACTTAAGACCCGAAGGCGGGTTTTACAAAGTAGGAAATTCTTGACTAGCTAAAGATCGAAATCAAATCATTTTGCCAAGAGTAGAGGTGGGAAGGCTGTAGTAGACTTCACTTGCAATGAGTTCCAAGGATTGGCAGGATATATGACTCCTCATTAACTCCACTTCAAGATTATTTATTTGTTGATATAATTTAGCCATTTCGGCATCAACCTCAACTGAAGGTCTAATCTTTGAGAACGAGTCTATGTTTTCTTTGAACTTCTGAATTCCTTTATCTTTCTTTGTAATCTCCTCTTCTAAGCTTGAGGTTGCTTCCTTCAGACCTTTAAAAATCAATCTCGAGTGAAAATATTTCCCATGACATTCTTGTACTTCTGAATTATTCGAAAACTATAAAGTTGAAATGTCTTGGGAAGATTGCCTCTTTTTGTCATCAACTATTAATCTATTTTTAATATCGATCACTAACAAGAAAAACAAAAGGATCACATGTAAGTGCTAGTTGGTTTTCCTAATCAAAATAAATTAAATAATAATTAATACATTAGAAATGTGCTCTTCCATTGACTACAACAAAATTCACAAATGATAAGAAAATTTCAAATTACATCATCATTCTATTTTTCAAACATTAAATTAAATCTTACAGTTTCAAAATAGCGATGTTGGGCCTCTTAAATAGCTCAATTGACAAATTAAAAGTAGAATCAAAATAAGTCTTAATCCCTTCGAGGGTATTAACTTAATGCAATCGATGATAGTTCTATTTCTCGGCCGGAGGGATAGTGTGACCACACAGTAAGTTGGCATGATAATTGCTGTGACGACTCGCCTCTCATTCCACAGAAAGATGCATCATCAATAAGAAAAGAAATAGGTAGAAATAGAAAAGATAGAAAGAAAGAACAACAATATCAGAATCTCACAGCGAAAATGGAACAAAATATAATATTTCACATACCCATTACATAGTCTTACACATTAGAGTTACAAAGATTACATATGATCATCACATTAGACAGTTATAAAGGCCTGACTAACCAAAAATACAACTGCCAAAAGACACAACACAGTGGAATAATATAGATAGATACGTCTGGACTCCAGCTCCAAGCTTCCAAAATATTTGTCTAGCTGAACCTAATCACTTGGCTACTCAAAAAAATTTGAACCCAAGAGTTTAAGAAAAACAGAATAAACTCCAGGTCAGACATGGGTCTGGTGTGAGTAAATGGTTTAAAGTTGTTTAACTTTAAAAATCATTTGAAAACACAGGTATCACGTAAGACTTTACATACATAAACATGGGTAAATTTTTACCTTACGCTAACCGAATCACTTGATAGGAAATTCAGTGATATTATAATAGTGTCTAGGGTTTTCAAATAAACTAGAATACAACCAAAATTATTACATTTATTAAATTCCAGCATACATAGGTATATAATCAAATCCGAGGGCACTTATTGGATATTAGGTTCCATGCAATGACAGGGCTACTAGGGTACCGCCCGTCATAGTACGTGGTCTAGATCACCGTACCGAGGATCCACCCTAAATCCCTGCAACACAAGGCCAGAACCATCCCTTAGTGGACAGTCCCGAACAAGACAACCATGTAGTTATGGCAAACAATGGCCCACTAAGCCGAAATAAAAAGGGACCTCTAGATGGGGGTAAATCTCATCCTACTTGGGTGCTACCCACTTAACCTTGCTGCATTTCCCCTGTTTTAACCATTCCCCGTTGATGAGGCTTGAGGTTACGATTACCTTTACAAGAACACATCTTGGAATGCTCATCGTCCTCCATTGATGATGGTCTGATAGCATTCATCCATACAAGTTCATTCCGGGTTCGAACGAAACCGAAGGCATTATTTCGTTACACTCATTTTGGAATCGCCTTCAGAGTCAACGACAATAACCCTTGCACTTTGGAACTCTATCACGTTCTTCACTTGAGATTCTCACGACCTATCGTTTAACTTGGATCGATGTGGTTTTCGGATAATCAAATTTGATATCTGATCCCAGTCTAATCGAAATCCAAACGTTTCTTAAAGGTCAAGTTGTTTAAGTTCAAACAATTCAATTTAAAATATTGAATTCACACAGCATTTACAACAGATAAATAACATACATCTATCACAGATATATCCAATATTACATCGTAGGATATCATAGATTATCATTCAATAAATATCAATCACTTCAGACATTCTACTCAAAACAATCATCTATAAGCAAGAATTATTAATCCATATTATAATTAATTTGATTAATTTTAAATTAAATTAATTACTTAAGAATTTATCACTTAACCTTACTTAATCAATCATTAATTAATTACAAACCATTAATTAATTAATCATTCCTTAATTCCTTTTATAATCAATTAATTACCTAATTAATTATCCCTTAATTATTAATTAATAACCATAATTATTAATTAATAAAACCTAATTACAAATTAATTAATTTTTAATTACCAGTTAATCAATCCTCAATTACCAATTGATTAATCTCTAATTACTTAGTTAATTAATGCATAATTACATCTTAATTATTTAATTAATTAATCTTAATTACCACTTAATTACTTATTTAATTAATCTCTAATTATAAATTTATTTATCTCTAATTATTTAATTAATAACTTTTAATTAAATTAATTAATTCCCTAGTTAATTAACTTATAACTCTCAATTATAAATGAATTAATTCTTAAATATTAATTAATTAATCAATGATCTAGTCTTTAATTACTTATTAATTAATCTTTAATTATCAATCAATCAATTAATAAAATAAATCATTAATCTTAATTATCTTCTTAATTATCATTAAAAAATCTCTCTTAATGACGTTGAAACCAAATTATTACTAATCTTAAAAGAAACGTTAAGTTTAATTAAAATTAAACACGTATCTTTAATTAAACTACTTAATTACAATTTTAATTAAGATTTAAAAACATTCTTAAGTATTAACTTAATTAATTAAAACTTAAAATAAATTCTTAACTTAAATTAACATTTAATAAAACTCTTAATACTCAAAAATAGTTTTAAAGATAATTAAATTTAATCTTAACTTGGTTAAACTTAAAACTTGATAACCCATGATTTATAACCCGAGGCAAACCCAACGTTTACTCGAGTAGATCGCCGAGTTTCCCACTTTTCTCGAGTTTCATTCATTTTTTTAAACTTGGTTTAAATTTAAACTGTTATGTATAACACTCTCGAACACGAGATGATACCTGAGTCTATCCTCATCCTACCCGAGCATCAACCCGAGTAAAAAAAACTTCTTCGTTCCCACCCAAAACTCGTGTGCACAGATCATCTGGTGCACATGCACATGTCGCCGGCGACACACCGGCGCCATCGACCCCTATTGCCCGGTCAACTACGATGTCCACAATCCATTGAACCACTCAACAACCTTGATCGAACAACAAAATCAAAATCGAACCATCAGAGCTCCCTGGACCTAAACTCGATGAACAAACCTCGCCTCGACACGTCGATTCCGGTCATCTGGAAATACGATCCTCCGCCAACAACTTCGCCATGATCTCATCTTCAATTCCTCACCCACTGGATCCACTCAATTCACGCACGTCAGCGTTGTCCCCATATTTCCGACCTTGACCAAAACCCACTTAAACCCTAGTTCCGCCTCGTCCGGCCACCACAGGCAACTGACATCCCTTCAACTATTTTTTCCACTATCTCCAATCACCTAGCTAGCTTCAGCCGAGACCTCGACCCCACTAATGTCATTGATCACCAGAAAAAGCATGAAACCTAAATTTCGTTCATCCATCAATATCTCTCGATTTACCCAATTAAAAATCGTGATTTTAATTTTAAAAATCCATGATTTTGATGATGATTCAGAATATATATATATATATATATATATATATATATATATATATATATATATATATATATGAAACATTAAATTGTTGAAATCGAAATTTGACAAATTCTGAGTTTTACTGTAAAATTTCAAATTCCAGAAATATACAAACTTATTTAACTTAAAATAAATTTTAAACTATAGCTTACGTTTCAACAAACATAATTCGATTAAATACGTAAGCCTAACAAAGACTAGATTAGGAGAATTGGAATTTTGATCTAAAATTTGAACTCCGTATCTTAAACAGAGAAGAACACTGAAATGTCAATACATGCACACAGTTTTACATTCATATATATACAATCCATCATCATGCAAACAATTTTGCATCAAACATCTAAGATTTATTCATCCATCCAGATTTAAAAAAAAATAAAGTTGGGTTTACTAACCAAATTAAGAACAGAGAAGGCAGTAAAACTTTTGAAGTCTAGGAATTTTTAAAACTAAAAGCTTGCTTCTTTACTTAAAAAGTGGAACTTTGTTTTGCCTGCTGATTTATGTTGCTTGAAACTGAGATGAATTTGAAAATCTTGCTTTTTAAACTTGAATTAGGAAGAGCTTCAGATTTTTGGAATTGCAGAGAAAAATTCCTTTTGCTTTGTTTTACTGGATTGTGAATTTTTGTTAAGAGAGATTGTTACAGATTATTATTGCTGACTTTGTTTCTTAGTTTTGAATATGAAGATAGGAAAAAGATAGAGAGAACAGGTAAAACTTTTATATAGATTAAATTTAGGATTTATTGAAAATGAAAGAAAATAAAAATAAAAATGTCACTTGTCTTTTTCTACACTTAATCATCTTACACATGTTATTAAGGAGATTCATAAGCTAACACATGTAAATTTGCATGCATTAATTAATTTTTAATGTTTACAAAGCTTTTAAAATTAGTTTCCTAATTAATAAATACATATCTTAATTTATATAAATAAAATCCTTTAAAGAAAATAAAATAAAAACTAATTATATTCTAAATAAAAATCATATAAAATACATTTAAATCAAAATATAATTTAAGACATATATATAAATCAATCTTTTGAATTTCAAATTTAAATATCCAAATTCAAATTCAACTTCAAATCCTATTTAAAAATCAATTTGATATATATATATATATATATATTTAAACAAACACAAATTCAATTTGTATATAATAATTTTATTAATACTTTATTTATCTATATTTTAAAACAACACATTTATTATTATTGTTTGAAAATAATAATTTTACCAAATTTTAAATAATTAATAAAGGAGATTATCATATTTAAATTTGCTTGAAATTTTTGGGATATCACATTCCTCTCCCCTTAAAAGAATTTCGTTCACGAAATTTAAACAAAAGATAATTCAAGACTTTTATTTCAAACAATCCTTGCATACATATCATCCATACATTAGTAACCAAACAACAATTCATTCAAACAATTCATTTAACAAACATCAGTTGCTATCCAAACACAGATCCGGATAAGCTTTCCTAAAACTACCAAGAGTTTCCCAAGTGTAGTCTCTGGGATCCTCGCTCCACTGGACCTTAACCAGCTTCACTATATTACTCCTGAGTTGCCTCTCATCTTAATCAATGATCTGGACAGGATGCCTGATAGCAGATAAGTCCGGCTCAATCTCTAAGTCTTCTTGCACAGCTGGCTCCACAATAAGAGATGGATCATGCACGTATTTCCTCAGATGAGATACATGAAAAAAATTGTGAATTCCAGCCATCTGGATGGGCAATTCAATCCTATAGGCCACATCACCAATCCTCTCAAGCACTCGGAATGGACCAATATACCTTAGGGCAAGTTTTCCTGTCTTCCCGTCATTCCCAAATCTTATTGCTCCTTTAATCGATGAAACTTTGACAAAGACTAAATCTCCAATCTCAAATTCCAGTTGTCTTCGTCTCTTGTCCGCATATTTCTTTTGTCGATCCTGCGCTGCTCTCATTCTCTTCTTGATAAGCTCCACCTTCGCAGATGCCTCATGGATCAAATCTGGACCCAGAACAAGATGATCTCTTGACTTTACCCAACAGGATGGGGATCTACAAGGTCTTCCATATAAAGCTTCATAGGGTGCCATCTTGATACTTGCCTGATAACTGTTATTGTACGATAATTCTACTAAATGTAGATGGCCCTTCCAAGATCTACCAAAATCCCACACACAAGCCCTCAGCATATCTTCTAGAATTCGATTCAACCTTTCCGTTTGCCCGTCGGTCTGGGGATGGTATGCTATACTCAAACTCAAACTTGTACCCATAGCTGATTTCAAAGCCTCCCAGAACTTATTGGTGAATATAGGATCATGATCGCTTACTATGCTGATTGGAACATCATGCAATCCGACGATCTCTCTTAAGAAAATCTTTGCCAAAGAAGCTGTAGTATGGGTTGCCTTGACCGGAATAAAATGGGCGCTCTTGGTTAATCGCACAACAACTACCCATATTCCTTCGTTTCCCTTCCTGGTCCTTGCCAAACCGTCAATGAAATCCATCAAAATCAATTCCCACTTCCGCTTAGGGACTTCCAAAGGCTGCAACAATCCTGGGGTCTTCTATTGATCTCCCTTTACCTATTGGCAGATAGCACATCTATTTACAAAGATAACAATATCTTTCGTCATATTCGGCCACCAGAAGACTCTTCTCATATCCCTATACATTTTAGAGATTCCCAGGTGAATACTTAATCTGGAGCGATAGCACTCAGATAAAACTTTTTGCTTCAACCCATCCACTTTCAGCACACAGAGACGGCCATTAATTCTCAAAATTCCTTGATCGTCAATCTCAAAATCGGAATATTGTCCCTCCTTAGTTCCTTAAATATGTTTTTTAAAGTCTTATCCTCCATTTGCTTGTTTATGATTCTTTCCTGGAGAGACGGAACAACTTCTAAAAGAGACAGAACTGCATTCCTACTAAGAGTAATTGCCACAACATTCGCCTTTCCTGGAGTATACAGGATATCCAAATCATACGATGCCAAAAAATCAACCCATCGCTGCTGCCTCAAATTAAGATCTTTCTGAGAGAAAAGGTACTTCAATTGTTTGTGATCCATGAATAACTCAAATTCTCTCCCAAAAGATAGTGCCTCTAGTAGCCAACAACTCCAGATCATGCGTAGCGTAATTCCTTTCATGTGGCTTCAATTGCCGACTCGCATACGCAATTACTCTTCCATTTTGCATCAGAACTGCACCCAGCCCAAATATACAGACATCCGTATAAACCTCAAACTTACTCTTCCCATCCGGAATAGCAACACATGAGCACTTGTTAGCTTCGCTTTCAGATTATGGAAAGCTTCCTCACATTCAGCGGTCCACTTTAACTTAGCTCCCTTCCTAGTCAACTTGGTTAGGTGTGAAGAGGCCTTGGAATAATCCTTAAAGAACTTCCTATAGTAGCCTGCTAAAACCAGAAAACTGCGGACTTCAGTAGGTGTCTACGGCTGCTTCCACTCCAGAATAGTTGCTACCTTAGCTGGATCTACCTCTCCAGAAACAATGTTCCCTAAAAATTTGACTTTCGATTTCCAAAAATGGAATTTAGAGAACTTAACCTTTAGAACATGCCTTCTCAGAGTCTCTAACACTATTCCCAAATGCTGCTTATGCTCCTCTTCAGATTTAGAGTAGACAAGAATATCATTGATGAACACAAGAACAAACTTATTCAACACATTTCGAAAAACTCAGCTCATCGGGTCAACAAAGTAGGCTGGAGCGTTGGTTAACCCGAAAGGCATAACCAACCACTCATAGAAACAAGTGGGTCCCTTAAACGCAGTTAAGGGTATACTGTCCTCAGCTACCCTTAACTGATGGAAACCCGAAGCTAAATCTAGCTGGGAGAAAACAGAAGCTCTATGCAGATGATCAAAGAGATCATCTATACGAGGCAAAGGATACTTATTTCAGATGGTCACTTTGTTCAATTCTCGATAATCAACACAGAACCTTAGAGACCCATCCGACTTGGTGACGAACACTACAGCAGAACCCCAACAGGCCTAATCTAGGCCTAATCAATCCCTTCTCCAACGGATCCTGAGTCTGCTTCACTAGCTCCTCCCTCTCTCTCTAGGATCCATCCTCCTGCTTGGTTGAATCACTGGTATCTCTTCCGGAACTAAATCAATGCGAAAGTCTATCTCTCGGTGTGGAGGTGAACATTTGTATTCCTCGAATACATCTGAAAAATCTTGGACAACTTCGATATCTTTAACCTCCTCTTGAGAAGTCTCAACTCTATGTAAAAGACTACTTAATTGAATTCCAGAACTATCACACATCACTTATGCAATCCTACCTAGATCAGTTTCCAACAAAACCATTCTTTCTTCACACATCAAGATAGCTTTATACTTATCAAGCTAATCCATTCCCAATATAAGGTCAAACCCCTTAAAATCCACCACATAAGGGTCACATGAAAAACTATGGGACAAATAGGAAATTCTCAAATCCTTATATATCATATCTAACTTGGTTAGTCCCCTATAGGATTAGATACTACAATAGGACGGTCTACAGTACTAAGAGTGAGATAAAACTTCTCTACTGATTCCAAAGAGATAAAACCAAGAGAGGCACCCGAATCAAACAATGCTTTAATATACTTGCCATCTAAAGGTAATGTACCTTCCAATACTCCTTTGCCTTTAGAAGAAGTTGATGGTGCACCCTCCAAAGCTAACACCTTGTTCTGCGAAGCTTTTTGAAGTAGCTGGCAAGCTCTCACCATATGGCCCGGCTGGTGACAGTTAAAGCACAACGATTTCTGAACCACTGTTGATCCTGGTCCATTCTGACGCTGCTGCTGCTGATGAGTTCTACTATGTGGACACTGATTAGCCAAATGCCCTACTTGCTGAAAATTATAACATTTTCGATATCCGTTGTTGCTTCGGGTTTCTTCTTATTCTGCTTCTTCCAATTTAGATTGAACTTTCTCTTATTTGGGTTGGGAGAATTCCCTCCGGGTGCTGTTACAGATGCCACTGGTTTCTTATTCATCAATCCTCATATCTCAGTGCCATATCAATCAAATCTACAAAAGATCCCTTCAAATGCGCTGTCATCTTTTCGTGAAACTCTGGATTCAATCCTTGCACAAACATCTCATTCTTTTTTAGGGGAGCGTCTATGAGTCCTGGACCATAGTGAGATAGTTCATTAAATTTGGTCTCATATTCTGCTATAGTCATGCTTGCCAACTTCAAATCCAAAAAATTTCTATATAAATAGGTCTTTCTAGCTGTTGGCATGAACTGTTCCTCAAACAATTCTTTAAACTGACTCCAAGAAATGTCGTCCTCTGAGATATTTGCTGTAACAGCATCCCACCAAGCTGTAGCACCTTCTTGCAATTGCATGAAGCCATTACTCTTTTCTGCTCATCAGACAAATCCAAACTCTTAAAGATGCGCTCGCATGAGCGTAGCCAAGCCTGAACATCAATTATATTCTCCGATCCTTTAAAAGGTCTCCCTCCAAGGTTTGTAAAGTCCTTGCATAAAGAAACAAAACTAACTCGAGGAGATGTTGGATTAACGGCCTCGCTGGTAGTCTGACCTCTTCCATTATTGGTCGACGTGCACCTTACAACTCTGCCTCCCCTGCCTCTTGAATTCATGTTGGCAACCTGGACAGGTAACCCAACAAATTTAGATAGGTATATAGTTATATAAAAATTACAAATACGCATTCTTAAGATAGATACTACTCCAGAGCCTAGGTATTATCTCAACCTACTCTCTGATACCAACTGTGACAACCCGCCTTTCATTCCACAGAAAGACGCATCATCGATAAGAAAAGAAATAGGTAGAAATAGAAAAGATAGAAAGAAATAACAACAACATCAGAATCTCACAGCGGAAACGGAAAAAAATATAATATTTCACATATCCATTACATAGTCTTACACATCAGAGTTACATAGATTACATATCATCATCACCTTAGGCAGTTATAAAGGCCTGTCTAACCATTACACCCAAAATACAACAGCCAAAAGAGGCAACACAGTGGAATAATATAAATAGATACGTCTGGACTCCATCTCCAAGCTTCCAAAATATTTGTCAAGCCAAACCTGATCACTTGGAAAATCATAAAAATTTGAGCACCCAAGAGTTTAAGATAAACAGAATAAACTCGAGTCAGACATGGGTCTGGTGTGAGTAAACGGTTTAAAGTTATTTAACTTTAAAAATCATTTGAAAACAAAGGTATCACGTAAGACTTCCCACACATAAACATGGGTAAGTTTTTACCTTATGCTAACCAAATCATTTGATAGGAAATCCAGTGATATTATAATAGTGCCTAGGGTTTTCAAATAAACTAGAATATAGCCAAAATTGTTACATTTATTAAATTCCATCATACATAGGTATACAATCAAATCCGAGGGCACTTATTGGAGATTGGATTCCATAAAATGGCAGGGTTACTGGGGTACCGCCCGTCACAGTGCCATGTCTAGATCATCGTACCGATGATCCACCCTAAATCCCCTGCGTCACAAGGTCGAAACCATCCTTACTGGACAGTCCCGAATAAGACAACTCCGTAGTTGTAGCCAATAACTTCCCACTAAGCCGAAATAAAAAGGGACCTCTAGACAGGGGCAAATCTCATCCTACTTAGGTGCTGCCCAATTAACCTTACTGCACTACCCATGTTTTAGCCATTCTCGATTGATGAGGCTTGAGGCTACGATTACCTTTACAAGAACACATCTTCGAATGCTCATCGTCCTCCATTGACGATGGTCTGATAGCATTCATCCATACAAGTTCGTATCGGGTTCGAACGAAACCGAAGGCATTATTTCGTTATACTCATTTTGGAATCACCCTCATAGTCAACGACAATAACCCATGCACTCTGAAACTATATCTCGATCTTCACTTGAGATTCCCATGACCTATCATTTAACTTGGATCGATGTGGTTTTTGGATAATCAAACTTGACGTCTGATCCCAGTCTCATCGAAATCCAAACATTTCTTAAAGGTCAAGTTATTTAAGTTTAAACAATTCAATTTAAAATATTGAAATCACACAGCATGTATCACAGATAAATAACATACATCTATCATAGATATATCCAATATCACATCACAGAATTTCATAGATTATCATTCAATAGATATCAATCAATCCAGACATTCTACTTAAAACAATCATCCGTACGCAAGAATTATTATCCATTTTATAATTAATTTAATTAATTTTAAATTAAATTAATTACTTAAGAATTTATCACTTAACCTTACTTAATCAATCATTAATTAATTACAAACCATTACTTAATTAATCATTCCTTAATCACTTTTATAATCAATTAATTAATCTTTAATTACCAAATTAATTATCCCTTAATTATTAATTAATAACCATAATTATTAATTAATAAAACTTAATTACAAATTAATTAATTTTAACTACCAGTTAATCAATCCTTAATTACCAATTGATTAATCTCTAATTACTTAATTAATTAATGCTTAATTACATCTTAATTATTTAATTTATTAATCTTAATTACCACTTAATTACCTAGTTAATTAATCTCTAGTTATAAATTTATTTATCTCTAATTATTTAATTAATAACTTTTAATTAAATTAATTAATCTCTAATTAATTAACTTATAACTCTCAATTATAAATTAATTAATTCTTAATTATTAATTAATCAATCAATAATTTAGTCTTTAATTACTTATCAATCAATCTTTAATTATCAATCAATTAATTAGTAATATAAATCATTAATCTTATTTATCTTCTTAATTATCATCAAAAAATTTCTTTTAATAACTTTAAAATCAAATTATTACTAATCTTAAAACAAACTTTAAGTTTAATTAAAATTAAATACTTATCTTTAATTAAATTACTAAATTACTTAATTACAATAAAAACATTCTTAAGTATTAATTTAATTAATTAAAACTTAAAATAAATTCTTAACTTAAATTAACTTTTAATAAATCTCTTATTACTCAAAAATAGTTTTAAAGATAATTAAATTTAATCTTAACTTGGTTAAACTTAAAACTTGAAACCCATGATTTATAACCCAAGGCAAACCTTACGTTTACTCGAGTAGATCCTCGAGTTTCCCACTTTTCTCGAGTTTCATTCATTTTTTTGAACTTGGTTTAAATTTAAACTGTTATTTATAAAAGTCATGAACATGAGATGATACCCGAGTCTATCCTCATCCTACCCGAGCATCAAGGCGAGTAAAAAAACTTCTTCGTTCCTGCCCAAAACTCGTGTGCACAGATCATCTGGTGCATATGCTCATGCCGCCGACGACCCTCCGGCGCCCTCAACCCCTATCGCCAAGTCAACTACGATGTCCACAATCCATTAAACCACTCAGTAACCTCGATCGAACACCAAAATCAAAATCGAACCATCAGAGCTCCCTAGACCTAAACTCGACGACCAAACCTCACCTCGACAGATCGATCCTGGTCACTTGGAAACACGATCCTCCATCAACAACTTCGCCATGATCTCACCTTCAATTCCTCACCCACTGGATCCACTCGATTCAACCACGACTGCGCTGTCCCCAAATTTTTGACCTTGACCAAAAATCCACTTAACCCTAGTTCCGCCTCGTTCGACCACTACAGGAAACTGACATCTCTTCGACTATTTTTGCCACCATCTCCAATCACCCAGCTAGCTTCAGCCGAGACCCCGACCGCACTAATGCCGTCGATCACCAGAAAAAGTATGAAACCCAAATCCCATTCATCCATCAATATCTCTCGAATTACCCAATTAAAAATCGTGATTTTACTTTTAAAAATCCAAGATTTTGATGATAATTTGAAATATATATAAGAAACATTAAATTGTTGAAATCGAAATTTGACAAATTTTGAGTATTACTGTAAAATTTCAAATACCAGAAATATACATACTTATTTAACTTAAAATAAATTTTAAACTATAGCTTATGTTTCAACAAACATAATTCAATTAAATACCTAAGCCTAACAGAGACTAGATTAGGAGAATTGGAATTTTTATCTAAAATTTGAACTCTATATCTTAAATAGAGAAGAACACTGAAACATCAATACATGCACACGTTTTTATATTCATATATATACAATACATCATCATGCAAACAATTTTATATCAAACTTCTAAGATTTATTCATGCATCCACATTTAAAACAAAAATAAAGTTGGGTTTACTCACCAAATTAAAAACAGAGAAGACAATAAAACTTTTGAAGTCTAGGAATTTTTAAAACTGAAAGCTTTCTTCTTTACTTAAAAACCGGAACTTTGTTTTGCCTGCTGATTTATGTTGCTTGAAACTGAAATGAATTTAAAAAGCTTGCTTTTCAAACTTGAATTAGGAAGAGCTTCGAAATTTTGGAACTGGAGAGAAAATTTCCTTTTTCTTTGTTTTACTGGATTGTGAAATTTTGTTAAGAGAGATTGTTACATATTTTTGTTACTGACTTTGTTTCTTAGTTTTGAATATGAAGATAGGAAAAAGATAAAGAGAACAGGAATTTTTTTATATAGATTAAATTTAGGATTTATTAAAAATGAAAGAAAATAAAAATAAAAATGACACTTGTCTTTTACTACACTTAATCATCTTACACATGTTATTAAGGAGATTCATAAGCTAACACATGTAAATTTGCATGCATTAATTAATTTCTAAATGTTTACAAAGCTTTTAAAATTAATTTCCTAATTAATAAATACATGTCTTAATTTACATAAATAAAATCCTTTAAAGAAAATAAAATAAAAACTAATTATATTCTAAATAAAAATCATATAAAATACATTTTAAATCCAAAATATAATTTAAGATATATATATATATATCATTTGAATTTCGAATTTAAATATCCAATTTCAAATTCAACTTCAAATCCAATTTAAAAATCAATTTGATATATATATATATATATATGTATGTATATATATATATACATTTAAACAAACACAAATTCAATTTGTATATAATAATTTCATTAAAAATTTATTTAACTATATTTTAAAACAACCCATTTATTATCATTGTTTCAAAATAACAATTTTACCAAATTTTAAATAATTAATAAAGGAGATTATCATATTTAAATTTGCTTGAAATTTCTAGGATATCACAATTGTGAATTTGGCTAAGAAATTTATCTTTCACATCACCCAAAAAATTGAAACTAAGTTAAAGAAATAGCATGTAAACCTCCTGTAAATCTCTAAGAATACAATGTTTTGCTAACTGAGATGTTATAAGAATTAGAGGCTTCCCCTTAAATTCTGGCTTTATGTTGATAAATTTACTTAAAAATTCTATAGGAACAGGACAATTTAGGGATTCCCTAATTTATATATTAAATGAAAAATTAGACTAAGCATAAGAGAAATAAAAATGAAAAGGTTTATGAGCAACTTGAGTTGCAAAGTACAATTATATAATCATTCAAGTTCATACAAAATCGGTTTCGTATACAGTTCATAAATAAACCTCTTCCTATTGTATTTGACTTTTTAGGGAGGAAGAGAGCAAGAAGAAAAAGGAATAAAAGCAACTCTTGGGTGATGCTAATGTGCCCTGCGATGAGGATCAGACCCATGTTCATCTAAGTATTTATGATGGAAGCGCCTAAGCAAGCCCCTGCAGTTATCGCCTAAATAGGAGAAAACGAATTTTTGCTAAGAGTAAATTCTATAAGGAAACTCCTCCAAGGCATTCCTGTCATTAATCAGCATCCAAAAGAGGTTCATTAGCTCTGCATTCTCTGCCAAGAGTCTTTCCTGATGAAGGCGTGCTTTATTCATCCGTAGAGCTACTTGCCTTTCTTCAAAAAAAATCTTATTTTTGATGCACTAGCAGCAAGACTCTTTTATTTGTTAGAAAATTCATTATACTCTTTCAATATTTTTATCTAACTCCTTATTCGATCAATTCATTTCCATTTTTCTCTTTTTGAGCATAACTTCATAATGATATTTGGGTTTACTCATTGACTAAAATAATTAACGAATTAACTATGAACTACATGATAACTTGAGACATTTAAGTAAAGAGATACATACTTGAGTGAAAGGAATTAAAGATGAAGGAATCTTCTCTTTCCCTTTGGGTCTGTGGTTTTAAGGATCACTATCTTTTTGAGGAAAATATATAGGTTGGGAATTATCAATTTCAGTGATATCCATGCCTTGGGATGCTAAGTTCGGGTTAGCGCCCCTCGATCTGTCCTTCTCCTCCGACAGTCCAGAAGGATCCTTTTCATCACCACCACATTGTCATCATTATTACCACCATTACCATCATCATCATGATCAGCATCACCTTTGTGCTCATCATCATCTTTCCCCTCATCATCAGATTTTGTTTCTTCGTCTGCTGAAGGGTCGTCAAAAGTCACTAATCTCTTGGTGTCAATCTCCTCCTCCTCCTGTGAGGTTTATTCTCCTGATGCTTGAGCTTTCTCCAGCATAGTTTCAAATTTCTTTTTAGATTTTCATTTCAAACTGGAAAGGGAGAAGGAAAGTCCAGATCTGGGCATTGCTAGATATTGTTGGAATAGGCTATAAGTGTGCCTTCTTATGAGGTTTCTTAATAATAGTATCAAGAGTTGCATTAAGGAAATGAGACATCTTTTGCTTTGCATCTCTGATTACAGTGGATTTGTCTAAGGGATTCCTTTTCCTTCTCAGTTTGTCCTTTAGAAACTCATTCTTCTCCATAAGTTAGGCCTCCCTCATACCATCCTTCTCAAGTCTTGTCTCTAAAGTTTCCACTTTATCTTCTAAAGCCTATCTGGCACTTCTTTCCACCTTAAGATAAGTTCTTTTTGAATTAAGGAAGGTGGCAATTTTTTCTTTCTCTTTTATAGCCTCATCCTTCGCTATTGACATATCAATAATACGATCATTGAATGAAGAAACTTGCTCATTAAGTTTAGACATTTCACTAGAGGATCCTATAGCATCCTCTTGGAGAAGAAACATATTTTTAGCAGTCTAAAATGTGAAACCAGTATGAATCATAATATTATGTAAAAGATTAACAGCATGAAAGAGCAAAACATAAAAGGTACATATCTTTAAGAACTTCGTGAGAATAAGACGAGGACTGTGGTGGCTTAAGAGCAGCAAAAGATGGAGACTGGATGACTAATTGGAGAAGGTCATCAAAATTTCTAACAAGGGTTGCAGACTGAGACTTGGAGGGTAGAGGATCCTCTGAAGTAAGAAAAAAAACCAAGATCCTCACATAAATGATTAAGATCCCTAAGAGAGTCTTAAAGAGAAATGTGAAGGGGTGAATCTAGAGAATTCCCCCCTCAGTTCGCTGTTGAACTTTTCCTCAGAGGATTTAAGATGTAAGACCTTGGGGCTTGGATCAGTATACACAAATGGTTCTTTATCCACAATGAAAGGGGTACGCATTCCCCTGACTTTAGGATTCTTGCAAGGAGTTGTGATAGTAATGGAACCATCGCTTGGTTTCCATTTTATAGACTTAAATGAGCTACAATAATATCCTTGAAAGATTGAGATTTATGGGCTTGAGCTGAAGCAAAAGTACCGTCTTTACTCTTCTTTTTTTAGGAGCATTGTTTATGATCTCCTTCTTTGTAGAGATAGCTACTAAGGCAGATGAAATTGAATTGAAAAGAAAAGGCTTATAAGATAACACTACAAGAGATTTGACATAGAATGTAATGATAACTCACTAAAAGGTTCGGTAAATTGGAGAATTAGTAGAAAAAGATCCTGGTATGTTGTGATGACCCGGCTTTCATTCCATAGAAAGACGTATCATCAATAAGAAAAGAAAGAGATAGAAATAGAAAATATAGAAAGAAAAGAACAACAATCATCAGAATCTCACAGCGGAATCGAAATAAAATATAATATTACACATATCCATTACATAGTTTTACATATTAGAGTACATAAAATAATACGACTTCATTACATCTGACATTTATAAGAGTTTGCCAATCCATACAACCCAAAAACACAACATCAAATGTCACCATAGCGGATAGAGATAGATAAGTACGTCTGGACTCCAGCTCCAGCTTCCAAAACATTTGCCAATCCCGAACTAATCACTTGGCAACTCATAAAAATTTGAGTACCCAAGAGTTTATGAAAAACAAAATAAACTCCGGGTCAGACATGGGTCTGGTGTGAGTAAACAAGTTAAATTTGTTTAACTTTAAAATCATTTGAAAACAAAAGGTATCACGTAAGACTTCCCACAAATAAATATGGCTAAGTTTTTACCTTACGCTAACCAAAGCATTTGATAGAAAATCCAGTTATATTATAATAGGGTCTAGGATTTTCAAAATAAAATACAGAAATAGAAGGAATGCTTACATCTCACGTTCCAACATAGTTGGGCACAATCAAAACTATACAGGCGCTTATTGGAGATTGGATTCCATACAATGGCATGGTTATTGGGGTACCGCCCGTCACAGTACAAGGCCTAGATCACCGCACCGAGGACCACTCCCGATCCCTTGCAACACAAGGCCGGAACCATCCCTTACTGGACAGTCTCGAACAAGACAACCCCACAGTTGTGGCCAACAACCGCCCACACAGCCGAAATAATAAGGGACTTCTAGCAGGGGAAGATCTCGTCCTACTTGTGCATGACCCACTTAGCCTTGCTGCACCTCCCCTGTTTTAGCCATTCCCGGTTGATGAGGCTTGAGGCTATGATTACCTTTAGAGAACACGTCTCTTAGAATGCTCATCGTCCTCCTTACGATGTGTTGAAAGCATTCAATCCATACAAGTTCGTTCCGGGTTCGAACGAAACCAAAGGCATTATCTCGTTACACTCATTTTGGAATCACCCTCAGAGTTAACGATAATAACCCTTGCACTTTAAAACTCCATCTCGATCTTGACGTTGAGCTGTCACGACCTAACGTTTAACTTGGTTGATGTGGTTTTTGGAAAATCAAATTTGATTCCCGATCCCGGTCTCATTGAATTCAAATGCCATCTTAAAGGTCAAGTTGTTTAAAGATTTAAACAATTCAATTCAATTTACACATAGCATTCACACAGTATTATCCACGGATAATAACCAATATCTATCACAGATATATACACAATATCTCATCACAGAATATCTCGGACTATCATCCAACAGATATCAACCAAATCCAGATATTCTATTCAAAACAATCATCCATAAGCAAGCATATCACTAATTCATATTATAATCAATTTAACTAATTCAAATTAAATTAAGTACTTAAGAATTAATCACTTTACCTTGCTTAACCAATCATTAATTAATTAATCACAATCATTTAATTAATTAATCACTTCTTAATTATACTCATTATCAATTAATTAATCTTAAATTAATTAATAATCCTTTAATTTTTAATTAATACTTCATTATTAGAACTTGATTAAAAATTAATCATTCCTTAATTGATCACTAATTAATTCTTAATTTACAATTAATTAATCTTAATTAATTTCATAATTAATTACAAATTTTAAATTAATTTATCTTAATTACTTAATTAATTGTAAATTAATTAACCTTAATCATTTAATTAATTAAGCCTTAACCACTAATTAATTAACCATTAATTATGAATTAATTAATGTTTAATTACTTTATTACTTAACCCTAATCAATTAATTAATTAATTCTTAATCACTAATTTAATTAATCACTAATCACTTAATTAATTAATTACTAATCACTCAATTAATTAATTACTAATCACTTAATTAATTAATTACAAATCACCTAATTAATTAATCTTTAATTATTTAATTAATTATCTATTAATTATAATTTAATTTAATTCTTAATTATCAATTAATTAATCCATGACTAATTATTAATTTAAACTTTATTAATTAATTAATTTCAAAAGTATTAATAAATTTCACTTTAATTTCTTTATTAATTAAAGTAAACTTTAACCATAAAATCTTAATTAACTTTCAAACAAATTAATTACATTAATTACTTAAAATTATCACATATTTAAACATTTCCAATTTGTTTTAAACTAGTTACCTTTTAAAAGTTAAATTTAAATAAAATCATCTTTAAACTTAACTATCAAAATATAAAAATACTTTGAATTTAAAAGTTTAACATTTCACATAGTAGTTTAAATAAAATTTTAAAGTTTTAAAACTTAAACAAGTTTGAAAACTTCAAACATTACTTGCTTTTGGTTTGACCCGACCAACTCGAACAAACACAAGTACCAAACCCCTACTCTTCCCTTCCTTTCCTCTTTAGTTTAAGTTTTCAACTAACCCAATACATTATTCGGGGAAGAAGCAACACAAAGAAACCCTAGCACGAGCAAGCTTTAGAACCACTCGAGGAAAACACCAGCATGACCTTCCCCTACCCGATCACAAACTCGAGTCACTCCATTACCAAACTTCACTGGCACAAACACTGACACGTGCACGTGCACGTCGCTCCGACGCCGCGGCCACCATCAATGACCCCACTCGCAAACTCCACGTCGACCCCGGATTCGACCTTCCACTGTTGATCAGCAACAGGCGACCCCAATCAAAATTTAGGTAGTTCACATCCTTCCTGAAACCACCCTTCATCAGAAAACCCACCGTCTCCCACAATCTCGACCAACGTTCGCTACGCAACCTCGGCCACATCACCGTAAGACCTTGACGTAGCTATACCTAAATCCACTCGCGACTTGATCCATCCAATTACTCCCAGTCACGAAATTCGAAGGCAACAAAAACACAGCACAAAAACCCTAGTTCCCCTAAATCCCAATTCCTCAATGAATGATTTCCACTTCCACTATTTTTCTCAGGTTCACCGATCATCAATACAACCCCGACCCAAATCTCAACCTCTGGAACTTACCCAATCGCCAAATTTTGCCCAGAGACCAATTTCCGGTCATCAACCAAATACTTCCTCAAATCCAATTTAAAAATCCTGATTTTTACCTTAAAAATCATGATTTACAAAGTAGATTCAGATGTAAAATTGATTCAAAAAATACAATACATGATTTCATCATGTTTATTAATTTTTCTTACTCCATCACCCTGATTCAAAAGATTTTTAAATAATTTCTTTTTGAATAAGATTTTAAACCTTAATTCATGTTTAAATAAACCTACTGCATTGAAGAATTCAAGCTTAACAATGGTTTGTTAAATAAATTTTGAAGCTTTTGTTTAAATTTACTTTGTAACTTGAAAATACAGAGAATCATCAGGCAATTATAAACATGCATATTTTAAAACAAAATAACACAAAGATTTCATCTATATATTTACATGCAAGTCATACAACATCACCGACATTCACATGCATAAATTTATTTACTAAAATTTTCTAATTTAAAAATTTACTCACCTGTTTTATTTTTAAGCAGAGACCCAAAATTGAATTCTGGAAAAATGACTGTAGATTTTTAACTTGGGAATTTCTTGATGATGTTGCTTTCGACTTAAAACTAATCAGCACTTAAGATGGAAGAGCTTTGAATTTTCTTTACACTTGATTTTTTTTACAGGAATTTGATTTTGTAGATTTTTGTAATTTGCTTTGCAGTTTTGAGATTTTGAAGTGGGGCTTGAATGTTTGATTGAATTTTGTGGAAAGAGAGAAGATTTGATGAATTTCAGATTTTGTAGATGAAGGGGTTATTTCTCTTTGCTTTTTAGAAAATGAGAAAAATTTAGAGGAAGAATATGGAATAGCTTTTTATAGAAAAAAAATTTGTTTTATAAAAATTAAAGAAAATAAATTAAAATTATGACACTTGTCATTACACCATGTTGTCTCCTTAACATATGTTATTAGCGTGCTTTAAATTTAAACAAGTGTAATCTTCATGCAAAAAGGATTTTTAATGTTTTCTTAATAAATTTTCTAAATTTAAAATACATTTTTAATTCATATAAATCAATTGTTATTTAAGAAATAAATATAAACCAAATTTTATATTCTAAATAAAGTCAAAGAAATACACCTTTAAAATCAAAAATATAATTTAAAATATAAATAGCACTTATTTTGAAATTTAAATTTAATAATTCAAATTCAAATTAAATTTCAAAATCAATTTTAAAAAAATCAAATTTGATATGTATACAATTTTAACAAATCCATTTCCTTTTATATATATTCATTTCAATTAAAAAGATCAATATACATTTGCAACACACTTATTATTATTGTTTAAAATAATAATTTTATTAATTTAAATTAATTTATCAAAAGATTATCACATTTAAATTGGGTTTGAAATTCCGGAATATCACATATGCCCCTTACCAACTATCATTTCCTTGAGCATTGCCTTTACACATTAGTAGCTCTCCTAAGATCTTATAGTGATCCAAAACAATAGAATACTAAAGGAGCTTTATTGGAGTTAACAGTTTATGCATGTTCCGCATATTCTTTGCTGCCTGAATTAGGGACTGCACAGTTTCTTGGTCAGTGGGACTTAGCTTTTTGGGAGTATGGTCTGAATGAAAACACTTATTAGTAAAGAATAACGAATGAATATGAATAACTAGAGATAGAAACTCAATGGAAGTAGAAAATGGTCCTTTAATGGTGGAGTTGCATTTGACGTAATAGAACCGTTTCTCCCATCCTCTCATCTTATTAACGCCTTTAGAAATTAAGCTTTTTGGGAAGGGACGAATTCGATACAAGAGGTGACTGTTAATACGTTAAGCATTTTTTTGATGATAATAACTATACGACATTATATAAAATATAAACACTAATGTTTTTATTAAGTTATATATAGTATATAGTGTAAGATATTAGACAAGCACTACTTAAGAAGACTGTACGGTATCAAATGAAGATTCAGGAGGCTGATGTAGAGATTCAAGAGCGAGATTGAAAACACATGAGTATTGAAGAACTCAAGATTTTCCAAATAAGTTAGAGAGTCATAGATATTTTATTGAAACCCTTATAGCACTTCTTTGATCTCTCTCTATATTTTCTTTTTAAATGATTTTCAATTTTAAATATCTTAACATTAAAAAATAATTTTTAAAGAGAATTCTTGCTTTCAAAATAATCTTTCGAAATAGCCTTTAAATTATTTCTACTATTTAATTTTATTATACCTACGGAAATTAAGTTTTTAAAGTGTTATAAAATATACTTTGAATATTATACTTTGTTATAATTTTAGTTTTAAAGCTTTCTAAATATTTATAAGTATATTATAATACTTGTTATAACTTTGATTTTAAATATATTTACTTATACTTTATTGTTTACATTTAAAATCCTTTATATACTTAAAATATTCTAAAAATCATTTTATAATGTTTTCTTAAGTTTGATATATTAAAATGTATAAACTATGTTTAAATGATTTTACAAAGTATCAAAATATTACAAAAACCTTAGTATTCTTAAAATAATTTTTATACATTGTTTTTCAAAATTATAAAAGATATGTTGACATATTTCCATTGAGTATGTTGACATATGGAACAAAATTTTCAAGATTTGAATTTTGAATGGAATTGAATTTTCATCGTATCTCTTCGCTATCGAACGAAATTTGGTTAATTACTTTCTCATATTTTCTCTCCTCTTTCATCCTCTTGTTTTCTGAAAGAAATTCTACTCAAATTCTTCTTAATTCAATCGGAATCAAATTCAACTCCACTCTTTTGATTCTCTATTAACCAGTCTCTGATCTCTCACATCTCACTCAAACATTATCAAAGTGATATTCAAGAGGTTATAGGATCATTTATATTCAAGATCAATGATCTATGTCTGTAAAACTCTATCAAATCATAGTCATACAATGGTGAGTGTGATTGTAGCATGTATAAATCAATTGGGTGTGCTTGGTGACCAACAAATTCAAGTGGGCATACTAGTGGCCTTGTAAATTAAGCGAGTTTACCCAGAGCTCAGAAAGTCTGGAGGGCATGTCTCGTTGCCTTAAAATCGAGAATGTATTTACTTTGCTATTTGAAAAGAAATCTATACAAGGAATTGTACAGGATTGGATTGTAACATCCCCCACATGGAGGCCCAAAACTAACAGCTATGGATGCTGCAGTCATCCATGGTTATTATTCCTCGGCGGCCAAATACAGTAATGTTAGATACATTGATATAACAGAAACACATGGATATGGAAAAAAAATTAAAATCACAAAGCAACTTTCACATTCCATTTCAAATCATTTCAAATTCATTGCATAATCCCAAACGAGAACCACATTCAGAGAAAATATAATTATTAAAGCATATGCCAAAAGCGACATATGAAGATTCCCCCTTGATGATTAGAGTATAAACTAGGAAAATAAACAACTTTTCCTTTACAACAAAACACTGCGAATAAAATAGAAATGAACTCTGAATAGATATCATGCCTCCTGCACGTCTCCAAAAGCTTATTGGTCTAAAGAGGTGCCTAAAAATGGTTTACAATTAAATTCTCCATTTTAATCTCTTCAAATACGTCCAAAGAGTGTTGTGCCTAATTTTGGTACAAAAACTTAAGTGCTTTCACTGAGAATTGGGCTTCGTTGTTAGTGTTCCTCCGATAATATCTCACCAGACTTAAACTTGCCAGATAATTAGGGTTTATTGCTATGGAGGTTCATGTGATTTACAATTGGTCGTGTGCCAAGTTCAGGGAGAATATCAAGCTATAGACCGAAGGTTGCTGCTTATCTGGCTTGGGTTTAGGAAGTGTTGAATTAGTTCAACTATTATATCATCCACTGTACACCTCGGGCGCACAATCAGAAGGTCGATTCTTTAGCAAAATTGGCCAGCAATGGTGAAGCATAGAAAATGGGAGTCATCCCCGTCAAAACACTTACCTCATCAAGTATCAATCAAGTAGAGATAGACTGGGCGCGTGAAGCAACGCCCGAGAAGGAGTCATGGAAGACCCTATTCAAAAACTATCTTGAACATGGAGCTTTACCCAAGCACAGAAGTGAGAAAAGACAAGTTCTCCGAAAAGCTTCGTGATTTATTATCTTGAATGGAGTCATGTACAAGAGGGGATACTCCATCCCTTTACTCCAGTGTATCGCCCACGACGATATCAAACGACTGTTACATGATGTGCATAAGTGAGAATGCGGCGATCACACTGGAGGCAAGCCCTTGCTAAGAAGATACTTCGATACGGATATTATTGGCCGACAATGAATTCGAGATGGATTGGACTATGCCAAGAAATGTGATAAATGCTAGAAGCATGCAAAAATTTCGAGAAGCCTGCCAACTGAAATCACCCAAATGGCCAGTCCATAACCGTTCGCCACATGGGGCATCGATATATTAGGTCTGTACCTCTGGCTAAAGGTGGAGCGAAATATGCCGTCATTGCAGTTACTACTTTACTAAATGGGAGAAAGTTGAGCCCCTTGCTACTATCATGATGAAGGAAGTAATCAACTTTGTTATATGCAACATTATCTGTCGTTTTGGCCTCTTGCATACAACTATAACTGCGCCCAATTCGATAGTGTCGAGTTCAAGAATTTCAGTCAACGTTTCCATATTCATAAGAAGTTCTCGGTAGTTTCTCACCCTTAAACAAATGGACAGGCCGAAGCTGTTAACAAATTTATCAAGTCCATTCTGAAGAATGACTAGAGAAGGCTGGAGGCAAATGGGTCGATGAACTTCTCATGGCCCTGTGGGCATATCGAATTACCCACTAGACCGCGATTGGCCACACTCTATTTTCAATTTCCTACGGCTCTGAAGCCATTATCCTAGTTGAATTGGAAGTACCTTCTCATTGTATCACCTATTATGATCTAAAGATAAACGCCATCTTACTTGCTGAATCTCGGGATTTACTGGATGAGAAGCGTGAAGAGGCTGATTTAAGGGCAGCCACACACCGAAGTTGAGTCATTCGATTACAAAATGCTAAGGTTCAACCTAGAACCTTTGAACTTGGCGATCTCGTACTCAAGAGAATCTATCTGATCCCTACAAATATGAAACCAACATGTGAAGGACCGTATGTTATTGAGCGGTGATTTGGAGACTTCACATTCAATCTATCAACTATTAATGGTCCCATTTTTCCAATAGCATAGAACAGAGACAGCCTTCATCGCTATTACACATAACATGCTTTATTTATTCATTTAGTCTATTTTTCATTTGAAATTTGTTTATGCATTTCAAAATTTGAACTTGTAATAAGGCAACTGGCTCTGCCTACTTTCTTATTTCAGCAACAAAATGCAAACTCGTCAAGCCAGAGTGGCGATTCTTGAGATGCGTCATGCGACCATCACGATATACAGAGAGCTAAGTTCTATATTACGGTGGGACTTATTCAAATAAGGAGTGACTATGATCCGAATGGTCACTCGCTAAATGAAACCTAAACTTATTGGCAAGTAACCATGTTAAAGCCAAAAGGATTGATACATGAAAATCCTCTAACGAACTCCGGCTCCCAGAGTGTGAACTTGAGTACGAACTCCGAATTATGGGCTCGAGGAGGATGGATCCGTCTGTCCATGACCTCACCTTCATTTTTTACAAGCTCGAGGAGGATGGATCCGTCCATCTACGACATCTCTTACCTACTTAGGTGGATGTGATCCAGCCGTCCATAACCCTGATCAACTCCTCGTTCCCAAAGTGCGAGCGAAATCCTGATACATAAACAGATGTGACTGACCATCTATCAACCAAATCGAGGTTCTTGGAGTGTGAACTGGAGTATAAATATTAAATGGGTGTGAACGACCACCCATCAACTAACTTTGGTCCCGAGACCGTGGGTCGGAGTATAAACACCAAATGGGTGTGACCGACCACCCATCTACCGACTCTAAGTCTCTAGAGCGCGGAGGATTATAAGCACAAATTGGGTGTGACTGACCACCTATTGATTAACTTATGGATCCATTGTGTGGATATAATTCTAAGTATTAAATGGGTGTGATTGACTACCCGTAGAGCAACTCAAGTCCCCAGAGTGCGGATATAATTCTATGTATTAAATAGGTGTGACTGATTGCCCGTAAATAACATAAGTCCTCAGAGCGTGGACATGACTTCAGACATTAAGCAGGCATGAGTGACCATCGGCATACAAGTTTAATCCCTAAAGTGTGGATGTGAATACCAACAAATGAGCAAGTGTGATCCAACCACTCAAACTCGTTTCACTTTATTTATGTTCCAATTAAGTTAAGCTAAAATTATTGAAGGCGGAAATTGACTGCCGACCAACTACTTCAATTCTCCCTAGAACTGGGGGCATAACTCAAGTATAAGCCCCTAATCGAGACCACGCAATGCCGGGCCTCGACTTAACATTTGGTTTATGACCTGAAGCCATGACTTCAAAACTTAACAACTGAACTCAAGTCTGTTTCGAAGACTAAAGCCTATCAAATACATTTAATGGAAATTCGAGCGCTAAAACACTTAAAAAAATAAACCTAGAGTTATGTTGAAGACAAAAGGAAACTTTATTTTTACTATTTTTTGGAAAAAAGACAAGTATAAAATCTTATTCCAAGAATTCCTATAAGGAGGGGCTGAACCCGCATCTATACACGGCCTGCAAAAAGCAAAATGAAATCCCATCCTATCCATCTACCAAAAAAAGAAATAGAAGGAACGTCTACTCCTTCGACTTCTTCTTCCTCGGCGCTAACTTACTAGAACTGCCGCTCAGATGCCTCTTCGGGCCTTTGCCTTCCTGGCCACCTTTTTCTGGTTGGTCTTCGGCCGGGGGAATTAAAGTGGCTGCTTCCTCCGAACTCACAGGAAACGAGATACTTTCTGAATACGGAGCCGGGGGAATGGTGGTACTTTCAGTATAGGAAGACAAAGGAGGCACGCCAGTATCAACGATTGTGCCACCAGGAGAAATCATACGCATAGGGACCAAGCCGGGACCTCCCACACCACCTCCAGCACTACTGACTCGCTGGTCTTGCTCTATTTCGGCTACGAAAACTACCATTATCTCATCAGCCCGTTTTGCGCTAACACCTGTAGGAATGCCACTAGTCGGGTCCTAGGAACTAGTTGTAAACACATCTTCACCTATATTGAAAGGCAGATCAGTGATTGAGTTGCTTTGGTGGCTGAGGAGTTCTTCCATCATTTGTTCATCAAGAACGAAACTGCTCTCGTGAACTCCCCGTTTAATGTAGCAGCCGTTGCGGTCATTGCCTCCGTTGCAATGGCGACCTGCTCATGATGCAAATCTTGGGTTGCAATAGGAACGGTTGGTGCATTATCTATAGCTGAATAAAGACAAGAGAAAATATTAGTGACTTCTTCCGACAATGCTCCTGCACTTAGGCAAACGAAAAAAATGTTCAGAGTACCTTCCTCAGATTGGCTCACATGTTGAGCCAGAGTGCCTTCAGAGACAAGTTTGGGTACTGGAGATAAGCGCAGTTGGTTAGGGTCATATGCCGGAGCAGTCGGAGGATCAATTGCAGATATAAGGTCAGGATGGGTCGCTGCGGGCATCTCAGAGCTTACTTCATGATGCTCAATTCCGGACCCTTCTCCAATGTCCAGATAGATGGCAGCAAGTTTTTCTTTTTCGAAATAGACGATGGCGTCATGAAGAACCTTTGGCTCATCTCCAACTAATATCCATTTTTTAAGCTCGAAGTCGTTGATATTTGAAGTGTCGCGGTCTGCCTTCTCATCCTCTACTAGCCGGCGCTATGCATTACATAGATGGAATGGGTAGTCTTAAAACTAGGCCAGGTTGCGGTGTTTTAAGACATTGACATTATATATGACCAGAAGATCCGTTTTAACTTGAGTATTTGAGTTATTTTCTATTGTATTCAGTTAATAAACATCAATAAAACAGTAAATCTTCCAAAGTGGACGTAGGCTACAATGCGAAACCACTATAAATCTCCGTCTTTTTACATTTTTGTTCGTTGATTTTGGCGTGTTTGTTAGATTAGTCTCTGTTTACATTTAAATTCTTCATTTTAATCTCTTCAAATACGTCCAAAGAGTGTTGTGCCCAATTTTGGTACAAAAAAAACCTCAACTCTCAAATTACTCGAATTCAATTAAGTACCCGAGAGTTTAAGGGGAAAACATAAACTTCGAATCAGACATAAAGCCTGGTATGAATAATAATCTATCGTCTTAAACCATTTAGATATCTAGTGAGACCATACCGCTAAGCGGAATGGGTTTTGCCCTCACTAGTATCTTATCCAAGACTTTATAAAACCATATACTATGCTTTTGCATCCACAATAATTAAAACATAGTAATTTAAGATATTATGATGATATGCAAATAAGTAAATCAATTTTGGACTTTCCATCCCCATTCATTTTGACTATCTGTCACAATTATAGTTTCTAGGGCCACTATTAACATATTAATTTTCATTGGATGACTAATAACATCTTTAATACTTATGGACTCCATGTTCGATTTTATAGTTTACATGGGATCACTAAGAACCCATTGGCCTCTGCCAATAACTTCATCGTTTGTGGGTTCTCCCAGAACCTATTGGTGTCTCCAATAACTTCCCTTTTATCCTAGTTTTCATGGGTTGACATGGACCTATTGACTTTGGTCAATAACTTAATACAGATATAGTTATGTGGGTTCACTACAAACCTATTGGCCTCTGCCAATAACTCTTTCTAATCATAGTTTTCATAGGTTTACTAATGAACCTATTAGCATATGCAAAGGGCATCTTCATACGTCATACGTCACTTTAGGAATATTCTATAATAATTACATTTTCTCTAAATGTGTTTTGTGAATTGGGATTATATAATGAAATTGAAATCTTATTGTGAAATGAGATGCGAAAAATTATTTTTAAAAATTGTGTTGAATTTTCAAATTTTTCTTCTTCAATATTATCAAAATGATCAACATACCTGTATTTTGTCACCAAAAATTAATAACTATGGACGACTGCAGCATCTGTAGTACTTAGTTTTGAGCCTCAAAATAGTGGATGTTACATTTGGTATCAGTTCATAGGTTTATGTAAACTTAAAAGGAATTTAAACCTAAAAGACTTTGAAAACTTAATCCAATGTATCTAAGAACAAGATTAAGGTTAGGATAACACTATAATAACATCCATCATTTCATTTTTTTCATTTTCCCTTTTTCCTTTTTCTTTTTTTCTTTTTTTCTTTTTTTACACATGTAGGGGTCTGCGTTCAACACGCCGATCCATTGCTGAGGCTGTGCAAGTAGGGATCGACAGGTTACAATGTTGATCCCTCCTTACTTTGGACTTATTCAACCATATGACTGATTCCTCTTCCAGTACATCCATATATATATATATATACATATATATATATATATGTATATATATCATATATGTAGACCTTCCTTCTTTCTGTCCTTCACTTTTTTACTTCGCCATTTTTATTTCACTTGCCTTTGCATAATCCTTTCTACCGAACCCAAGATACCACAAAAATTCCTTGACCAATGAGAGCTCTTCAATCCTAGACCTTATGTCCAAATGCGATATCAAGCAACCACCCAAAGTTGCTCTTCCTTCATCTTCAATCCAATAAACCTCGAATGCTCGCCTTTAATTTAACTCGTATTCCAAAGTTTTAACATAGGTATGAAATTTCTTTTAATTATACAATTAAGTTGTGAATCTTGAGCTTCTAATGTGAGTGGAAGGTGGCGACGATGAGTGCTTGGACACATGAGAGAGAGAGAAGGAAGAGGAAGAAGATGGGTTTCGGTGGAAGGCCTTGACGGAGATAGGAATGGAGAAAGGTTAGGTTCTGTATGCAATGAAATAGCGACGGCAGGGATAGGTATAGGATAGGGATCGGTAGAGGTGATGTTCTTTAGTTGATGGGAAGAAGGAAACCGAGGCATGGGATCAGAAAGGAAAGATTTTTAAAGGGATCGGTATAGAAGTCTTTAATAGAGGGATTGGTAGAAGGTGTCATAAGATAGGAACCGGTATGAAGTGGCTTAGATGAGGAATCAATGTACCTTAGCTACAAAGAGGGATTGACATTGGGTAAGTTTAGGAATGGTTCTGAGATGGTTTGAAAGAGTTCGATGAGGAGGATTTGGAGAAAGGGATCGGTATAGGATAGTGCTGTAGGGATCGACATAAGGATTATTTGAAAAGGGATTGGCTAGAGACCGCCACATGTTTTATAAACTAATCTTAGTTAACTTATTCGAACAATCAATGCTAGTTTTCCTTGCTAAACTCGAACATAAGATGATAGTGGACACTATGACATGCATACTTGAACTGTTGAACTTGAGATTGAATGACCAAACTTTCAAAACTCTTAATATAGATTGAGTAATAAACTTGCTAACATACTTAGGTAACGGACTTCATAATCCAAATGCTGATATAGTCGATCCCAAAGCCTTTGTTGCCGATTGAGATAGTCAGCGATGACGATCTCTCTGGCCAAAACTCTAAGTTTGGTCGTTTTATTTTTTCCTTTCTGATTTCAAACTAGTTATGTTTATTACATACTGCACTACACGGCACTAGTTCACACTTAACACGGGGGGAACAAGTTATTATTCTAATCTCGATTATCTACCGAGTATGGCTGATATAGATTCCAAACGCACAAAGCATTCAATTAACATGTCTTCTGATTCGTTGGCGAGACACATCGGTTCTGAAGCGATGTCAAGTTCTGCAACTATATATGGAAGCCTTCTCCATGCCACAATATAGAACAATCAAATGCTTATAACCCACAAATCGATCTCTCCTCGGACATTCCAGTCCTTCCAACGGAAATCATTAGCTATGCTCCTGATGTTGCTGAGGATGCCATTCTTCTTGATAATCTTTTGGATTCACAAGATTCTCGAATCAACAAAGCCGCTCTTCGTTGGTTATTCTCAATCCACAGAGTTGCGTTTGAGAATGTCTTAGTTCCTACAAGATAATACAGACCTCACTTGCCCCCAACCGGATATACAGCGTGCAACAAATTTATATGTTGGGCTGGAAGCGTCCTACCTTTTAATTCCTTTGTCCGGGAGATGTTTAGATATCCTAAGATTTCCCTTAAACAACCGCATCCCAACAGTTATTCTTTCATCCATGGGATTTTCCTATTATTCATGAATATTTTATTCTAAGACATCAGATTTATTTACAATTTCAAAAGATGATCGAGAAGCCCTTCTTACGTCTTCCTTGAACGTTCACCAAATTATAAAGTCTTGACGGGTGCCTAGAACAAATTTTCATTATTCAAACATGAATGGTTCAATGTGTGATGCCCTTCCTCATTCGCAAGAAGATGGTTAGAAGGACATAAGTGTTACTTCCACTTTTTTATCAAGTTCACCGACTCAAGTCATAACTTTTCCCTTGAATTTACTAACATCCGTTGTTTTTTCAAGTGTTCGTCCACATCCCGAAGGCGCTAATTTCTTTAGAGCCATTGCCGCCATCCGTGCTAATCCCTTTGAGTACCGGGACATCAAACTCCTTGTAACCATGAACTGCTATCTTTATTCGAGCTGTAGGAAGAAGGTCGCAGGATCAGACTTCCTAGAAGCCTGGCATCAGTAAGGAATATTCTATAACAAAGAAGGGAGGTAGCTAACCCCGTCTTGGCCCCTGTTGAGGGGGCTCGGGAAGAAACTAAAGAGGTGTAAATCAAAGATTCTCCAGTTGATAAACCAAGAGATGATAATGAAGGCCTTGGAAAAGCACCAATGGTTGAACGGTCGCATGTCCGGCAGTCACAAACACCCCAAAAAAGGAAAAAGAGGTTAGCTACAAGCTATGCAGAAGAAAGACTGCATCAGACTCGGAGTTTATAATTACTTCTCTCGAAGAAGAATTATCATCTCAACATTTGGAAAGCTCGTTAAAATGATTTTCCAATTTTCAATTCTAGACGATATCATGTCCTACGACTTTTCGAATATTAACATCGAAGGGTTTAACTCTCCCACATAAAGCGGAAAAGGCATCCAATCTTCTAATAAAAGGGAGAGCTTGCCAATGAGCAAAGCAACTGTTACCAGTCCGTTAGGGGGAACACTAGAAAACTCGCATTCATTTGCACTCCGCTATACACTTGTTATTGATCTTTCGTACAACAACTTCTAATATGCTTTTATTTTTTCTTTACAGGTGCAATGTCACAAACGCGAGCCTTTTATCATCTTCGAAGCTCCTTTGCATATCATCATCTAAGCCGAGATTCCGAGTCCACTCGACCTAGAGAAAAGGATGAGGGATGGGAAAAATATTATCATTCGAGGGAGCCTTCTTCCTCTCCTAAGCGAAAATCTCAATCTCACATGCCTGGTCAGGGCGAACATTCTATTCTTCTAGTTTAGAGTGGAAAAAACATTCTTATCGTGGCCGTCACATCACTATGTCTCACGAGCAACACCCTGGTCTTCAAGTTCAAGACAGTCTCATGAGCATCGATCTAGAAAGCACCCACTCACCACACCTGATCCACCCCTACCGGCTACCGCTCCTGACTCTTTTACTGTATAAAAGTTGGCTAAATTTAAAGCCACTACCCCGAAGATTTGCTTCATTAGTCCCAAATTCCTCCCTTCTATTCATATTATCCTAGGGCATGCAAAGTAAAGCTCTTTAGCATGTACGAACGATGTATTCGTTCAACTTGAATCATTCATTCATTTTGCAAAGAAAGTTTCTGAAGTTTCCATCCAGCGTCAACATGAAATAGAATGTCTCAAGTTGGAAGCCATTCATGACAAATGTATAATCAAGCACCAGGATGCTGAGTTGCTTGAATTCAAGTCCCAACTTTCATGACGCTGAAAAGAATGCCAAGGAGACGACAGAGGCGGTAAGCCGCCTGGAAACGTCTCATAAAAAAGAACTCAAAGTGGAACTTTAATGCATCAGAACACTTGCTTTAGAAAAGAACTCCTTGCAAAAGGAGAAAGATGCCTTAACTTGACGCATTGAGGAGCTCGAAGAATTGTTAAAGAAGAAAAGGGAGGAAAAAATTGAAGCTCGGGAGGAGTCACAGAAATACTACGAAGAAGTCGGTGAGCAAAGAAGCTTAAAAACAAAACTTGTCGAACAGTTTGTCAAAATTAAAGCTCGAAAAAAGGAAGCCCAAGAAGAGAACTAAAAAGAGAGGCTTGAACAAGCCAACTTCTAGGTAGAAGCCGCCATGGAGTCTGGTAGGATCGAAATCAAGGCCTTATTCGATCCACTAATTACTAAATATAATGTGAAAGTCCTACTCCACCGCGACTTAAGTTTTCTCAGCAAGGGTTACCTCAAATTGCTTGCTGAAGCCTAGGAGCATATCGTTAAGATAAAGAAAGAAGAGCTGGGCAAAGCTGAATTCAATGAGGAAGAATTAGTAAGAGAAGTGCTTCGAGGAAATGAGCCTTCAGATTTGGCCGCCACCAAACTTTAGTTTTTCAAGCTCCGCACTTACTAAAGATGGATAAGATATTGTCGAGTCTTCTAGAATTAATCCTAAGGGTTCTTCTCTAACCCAAGTAGTCGAACCATCAACTTCTCTTGACATGGAGCAGAATTTTGGCTATGATCCAGACAAGCTCGGCTTTGAATCTAAAATGCTATTTCTCATCCTTGAAGGAAGCAAGCTGGCGACTATGGAAAGTCAACTAGATGCTGGTATCATACTACACTTCACCGTATTTGAAAAGTTTTTCTTCTTCGCATGCAATGGTCTTTAACTAATACCCTTGTTTTAATAAACTTTTTAGAATTTTCGGCCCCCGTTCTAACACCCAAAAGTGGTGCCACCGTAGAGTAGCATGGGAAAATAGCTGAAGGCCGATCGCTGCTAAAGTTTTAAGGCCCGATGCATAAGCCATCGGTGCTCTTGATGAGGGCAAAACCAAAGATCCGCTCCTGGTTGATGAGTCCAATGATGTAACAATTATAGGTGCTTTGGAGCAACTTCTAAAACTAGTATGATGGAAAGGATCGAGGAGGAGGAAAAGTTGAAACAAAAAGTTAAAAGCGAGTCCGCGGATGTGGAAATCGATGATCACAATCATGTACCATTGTAAGTAATCCCACCGAGTGGGTGGATTCCTGGTGAAATCCCTCATTCGTCCACAAGCACTACGGCCAAGGGCGGCAAAGGGTCTCAAAAGTGAAGTTGAGCGGCTCCACTCTTAAAAAATCCAAAAGGGAAAGAAAGTCAAAGAAGTAGTTTTTACTTCGTTTCGTCGTACATAATTTGCATAATTGTTCCATTCCCTAGTCGTAGGTGTACGGGTATTAATCTCGGTTTTTAAAAATAACTTGTACTGGAATTTTGGCACTTGCAAATAAAAGTTTTTGTTTTAGATTAAGCATTATGTGAATTGTTACTTAAATAGTTGAACGATTACTTTCCATTCAATGTACTTGTAATTCATTGACTGCAAATTTATTTAACAATTCACTATCTTCATCTCAAGGCCTCCTTACAGTCGTAGCCACAACTCGCTGTAAAAAATGGATATGATTTGCAATATTGAGCTATCACAGTCATTCTTTGGATGATCATACTTCTGCCCTCGGTCTTAAGTTGATAAAGTACTGCATATATGGCCGAGTCCTGTCCCAGTCGTGTTTATACTCGCACCTAAGCTTCAAAGACATAGAGTTGATCAATGAATGGTCAGTTCACATTTATCTTGTATCTCTTATTCGCGCTCCGGTGATTAAAATTTTTCGGAGGATGTTCGGATCACATCCATTTGTGTTTGTTGTGGATCGATATTGACCGTCGATGTAGGGGCACGATATTCTGGCATGGATCGATATTGACCATCGACCCAGCGATTTTGGTGTGGATCGATATTTACTGTCGACCAAGAGGCACGATATTCCGGTATGGATCGATATTGACCGTTGACCCAGTGGCACAATATTCTAGCATGGATCGATATTGACCGTCGATCTAGTGGCACGATATTATGGTGTAGATCGATATTGACCGTCAACCAAGCGGCACAATTTTTTGATATGGATCAATATTGACCATCGACCCAAAGACATGATATTTTTAGTTGCCTGTAACTTCAGATGTCGTTTTAATTAGTCTTCTACTAAGGCCTCCTTGCGGACATTGCCTTAACTTATAATGAACATTAAGCTGGAGCTATAATGTGTTATCGTATTTAGATTTTAGTAGTTTGCACTCTCGCCCCCAGTCTAAGGCTAGCGGAGTTAATTCGTGGATGGTCGAATTCCATCCGTAGTTCGTTTATACTTCTCCTGTCTGTTTTAGGCTGGAGTTTATGGAATAGAGAATTGTCAAACTCCACTCATCTATACATTCATGTTTGCATCCACACTCTGGAGATATGACTTAGTTAGTGGGTGGTCGGATCACACCCAATTTGAGTTTATACTTCGGCCCACGCTCTGAGGACTTATAGTTATTTTGGGAGCAATTAAGTCGTACTCCTTTTGGGCGCCTTGATTTCATTTCAGTCCCACGGTCCGAGCAGGAATTTTTCAGTCTTCAAATTGTCGGCCATTTGTTCCTCATCGCATATCCTAATCTTTGGATCATTTAGGGAATTTTTAATCGAACAAATTAATGGAGCTCATCTTGTTTCATCCCGTCAAGGATTTGTATAACTGGTCGATTTCAAATTCCGAGAGCCTGTTCACACATAACGATACTAATTAGTTTCGTTATATACTTAGCATACAATGAAATAACAATCATATGAACAAAGGGAGCTTGAAACTTTATTCATTAAATAGAGAGGAACAAAGTAATATGTCTTATTTCATATTTGAAAAATCTAATGCTAAAGAAAAGTTCTGAAAGTAAATAGAACTGAAATGTAAATGAAATAATCTAAATGAAATAGCATCCTAAATGCTCGCTATTCCATGCTCTCGAAAGTGCGATGCCAACGACAGTCGCTAGCTTGAAAGTTCCTTCTCCAATCCTCTATTCAATGACAACGGTCCATCCCAAATCGGATTCATGTGTAACAGGGTAGGAACAACCCATTTCAGGATGAGATTCCCAACTTCGAAGGTTCATGATCGGACTTTAGTGTTGTAATATCAGGGGACTCAATGTCGGTATGTGGCAGCTCTTAAATCAGCTTCCTCGTGCTTCTCAACTATAAAGTCCAAAGATTCCAAGAGAAGATCTTTGTTTATTCTGGGATCATAGTAAGTCACTCGATGAGAAAGGACTTCAAATTCTACTAGAATAATGGCTTCGAAACCATAAAAATAGGGCGAATGGAGTATGACCAGTCGCAGACTTGTGAGTGGTTCTATATGCCTAAAGTGCCATAGGAAGTTCATCCTTCCACTTTCCTCTAGCCTTCTCCAAAAGCTTTTTTAGAATAGACTTAATAATTTTATTTATGGCTTCAACTTGTCCATTTTTCTTAGCTGAGCGACCGCTGCAAACCTCTTTTCAATACGATACCTTCAAAGCACTATCAAATCGAGTCCCATTAAACACTACAATAGTTTGCGAAAGACCAAAGCGACATAGGGTGTTTCGAACAAAAAATTTGATTGCTTTCTTGGTTATGATCGTAGCTAACGGTTCCGCCTCGACCCATTTGGTGAAGTAATCAACCGTAACAATAGCGTACTTTGCACCACTTTTAGAGATTCGTAAAGAGCCGATGATGTCGATACCCAACATAGCAAATGGCCACGGACAGACCTTTTGCGTGGTTTTTGTTGGCGGAGATCTTGGGACTTCCGCATATATCTGGCATTTGTCACATCATCTCATATAGTCAGCAGCGTCCCGGTTTGTAGTTGGCCAATAATATCCATAACGCGAGTATTTTTCTTCGCTAGAGTTTGCCCCAGTGTGATCACTGCATTCTCCCTCATGAACTTCTTTCAGAATATGCTTTATCTCATCATGAGCGATACACTAGAGTAAGGGAACCGAGAAACCTTTCCTATACATAGTTCATTCTTGCATAATGTACCATGAAGCTTTGTGAAGAACTTGTCAACTTTCATTTCTTCTTTCAGGCAAGATTCCACACAGTAAATAATCTTCAAATGGTGTCATCCACAGCTCCCTCTCAGATTCTGCCTCCAGTTTTTGATTGATTTCCATCATGTTTATACTTGGGTTATCTAATATCTTGACCAAAACTAAGCCCATCTATTATGCATCGCCGGTACTAGCGAACTTTGCTAATGAATCGGCCTCTTCGTTTTGTTCGCGTGGGATATGTGAAATGTCATAATATTCAATTTTTTCCAACAAATCCTGAACTTGGGTAAGATATGGGGCAAGTCATCATCCCTTAGCCTGATAGTCTCCTCTAACTTGATACAGCACCAACTGCGAGTTGCAAAAGATTTCAAGAGACTTCACTCTGAGTTTTCTAGCAAGTTTAAGTCTCGCAATCAACGCTTCATACTCAGCCTCGTTGTTTGTAGCAGGAAAATCAAGCTTTAAAGCATAAAAAATGACCGATTTTCAGGTTTTACAAGCACAATCCCAACTCCGAAATAGTGATCATTAGATGCTCTATGTTCTTGTTAATCGTTTACTAACATAATACACCAACCTCTGAATTCGGTTCTCCTCGCAAACCAATGCGGCACTTATAACGTGCTCTTATACAGCAAAATAAATGTACGACTCCTCATAGTCTATCGACTTTGACAAGATAGGGGGTCTCTCCAAATGAGCTCGAAATGTGTCTTTGTAGTCTGTGTTCATTCAAAATTTCTCTTTCCCTTCCTAATCAAATCAAAGAAAGGAATGCACTTGTCGGTTGCTCTAGAGACGAATCTACTTAAGGCAGCAACCTTCCCATTCAGGATTTGCACTTGTTTAATGGTTCTTTGTGCGTAGATATCTCGAATAGCCTGAATCTTCTCGGGATTAACTTCTATTCCATGAGCGATGACAATAAAGTCCAAGAACTTTCCTGATGCAACACCAAATGAACATTTCAAAGGATTGATTTACATGTTGTAATATCATAGGATGTCAAACATCTCTGCCAAGTCTCTAATGTGGTCATTTGATTGTCATGACTTCACGAGCATATCATTCACATAAACTTCCATCGTCTTCCGGACCTGATCATTAAACATTCGGTTAACTATGATAAGTTGCTTTGGCGTTCTTCAATCCTAGCAGCATTACCAGGTAACAATATAATCCAACATCCGTAACAAATCTAGTGTGTTCCTGATCAGGGATTGGCATTGGGATTTGGTTATACCTAGAGTTCACATCCATAAAAGACAATAATTAATGTCCTGCAATCGAATAAACTAGCTGATCTATCCTTGGAAGGGAAAACTATCCTTTGGATATGCCTTGTTCAAGTTTGAATAGTCGATGCACGTCCTTCATTTCCCATTTTCCTTCTTCACCAGTACAGGATTGGATATCCATTCAGGATAGAGGGCGTCGCGTATAAACCTATTGACATTCAGTTTATCCACCTCCTCTTAATAGCGACGGATCTCTCTGGATCCATGCCTCGTCTCTTTTGTTTCGCCAAAACTTATTTCGGGTCAATGTTCAATGAATGGCTCGCAATGGCAGGTGAGATTCCACACATGTTAGAATGACTCCAAGCAAATACATCTAAATTTGCTCGGAGAAAATCAATAACTTATTTCATCATTAGGGGGCTAAGCTATGTCCTGATCTTCAAGACTCGTAATCGGTCGTCATGGCTGATCGTTATATCAATCGTCGGCTCAGTCGGTGCAGCCTTGGTCTCTTTGGGTTCCTCTTCATCATTCCTTGGATCTATGCATCAAAGCCAAGGCTCAAGCCAATTCAATCTTCAACAACTTTGATGTGGAAAGATTTTCCCATACCCATTTCATTCTCCTTACGTTGAGCTTCCTCAACTCAGCTACAGAACATCCAGTCGCCAACATCAACCACGCCTACACCAATTTTAGTTGGAAACTTTGAAGTTAAACACCATAGGGCAGGAGCTACCTGAAATTCAACCTGGGCCGATCGGCCTAGAAAAACCTTGTATAGTGAGTCATCGTCCAAAATAAATAAAAAATAGGATTTGTATTCTCCTACATAAACCTTCTCCCAATTCAACGGGTAACTCTACATAACCAACAGCTTCAGTCGCTACACCTTTAAAACCATGTGAGCTTTAGATGATTTTAAATCTTTAGCCTCCATTCTCATCTGATCATATGTCTTATTGAAAATTATGTTCACTGAGCTCTCATAATCAATTAAAATCCTTCTCACCAAAGCAGGCCAATCATGGTAGAAATGAACGTTGGGTCAATTATAGGAGCCTCTACTATATCATCATCTCTAATTCTGAATACAATATCGTCTATGATTGTGCATTGCCGGTTGGCCGGAGCTCCATCCACCATATTTGCACAACACTCAAAGTCCACATGTCTTATCATGCTACCATAATGCTCCATTTCTTACCAACTTCTATCTGCAGGGTGGTGAAACAACCAACACCCCTTAGTATACCCAAAAAGGCACATTAAAGAATACGGTGCGTTATAGGTATAGCTAAAAACTTACCAAGACTAAGATTCACAAGAAAAAATAAATAAAATAGCGAAAACATTTAAAATAATAACTTATTTAAAAAATAAAAACTTCTTAAAATAAATTATAACTAAAATAGATCTCAAAATACCAAATACATTTGTCTTATGAAAACATCGTCTCAGTCACAATATCAGAGTACATACATAAAACCATCCCTCTCAACAAGTGCCAGCATATGAGAGTAAAACTGAAAATAAGAAGAAGAATACAAGAAGAAAAACTCTACAGCTGAATCTTTAACGAAATCTGAAATCTACTGTCCCTGTCTCTCCTTCCTAGGGGAAAACGATGAAAATAGAGGAGTGGGTCAGACTAAAAGTCTAATGAGTGGAAGTAACTACTAGTATTTCTTAAGCAAGGTAATGATAATAGACTTTGCAACAGTTCTAGTATAAAAGGGAATAAAGGAAAAGATAAAGCTGGAATAAAATACGGTTTAACCGTTTTCTTTGCTTGGATAGTTTTGATATCTTGATTGTTTGCACTTTTTTGAAACTGCTTTGATTAGGATGAAATCCCAATCCTAGTTTAATTATATTGAAATCCTAATTCTACCTTTTGATCGGCCTTCTATCTCTGTTGTGCGTACTGTGGGCTAGTCCCATTCTGTGGGCCCCACAGTAAAAGACACCTATAAGCGCTTGGAACTCGATAGCAACTTATCTCCCTGCACTGAGGCCGCATGCTTGACCACCATTAGCCTCGTGCTATCCGTTGCTCCATCTTTGGACCTCTTAATTACCCTAAATAGCACAAGCGCTCCCAGCTTCATCTCCGTGTGTTGTGAGACCACCAGTTCCTGACTGAAGGGAATGTTGCCGATACGGGTTCTAAGAAACAAAATCTAGTTACGCCCCTTGCCCAAATCCCCTGATTTGAGCTTCTAATTATTGACTACTTATCTACCATAAACAGCATGAGCGTGTCCAAAGGGGAATGCAGCCAGTACGGGTCATACTTTTTAATTATTGACCACTTATCTACCCTAAACATCATAAGGGGAATGCTGATTGTACGGATCCTACTTCTTATCTACAGACCACTTACCTACCCTAAACAGCATAAGGGGAGTGTTGTCGGTATGGGTCCTACTTCTATCTTTTCTTATTAACTAAGTATAGGTCTTTTTAAATAAGCCTCTTTTGTTATCTCTATTACATTGGCATATTAACTTATTCTAAGTCTTAAAATAAGCTTTTTTTATTTGCCTCTAATCATAACCTATGTGTTATATCTTTACTTATTAACTTAACTCAAAGTCTAAGTATACAAATAAGCTTCTTCTGCTATTTCTTCTTTTTTCCTTTTTAGTTATAACTACATGTTGTAACTATGCTTGCAAATATCTTAAGTTTGCCTATTTTAGTCTAAGATCAATTTACTACAATTCTTCTCATTTTACATCCCATTTTCTATAAATTCAGTATTCTTACATTTTAGTCTATATTAGGGAATTATTCTCTTTTATTTATTCATTCATGTATAAAAAGAAACTAACATTTATAGAAGAAATCCCAACGTAGAATAGATGTAAATAAAACGTAAATAACAGTAAATAACTGTAAATAATTGGGAAAACTATAATTAACAATAAATAATTTCAAATAATTGGCATAGAATAGTTAAAAGAAATAGACTGAAAAACAAGTCTAAAATTTGCATAAAAATAAACTATAAATAATTTTGCGTAAAGGTTATCCCAATATTGTAGAAAAACTACAACTATAAAAAAACCCTATTATTTTAAATTATTTAAAAATCTAAAATAATTACTTAAACACTAACCTGTGGTCCTTAGCTCTTTTCCTTTGCCTTCTCTGATCCACTTGAAGGGTAAAAATATATTAATTAAAAAGATCTCCTTGAAAAAAAATTCCTTTTAGGGTCCAGCCTCAAGCAATGAACCCAAATAGAGAAAATCTGAATGAGAAAAATAGCTAGGCCTAGGGTCTTATTTATAGTTCCATTATGGATCTCAGACAGTTGGATTTAGAGATTAAATCTAGTGTAACCATGCCATAGGCTCGATGGGAACCATTGGATTGAAGCATGGATGCACGGGATCGAAGAAAAGTTGCAAAATGACATGTTAAAATCGATCTGGATGAAGCCACGTACAAGAGTGCATTCTTAGGTAGGCGGGTCGACCTACCTGTTGACCTTTACTAGCAAGGGTCGACCTATAGGTCGACCTAGCCTCCTCTATATATATATATATATATATATATATATATATATATATATATATTGTTTCTTTGTTAATTCATATCTTCTACATACAAGCTCGGATTGACATTCTATATATGAAAATTGACCAGAAAATTACCGCGGCCACAATGGTGCAACTCTCATGGCTCAATTCTGATAATTCACAAAGTTATTTTATTATTTAATTAATTTGTTAATTAATTGCTATAACTTAAATTTTAGGTTGTTACATTCTCCCCTACTTAAGGGATTTCGTTCTCGAAATCTCTAGGGATAGAAGAATGAAATAAATATTTTCATCCAAGTTGTATAACCAACTACTCAACTATCATCCATTACATCCATTGTCCTTAAATTTTTCTAATGTGATTTATGATACATATGCAATTAGTGCAGTGTCAATGTCCCTAACTAATGCAAAAGATTAGGCGGTCTACTGATTTAGTTGACCTCCTTTCATGCAATAATGTCCGTGTTATGTATCCAAATGAATACAAACTCCCAAATGATAACTGATAGTTTTATATGCATGCTACAATCATCATCCAAATGCAGCAATCATATGATAATCATCCATTTATAGCAACAATGGAAATATGATAAAATAAAATGCAAATGTGAACACATCCATATGCATATACTCTGGCGTCCTAATTAGGCCTATCTCTAAGAGATAATAGTGCCTAGTGTAAGCATATGCATCCATTAGCATCCACTAGCAACCATTTGCAACCACGAGTGTCCATCATACATAACATGTTTACATCAAATCCTACCATGCATAAGTTTAGTCCTAAGATCTATCCTCCCAAAGGATAATAAAGCAAAGAATCTATTCAAAACTAAAGATGGAAATAGGAAATCTAGAATTTTCTATCAAAGAGATGTAGATAAGAGGTACGCATTTTCCCGTAATCAAATCAACCTTCTCCGAAGTTTTTCTAGCCATGCCTGGACCAAGTAGAAATCTCTCTGTGGGCTCCAAACAACCTGAAGGAGAATTGCATGTTCTTCCATAAAGAGCTTTGAAAGGTGTCATTCCAATGCTAGCTTGAAAACTGTTATTATATGAGAATTCCACTAAAGGAAGATGCTCCTTCTAAGTTCCTCCAAAATCAAGAATACATATCCTCACGTCTTACTATCTTATGAATATCATTTTACTATTCTTCTATAGTCTACACACATGAAGCAACAATCATAGGTTCCCACTAGTGTCTTATACACTTTATGGAAAATTTTATTATTACTTCTAAAAGTAATCACCGATATCCCCTACATAGCCTTACCCTTTTCCATCGCACCTAGGAAATGATTCCTACCTACTCCATATTTGAAAATTTGGTTTGGTATTTATCGTTACATTTCAAAAATTAAAGCTTCTAAACTTTTAAAATATCAAACCCCAAAATTTTTGTTTTTAAAAATGTTATTTTCAAATTTCCATTAAGTTCAAAGGTACTTGGTTACCTAACATTTTATCTTTCTAGACTTGCATCCTTACAGTCATTTTGAATTTACATTATTCCCCAAAGCTGGAGGGGAAAACTTTTAAATTCTATGTTCAAAACTTATTCCTCCTTTTCTTTTAAAGACCTTTACAGCTTTCCATAAAAATATGGATTTTCGAATTTAACTGTTACTAAGTTCTTCGCTTCCAAAAACTTATTTGCTTTTTCCACCAAATCATTTTTCTTTAAGATATCTTTAAAATAGACTCACATGTTTTCAAAACATCTTCTTTTAATAGATTTTCAATCTTGCAAAAATTGGAGTAGATAAGAACAATTATTTCATTAAACTCCTTAACTTCCAATTACCTAACCTTGGAGGAGTTCTTAACTTACTATAAATTGGGACTACAAAGGCAAGCAACCAGTGCTCATAATCAATGAAAAATATATGAAATTTCAATTGCTTATCTTTCTCTACTAAGGATCACTATAATATCTCTCTAACTAATACAATCTCTGATTATTACACTTCGTATTACACCTAATGGTTTTACACCTTAATATATTGGAATTACTTCCTTTTATAATGAACTATTAACGCTAAAACCTTCTACGAAATTTTTAAAAGAGGACTTTATATTGTTGTAAAATTACAAGGAACTTATATTTTATTTTTCGAAATAGGCTATACAAAATATGGTGCTTCCCATACCTTGTATATCTCTTTCACGTATTCCTTATAACTTGCAAAAAACATCTTTAATTATGATTTGGTTTCATAGAAAATTTTATCATTATTCATTTTATTCCAATAGATTAAAGTACGTTTAATCTATATTCTCTTACAATAGTCAATTTCTATGAAATTTATTAATTTCCTCATATTTAACTTCACTTTTCTTTTCATAAAAACTCATTTTCAAAACTGTTTTAATGTATACATAGCTAGAAAACATTTTCTTATGCTTACTATAAAAAAATAATTGTACTTACAAACCACTTTATTTCTATACTTAGAAATCATCTTTAAAAGACACTTTTATTTAGGTCAAAACAAATGTTGCATAAAACATCATTACTACAACCTAAAAATATTAATGTATGGATAAATACTAATAAATCTCATATACTGTGTAAAACATTTCCTTTGGAAGTCACCTACTATAACACTAGTGTTATAGTCTATGCTCCCTTTATTTTTCACAAAAACATCTATTACAACAATAAATGTTGGAACATATGTTTCCGATACTTAGTATAGTCTAGGTTTTTATATTTAAATCTTTGTTTACCTACGAAGAAACTAGCGAGCAATATATATGCTCTATAATTCTTCAAAAAGAATTTCAGTTTTAACAAAATTTACATCATAAAACCAATTTAAATTTCATATCACTATTTTTCTCAAAAACCCAATATTTACTTCTTTAAAAACATTGACAATTATATTTTTCAATTCTAATAATTTTATTTTATTGGGTTAGACATAAAGTGGATTTTGTTCTCATAACCCTAGGAGTACCCTTCCTAAACCTTTTTGAAATCTCATTTCCTTACTAAAGTCTTTTTTTTCCTATTCCTCTTATATGCTTATATTTGAAATAATTATAATTTTGCAACTACATACACATGGGCTTTCCCCATTTCAACTGAATCTACTGTACATCTCCAGTCTTTGCCTACCACTCTTTGGACTTCCATAATCGAAATCTAAATGAACAAAACCATTGCTTAAAATTCTACCATACGTAGACCTTCTATAGGCCCCACGAAACACATTCCCTTACGCCAAAAGTGACACTTGCCTTCAACCGATGCATGCGAAGTGTACAAAGAACCTCCTCAAAATGTCTGGGAAATCTCTAATGACTGCAATGGAATCTAGCATTCATAGTGATGAATCAAGGGAATAAAGGAAGCTCAACATGATTGACCCCAGTGGGTTGTAAGAAACCTCGAGAGTCCTACCACTGCATGTCTCTAGTCTAACAACTCTCCTCTCGTAGTCGAATATCGCTCCATAAGTGGGTAACCAATCCATCACTAAAATCATCCATACCCCGAAAATCCCAATAAATAGGCATCACAATCAAGCTCTACACCTAGTATAAAAAATTTCAAACCCTACAAATCATGGATAAATGTGGCGATCTTCCTATGGGATTTGAAACAACTATGGGGTCTACTACTAAAAAGACATCTAAGTGCAAACAATCAACTAAAGAACTCGAAATGAAAGAGTATGATGTTCCAGAATCAAACAGAGTCCGAATGAGAAAATCAAAAATAAAGATCAAACCTTCCACGCTGTCTTTCCTACCTATATCTAGTCCGCTTTTGGAAGGTGTTGCATCCAATGCCTAAATTTTTGCGGTAGGTGCACGCACTACATGCCCTGTCTTTTGAGGACAAACTTTACTAAAGTGACCAGGCTGTCCACAATTGAAATACTTCCCCTTCATCCCTGCCTTCTTACATTCTTTTGCCTAATGACCGGGCATCCCACAACTATTGCATTTTCGATTTTCTTAATCTGCTTCTGACTGCCTCCAATCCTAACAGTCTAAACATCCGCACCATATTCCTTAACCAAGCTCATGCCTCCACGAAATCCTCTGTGCCGAAAAACGTTCTGCCTCCTAGACTAGCGAATCCTTGTATAGCCTAGAAAAATTGGCTGCTACAAGTAGATTAATGGGATCTCCACCTATTGGTGCTGTATTGGATGCTTGCTCTTGCAACCCTGGTACCGTAGCTTTATGGAACCAGTCAGCCATACTATGAAAGAAACGAAAATTTAGGCTCGAAAAAATCGAAAGAAGGTTGAACTAGACTTTGAGGGGATATTTATAAAAACACTTTTATTCTTGAAAAACTATTTCTATAATAAGACTTTCTTTCTAAAAATACTTCTAGTCTGAAGATATGCTACTTTTAAAAAATAAGTTACTTTTGGAAAATACTTTACGTTTTTTAAGACAAGTTTTTAGGAATTCTGTAACCTTAGGCTCTGATACCAAGTGAAACACACCACACTCCTTGGTATACCCAAACATACTAAAGAATATGGTGCATTATAGACATAGCTAAAAACTTACAAAAACTAAGATTCAGAAGACAAAATAAATAAAACAGCAGAAACATTTAAAATAATAACTTATTCAAAAATAAAAACTTCATAAAATAAGTCATAACCAAAATAGGTCTCAAAGTACAAAATACATATGTCTTATGAAAACATCATTTCAATCACAATATTAAAGTACATACATAAAACCATCCCTCTCAATAAGTGCCAGTACATCAAAATAAAACTGGAATGAAGAAGAAGAATATATGAAGAAAAACTTTGCAGCTGAATCTCTAAGGAAATCTGAAATCTACTATCCCTGCCTTTTCTGGAATATGGGAAAAAAAGAGGAAAAAAGAGGAGTATGCCAGACTAAAAGTCTAGTGAGTGGAAGTAACTACTAGTATCTTAAGTAAGGTAAAGATAATAGACTTTGCAACAGTCCTAGTATAAAAAGGAATAAACGAAAAGAAGCTGGAATAAAATACGATTTAACTGTTTGCTTTGCTTGGATAGTGTTGATAATCTTAATTTGTTTGCACTATTCTGAAACTGCTTTGATTAGGCTGAAATCCAAATCCTAGTTTACTTAGGCTGAAGTCCTAATTCTACCCTTTGATCGGTCTTCTATCTCTGTCATGCCTACTGCGGGCTAGTCCCATCCTTTGGGTCCCACAGCAAAAGACACCTACTAAGCGCTTGGAACTCAATAGCGACTTATCACCCTACACTGAGGCTACATGCTCGACCAACATTAGGATCGTGCTATCTATTACTCCCTCTTTGGACCTCTTAATTACCATAAACAGCAAAAGCGTGCCCAACCTCACCTTCGTGTGTTGTGAGACCACCTGTTCCTGACTGAGGGGAATGCTACCGATACGGGTCTTAACAAACAAAATATAGTTGCACCCCTTGCCCAAATCCTCTGATTTGAGCTTCTAATTATTGGCCACTTATCTATCTTAAACAACATAAGCACGTCCCAAAGGGAATGCTGCCAGTACGGGTTCTACTTCTTAATTATTGACCACTTATCTACCATAAACAACATAAGGGGAATGTTGTCGGTATGGGTCCTACTTCTATCTTTGCTTATCAACTTAGTATAAATCTGTCTAAATAAGCCTCTTTTGTTATCTTTGCTATATTTGCTTGTTAACTTATTCTAAGTCTTAAGATAATCCTTTTTCTGTTTGCCTCTAATTATAACTTGTGTGTTATATAACTTTACTTATTAACTTAACCCAAGGTCTAAGTATAAAAATAAGCTTCTTCTCCTATTTCTTCTATTTTCTCTTTTTAGTTATAATTACATGTGATAACTATGCTTGCAAATATCCTAAATTTGCCTATTTCAGTCTAAGTCCAATTTATTAAAGTTCTTTTCGTTTTACATTCCATTTTCTATAAATTTAGTGTTCTTATATTTTAGCCCATACTAGCAAATTATTCTCTTCTATTTATTCCATTCACATAAAAGGGAATTGAGAAGAAACTAAAATTTACAGAAGAAACCCAAGATAGAAGTGATGTAAATAAAACGTAAATAACTGTAAATATTGTAAATAAATGTAAATAATTGGGAGAGCTTTACTTAATAATAATAATTGCAAATAATTGAAATAGAATAGATAAAAGAAAATAGACTGGAAAATAAGTCTATAATTTCATTAAAAATAAACTGTAAATAAACTTGCATAAAGGTTATGCGAAAATTGTAGAAAACTACAACTATTAGAAACCCTATTATTTTTAACTACTTAAAAATTTAAAATAATAACTTAAACACTCACATGTGTTCCTTAGCTTTTTTCCTTGGCCTTCCCAAATCCACTTGAAGGGTAAAAGTATTTTAATTAAAAAGATCTTCTCCTCGAAAAGATATTCGTTTTGGGGTCCAGCCTTAGGCAATGAATCCAAATGGAGAAAATCTGAATGAGAAAAATATCTAGGCCTAGGGTCTTATTTATAGTGTCACTTACGGATCTCAAATCGTTGGATTTGGAGATTAAATCTGCTGTAACCACATCATAGGCTCGATGAGAATCGTCGGATTGAAGCAAAGACGCAAAGGATCGAAGAAAATTTGCAAAATGACATGTTAAAATCGATCTGGACGAAACCACGTATGAGAGTGCATTCTTAAGGTAGGCCGGTCGACCTACCTATAGACCTTCACAAGCAAGGGTCGACCTATAGGTCGACCTTGCCTATGTGAGGGTCAACCTAGCCCCTTATACACACACACACACATACATACATACACACACACACATACATACATACATACACACACACATATTGTTTCTTCATTAATTCATTCTTCTACGTACAAGCTTGGATTTTGACGTTCCGTATATGGAAATTGACTAGAAAATTACCATGGATAGAATGGTGCAACTCCCAGGTCTGACAATTTTACAAAGTTATTTTATTATTTAATTAATTTGTTGATTAATTACTATAACTTAAATTTTAGGTTGTTAGAGCGGTCCTCTGACTATTGTGTTAATCACTGTTCTTCCATCGGTCCGTGCAGGTTCCTCAGCCCTGCATGGAGCTTGTCCTCGATTGGGATCAGATGTCCCCTGTCCGCCATCCTATGAAGCTTTTGCAAACTGTTGCAATTACTTTTTCCGAATCAACCTTTCGATAACATCCTGGAGATGCCTGCATTCATTTGTATTGTGCCCATAATACTCATGAAACGGACAGTATTTTTCGGTCTATTTATGTCTCTTTATCGTCTCTCTTGGAAGCGGCTTCCTATATTGTATGGTATTGCATGGGGATAGATAAATGTTCTCCAGGGATGTGTTTAGTGGTGTGTAGTTGTCATACATAGGAATCCTAGGTCTTGGTCTCCCAGACTCTCTTTTTCGGTCTTGATTCCTATCCTCATTTCTCTTTTGTTGATTCGGCTTGTTCTTAACATTAACCTGGACTTTCCCAAAACTATCATCACACTGCTTTATTGCAATGTTGCTTCGTACTGCTTCTCCTCTCGGTCCCACGACATTATTTTTCCTAGAGGACTTGTCTTCCTCCTTTCTCAGAAACTAAGATGCCGTTGAATAGAAGCGCTCCAATGTGACCGGTGGTTTTCCAACTAGCCAATCACCAAACTCGGATTTCCAGTCAATCCCTCTTGTCATAGTCATAAGTATAGCATGATCGTTTGGGTTACTGACTTCCATAGCAGTGGTGTTAAATCTTTCCAAATGGTCCTTCGATGATTACCCCGAAGCCTAGATTACGCTAGAAAGTGACAACACGTCTTTAGGATGAGTAGCATGCATTCAAAACAGCTCCATAAACTTGGTTGCTAGCTCGTCAAAACTTAAAATTGACCGCGGGGGTAGTCTCATGAACCACATCGTCTAGAAAGGGTTATAAGAAAGCATCTACATTTGGCTATGTTATTGGCTCTTACAAAATCCATCAGCCATTCGTATCTCACAATGTGCTGCCTGGGGTCAGTTTTTCCCTCATAGGCAGATATTGAAGGCATGTTGAATCTTCTCAAATATTCCACATGCAAAAAATTATTACTAAACGGGGGATGGCTTCTTGATATTCCCCGGTCATCATTAGTCAAACCTTGGCTCTCTCACCAACTGTCTAACCATCGCTGATAAATCTGGCATCTAGATGGGTGGTGCCAAGCAAAGGTCGTGCTTACCTTGCGTGAATGATCCAGTTGATGTCTACTGGTCGTTTCACTCCTTCTTGGTCCATCATCCTCTTGATGTACAACTTGGACATTCATCTCGTCATCATTTCGGTGAGGTACCTAGTTAGCATTTAATCGAACTTCAACATCTAGGCTTACGGGTATAGCTCCTGCTTAATTCCCATGTGTTGCAGGGGAATCCCTCGTCTGGAGGAGGTATCGGTACCGATCACTAGGGAGGGATCGGCAAAGATTTGTCTTAGCATACCATACTGGTCTGCCAAGAGATGCTCCGATGTTCCTACATGATCTCCTATAGCCTAGCGATGCCTATGCCTATAGTATTCATCCGATGAGTTGGAACTCTCCGACGCCGAATAAAGAATGGGACCCATTCTGGCCTTCCCATGCTGTTGTTGAGCAATATGGTTCATTAGGATAGCATTAGTCTGAATTTGTTCATTTAGCTGTCTATGGCTTTCCATCAAATCCCTCATCAAGTTATTAAATTTAGCTCTGGTTATAGAATCAATAGGGTTTTGGATATCAATAGGATCAACATTCAGATTTGCAGGTTAGTTGCTCGGAGCTCCTTGTTGAATGCTGGCAGTTTCACACCCATCCACATTCTGAGAGTTGATCTGGTATGCCTCACCATTATCGATTTCCTTGCTTAGATTTTGGTAAATCTAAATAGTATATGCAAGTTTATGTAGATGATGGATCTCCTTTCGGGGATTTGTCCAATCCTGTAGCAAGAAAGGGGATCCTAAGGCACTGAGAATCGGGTTCTCAATGAAATCACCAAAGTGTTTGCAACAACTTGGCCACAAACACCAACAAATAGGTTTGTGTAGTGAAGTAAATGAAGAAACTAAATTAAAACGGTGGAATATAGCAATATAATAAGCAAATCAAAATAGAAACTAAGAACAACAGGACTTATAGTGGTTCGACGTCGATTGCCTATGTCCACTCTAAATACTTTCTTTATTAATTCATTATAAATCTTGATTACAATAGCAAATAGTAAGATAGTAATGAAAAAGTTGATTACAATAAAAGAGCTATGTTATTAGCAGCGTCCAGAACCTTAGAATGACCCCCTAGGTCGGTATTTATAGGTGAAGGCGACCACCAATCTCTCTGAAACTTCGACTACAGGACCTCATTACCCATATGGGCCCAACATAAGGATCAATAGGCCTAAATCCCAGTGAATAGGAATCGGTACCAATCCCCTCATTAGTTTATTCTGGTGCAGCGATCCCTATGGTAGTTTCTTCATGCTTAGATATGATGGCTCCCTAAATATCATGTTAACTGGATGTATGGAGATTGTGTTTTTAGTTAATCTTTGGTTTTAACCCATTTTGAAGTAATTTATGCCGACCCCTTCTAAGAGAATCATGCCGATCCCTTTTGCATGGCATGCATACTCATTCATGTATATTTCCTGAACTTTATTATATAATGTCGATCCCTCCGCAACCAAAATCTTATGCCGACCCATCATCATCCATAATGATATGCCGATCCCTTTTGCTCTATAAGACTATGCCAATCCATCCTCTTTTATAATACTCTGTCATTCCCTCCTATTCCAAATACCATGCCGATCCCTCCTCTTCCTTAATACAACGCTGATCCCTTCTTTGGCTCCACAAGGCAATGCCGACCCCTTCTAACTCATAGGGCTATGCCGATCTTTAATGTTCCTATCCAACAATCATATTTCTAGAATCCTGCATCATCCATCTATCAACTCCATTCAATTCGGCTTCGTATAACCATCCGACCTCTACTTTCGAGTCCTATAGCCATTGCTCCATGGTCATCCTTCTTGTACAATAGTCGAGTCTGTCTTGCATAATCAGTCCAATATAGCCGAATCAGGATGCCGGGTAACAGGATCATAATGGATAAATTGACCAAGAGAACTCATTTCATTCCTGTTAAGTCAACCAAGATGGCATCAGCTTTGGCTAATTTATTTATGAAGAACATAGTTAGACTACATGGGATTTCTAGTAGTTTAGTTAGTGATAGTGATACATTATTTACTTGTGACTTCTGGAAGAGTCAACAGGAATTGTTAGGTTCCAAGTTTCACAAGAGTTCCGCTTATCACCCTCAGACAGGAAGGCAGACAGAGAGAGTCAATAAGGTACTCGATTATTTGTTGATAGCCTGCAACTAGATTTTAGTGGATTATAGGAAGACCAGCTACAATTGGTCGAGTTTTCCTATAATAATAGTTATTAGACTAGTATGGGAATGGCACCTTTTGAAGCTTTGTATGGAAGGCCATGCAAGTCGCTGGCATGTTGGTTGGAAACCAGAAATGGGTTAATCATAGGTCCAGATCTAGTGAGAGAAACAACAGAGAAAATTGAGTTAATTCGAGGTAGGATGAGAGAAGCTTACTCTAGGAAAAAAACTTACGTAGACAGAAGGTGTCAGGATCTAGAGCTCTCAGTTGGAGATAAGGTTTTCATTAAAGTATCACTGATGAAGGGTGTGGTACGTTATGGAAAGTCAGGGGAACTAGCACCAAGATATGTTGGATGTTTCCCGGTTATAGAGAGGATCGAAAAACTCACATATCGAGTAGAGTTACTGAGAAGTTTGGCAGTGTCCATACCGTTCTTCATGTTTCTCATCTTTGGAAGTATGTGCATGATTCAGAGACTACTATCACCATGACTGCATTAGAAGATTTAGCAGTAGAACCAGATCTGACTTTTGTTAGGCAACCAGTTCAAGTTGTAGTGAGAGATGGGAAGAAATTAAGGAACAGGATAGTCTAGTTGGTGAATGTTTAGCAGAGCGAAAACGAGAAAGACTGTACTAGGTAGACAGAGGACAAGGTTAGGGATACTTATCCTAAGCTATTGTGAGGGTATATTCTATATTTTAGTATTTATAGTTGGTAGGATATAATAGCTTTGGTTGCATGTTTGTTATGCTTATTTTGTAGTCTTTACTAAATTTCGAGAAAGAAATTCTTAAAAGGGAGGAGCCTCTAACAACCCAAATTTTTGTTCAAAATTATTCAGAAATTTAATTGGATAGATTATATAACAACGCATCTCCTCGACCCTGAAGAATCGACACTAATACATCCATGGTATTCACATGGCGTAAACCCAAGTGTCGGTGAGGCAGATTATCAGGGGTAAAGTAAAATAAAAGTAAAATATAGGAACACAAATTCTCACTTTTGATTCATTATACAGATCGATAGTACATACAATCACTCTCACTAGGGAAGGGTGTGAAGCTAAGAGAAGTTTCCTTCTCCACCACCAAGCAGATATATGTTGATAGAGATCAATTAATGTGATTTTAAAATGCAACGTTAGACATTGGTCCATACAAGTTCGTTCCGGGACTAAATGAAACCGAAGGCACTCCTCCTACTGTAACGACCCGTAAATTTCGATAATTTAAATGGTTAATTTAATAAGATTTTGTGATTTAATATTGGAAGAAATAAAAATTTGTGAACTATTAATGAAATAATGACTAGAATGAAATGAATGATGTTACTGAAAATTAATCACTAACAAATTTGAATGAAATTCCAATTAATTAAAATACTAAAAATGTTATACTTGGTTATAAATTGAATATAAGTAAATAAATGTAAATATTAAATTTACTAATAAAATAATAGATAACTTATGGTAATCGAATAAAAACAATATTATATAAGTCATTGTAACATTTGTTTGTAAATAATAAACCTAAAATGTGATTAAAAGTAATGGCGACAAATTATTATGTGTTACCTATTTATTTAACCGGTTAAACTGAATTGGAAATCAATTAAACTTAAATGAAATAAAATGTTACATTGATTTGATTTAAGACAATAACTATAAGTTGTGAATGTAACCAAAGGAATAAAATGTTTATTTTATTCATAAGGTAATAATTGATTAATAAGAGAATGAAATCAAGATAAATAAATTAATTAAGATTTTTTGATTATAATTAATGTGTGAAATTGACCAAAATTCAATGAAATAGAAATATAATAGTTAATACAAATAAAAGATGGAAATTGGAATATATTAATGTAATGAAAGGCTAAACAAATGTTAACTGTGTTATTAGACATATAATTGGTTGAATATAAAGGTGGAAATCCAATATTAGCCAATTATTGAAACTAAATTATAATTAATTGGATTTAATTACAGTTAAAATTGAACATTGTAATGAGTAAAATAATTGACATTGAATTTATATGTAGAACTTTTTTTAAACTATTATAGATGTCCAAGCAATCAAAAATGATGGAAATTGTTAGCTATTAACTTTGGAATAAAAATGTGCTTTAATTAATTTAATTAATGTGAAAATAGCCATTTTGGCCACTGATGCGGATTTCAACGAAACCAGTTTCATCGTATCCGTAACGGTGAATTATTGTAGGATTTCAAGTTTTGTAGCGATTGGACTTGTCATTTGATCGTACGGACTCGAAAAGCCTAGAAATCAATTTAATCGAAATCAATTTGAAATAAGCTAATTTATCACAACTTCTTCATACAATTGAACTAGGAATTAAAACCTGTTCCATCGTGTTTGAAATTATCAAAAACATTTATTTTGATATATGGGATGATCAATATAGTTTCGGAGACAAAATGGGCTTTTCGGGTCATTTATCGTTCAACTTCCAAATCAAATCTGGTCCATTCATTCCTATTTTTGGTCTACCTATAAATTGTCTGTTATAAATCCTAGCTCCTTCTTATTTCATTTGTTTGTATGTACAACTCCATTTGCTTATCCTACTCAATGGCAGACAAGAAAATTTCCAATTCAATTCCAAATCAAATTTCAATTGAAAATTTAAACTCCTAAAATTATATCGAATTATATATCGATTTGAAGCTCTTAATGAGCGCAAGCCAAATCTGTAGTTCATTTCTCGATCTAAGTTTTTGTATGCCCAGAATTCGATGGTTTATTGTTGGTTGTTCATCACGTTTCGATGAATGTCGATGGATCATTAAAGTAATAGTACTAGTGTGTGCAGAGGACCGAGGGGAGTTCATCGGCATGGTTCATTGGACGAGATGATGGTTGCATTGGGGGGTAGAATTTAATTAGGGTTTCTTATCAAGCGGTGGTTGGGGCATATGCATGTCGATCTGACGTGGCAGGTGGGTCGCATGGCGTAGGGTGGTTCAATCATGGACGACGGCTCCTCTGAAGGCGATGGACGCGGCCGCGATCGACCGGTGGCATGCGATGAAGACCTGTTGCCACTTCTGTGTTGAGCATGTCTGGATGTACCAGGGTTTCATTTTTTCGGTGACGTGTAGGTAAGAGTTGACATGGCATGTTGTTTTTTTATTATTTGGTTATCTTATTTGTATTATAATTGTTTAACGCTTTAATTTGCATAACTTTCACGTATGAGGTCTGATTTACGCGCGGTTTTCTCTACTGGGATTGAATTGAAATTTCGAACATTTTGATGCCAGTTTGATGAATTCTGTGACTGTTTGAATTTGGACCTTATTTTGAATTTCAAATAGATTTGAATTCAAAGGCGAGTGATGTGACCCGCGCACAACTTCTAAAATTTCTTATGTTAGTTATGTTAAATTTATGATGTAATTTGGAATTTAATTCTGGCTGTTTGATATTTTTAAATTGCTAGTCCTGTTAATATGAATTTAACTTAGATTAAATTGTCATTTTATTTATTACTGATTAAATTTCGAGTTAATTACCTGTATATAACAATCTGTTAATTGTTGATATTTATTGGTTGAATTGGATGATGAGTGCGATGGATGTTTGAATTTATTATAGGATGATTGGTGCTATAATTGATTTATATATTGTTATCACGCTGCAAGTTCCCTATTGGTTGAAATGATACATACTCGAAAGATCTATAGATTAAGGAAAAATCGTTATGGGTTGAAATGGTAGATTCGAGCGATTTTATAGATGTTATTTAGTTCGGAATTGCAGTTTGAAATGATATACAACCATAAATATTAAATTGCAGAGTGAAATGATAAATATCCGTATCACTTGACCCTAGGGTAGAGAATTATATACAGACACCGGATTTGTTGAATTAAATGATTTTAAAATCCTTAGTTTTGAATTTAATTAAATGATGTTTGGAAATAAAATTTGATTTATATAAACTGAATTATTATTGAAATCAGGTTTATGTAAAAATGTGAATTAGTTTAAAGGAATTGTTTTAAGAAATTAAATTGAAATTTTAAAAGTTGAATTTAAGAAATAAGTGAAATTTTGACAGAATTGAGTTATTTGAGTTGCTGGAAATGTAACCTCGAAATGTATTGAAATTGGAATAAATTAAAGTGATAATTTGAAAATGGACTGGAAGCGATATTGAATTAAATAATGTATTAAGAATTGAAAATTTTAAAATCTGGAATTAGGTTTTGGAAATTTAAAATAGTCAAATGTGTTGAAATGTAATAAATAGTTTAAATTGATATAAATTTTATATTCATGTTTTAATATAAAAAGTTTTTAAAATATACTATCTTAAAAAATTTAATTATTAAGATTTTCAAACTATTAAACTAATTTAACATATATTAACTATATTAAATCATTTTAACCCATTTTAAACCACTAAACTTATTTTAAAGTAATTAACCCATTTAACTTAAAATCTAATTAATCTATTTTGAAGCTACTTAATCTATTTTAATTATATTTTATCTATTTTAAATTATTTAACTATCTTAAGTCAATTTAACAGTATCATTAATCTATAACAAAACTATTTTAGAGTATGTTAACTATTTATTACTTTTTTAACTATTTATAATTGTTTAAACTTACTCTAAATTTCCTGACTAAATAAAGTAGAAGTGTTTTTATTCAATTCTTTGGTTTGAAAGGTAATACGGTTAAATGATGTTATAACATAAGTTGAGATTTAAATGTTATAATTAATCGGATATGATGATTTTGAAGTGAGGATTTAACCTATTTTGGAAGTATGATTTTGAAAGAAATTATGATTTTGAAAACGATATGATTTCAAAGGTAAATATGAATTCAAAGAGAATATGATTTTGAAAGTATTATGGTTTTGGGAATATAATATTTTGATATAAATTATGAATTGACTTTTCAAATGTAAAAGAACCATCTAGTGTGTAATAAGCGATTGGTTGTTAAAGAGACCGGGATCAGATATTGTCATACTCTCAACAATACCGAAAACCACTTTAACAACTGTGTACGTGGTGGAGATTCTAGAAATGAAGTAGGATGGTTTAGTGAAAGATTTTTATATGCGGTATGACGTGACCCTAACTCCCATGGGTCAGCTTAGATGTGACTAAAACAGGAGTTATGCCGGGCCAAGTGAGGTCATTCCTCCTATCAGACACATTTCTTTGGTAACACATATGTTGCTTTGTGATCGATTTGGTGGCCACCCTTGATTTTTGATTTGTTAGGGTGTTCCAAGGTGGGCGGTAGTAGCTGCTATGCGTTACCACCATTCCGGATACGCAATTGGTATATCTACCCTGGCATTGCCTCGAGTGCCGTGTTCACATATCCTAGCGTGCCTTCTACGAGTTTGTTTTGCACCATACCTATGGAGTGCCCTTTGTGTAAACCTCTCGGAGGAGCGTACGATACTATATAGACTATGGGAATATTTACAATGTGTTAAGGGGGATATGGGTAATGCCTCAATGCTATTTTAATACTTTTACTCTACTGTAGACATATTATAATAGTGTACTGTACTACATAGCAGATAGTTTAACGGATCCTTATGAGATGTGAATCTCGAACATCTCTTAAGTTAATGCACTCACGTTAGACACTGGATAGGAGATATCAAACCTCAGAAACATCTCTGACGTCGTTCCACTTATATTTTTACCGTTGATTTAACTTACATAAGATCTTTTAGTTCTGACTCGAGTGTTTTGTCTTTTCAATTCGCTCGGATCATCCTAATCATTTCAGGGTTGAAGACTTTATTTTTGGTGGACAAAGTGAAGATTTATACTATTATTATTATATTTATTCCACCACATCTTGTGTTCCATTGCATGTTATTATTTATTCATTCTTATTATTTGCAACTCCGACTCTTTGTTGCATAAGTAAAATCAAATGTTTTGTAGACAGCTTCATGAACTGTTATTTGATTATTATATTTTATCATTCCGCTGCGAGATTCTATTTTTTTTCTTTCTCTTCTTTTTCTTATCTACCCCATAACAATCGGCCCTTTTGAATGAATTGCGTTCGGCATGTGTGTCTGCTTAAACATCCAAAAAGGCAGGTCGTTACAGTTGGTATCAGAGCTTTGGTTTAGCGATAACCATAGTTTTATGGGGTCTGACTCATATTAACTAGGGTAGTAATACCCTAGAATGAGTCGTTGAGTGTATATATATAAGTGAATGTATTTGTTAGTGTTATAAAATGTTTTATATTGTGATAATTTGTTCCCTTTTGTATTTATTAATTTTGGTTGGACGCTATGACATCGATAGGGATTTCTAAACGCTTAATAGGACAGACCAACACAATATTTGTTTTGAAATATAGGTAAATGAAATAATTTTGTCTATTATATATCTTTTTATATAAAATAATAAATTTTATAAATGATATATTTGGTTGCAATATATTTGTTTGTTAGGTAATGAAATTTATAAATAATGGTTGAAATGAGATTGAAAATAAAATAAATATAAATTGAAAATTTTAGAACTTAAGTTCCGAGATTTTGACAATTTTTTCGAAGGATTTTGGAATATATAAGTAGTACTTGGAAGTATTTTCTGATAACAATATTTCAATATAATTTGAAAGGAGTATTTTAATGGAATTTTGGAAAGAAATAAGTTCTGTGCTACCCTTTCTGTCGTTGGGTAATAATTTTGATGATGAATGCACGGATCATCGACATTCATTTTCGAGTTTCAAAGTGGAAAGGCCATTGTAGTGGTTTTACTGCAAATTTGTTTTGATAAAAAAATATAAATTCTAAATTTAAATACGATTGGATATAAGTTATATATATCTATGTATGGTTTTGAATGATTTGAAATGGAACCTGACATCTAGTTCTTAAATTTCTGTAAATTAGAGATTTCAATTATTGTAATGTAGTGAAACTCTAAATATATTTAATAATTGGAACCTCTAAAATGAACATAAGAAAGTAAATTCTAAGTTATAAATGGAATGTACAAAATATTTGGAACTTGTAACTTGAAAACATAAGAAAATGAAAAAAAAGAAATGGAAATTATTGAGAGTTAAGTTAATTAAGACAAATAAGTAAACTTGTGTAATTTTAAATTGCATTCTTTAAACATATATATAACCTACCAAAATATAAAGGTTGTGATGTTTAATAAATAAATGTAATGGAATATTATACAAGTAAAACTTAAATAATGAAAGTGTTCAATGGAATTTCCTTTATAAATAAGAATTTTTACATTTTAATGATTATAAACCTAGATTAATGAATGGATATGCTAAGTAATGGAATTGAACATGAATACCATAAATAAATGAGTATAAACTTAAGTTAGTGTTTGAAGCTATTTATAATTATTGTAAATGACAAAATGAATATTATATTAAATTTAATTAATCCTATACTTCAGAAAGTGTTGTAAAATGATTCAGAAAATAGATTTGATATTCAGTGACCCTATATAAGGAAATGAAGGTAGATTAAAAAGTAAATACTTAAGTATGAACTTGTACATTAATGAATATAAATATCTAATGGAAATCAAGTACAATTTTATAAGTGTAAACTAAACTGCAATAAAATTTATGTAAAACCTAAATAATGAATTCGTTGATTATTATAAACAATTGAATGAAAATAACTTTGTAAGAAATGAAGTGTTATCCCGCCTTTTGGTAAGGACGTGACACCAAAAGAGTGACTGGAAACCAAAGATAGTTCTCCTTGATTGCCAGTTATGTACAGGTCGGTTCGATAAATTTTGTCTGAGTCCAAATCAAGCTACAATTGACAAGACATGACACGCAAAGCTATAAAAGCCAGCTTCCTATATTTCAAGTCAATCGGAGTTCGTCTGCTCGAGATATGATCGATACGACTCAAGTGATCAAGCTGTTCGTATCCATCAAAAGGCCTGTTCGAATTGATTTGCTCAAACCCATCTGGGACTATACTATTCGTATCCATCTAAAAGAACCTTGTTTGTATCGATCAAGCATCGACCATTTGCATCGATCCACCAGTGCGCTTCACTTAGTATCCATCATGAAGCCACTATTCATATCCTTCAAGGCCAAGCAAAGCCAATACTTCGTATCGATCGATACGAACAGAGCAAAATGATCGACATGAATAGAGCGAGTTCTGATCAATACAAACAACATGTTACCGATCGATTCGAACAACATGTTACCGATCGATTCGAACAAGGCATGTGCATAGGGAGACTCGGTTGATTCGGTAAGAACTTTGGATCGATCCTAAAATCAAGCACCATGTCAACATGTAGACGCGTGCTCAACATCGATTCGAACTGATCGATACGAATGTATCGATTCGACCCAAACATCCGGCTGAAAACTCAAAGTTGCATCAATCATAACTCACAACCTACAAGTCCAAGTGCCACCAAATTTTCACGGGAGCTTACGTACGACCTAAGGAATGTTCATGCCAAATTTTGAATCGATTGGATCAAATGTTGATCGATCTAAAATTCATTCGTGTCAATCACGAATCGAGTCAAAATAATGTGGGAACAATCGCATGGGTCCACTCATGTGCCAAAAGAGGTCTCCTGATATCTAAGTCAGATATTTGCATCCTACGCCTATAAATAGCCTCCCAGATCTATAGAAAATGGACTTTTGATTCTTCTACGTCCAAGCTCTGTCGGAATTAACATTGTACTTGAAATTTGCTGTCGAAATCAGTTGTAACCCGTTGTGGTCAATAAGTAAACATCAATAAAATCATCAACTTCAAAGTGGATGTAGGCCAGATTGCCGAACCACTATAAACTATGTTCCTTACTGCTTTCTTCTTAATTTTCTGAGTGTTCTTCATTTTTAATTCTGTACATACTTGTTATCTGTGATTTGTGATTTGTGATTTGTGATAGTGAACTGGTGCTTTCATCGACAATTGGGTGATTGCGACCAATTTTGGCGCAAACATTTTGGTGCTTTCACTGAGAAGGCTAATGCTTAGGAATTCTACAAGGACTTCAGATTTGAAAGCTTGAAGAGTTGGATCTGGAAAAAAATGGCAAGGCAATCGACAAGAAGACAACGAACTGAAAGGAGTCAACATGAAGGGAGTCAGGAGGCTTACTTAGGAGCAAATCAAGCCTCATCCTTCATCACCAGAGATAAGATGGAGACCATGATGGGAGCTATGCATGAAGAACTTCTGAAAAGGCAGGAGGAGATGATGTAGAATTTAATTCGACAAACTGGAGTGCAGAATCAAGCTAACGCAGCTGCAGGAGATGCTAGAGATAGGAGTCAAAAGCGTGGAGCAATCAGAACCCAGAATCAGAGTGGGACATAAGGAGCGGCCCCATAGCTAGGTGGCACTCCCTAGGAGCGTGTTGATCCAACATCAGGCAGGATACCAAGTGGAGCTGTTCAACATGGCATTGTTAGAGGAATGGATACCGATCCACGAGAGCAGATTCCAGGATTCCCTCGCTCAGATCCACGAGAACAGACAAGGATTATGGCTTGGCGATGGTGAAAAACTAGCGGAGATGGTCAAATGAGCCATGCGAGGTGGACTAGCGAATAGAGATCTGGAAGACGTGAACCGGAGCCCCTTCGCTCCCGCAATTAGACAGGCTAGGAATCCACCAGAATTCAAGCAACCAACGCTAGAGACATACGATGGGAGGACGGATCCTGCAGTTCATCTGACACGATACATAAGGCATATGGAGATGTTGGGGGCTTCGAAGGAGGTCGTGGCCCGGTGGTTGCCATTGTATATGACAGACATTGCAGCGCTGTGGTTTAGACAACTGGAGAGTGGCTCCGTTGAAACATGGACCAATTTGAGTAAGAAGTTTATGAGGCAATTCAGAGTTCACATTTCGAGACCCAAGAATGTGATGAGCTTAGCAACACTAAAGCAAAGAACCGGGGAATCTTTGAGGAGCTTTCTTACGCGATTCAATGCAGCGGCAACATCGGTGGATAGACTAGATCCATCCATAGTCTTGATGGCAGCTGTATCTGACATAGCTGACGGCACAGGATTTAAGAATTCATTGACAATGGACCCCCCTATGGATCTAGGAGAATTTTATCATGAAGCTGAAGGATTTTTATGATTAGAGGATTCAAACGCTGAAAGAGAGGAAGGAGAAGGAGTCTATGTTTATGCAGTCAAGGGTAGAAACCCTCCTGAATAAGATTCAGGAACTGATAAAGGGAAACGAAAGGCCGAGGATAACAATGATGGACCTAAGAGACCACGAAAGGAACCAAGATTCACCTTCTTTTCGAAATTGAATAAAACTTTGGAACGGATTTACGAGGACACAAAGGGGCAGATTCCTTATCAGAAGCCAATGAGGAGGGATCCGACCAGCAATGAAAGAAGATCAGACAAGTATTTCTTATTCCACGAGCGGAAAGGTCATAGCACGAATGATTGCAGGCACCTGAAGGATAAGGTTGAGGGACATGTCCGAAATGGTCTGCTATCGCAATATGTGAGAAGATGAGCTACAGCAGGGGAGTGAGAGCAACTACCCCTGCATCAAATGAAGGTGGCCCCGGATCGAGGCGTCAACTTGTCATCGATTGATTGGAATAATGATGAATAAGTGAAAAACTCCATACCAATGCGGTTAATTCATTACACATGTACAAGATTACGAGCGATCCTCAGGCATGCTCTGATACGACTGTCATTCACATCAGTGTGGGTGTTTGCACTTTGACATCTCTGTTTTGCTTTTATTTTCTATTTCTTATGTTTGGACTTGATTTGTTAGACATTCTTGTTGAAAGACTCGTCTGAATATAAAGTTGGTTTTAATAATTCTATAACGGTAAAGTCACTTTCACATGTACGGGATCGTGAATGACCCTTAGGCATGTTCCAGAAGGCAATAAACCGCCATAACAAGCAGTTCATAAACTCACTCGAACGTGAAATCTGACATTAAAGGTATTAAGTCGCCCCGGGCATACACACAATTCGCCTCAAACGGTCCCCGACCGCGAACGGTCACAACTCGCTTCTAACAGCACCTCGACCGCAAACGATCTCAATTCGCCTCGAATAGCACACGACTACGAACAGCCACAACTCGCCTCGAATGGCACCTTAACCGTGAACGATCACCATTCACCGTGAACGACATCCGACCTCAAACGCTCACGTACCACCTTAAATGACGATATCAAATGATCGTTATTCAAAGTCAGGTAAGACTATCAATCTCTTTTACAGGTCATCAATAGGATATGAACTTCCAGCTTATGGCATTACAAAAGACACCTTCCTACCGCAAGACATGTTTTGGGGGGCAAGTGTTATCCTTCCTTTTGGCAAGGATGTGACAACAAAAGGTTGACTAGAAACCAAAGACAGTTCTCCTCGATTGCCAGTTATGTATAGGTCGGTTATGGATGTCGGTAAATTTTTCCCGAGTCTAGATCAAGCTACAATTGACATGACATGACAAGTAAAGCTATAAAAGCTAGCGTTCCAACTTTCAAGTCAATCAGAGTTCGTATGCTCGAGATATGATTGATACAACTCAAGTGATCAAGATGTTCGTACCCATCAAAAGGCATGTCCGAATCGATTTGCTCGAACCCATCTGGGACTATACTATTCATATCCATCTAGAAGAACCTTGTTCGTATCGATCAAGCGATGGCCATTCGCAACGATCCACCAGTGCACTTCACTTCATATCCATCATAAAGCCACTGTTCGTATCCATCAAGACCAAGAAAAGCCGCTACTTCATATCGATCGATATGAACAGAGCAGAATGATCGACACGAATAGAGCGAGTTCTGATCGATGCGAACAACATATTACTGATTGATTCGAACAACATATTACTGATCGATTTGAATAAGGCACGTGCATAGGGGAGACTCGATCGATTTGGCATAAACTTCGGATCTATCCTAAAATCAAGCTCCACATCAACATGCAAGCGCGTGCTCAACATCGATTCGAACTGGTCGATACGAATGTATTGATTCGATCCAAACATCTTGCTGAAAACTCTAAGTTGCATCGATCATAATTCACAACCTACAAGTCCAAATTCCACCAAATTTTCATAGGAGCTTAGGTACGACCTAAGGAATGTTCATGCCAAATTTCGACTCGATTGGATCAAATCTTGATCGATAGGAAATTCGTTTGTATCGATCACAGATCGAGTCAAAATCATGTGGGATCGATCGTGTGGGCCCACTCATGTGCCAAAAGAGGTCTCCCGAGATCTGAGCGAGATATTGCATACTACGCCTATAAATTGCATCCCAGGTCTACAGAAAATGTACTTTTGATTCTTCTACGTCCAGACTCTGCCAGAATCATCATTATACTTGAAATTTGTTGTTGAAATCAGTTGTAACCCATTGTAGTCAGCAAGCAAACATAAATGAAATCATCAACTTCAAAGTGGATGTAGGCCGGATTGCCGAACCACTATAAACTATGTGTTCTTTACTGCTTTCTTCTTAATTTTCTGAGTGTTTTTCATTTTTAACTCTCTACATACTTGTTATCCGTGATCTATGATTGTGAACTGGTGCTTTCATCGACAATTGGGTGTTTGCGACCAATTTTGATGCAAACATGAAGGTAAAGTAATAAAAAGAAATTTCATTATGAAAAGAAAAGAATAATTTTGTATGTAATGAATGAAATTAAATAAAAATAAGTATTGAGTGATTGAATGTGAATTTATTTACAAAGAAACTTATATAGTACTTTAATAATTGATTTACATATATTTATATAATTATATATGAGTTTCATATGTAAGAAAACTTAATAACATATGTAAACAAATGAATGTAAATAAATGAAATTAAGTAATGAATGAATGAATGGCAATTGAATTTTGTAAGGAACAAATGTAAGCTAAAGAAATGATCATTGAGAAATGGAATCAAAAAGAATGAACTTGGTTTATTGTTTGAAATTGTTGTTTGTTTTAGCTTATGGGTTGTTGGGAAAGGATACTCCTAATTGTTTTGGATGTATGAAGAAATCTGTTCAGTTTTATCTAAGACTGTAGAGTATATGGTATACTTAGTAGTTTATTTATCATTCTATGCAATTAAGAGTGTCTAAACCCAAACAAACCATTTGTTTAATTGATATGGATGAATGGTTGATTACATTGGTATCATATAATGATTATATGCTTTGATTGCAAGTGATTGATGTAATGTTATATTGAGTTGCTTGGTTATTAGTTGAAACAACTCAAAATATCTCTCTTATATAATTATTAACTTCTTTGGACTATATAAGTGAAATACAGGTTATGGATGCAATAACTACTGCTTTTGGTTTTATAAAATAAGCGTAAATTGCCCAACAAATAGGTACATTCTTGGATTAGGGTTTTCTAGCGATATTATATTATTTTACCACTGTTGGGATATATTATTTTGAAAATATATGGTATATATTGTTAATTTTGATATTATTATTTCTCCCGAGCCTCTCCGTACAAAAGAGACTCTGCCGAATTTTTTTTAAAATTTTGGACATAGAAAATTTTGGGAAATGTTTTCCGAACTTTACTACTTTGAGTATAAAAAGATTTAATGGTTATAAGTTGATATATTTTATTTAAGTTAATTGATTTTGTAAATTTATCGTTTATAAATTTAATATTTTGAATAAGATATATTTATTTCTAAATTTCCTCTTTTTCCTTCTTTTCTTTTTCGAGGACGAAAAGTTTTGAGTGGGGGAGAGTGTAACGACCCGTAAATTTCGATAACTAAAAATGGTTAATTTAATAAGATTTTGTGATTTAATATTGGAAGAAATAAAAATTTGTGAAATATTAATGAAATAATAACTAAAATAAAATTAATGATGTTAATTAAAGTTAACTATTAACAAATTTGAATGAAATTCCAATTAATTGGAATAATAAATATGTTATACTTGATTATAAATTGAATACAATAAAATAAATGTAAATAATAAATTTACCAATGAAATAATAGATAATTTATGGTAATTGAAAAAAACAATATTATATGAGTCATTGTAACATTTATTTCTAAGCAATAAACCTACAAATATTATTAAAAGTAATGGCGACAAATTATTATGTGCTACTTATTTATTTAACCGGTTAAATTGAATTGGAAATCAATTAAACTTAAATGGAATAAAATTTTACATTGGTGTGATTTAAGACAATAACAATAAATTGTGAATGTAACCAAAGGAATAAAATGTTAATTTTATTCATAAGGTAATAATTGACTTAATAAGAGAATGAAACCAAGATAAATAAATTAGTTGACATTTTTTATTATAATTAATGTGTGAAATTGACCAAAATTTAATGAAATGGAAATATAATAGTTAATACAAATAAAAGATGGAAATTGGAATATGTTAATGTAATGAAAGGTAAAACAAATGTTAACTGTGTTATTAGATATATAATTGGTTGAATATAAAGGTGGAAATCCAATATTAGCAAATTATTGAAACTAAATTATAATTAATTGGATTTAATTACAGTTAAAATTGAACATTGTAATGAGTAAAATAATTGACATTGAATTTATATGTAGGATTTTTTTTAAACTATTATGGATGTCCAAGCAATCAAAAATGATGGAAATTGGTAGTTATTAACTTTGGAATAAAAATGTGCTTTAATTAATTTAATTATTAATTAATTTAATTAATGTGAAAATAGCCATTTTGGCCACTGACGCGGATTTCAACGAAACCAGTTTCATCATATTCGTAAAGGTGAATTATTGTAGGATTTCACGTTTTGTATCGATTGGACTTGTTGTTTGATCGTACGGACTCGAAACGCCTAGAAATCAATTTAATTGAAATTAATTTGAAATAAGCTGATTTTATCATAACTTCTTCATATGACTGAATTAGGACTTGAAATGTAACGACCCAGAATTTTTAGTAATTAAAATTTTAATATTTAATTAATTTTAAATATTAATAAGTGAAATTTATAAGTTGAATAAATTTTATTTTGAATTATTGGATTTAATTGGATAATTAAATCGATAATTTAATATGTTAAATTATGGAAATAATTGAAAATTGGGTTAAATATGATTGAAAATGATTTGTAAAATTTTATTTTATCATATTGGAGTTAGAAAGATATTTTAGAACTTTTAAAATCGAATTAAAAGTTAATTTGTGAAAATTGAATATTTTAATATTAAAATCGACTAGTGAAAATAGTCAATTTTTGAACAGCATTGGATCCGTAATAGTTAGTTATTACCGGATTTCAATTTTCGTGTCAATCGGAGCTATCGTTTGATCGTGGCAGCTCGAAACGCATCGAATTGTTTTTAATATTAATTTGGCGAGTTAAAATAGCCATTTTTCAAAAAGTCTCGGATTTCGACGAAACCAGTTTCATCGGATCCGTAATGTGATATTATTGTAAGGTTTCAAATTTCAAGTCAATTGGATTTATCGTTTGTCCGGTACAAATTAAAACGCCTAGAAAATCGTTTAAATCGGTTTAATTTAAATTGAACGTTTATAGCCATAACTCGCACAGATGTCCGAATTAGCTTCCGAAACCTATTCCATTGTGTCCGGAACGCGGGGTAAACCCTAGAAACGCTGGTTACGGCGCGTGAATCGGAGTTTGGAATTTCCGGGATGAATAGTGTCGATCGATTTTCTTATAAATAGCCCCCACCCTTCATAAATTAAAAAAATAAAAACACTAAACCCTAATCTATAAACCTAGCCGCCACTTTAGTATTGAATGGCCAGAATTTGATTTCACTTCCTCCTCAAAATCTCTCAATCCATTCACAATCAAGCGAAGTGATCAACTACAAAGATGAAGAGCAAGGCGAGAGCTTTCGATCTATACGGTGATGATGGAGTTTGGTGTCGCGTGGAGGGAGCTAGGAGGGGCCGATTGTGGCCAGTTGCGCACGCAACTCGAGGAGGAGGAGGGGGCCAGCTTTGCAAGGTGGTGGCCGAGTATAGTACGTGTCGTGCTCTTCGCAATGCAACTTCCTGATCGTGCTATAGTTCAACGTGGAGGCCGAATTATTTAACCCTAATTTCGTTGTGATGGGTTCCTGCGTGTTGAGCATCACCTGTAGAAGTTGCGTGAGAGGGAGAAAGGGGTGCACGGTCCAGATGAAGAGGCAGTGGATCCAAGGGCTGTGGCATGTTAGGGTATTAAAATTATAGAGTTATGTTGTAATTAGTTATATAAAAAATCGAGTAAACTTCAAATATTCATATCTTTTTCATACGAGGTCGAAAACGCGCGAAACCAGTTGCGTTGGAATCGTATGGATGAGCACTACGCGATGAAATTGGATTGGAGTCGTTTGGAGTTAGTGAGAATTTTGGGTAAAATTAAACGTCTGTTTAATTTTATTCGAAATAAATCGCTAAAACGGAAATAAAATCAAGGTGAGAACTTCTCACTCAATCGAATCAGTTTCGATTTTATTTTAAATAGTTAGATTTAAAATATTTGAATGCATGTTTGGATGATGATTGTTATCTATTGATTGTTAAAATAGACATTATGCGCCGTTAGTAAGCGGATGTTATTTATTAAAAACATATACCGCGAATATTTCATAAACAGTGAAATTGGTATTATATATAATAGCAATATATATATATTGGCATATGTATATATTGGAGTTGCTGATTTCCCGCATTTTTTTGTTTAGCGGATGAGACCCTATTGCGCCGTCTATTAAGCGGATAATATTTTAAATTCCATATACCGCGATAATTTCGTACTGGAGCGAAATTGGTATTGTGCTAATGTTTGTGGATGGAGGAAAACAGGTTGGAGGGATCCAACTGGATTCCTCAACAGTATTTATTTGATTTCAGATATTTTGATATTTGATTGATTATCATATCGATATATGATATCGTTGTTGTCGTGATTGACTATTTGGTATGTAGCATCATTGGACCAAATTTGGAATTTTAAAATGATTTCAAAGTGATTTTTGAAAGTATACGTTTATAAAATATTTTTGGAATTGATTTATTTTTAATAAATAAACGTTATAATTTTTTAAAGTTATAAAAATTATGATTTTGAGAAATACGGTTAAAGATTGATTTTTGAGAAATATGATGTTAATGATTTTATAAAATAGTAAAAATCGGGATTTTTGAAATTATTGTGAAAAGTTTAAACATAGGATTTATAAAATTTAATTATTAAATTGAATCAAAATGATGAAATTATAAAGGAGATTAAAGACGTTTTAAAATAGTGATATAAATTGATTTATATAAAAAGATTTATAAATTGATAATTTATAAATGAAAATATTTGAATTATAAAACGAGTTTTTATAAGTGTTTGAATGAAGTGAAAATGAATTGCATAAGTGAATGGAATTTATAAAATTATAAATGGTGAAGTTATAAGTGAAATTTATAAATAATAAGATTTATGAATTTTGTGAAGTTACTAAAGAAAGGTTTTGGATAAATAATTGAATCTTATACGTTATAAGATTTATAATTATGAAGTTCAAAGGAACGATTTTGTAAACAAATAAATTATAAGTATTTCACTTATAATATGAACTTTTAGTATATCATTGAGATATAAATTGAACAGGTTAATAAAGGAATTTATAAACGTTGTTTTATAATCACCAACGACTTATTTTGATAAATGAATTGTTATAACTTATTTATGGAGTTATATTCACATTTTTGACTGTGAATAATCCTTTGAAATAAAATGAATAAAAGGATGAAATTTGTTAACGTAGTATATTCACGTTTTTGAATAGTGAATAATATGTTAAAGAAAATGTTTAGGATGTGATATTTTAAACAGAATTAAAACGATCTAACGATGTTTTAAAATGTGTTAAGATTCGAAACCATAGATTTCGACATTTATTGTTGAAATAGACGTTTTCGAGAAATAAAAGGAAATAGTGGACTATAACACTGTTGTTATAGTAAATGATTTCCGAAAGGAAATGTTTTGTATAGTATTGGGATTTATATATCTATTTTAATTTCGAATCCCTATACTAGTGATTTTGGGTTGTCGTAACGATGTTTTACGCAACATTCGTTTTGACCCAAATAAATATGGTTAAGAGAATGATTTCCTTATAGAATGAAATATATACTAAATTTCGATTTGAGTATATTGAATATTTTCCAAGTGTAGAAAATAAATAAAATTTGTGAATTACTTATGAATAAATAAGTATGGAAATGTTTTTTCCAATATAAAGTGAATATTAGAGAATTTATCTTTTTGAAGATAAATTGAAATGAATAATTGAAATCGAATATTCATAGATATTTTGGATTATAAATTCACTATGGAATTTATAAAAGAAAGGGGAACTTGTTTAAAAATAAATATTGATTTATTTTTGAAGTAGTGAAATTATATATCTAGTAAAGATATTTTGGAAAATAAATAATTTGGAAAATTATTTGGAAACTGGTGATGTGTGCATATCCATTGATAGTTCAATAACCGACTATCAATATTTCCCTTTGAATGGGTATTTGATGTGATTGTTTGAATTTGAATGCCACACTTATTTTTGAATAAGCGCTCACTATTCGGGTTAACCGGGAAAGGACCATGGGGTCGTATAACCCATTCCGAATATGTGATACATCGTTATGAATTGCATTTGATGACCGGTGTTGAAGACCGAGTATTTGCGAAAGCGATAGGATGACCTATCGATTGTCTCTGCACTGGGTAGCTCCTGGTATAGAGATTCCCTAAGTGATGGGAAATTCGATCGGGATTGTGAATACCCGGATTGCAAGGGCTTCGTGAGAAGTGCCTTCGGTTTTGTTCGAGCTCGGAACAGACTTGTATGGATTGTATGTCTGACATTACAAGTTGAGATATAAAGCCGATTTCTTTCAAATATATTTCTGTTGGTGGCGGAGAATTTATTCTTTTAGCTTAACACCCTTCTCTGAGACGTACGAGCTCAGAGGTTATGTAGTTGAAGGTTATCAGCGATATATTCCCAATTTGGTAATGTGACATGCTGAGTGTTGCTGTAAATGATCATTGTGTTGATTATTTGTGATAGGATCGTTTATTTGATCGTCTATCCTGGTGATCATTTCTATGATCATTTGTTGACCCAAAGCATGGCTTTTGTATAAAGTATGTTTTTGTGGACGTGACTTCGTCGAGCCTCACACCCCGTGAATGGTCAAAACAGGAAAGATGCAGCAAGGTTATGAGGGGTAGCGCCCTTTAGGATATGTGCATTTCCTTCTGGAAAAGGGTGGTATCATGGTATGGAGCCCAGATACTTACTCATGTTGAAAACACTTTGTTATGATTGTGTGAATTGATTACGAGCGCTCGGTTGAAAGGTCCCAAAGGACCGGGGGATGGCATATTCGGTCAGTTGTTACTCAGTTAGGGGTAACCCGGCCTTGTGTTGGTAGAGATCCGGTTTGGTTCTCGGGGATGTCCATCCAGAGGCATTCTCATGTGGCAATGGGAAGTTCCTTGGCCTGATCATACGTTGGAAATCCAATTCCCAATACGAAACTTGTACGGTATTAGTTGTAGAACCTGCCATTTACTTATGGTGGTCACCACTGTTTAGATGGTAGCTATAGTAGGCATAGTTCGAAATGTCTATGCTGGCTAAGATTTATATTCTACTTTCGAAATGAATTTTTCTCTACACTATGCACTAGTAATAATATCAAATGTCTTTTTAATACGTATCAAGCATCTTTGACTATCATAAGGAGAAATCTCCTCCGATTCTGCGTTTGCATTGTGTGTGTGTGCGGGAGGCCTTATGGTAGTCTCATTTTTAAAAGCATTGCGAATTGAATTTAAAAATATCTCTCTATTTTGATTTTAAAGTTAAATAAACTGTTTTGAGTTCTCACACCAGTCACATGATTGACTCGGAGTTTATTGTTTTCCTTCTTAAACTATGGGTGCCCACCAATTTCCACACGGGCAGTCAAGAGTTAGGTTTATCAGGATATTCTGGAGTTGTTGGAGGCAAGCTGGATGGCATGGCGTATTACTAGTTATATATTATTTCTTTTCCGCTGCACTGTTTGTTGTTGTATGATGTTGTACACTCTGATGATATGATGTAATGAAATGTAATGTATAAAATGTAATAACTGATATAGTTCTTTGTTTAAAAATTATTCATTTATTATTATATGTTGTTCCGCTGCGAATTGTGAGATTCTGTTATTGTTCTGTTGTTTTCTGTTCCGTTCTATTTTCTGTTTTCTTTTCTCTCTATTTTTCTATCCTTTTCTCTCTTCTTCTCTCTTTTTCTTTTTCTTAAACCCATAACTATTTGGTTTTTCGGCAACGAAAAATCGAAAACGTTACATTTGGTATCAGAGCATATGGTTAAGCGACAACCATGGTTCTGTTGGGTATTACTCATTAGAGATAGGGTCAGTAGTACTCTAGAATGAGTTTGAGTGTAATAATAGCTATGAGAGCGTATTTGTTAGTGAATATATAAAATTATTTTATATTGTGATGATTGGTTTATTGAGTGGCATATAAACCTTCGTCAGCACGGTCTGTACAACTATGCCGAAGGGGTTTATAAACACTTGAATAGAACAATTCGGCACAGTATTGTTTTAAATTGGGTAAATGAAATAATTTTACCTTGAGTATATTTTTATATATAAAGGAATAATTTTTCAGAATTATTAAAGTGTATATAAGTTGATTGTTTAGTTGTTTGAATAATCTGAATTTAAGAATAATTGTATAAGCAAATGAATTATAAGAATTGAATTATAATTAAAGTGATTTACAATTGTGAAATAAACCTATATATATATAAGAAGTGAAACTATATGGATATATTTAGGAATTTAAGTTATGTAAAAACAAGTGATGTTATTAAATGGAATATAACTTAAGAAATGTTGAATGAAGTTGATATGAAATAATGAATGTAAGTGTAAGTGTTAATTCATTTAAAATCTAATGTTATTGGAAGTTGAATAGTTGAATGAAAATCAATTTAATTAAACAAATTGATAAGTAAAGGAATATGGTTGTTAGTTGATTGTATATAATTCATTAAGTGTTAATGAAATTAAATTAATGAAATTGGAAGCTAAAGTAATTGAAATCCAATTTGAAGTTAAGTGAATCTTGAATAGAATTGAATTTGATTTGGAAGTGAACCCACTTGAATATGAATTAGTGAATATAAACTAATTGAAAATGAATGTTAGTAAAAACATCCACTGTAAATGAATCAAATGTGATTTAAATTGAAAACCATTTCATTGAATATTAATGAGAATACGAATGAATATTTGTTGGTTATGAATGATAATTGGTTGATGGTTGAATATATTGCTTTTCATACATTTGCTATGTTGACATATATAGTTATTATGTTGCTATATGTTGTATATTGATACTATTATCTATATGCATGATTCTCATGTTGTTTGTTGAGTGTTTAGTAGGTGCGGATCGCGTTTGCTTCGCATTTGGAGCTCGCTTTCGCGCTATATTAGCAGTATGTGCTCGCTAATAAAATATAAGGTACATATCTCGGATTAAATATCGTACTTTTATACTTTTTCCCTGCGGGATGCCTCATTACTTGATGAGATGTATATTTGTGATATATATACTGTCATTTTTTTTTCGGATCGAGCCGCGCAAAGGAGACTATGGCGAATTTTTCCGAAAATTTAAGGCGTTAGAAAAATTTGAGAAAATTGGAAAGTTTTAAAAACTTTAACTTTGATTTGAAATTGAAAGTTAAACGATAGTAGTTGTTTTTGAAAAGATAACTAAGTATGATTTGAAAACTTAGTAAAGTTATTGTAAGAAATTAATTATGAATTTTGGGAAAATTAATAGATTCTGTAACTTTTCTTACTTGTTAATTTCGAGGACGAAATTCTTTTAAGGGGGGAAGATTGTAACGACCCAGAATTTTTAGTAATTAAAATTTTAATATTTAATTAATTTTAAATATTAATAAGTGAAATTTATAAGTTGAATAAATTTTATTTTGAATTATTGGATTTAATTGGATAATTAAATCGATAATTTAATATGTTAAATTATGGAAATAATTGAAAATTGGGTTAAATATGATTGAAAATGATTTGTAAAATTTTATTTTATCATATTGGAGTTAGAAAGATATTTTAGAACTTTTAAAATCGAATTAAAAGTTAATTTGTGAAAATTGAATATTTTAATATTAAAATCGACTAGTGAAAATAGTCAATTTTTGAACAGTCTCAGAATTGAACGAAACCAGTTCCATTGGATCCGTAATAGTTAGTTATTACCGGATTTCAATTTTCGTGACAATCGGAGCTATCGTTTGATCGTGGCAGCTCGAAACGCATCGAATTGTTTTTAATATTAATTTGGCGAGTTAAAATAGCCATTTTTCAAAAAGTCTCGGATTTCGACGAAACCAGTTTCATCGGATCCGTAATGTGATATTATTGTAAGGTTTCAAATTTCAAGTCAATTGGATTTACCGTTTGTCCGGTACAAATTAAAACGCCTAGAAAATCGTTTAAATCGGTTTAATTTAAATTGAACGTTTATAGCCATAACTCGCACAGATGTCCGAATTATCTTCCGAAACCTGTTCCATTGTGTCCGGAACGCGGGGTAAACCCTAGAAACGCTGGTTACGACGCGTGAATCGGAGTTCGGAATTTCCGGGATGAATAGTGTCGATCGATTTTCTTATAAATAGCCCCCACCCTTCATAAATTAAAAAAATAAAAACACTAAACCCTAATCTATAAACCTAGCCGCCACTTTAGTATTGAATGGCCAGAATTTGATTTCACTTCCTCCTCAAAATCTCTCAATCCATTCACAATCAAGCGAAGTGATCAACTACAAAGATGAAGAGCAAGGCGAGAGCTTTCGATCTATACGGTGATGATGGAGTTTGGTGTCGCGTGGAGGGAGCTAGGAGGGGCCGATTGTGGCCAGTTGCGCACGCAACTCGAGGAGGAGGAGGGGGCCAGCTTTGCAAGGTGGTGGCCGAGTATAGTACGTGTCGTGCTCTTCGCAATGCAACTTCCTGATCGTGCTATAGTTCAACGTGGAGGCCGAATTATTTAACCCTAATTTCGTTGTGATGGGTTCCTGCGTGTTGAGCATCACCTGTAGAAGTTGCGTGAGAGGGAGAAAGGGGTGCACGGTCCAGATGAAGAGGCAGTGGATCCAAGGGCTGTGGCATGTTTTAAAATGTGTTAAGATTCGAAACCATAGATTTCGACATTTATTGTTGAAATAGACGTTTTCGAGAAATAAAAGGAAATAGTGGACTATAACACTGTTGTTATAGTAAATGATTTCCGAAAGGAAATGTTTTGTATAGTATTGGGATTTATATATCTATTTTAATTTCGAATCCCTATACTAGTGATTTTGGGTTGTCGTAACGATGTTTTACGCAACATTCGTTTTGACCCAAATAAATATGGTTAAGAGAATGATTTCCTTATAGAATGAAATATATACTAAATTTCGATTTGAGTATATTGAATATTTTCCAAGTGTAGAAAATAAATAAAATTTGTGAATTACTTATGAATAAATAAGTATGGAAATGTTTTTTCCAATATAAAGTGAATATTAGAGAATTTATCTTTTTGAAGATAAATTGAAATGAATAATTGAAATCGAATATTCATAGATATTTTGGATTATAAATTCACTATGGAATTTATAAAAGAAATGGGGACTTGTTTAAAAATAAATATTGATTTATTTTTGAAGTAGTGAAATTATATATCTAGTAAAGATATTTTGGAAAATAAATAATTTGGAAAATTATTTGGAAACTGGTGATGTGTGCATATCCATTGATAGTTCAATAACCGACTATCAATATTTCCCTTTGAATGGGTATTTGATGTGATTGTTTGAATTTGAATGCCACACTTATTTTTGAATAAGCGCTCACTATTCGGGTTAACCGGGAAAGGACCATGGGGTCGTATAACCCATTCCGAATATGTGATACATCGTTATGAATTGCATTTGATGACCGGTGTTGAAGACCGAGTATTTGCGAAAGCGATAGGATGACCTATCGATTGTCTCTGCACTGGGTAGCTCCTGGTATAGAGATTCCCTAAGTGATGGGAAATTCGATCGGGATTGTGAATACCCGGATTGCAAGGGCTTCGTGAGAAGTGCCTTCGGTTTTGTTCGAGCCCGGAACAGACTTTTATGGATTGTATGTCTGACATTACAAGTTGAGATATAAAGCCGATTTCTTTCAAATATATTTCTGTTGGTGGCGGAGAATTTATTCTTTTAGCTTAACACCCTTCTCTGAGACGTACGAGCTCAGAGGTTATGTAGTTGAAGGTTATCAGCGATATATTCCCAATTTGGTAATGTGACATGCTGAGTGTTGCTGTAAATGATCATTGTGTTGATTATTTGTGATAGGATCGTTTATTTGATCGTCTATCCTGGTGATCATTTCTATGATCATTTGTTGACCCAAAGCATGGCTTTTGTATAAAGTATGTTTTTGTGGACGTGACTTCGTCGAGCCTCACACCCCGTGAATGGTCAAAACAGGAAAGATGCAGCAAGGTTATGAGGGGTAGCGCCCTTTAGGATATGTGCATTTCCTTCTGGAAAAGGGTGGTATCATGGTATGGAGCCCAGATACTTACTCATGTTGAAAACACTTTGTTATGATTGTGTGAATTGATTACGAGCGCTCGGTTGAAAGGTCCCAAAGGACCAGGGGATGGCATATTCGGTCAGTTGTTACTCAGTTAGGGGTAACCCGGCCTTGTGTTGGTAGAGATCCGGTTTGGTTCTCGGGGATGTCCATCCAGAGGCATTCTCATGTGGCAATGGGAAGTTCCTTGGCCTGATCATTCGTTGGAAATCCAATTCCCAATACGAAACTTGTACGGTATTAGTTGTAGAACCTGCCATTTACTTATGGTGGTCACCACTGTTTAGATGGTAGCTATAGTAGGCATAGTTCGAAATGTCTATGCTGGCTAAGATTTATATTCTACTTTCGAAATGAATTTTTCTCTACACTATGCACTAGTAATAATATCAAATGTCTTTTTAATACGTATCAAGCATCTTTGACTATCATAAGGAGAAATCTCCTCCGATTCTGCGTTTGCATTTTGTGTGTGTGCGGGAGGCCTTATGGTAGTCTCATTTTTAAAAGCATTGCGAATTGAATTTAAAAATATCTCTCTATTTTGATTTTAAAGTTAAATAAACTGTTTTGAGTTCTCACACCAGTCACATGGCTGACTCGGAGTTTATTGTTTTCCTTCCTAAACTCTGGGTGCCCACCAATTTCCAAACGGGCAGTCAAGAGTTAGGTTTATCAGGATATTCTGGAGTTGTTGAAGGCAAGCTGGATGGCATGGCGTATTACTAGTTATATAGTATTTCTTTTCCGCTGCACTGTTTGTTGTTGTATGATGTTGTACACTCTGATGATATGATGTAATGAAATGTAATGTATAAAATGTAATAACTGATATAGTTCTTTGTTTAAAAATTATTCATTTATTATTATATGTTGTTCCGCTGCGAATTGTGAGATTCTGTTATTGTTCTGTTGTTTTCTGTTCCGTTCTATTTTCTGTTTTCTTTTCTCTCTATTTTTCTATCCTTTTCTCTCTTCTTCTCTCTTTTTCTTTTTCTTAAACCCATAACTATTTGGTTTTTCGGCAATGAAAAATCAAAAACGTTACATGAAACCTGTTCCATCGAGTTTGAAATCATCAAAAACATCTATTTTGATATATGGAATGACCCATTTCGTTCCGGAGACAAAACGGGCTTTTCGGTTCGTTTATCGTTCAACTTACAAATCAAATCTGGTCCATTCATTCCTATTTCTGATCTACCTATAAATAGTCTATTATAAACCCTAGCTCCTTCTCATTTTTATTTGTTTGTACATACAATTCCATTTGCTTCTCCTTCTCAATGACAGACAAACAAGTTTCCAATTCAATTCCAAATCAAATTTCAATTGAAAATTTAAACTCCTCAAAATATATTGAATTATATATCAATTTGAAGCTCTTAATGAGTGCAAGTCAAATCTACAGTTCATTTCTCGATTTGAGCTTCTATATGCCCAGAATTCGATGGTTTATTCTTGGTCGTTCATCACATTTCGATGAACGTCGATGGATCGTCAAATCAATAGTACCACTGTGTGGAGAGGACCAAGGGTAGTTCATCGGTATGGTTCACAAGATGAGATGATGGCTGGATCGGGGAGTAGAATTCAATTAGGGTTTCTTATCAAGCGGCGGCTGGGGAATATGCATGTCGATCTGACGGGGCAGGTGGATCGCGTGGCATAGGATGGTTCAGGCATGGACGACGGCTCCTTTGAAGGTGATGGACGTTGCCGCGATCGACCGGTGGTGCACGATGACGGCCTGTTGCCGGCGGCTTCTGTGTTGAGCACGTCTAGATGCAGTAGGGTTTCATTTGTTTGGTGACGTGTAGGTAAGAGTTGACGTGGTGAGTTATTTTTTTTATTAGGTTATTTTATTTGTATTTTAATTGTTTAACGCTCTAATTTGCATAACTTTCACGTACGATGTCCGATTTATGTGCGTTTTTCCGCTTGGATCATATTGAAATTCCAAACATTTTGACGCTGGTTTGGATGAATTCCGAAACTATTTAAATATGGACCTTATTTTGAATTTCAAATAGATTTGAATTCAAAGATGAGTGATTTGACCCACTCACAACTTCTAAAATTTCTTATATTAGTTAAGTTAAATTTATGGTGTGATTTAGAATTTATTTATGGCTATTTGATATTTTTAAATTGATAGTCTTGTTAATTTAAGTTTAACTTGGATTAAATTGTCATTTTATTTATTGCTGAATTCAAATTACCAGTTAATTACTTGTATATAACAATCTGTTAATTGTTGATATTTATTGGTTGAATTGGATGATGAGTGTGATGGATGTTTGAATTTATTATTGGACGATTGGATGATATAATTGATTTATATATTGTTATCACTCTGCAACTTCCCTATGGGTTGAAATGATACATACCCGAACGATTAATAGATTAAGTAAAAATTGTTATGGGTTGCAATGATAGACTCAAGTGATTTTATGGATGTTATTTATTTCAGGATTACTGTTTGAAACGATATAAAACCATAAATATTGAATTGTGGATTGAAATGATAAATATTTGTGTCACTTGATCCTAAGGTAGAGAACTATGTACGGACACTGGATTGGTTAAATTAAATGATTTTAAAATCCTTAATTTTTGAATTTAATTAAATGATATTTGGAAATAAAATTTGATTTATATAAACTGAATTATTATTGAAATCAAGTTTATGTAAAAACATGAATTTGTTTAAAGGAATTTGTTTAAGAATTAAATTAATATTTTAAAAGTCGAATTTGAGATATAAGTGAAATTTTTCAGAATTGAGTTATTTGAGTTGTTGGAAATATAACCTTGAAATGTATAGAAATTAGAATAATTTAAAGTGATAATTTGAACATGGATTGGAAGCGATATTGAATTAAATAATTTATTGAGAATTGAAATTTTAAAAATTTGGAATTGGGTTCTGGAAATTGAAAATAGTCAAATACGTTGAAATGTAATAAACAGTTTAAACTGATACAAATTTCATATTCATGTTTTGATATAATTTTTTTTTAAAATATACCATTTTAAACACTTTAATTATTAAGATTTTCAAAGTATTAAACTATTTTAACCTATATTAACTATATTAAATCATTTTAACCTATTTTAAACCACTAAATTTATTTTAAACTAATTAACCCATTTAACTTATTTTAAATCTACTTAATCTATTTTGAAGCTACTTAATCTATTTTAATTATATTTAATCTATTTTAAATTATTTAACTATCTTAATTCAATTCAACAGTATCTTTAATCTATAACAAAACTGTTTTAGAGTATGTTAACTATTTATGACTATTTTAACTATTTATAACTATTTAACTATTCTTTAAATTTCCAAACTAAGTAAAGTAGAAGTGTTTCTATTCAATTCTTTGGTTTGAAAGAGAATACGGTTAAATGATGGTATAAACTAAGTTGAGATTTAAATGTCATAATCAATCGAATATGATGATTTTTAAGTGAGGATTTAACCTATTTGGAAGTATAATTTTGAAAGTAATTATATTTTCGGAAATGATATGATTTCAAAGGGCATATGATTTTGAAAGTATTATAGTTTTGGGAATATGATATTTTGATATAAATTGTGAATCAACTTTTGAGATGTAAAAGAACCATCCAGTGTGTAATAAGCGATTGGTTGTTAAAGAGGCCAAGATTGCATATTGTCATACTCTCTGCCAATACTGAAAACCATTTTAACAACTCTGTACGTGGTGGAGATTCCAGAAATGAAGTAGGATGGTTTGGTGAATGATTTCTGTATAAGGTATGAGTGACCCTGACTCCTGTGAGTCAGCTTAGATGTGACTAAAATAGGAGCCACGATGGGCCAAGTGAGGTCATTCCTTCTATCGGACACATCTCTTCGATACCATATATGTTGCTTTGTGATTGATTTGGAGGTCACCCTTGATTTACGATTTGGGAGTGTGTTCCGAGGTGGACGGTAGTAGTTGCTGTGCGTTACCACCAGTCCGGATATGCAATTGGTATATCTACCCTAGCATTGCCTCTGGTGCCATGTTCACATGCCCTAGCGCGCCTTCTACTAGTTTGTTTTGTACCATTCCTATGGAGTGCCCTCTATGTAAACCTCTTGGAGGAGCGTACGATACTGTATAGACTATGAGAATATATAATATGTGTTAAGGGGGATATGGGTAATGCCTTAATGTTATTTTAATACTTTTACTTTACTGTAGACGTATTATAATAGCGTATTGTACTACATAGCAGATAGTTAAACAAATCCTTAGGAGTTGTGAATCTCGAACATCTCTTAAGTTATTGCACTCACGTTAGATACTGGATAGGAGATGTTAAACCCCGTAAACATCTCTGACGCCGTTCCACTCATATTTTTACCATTGATTTAACTTACATAATATCTTTTAGTTCTAACTCAAGCGTTTTGTCTTTTCAAATCACTCGGGTCAGCCCGAGCATTTCAGGGTGGAAGACTTTATTTCAGGAGAACGAAGATGAAGATTTGTTCTACTATTATTATTTTATCTATTCCTCTACATCATGTGTTCTGCTGCATTTATTTATTTATTCTTGTTGTCTGTAACTCTGACTCTGTGTTGTACATGTAAAATCAAATGTTTTGTAAATAGCTTCATGAACTGTTATTTGATTATTATATTTTATCATTCCGCTGTGAGATTCTGTTTTTTTTCTTTCTCTTCTTTTCTTATCTACCTCATAACAATCGCCCTTTTGAATGGTTTGAGTTTGACATATGTGTTTTCTTAAACGTCCAAAAAGGCAGTTCGTTACACCTACCGCATCCTGTTTTGTGAATCATCCTTAAGATTAGTAGCGATTAGTCTTTGCAATTCGAAAATTTTCATAACAGAACACTATTTCCACCATGAATATATGATATGGTAAATTTCACCGAGGGACTAGTGGCAAGTAGCCCTTCATCATGAAGATCTTCATCTTCAATGATCTTATCTTCAACATGTTTTATTTCGAACCTAAATTGGTTCAAAGTGGTTTTCGGATAGGGATTTCCCAAATTCGACCATGCTCTCTTCGAAATCCAATCATCGGTAATAATGGTGTTTTATAAGTAGATGATTGATGTTTGATTTGTGCATATCTTATTTTATCAAAAATATCTTCGAGAGATATATATCTTAAAAATATTCTTTTATTGAATATATAATCATTTCAACCTTACTTTTTGAAACCATTTGTTAAATTTAAACCTTTTTAAATCTTGGGATAGTTACAAATCAATTCATCTTTTACTTAGGAAAATATTTCCAAATCATTAATTTAAATCTCATATTGGTAAACATAATTTTAGAGCATCCGGTATTTCCCTTCTGTCTATTCCACCCCTCGATTAAAAAGAGAAAATAGAGGCCAAGTAAGTTCAGGGCACTGGTTGCTCCATCCCTAACCTTAGTTACACACATCGTTTTACCTTTCTAGATCTCACGGACGGGACAAATGTACTAGTTGTTTCTACATAATCCTTCCCTTTTTTGAAACGATTTATAGAACTTCGAAAACATTATTTAAACACTTATTCATTTATTTGAAAATACTTACAAAATATTTGGAAAAGAATCATTAAGTGTAAAACTTCATTTCTAAAGATGTTGAAATGGCAGTAGAAAAGTGCTGTGGAAAGTGCTAAATGCTGATTCGATTTAAAACAACTTTACTAATATTTAAAAATTCGTATTTTCCAATTCAAGTCTCTTTTAAACCGTTTTGTTTGATTTATAAAACTTATTTCATATTTTCAAACATTTAGAAATATTTATTTCAAAGGTTTTTATACTTTGGCTAGTTTACTGCAAAAGTGCGATTTTTCTGAAAATTTGATTTGGACATATTTTAAAATCTACAAAATGAAATCTTGATTTTCTTTCTTCATTCTAAAATATGGATATATTAGTCTAGAAAATTCTTATCTTGAAGAATTCCGAGCTAAATCCCACTTTTTATACTTATTCAAATTCTTCGGCGCAAAACCGCGACGAGCCCAGTTTTGGCTCACTTATTTAAAACTTGTCAACAAGTTGATATGTTTACGAAGCATTTATAAAACATTTTCAATCATTTTAGAAGGCATCAAATGATTCCATACTACTTTTCAAATTCATTAGGAAAGTATTTCCCTTGTGAAATAACGTGTATATAGTGACTTGTTCATACATTCACGTGAGATAAACAATATATGATGATCAAAATCATATACAAACATCCATACAATAGTATCACATCATCACATCTATATATAGGTATATAATTAGGAGTTCTCACTTTTGTTTTGAGTTTTCAATCGGAGAATCAGCTCTAGCTCTGCTACACGAGATTTCTAACTCAAGAATCCTTGCGCGCTTGTCACTTAATGGCTTGGCTTGGACTTGGAGTGGGGGAGGATGGTCATGGCCTTGGCTAAGGGTATAGATGGCCTCGGCGGTGGGTGGGAGGGTGAAGCCGTGGGCAAGGGGAAAGTGAAGGGGAAGGGGAAGAGGGGGTTTGGGTGTGGTTTCCCGGTGTTTGGACGAATGTTTGTTTTAGTAAATTTTTTAATTGAATTTTGACATTATTTAATTAAGGTGGGAAGCCATGAAAATGAAGAGAGAAAGCTTGAAAATGAAGAAGAAGAAGTGAGAAAGAAGTGAAGAGGGGGTATTTATAAAAGAAAGTTTGAAATAAAATATTATTATGTAAATTGACCAAAATGCCCTTTACTTCCTCTTTAAGTAGACTACATTTTTCAACACTTAACATTGTCTTTCACATCTCCACTTTATCTCTTAATCACTCAGGTGTTAAATAAAATAAAGTAAGATATATTTTTTAGATTCGATTTCGACACTTTTGTCTTTATGCGCTTACTTTTTGTTAATGATTTCTAGAATTTTCTAAACTTGTTTAGAAAAATTAAACTTGTTTAGTGAATTATTTAATACTTACCTTATTTAAATATGTTTACATAAATATGAAAATAAAGGTGCAACAACGTTGCGACAATTTTTGTTTGACAAAATGTTGATTTTCGACGAAATATTTTACGGCCACATTTTGACTTTTTTGTTAAACAGTCTGTCCATATAAACAAAACTTGAAAATAAATTTTTATATTGTTATTAAAAATAAAAACCCTTCTTAAAATAATTTATTTAACCATTAAAACTTAATTTTCTAGAATCATACTTTTGTCATTTTTGCCGATATAAGCAATGGTTCTTATTTTTGTGCAAATTTCTATTTCCAATCTTATATGATATTATTTGAATAATAAAGTCTTATATGTTTTATATTTAAAATCAATTTAAATGTTATGTTTTAGAGTGGTCAAATTTTGGATTGTTACATTCTCCCATACTTAAAAGAATTTCATCCTCGAAATTTAAGATAAGATAAGATAGCTCAAAAGGAAATATATTCGATAAGATGGAATATATACAAGAATAGAAATAGGTGACTACACCACTGGCGGTGAGTACAATATGAAGATACGATTTATACAGTCTATACATCAATCCTAAACTCATGATATGCCTTCCTCATTATATCCTCCGTTGCCTAAGTGCAATCCTCAGCAATTCCACTCCTTTGAACTTTAACTAACCTTACCTCCTTCCTCCTTAATCGTTTCTCATCATGATCAATGATTTGAACATGCCATCTTATAACTGCCAAATTTGGTACCACCTTTAAGTTTTCTCGAGCAGTCGTTCTATGATTTCTCTAGGTCATGCACAAGTTTTCACAAATGAGATATATGAAAAACGTTGTGCACATCTGACAACCTTTCTAGCAATTGTACTCTTTAAGTTAGTGGGCCAATTCGTTCAAGAATGGGAAAAAGGTCCAATATATCGAGGTGCTAACTTCCTAGCCCTTCCAAACCTCATTATACCTCTCCTCGAAGAGACCTTCAAAAGGATAAAATCTTTAACTGAGAACTCCATATTACTATGCTTTTGGTCTGCATAACTTTTCCGCCTGCAATGGGCTTCCTTTAGCTTCTTTCTAATCATATCAACCTTCTCTGAAACTTCTCGTATCATATCAGGACCAAGTATTAACCGATCTCCTATCTCAATCCAACATGTTGGTGACTTGCATGGGCGTATATATAAAGCTTCATACGGTTTCATGCCGATACTAGTTTGATAACTGTTGTTATAAGAGAACTTTACTAAATATAAACGATTTTCCCATGTGCCTCCAAAGTCTAGAATACATGCTCTTAAAAAATCTTCCATAACTCCATTGACTCTTTCCGTCTGTCCATCAGTTTGGAAATGATACGTAGTCCTTATACTCAACTTCATTTCCAAAGCTGTTTATAGTGCTCCCAGAACCAACCAGTAAAGATTGGATCCCAATCGCTTACCAAACTACTTGGAACTCCATGCAATCAAACAATCTCTTTCATATATATCTACAAGACATGCAGCGGTCCTCGTTGGCTTAACAGGAATGAAGTGTGCACTTTTAGTTAGTCGATCTATGATAACCCAATTGAGTTCGTTCCCTTTCCTCGTTTGAGGTAAGCATCTGTGAAATTCATTGATATTTGATCCCACTTCGAAGATGGAATCTCTAGAGGTTGAAGTAATCCTGTAATTTTCTGTTGGTCACTCTTGACTTGTTGACAATTTATGCATTGGCTAACATAAATGGATATGTCCTTTATCATACTTCTCCACCAAAATTTGCACTTCATGTCTTTACACATTTTTCTAACTTTCGGATGAATGATAAGTTTGGATTTGTGGCATTCAGCTAACAACTCCTGCCTAAGTTTTTCCACATCCGGAACACAAATTCTCCCATTCAACCGCAATACTCCACGATTATCTAATTTGAAGTTTGAATTCCTCCTTTCGTATATATTTTAAAAATCTCATTTAGGGATCGATCTTATTTTTGCTTGATGGTAATTCTTTCCAGAAGAGTTGGAGTTAATACCAAATAAGAAAAAACAACATTCTTCCTACTTAACGCTTCTGCTACTACGTTGGCTTTACTGGGTGGATCATAAGATTTGAGAAATTCTAGCCAACACTGTTGCCTCATGTTTAAATATTTCTATGAAAAGATACTTTAAGATTTATGATCCGTGAAGAGCTTAAACTTTTCACTGATTAAAAGAGGGAATTTTATTTACTAAGATCAATTTGAAGTTTTATTGAAATAAACTATGAGAAATTCTTACCCAACAAATAATGCCTCCATATATTTAATGCGAACACCATAGCTAATAATTCTAAGTCGTGTGTTGCATAATTCTTCTCATGAGTCTTCAGCCGTCTACTTACATAAGTGATCACCTTTCCTTCATGCATCAGAACTGCACCAACTCCCTCTCCACACGCAACTGCATAAATGGTTAACCCACCATTTCCATTTATAATTGCCAGAACTGGAGCGGTTGTTAACCTCATTTTGTGTTCTTAGAATGCTTCTTTAAACTTAGGAGTTTGGATAAATTTAGCATCTTTATGATCAACTTTATTAGGTGGTAGGCAATCATTGAGAAGTCTTGAATGAATCTTCTGCAATATCCCGCCAAACCTAAGAAACTACAAATTTCTTTAGGAGTTTGTGGCTGCTTATAATTTTAAACGGCTGCAACCTTTACAGGATCTACTGAAATCCCGTCCTTTGACACTATATGTCTACGGAATCTTACTTCCTTCTCCCAAAAGTGGCACTTTGAGAATTTGGATTTAAGCATATTATTTCTCAATATCTCCAACACAATTTTTAAGTGTTTTTCGTGTTCTACTTCTATCTTCGAATAGATAAGGATATCATCGATAAAGACTAAAACGGATTTATTGATTACATCTCTAAATACTCTATTCATAAGGTCTACAAAATAAGTGGGCGCATTGGTCAATCCAAAAGGCATAACCAACCACTCGAAGAAAGTATTCGGATCTTTAAATGCGGTTAGATGGATGCATTCTTCTACGATCTATAGTTGAGGGAATCTTGTGGCTAGATCCAGTTTCAAGAATACTCAAGCACCATGTAACTGATCAAATTATTCATCTATTCAGGGTACATGATACTTGTTCCTAGTCATTTGTCTATTCAGATCTTGGTAGTCTACACCCAACCTTAAAGATCCATCTGACTTGGCAAAAAAAACTACTGCTGATCCCTAACTTGATTGACTAGGTCTCATCAGCCCTTTCTTTAGTAGTTCTTGGGTTTAGTTATTCAGCTCATCCCTCACCTTTGGAGCCGTCCTTCGGTCATGTCGTTTAATTGGCCTTGCACCAGGAATCAAGTCAATACGAAACTCGATTTCCCAATGTGGGGGTAAACTCTTTACTTCTTCAAAAACGTCTAAGAATTTTCTAACAATATGTATCGTTTCTAGTTCTTTCTGGGACAAACCTAAGGAATAAAGAAATTGTCCCTCCTTGGACTAGGATCTTCACAAGATATTTATATAAACTTCCTAAAGTTGGTCCATAAAGATATCGTCCTTCTATCGTAATCGAGAATAACTTTATACTTAGTTAACCAATCCACGCTGAGTAAAATTTTGAACCCAATAAAACCTAAAACAAGTAGGTCAAAAGGAAATTTATGGAAAGATTGGTAAATTTGGGCATTCAAAATTCATACAAAGGTTAATGGTACCACCTATAGGGTTCGTCACGTAGATAGGGGTATCAACTAACGGGTCAAGTTTTAATTCATCTACGGTTTCTTTAGCAACAAAACTATAAGAAGGTCCTGTATCAAATAATACTCTAACTAAAACATCTTTGATAAATATATTACCTTCCAAAACTCCTTTTCCATTCACATCCTGAGAGGTTGAAGGTTCATCCTTTATAGCATATACTCTGGCTTGCTCTCCCTCCTCGTAATTGGACAATCCTTTATCACGTGCCCCACTTGATGACCATTATAACAGTTTGATGGTGGCTTATGAACCTTGGGGTTCTTGTAATTAGTTGCTAGGTGGCCTTTTTGTTGGCAATTGTAACATGTAGCATCCTTCAAATAATTACCTTGGGATCCCCCTCCAGATTTGCCTTGCCCTTTTCCCACTTTGATTGAACTTTCTCTTCTTCCAATTGTTGGTGTTTTTGTTATTGGCTTGAGCTACCACTGGATTCTTTTTTTCCAAGGTTTCGTAATGGAATCCCATATCCACTAAGTCTATGAATGGTCCTTTTACATGAGAAGTCATCCTACTCTAGTACTTCTCGTTCATCCTGAAACTAAACTTCTCTTTTTTCTTCAAAAGCTTGTCAATCAGACTAGGCCCAAAACAAGATAATTTATTAGACTTATTTGCATACTCCTTAATAGTCATTCCATGCTGTTTCAGATCCATAAAGCTTCTTTAAAGACAAGATTTTCTAGATGCGGGCATGTACTGCTCCTCCAAGACTTTCTTAAATCTTCCCCAAGAGAAACTATCTTCCAAATCATTTAAGGTAATGGACTCCTACCAATCCAGAGCCCCTTCCTGCAGTTGCCACGAGGCCATAAGCCTCCTTTTCTCATTACTAATATCAATTGCCTTAAAGATTCTTTCGCATGATTTAATCATGTCTCGTACTTCAACGATAGTTTCTATGCCTTTGAAGGGTTTTCCCCCTAAGCTAGTATAATTTTTGAAGAGGGTGGCAAAATTAACCTGAGCTTATTCGGGAGCTACTTCTTCGACCATAGCAGCGGTTGGAGCTCGACCGTTGGTGGTTGTGGTGCTGCTATTTCCCCATCTTCGCCCTCTACGAGTGCCCATGTCTTACTACTTAAATTTAGTAAGATAATTTTAGAATACAAAGGTGAAATTATCTTGGGTAAGGGATATTAAGCATAACATAACTTATTTTTTTTTTCAAATAAGGGTACTAAAGGCGCACTCTCAAAGATTAAACTCATTCTGGGGCATTACTAACCCTATCTTTAATGAGTCATACAAAATGTGACAACCCATCTCCTCGACCCTCAAGAATCGACACTAATATATCCATCGTATCCACATGCCATAAACCTAAGTGCCGGAGAGGTAGATTATCAAGGGTAAGGTAAATAAAAGTAAAAGATAGGAACATAAATTCTCACATTCGATTAATTATACACATAGATAGAACATACATCACTCTCACTAGGGTACATCAGAGTTAAAGTATGAACTAACCCAGCTAGGAATAGTTATAACTGCCTAGTCCCACAGTTGCTGGTATAAACAAAATAGACAGAGGGGAAAATAAAAGATGGAGAGATATCCATATCAAAGGCTCCAAGCTTCGTGCTCCAAAAAATCTTCCAAAATGCTCCACCAAAATACTCCTAACACGATCTTAACTACTTGGCCGCCTAGAAAATAGGACGCCCAGAGTTTAAAGGGAAAACAAAATAAACCCAGGGTCAGTCATAGACTAGTGTGAGAACTCAAAAAACAATATTTGAAAACAAAAATGTATCTCATAAGACATCGCCGCATATAAACACGGACATGTTTTTACCTTATGATAACCAAAATATTTTTACGTAAAAACAAAGGATATTATTTTTAATGACATTTCTTTAAAAAACATTTGCAAGTAAACTTTAGCCGAAATTGTTACATTGATTAAATTCCAGCATACTTGCTGCAAATTGGGTTCTACAAACAAAATGGCAGACACTTACTGGAGAATGGATTGCCATACAAATGACTAGGTGAAGGAACTACCTTCTAGTAGTTCATCTCTAGAGGAATGTACCGAGGCCCAACTGATGGTCCTCTATCAACACAAGACCGGCCTACCTCTTCTTAGATAGTACCGATTATCTCATCATCCTGGTCGTTATCGACCTATCTGAGAGCTCTCTTCGCATACACCACATTAATTTAATACCTAATGTCATAACAGAAATAAATATATCTAGAAGGGGATAATTATACCCAAATGGTTGCAAACCGTATAGCCTTGCCACATCTACCCTGTTTCGGTCATTTTCGGGAATGGGGTTTGAGGTAATGATTACCTTTCACATAGCACATCATCTTTCTTCTTTGAATACCACATTGCCAATTCGTAATCACATAACTGATTTCTACGAACATATAACTTTGGAGCTCGTACGTCTCAGAAAAGGGTGTTAAGCTTAGAGAAGTTGTCTTCTCCACCACCAAGTAGATATACGTTCATAGAGATCAATTAATGTGATTTTAAAATGCAATGTAAGATATCATCCATACAAGTTCGTTTCGGGACTGAAAGAAACAGAAGGCACTCCTCCTACCGCATCCTATTTTGGGAATCACCCTTAGGATTAGTAGTAATTAGTCCTTGCAATTCGAAGATTTTCATAACAGAGCACTATGATCCCCACAAATATATGATATGGTAAATTTCACCCGGAGGACTAGTGGCAGTAGCGCTTCAACATGAAGATCGTCATCTTCAATGATCTTATATTTAAGATGTTTTACTTCAAACCTAAATTGTTTGAAGTGGTTTTCAGATAGGGATTCCCCAAATCCAACCTTGGTCCCTTTGAAATCCAATCGTCGCTAAAAATGGTGTTTTATAAGTAGAAGATTATTATTTGATTTGTTCATTTCTTTTTTTATCAAAAATATCCTCGAGAGATATATATCTGAAAAATATTCTTTTAGTTAATATGGAATCATTTAAACCTTCCTTTTTGAAACCATTTGGTAAATTTAAACCTTTTTAAATCTTGGGATTGTTCCAAATCAATTCACCTTTTAGTTAGGAAAATATTTCCAAATTATTTATTTAAATCTCATATTTGAAAACATTGTATTAGAGCATTCAGTCTTTCCCTTCGATCTGTTCCACATCTCGACTAAAAAGAGAAAATAGAGGCCGGGTAAGTTTAGGGCGCTGGTTGCGCCATCCCTAACCTTAGTTACACACATTGTTTTACCTTTCTAGATCTCATGGACGGGACAAATGTAATAGTTGTTTCTACATAATCATTCCCTTTTTTTAAAATGCTTTATAAAACTTCAAAATCATTATTTAAAACACTTATTCATTTATTGAAAACACTTATAAGGGATTTGGAAAAGAATCATTAAGTTTAAAATTTCATTTCCCAAGATGTTGAAACGGTAGAAGAAAAGTGCTGCAGAAAGTGCTAAAAGCATATTCGATTTAAAACAACTTTACTAATATTTAAAAATCCATATTTACAAAATCAAATCTCTTTCAAACCATTTTATTTGATTTACAAAACTTATTTCATATTTTTAAACATTCAAAAATATTTATTTCAAAGGTTTTTATACTTGGCTACTTTACTGCAAAAACGCATTTTTTCTGAAAATTTGATTTGGACATATTTTAAAATCTACAAGATGAAATCTTGATTTTCTTTCTTCATTCTAAAATTACAGATATATTAGTCCAGAAAATTAATATCCCTAAGAACTTCGAGCTAAATCTCATTTTGTATACTTATTTGAATTCTTTGGCGCGAAATCACGAACTACCGTTATGCGACGCGCCTAGTTTTGGCTCACTTATTTAGAACTTGTCAAAACAAGTTGATATGTTTATGAAGCATTTCTAAAACATTTTCAATCATTTTAGAAGGTATTAAGTGATTCCATACTACTTTTCCAATCATTCAAAAATTGTTTTCCATGTGAAATAATGACATGTATATCGTGACTTGTTCAAACATTCACATGAGATAGACAATATATGATGATCAAAATCATAAATAAACATCCAAACCATCATGTCCCATCATCACATCAATATATGTATATAATTAGGAGTTCTCACTTTTGTTTTGATTTTCAATCGGAGAATCGGCTATAGCTCCGCTACACTAGATTTTTAGCTCATGAATCCTTGTGCGCTCGTCACTAAATGGCTTGGCTTGGACTTGGTGTGGGGGGAGATGGTCATAGCCTTGGCTAGAGGGAGAGATGGGCTTGTCCATGGGTAGGGTTGAGGCCGTGAGTAAGGGGAAGGGAAAGAAGGAGTTTGGGTGTGTTTTCACAGTTCGGACGGATATTTATTTTAGTAAATTTTTTGCTTGAATTTTGACATTATTTAATTAAGGTGGTAAGCCATGAAAATGAAGAGAGAAAGCTTGGAAATGAAGAAGAAGAAGTGTGAGAAAAAATGAAGAAGTGGGCGGGTATTTATAGAAAAAAGTTTGGAATAAAATATTATTATGTAAAACGAGTATATATGCACGCCCAGGTGAGTCTGCATTTAGTTACAACGTGCATGCATTTATTGCTGCATGTTTGGAAGTAGATTTGACAGTACCATTGCCAATATAAAATGAACCTGAAGCAACCACCGAGAAGATTGAGACAACTAAAGGTCATTCATATAACTAATAATTCATTAGTATTCATATTTTTACCATTCGTTTCTTTTGTTTTGGTTTATTTATGCTGCTAAAAATGGATATAATACTTATACTTTTACATGCATATGCTCTTTTAGCTAATGTAGGCTATGAGCAAAGAGAGGCTTGGTTGCCTTATGACAGGGTTGGGCTGGTTGAAATGAATTCATGCATACACCTAGATGCGGAGATATAGAAATAGGCATATCATATAAAACACAGAAGGGGATTTGTTGTGGCGTGGAGGAAGATGGTGCCTATGTAGAGAAGCTCAAGGCCAAAGTTCCAGCCAAGGTAAAGGAGATGAAGAAGGGTAATGAGCAGAATGATGAAAAGGATGAAGGTGTCGTTGAGGTGTTATTTTTTTGCTAGATTCAAGTGAACTTTCAGAATTTTGCATGTGATCCCACTTTAACCGTGTGTTTGTGTGAATTTCTACATGGGTCTGCATGCACATGTGTACTATGTACGTGATGATTATGAGTCTATGTTATTGATGTGAACTTTAATTTCATGTGTTCATTTTTCACTCTCTCGTCTAATGGAATAAAACCACTACAATTCAAAATATAATAAAAATCTTCTCAAACCAAATATTGAGCATCTAATCAACTTGCTACCCAATTGATCAATACTCAAAACAAAAAGTGAATTACATCCATTTGTGACAGATACATACACGAACTTGAGCCAAGCTAGTTAGACCGATTACTGCACTTTACCAATTCAAGAATCATTCACCAACTTGTTAAACCAAAATCAACTCATTACCCTTGGCATCCTTCATTAAATCATGATACATCTATTTATGCAAAGACAACAGATTGGGAGGAATATAATAGCAACCTAATATGCATTAAAAAAAGAAAAAGATGAAAATAGTGGATATAGTAGTTCTCCGAAGTGCTTGTTTTTTTCTAAATTAATTAGTGTAAAAAAAATGCAACGAAAGTCTGGTTAACGAAAAATAATGGACACCTGATGAAAATTATGCTCAATTGATGAAGTTTGAAAATTTGTTCTCCAACTTAAAACTCACTTTCAGTAATACATGCATAATGTGGGTTTCACCTCATGCCAATTTTTTTCACCTGACTACAACTTTAACCAAACCCAACAATAATGTATGCGAAACAGATGAGCCTAAAATATAACAATAGGTTTCAACAAACAATTAATGATTGCAAATGTATTAATTACCACAATAGTCTTACCTACTATAAGCTTATTATTGCAACCTTCTGGTATTGCTTCTTTTATACAGTTAATGTTCATACCAGAATAAATCAAAACACAAACAAACATCTAAAATAAAAATGAAACCTTTTGACATTGGTATGGTAATTGTTCGTTTTATATGGATAATGTAAGATTAATATTTTTCAAAACATACATCTAAAATAAAATGCAAAAATAAATCACATAATAGACGAATCATTTCATTTAAATCTGAACTTGTACGGTACTAAATCCATTTATGTAACATATATAAATCTATCTATATATATATATATATATATATTATATTGTCATAATTTATAGTAATATGATGGTATCTTATCTTTACATGCTGTAGGGGATATGTGAATTCCAATTTATATTAAGAGTAGTGGTACACTAACTATGTGACGACTCGTCTTTCAATACCCAGAAAGACGTATGATCAATAAGAAAAGAAAAGAACAACAATCATCAGAATCTCATAGCAGAAATGGAACAAAATATAATATTACACATATCCATTACATAGTTTTACATATCAGAGTACACAAAATAATACGACTTCATTACATCTGACATTTTAAGAGTTTGCCAAACCATACAACCCAAAATACAACATCAAAAGTCACTACAGCGGATAAGGATAGATACGTCTGGACTCCAGCTCCAGCTTCCAAAAACATTCGCCAATCCCAACCTAATCACTTGGCTACTCATAAAAATTTGAGTACCCAAGTGTTTATGAAAAACAAAATAAACTCCGAGTCAGACATGGGTCTGGTGTGAGTAAACAAGTTAAAGTTATTTAACTTAAAAATCATTTGAAAACAAAAAGGTATCATGTAAGACTTCCCACAAATAAATACAGGTAAGTTTTTACCTTACGCTAACCAAAGCATTTGATAGGAAATCCAGTGATATTATAATAGGGTCTAGGGTTTTCAAGTAAATAGAAAATAGCCGAAATTGTTACATCTATTAAATTCCAGCTACTAGCCACGAAAGTGGGTAATACAATCAAAACCATAGGGTCTCGTAGGGAAAATGGGTTTCCATCAATGGCAGGGCTACTGGGGTACTGCCCGTCACAGTACGGGGACTAGATCACCGTACCGAGGACCACACTCGATCCCCTGCAACACAAGGCCGGAACCATCCCTTACTGGACAGTCCCGAACAAGACAACCCCGCAGTTGTGGCCAACAACCTCCCACACAGCCAAAATAATAAGGGACTTCTAGACATGGGAAAATCTCGTCCTACTTGGGGATGACCAACTTAGCCTTGCTGCACCTCCCCTGTTTTAGCCATTCCCCATTGATGAGGCTTGATTTATCTATTAATTATTATCTAAATTTCATTCTTAATTATCAATTAATCAATACATAACTAATTAACAATTTAAACTTTATTAATTAATTAATTTCAAAACTATTAATAAATTTTTCTTTAATCACTTTATTAATTAATGTAAATTTTAACCATAAAGTCTTAATTAACTTTCAAAAAAAATTAATTACATTAATTATTTAAAATTATCACATATTTAAATATTTCCAATTTGTTTAACTAATTACTTTTTAAAAGTTAAATTTAAATAAATATAAAATTATCTCAAAATTTAATTATCAAAGTATAAAATACTGAAATTAAATAGTTTAACATTTTCACAAAGCAATTTAAATAAATTAAAATTTTTAAACTTAAAACAAATTTTGAAAACCATTTAAAACATTACTAGTTCGGGTTTCGACCGGCCAAAACACGAATCAGCCTGTTCAAACCCCTTTCTTCTCCCTTTCCAATTACTTTCAGCATAGAGAACTACCCAAACAAAATAAGAAATCTGGAAAGAATCAACACAAAAGAAACCTAGACACGAGCAATATTCAGAAACACTCGGGAAAAACACGGGCCACACCCTTCCCCTACCCGATCATTAACTCGAGTCACCCCATCATCAAACTTCACTGGCACGAACACTGACACATGCACGTGCACGCCATGCCTACACCGCCGCCACCACCTGCGACACCGCACGCAAGCCCCACGTCGATCATAGACACGTCTCCAGCCTTCGATCATCTATTACACGAGCTAAATAAAAAAAGAATAACTCGAACCTAAAATTAGAACTACATCTCACCAGAAAAATCCTATCAACCCACGATGTCGACCATCGTTCGTCTGGAAATCACGGCCACATCGCCGCAAGGCTTCCAAGCTTCTGCTTCCAAAACCGTTAGCAACTCGATCCACTCAAACACTCCCAGTCACGAAACTTTCAAACTCAACTAAGCACAGAAGGAAAACCCTAGTTTCCCTAAATCCCAATTCCTCAATGAATGATTTCCAGTTCTATGATTTTTCTGGGGTTCATCGACCATCAATACAACCCCGACCCAAATCTCAACCTCTGGAACTTACCCAGTCGCCAGAATTTTGCCCAAAGACCAATTTCGGTTATCAACAAAATACTTCCTCAAATACAATTTAAAAATCTTGATTTTTACCTTAAAATCATATTTTACAAATTTTATTTAAGATGTAATTGAATCAATAAATTTAAATACATGATTTTATCATGTTATTATAAAAATTCACTGTAACTTCCTGATTCAGAAGATTTTAAACAAATTCTTTTTGAATAACAATTTAAACCTTAATTCATGTTTAAATAAACCTACTGCATTGAAGATTCAAACTTAGTAGTGATTTGAAATGGAAATTTTGAACTCTATGTTTACATTTACTCTGTAATCTTAAAGATACAGAGAAGCATCAGTAAATTTTAAGCATGCACAGTTGAATTATAACATGTAAATGAAGATCTTACAGAAATAGGTACATGTAAAAATAAAACATATCTAACATTCATATGCAAACATTCTTCTTACTTAAATTTTCTGATTTATAAATTTGCTCACCTGTTTTTCTTTCAAGTAGAGACCAGAATTTGCAAAAATCTGGAAAAGAACTGACTGCAGATCTTAAACATGAAATTGCTTGATCAAATTGTTTGCTTGATGATGATGCTTTCCACTTTAAATATATCAGCACTTAAGATGAAAGAGCTTTGAGTTTGCCTTTCAGAAATTTGATTCTTTTTTTTTCAGAAACCTAATTCATTTGCAGATTTTTTTTATTGTATTCTGTTTTGCAGTTTTGAGATTTTGAAACGAGGCTTGATTTTCTTGATTAAATTTTGGTTGAAAGTGTAAAGATTTGAGGAATTTCAGATTTGTAGATGAGGAAGTCGTATAGAAAGAGAATGGGAAAAATTTAGAGGAAGAAGTTGAAATACCCTTTTATAGAAAAATTTTGTTTTATAAAAATTAAAGAAAATAAATTAAAAATTATGACACTTGTCATTACACAATGTTATCTTCTTAACACATGTTATTTGTGTGTTTTAAATTGTAACAAATGTAATCTTCATGCAAAAAGGATTTTTAAATGTTTTTATTAATTAATTTTCTAAATTTAAAATACATTTTTTATTCATATAAATAAATCCTTTTTAAAAGAAATAAATATAAACAAATTTCATATTCTAAATAAAATCATAGAAATACCCCTTTAATATCAAAATATGATTTAAGATATAAATAACCCTATTTTGAATTTAAAATTAACAATTCAAATTCAAATTAAATTTCAAATTCAATTTAAAAATCAAATTTGATATGTATACAATTTTAACAACTCCATTTCCTTTTGTATATATTAATTTCAATTAAAAATCAATATACATTTACCACACAATTATTATCATTGTTTAAAATAACAATTTTATTCATTTAAATTAATTTATTAAAAAGATTATCACATTTAAATTGGGTTTGAAATTCTGGAATATCACAAACTATGTCAGTACTAAGAACACGGTACACATAAAGATTTCACTCATGGGCTTGGTCAACATATGTGCAATTTCCATATAGAAGTCGGATGCAATTAAGAATCATTCAGCAGGAATGCCCACTCGAAATATTTAGATAAAGAATTTATTTCCAAGAATCTTGCAGATATACCAATTGTAGATAATCATACACTCTTTCATTTGATAATATTACATATTTATCTTCTTGAATGGAGAAGAAAGAATAACAATTATGAATAGATTGTCTGAGAAATTCAAGAGCTATTCTCTAATCAAGAACAAATCTTCTAAACTCATTTCTAACACTTAAGTAATCTCTATACTCATTAGCTTTCGGAATTTGAAATATCTACATGAATTTGGGTCAGCTCGAAAACCTTGTTTTATAAGCTATTAGATACCACTCCATTCAAGCATTCAACCAACGCTTTTGCATGTTCCATTAGATCAAAACTGTAGAGTCAACTATCTCCACTTCCCCATCAAACACGAATTGATAAATTTCCGATATAGTGACCAAATCTTAGTCTCATTCATCAGATGAAAACTGTAATAAAGAAAATTATATACTAAATTGCATGTGCTTGAATACATATATAACAGCTCATGTTAGTCAGCAATGTTCCAATTACTTGCCATAAAATCATAATCTATGTACATTTGGAAAAGGTACACATATATATAGTGTAGAAGAGTATAGAATGAATGTAGAAAGTAAGATATGTCTGCTATATAAATATATTTCATCAGATGAAATAAGATAAAAGATTCTGAAATAAAGTACTTATTTTAATACGGGAATGTCACATGGGAGTTTTACTTTGCATGTTTAAACTGTTTATTTGAAGTAATCAATCAATAAACCACTATAGTAAACAAAGCATGGTAGCTCCATGCATAATCAATTTACATATGCTTCTTTTTTTTGCATTTTTTTTCCTTTTCAAAAATTGTTCAAATTTCATCAACAACCACTAACAATTGACAATTGATAAGGGACTCTAAATTGAGATTATACAGATCTTGGGTTCGATCTTTCGAAACATCAAAGCAAGCATTCCGCTTGAATAAAGTTATCACATTTATTTGAAAAAAGTTGATTTAAATTTTGTTGATGGGTAAAGCAAATAGAAAGTAGCAAATGAATTAAGAAAGTCTTCAAGAGTCATAAAATCATGCCGAAGTTCAGTGGATATTTACAGTCATTCTTGATACTTTTGTTGTATGTGATACAGTTTTAGATTACTTGGTTTTCTTCAATTGATCAACCTAAAGATACACTTTGAAAATAAAATTTTTGCTGCCCTGTTTTCGGTTTAAAAATGATTTATTAGTAGAAGACTATTTTTGCAACTTGTAAACAACGTAATTAGAATGTTTAAGGGTCTCTTTAGCAATTAGATTTGGGTAAAAGTCAAATAAACTAAGAAAACATGGGTCGATGCAGGTCATTATTGAAAAATATTTTTGCAAGGAGATAAAATATGGTTAATGCTAAGGAACAAAAACCAACAACTAGTTTTGACCGTAAAACATACTCATCCATTTTATATAGCAAAAAGCATTATAAACACTTATATGTGGTAAGAACAATAATAAACAATATACCTATGGTCTGTAGAGAAATTCCTTGTCAATAATGTCGTCGAATGGCATAGAATATGCACCACTTTGACTTGAAAAAGACCATAAAAGGTAAACAAATATTTCTTTATTTCTAATCTAAATCTAAATTTGCTGTCAACTTGAAAAAGATTGAATAGCTTCCTATTTTAAACTTCTTGTTAATATCTTTTTGTTCCTCCCAATTTTATGTTACATGTCACTAAGTCTTGTTTTAAATAGAAATTAGTATTAAGTTAGAGTTTATAATCATGAAAGTGGTAATAGTTTACAAAAACAATGCAAAAGTGTAAAAAATATCTAAGTGTGGTTGATGTTTTGTATCTAAGAAGCAGCGATTGAGGAATCTTATCCATTCTTATTAACTACTAAATCTAAATTCGATGGTAGTATAAAACTCAATTGTAAGCAAAAACAACTCCAAAATATTTTAACAAAGGATGCAAATGTAAAAATAGAGTAAAATAATACCTTAACCCGATAGAAATAAAGGATTCAAATATAATATCTTTAACTGCATTTGGCCACATGTCTTACAAAGAAAAAGGTTTGTGAGCTATTAGTGCTTGAAAAGTAGAGTATATACGCACGTTCATGTGGACCTGCATTTGGTCGCTGAGCCATATTTTTATAGCGTAGCGACAATAAAATCGATGCGATGATCGCTTGCACAATAAAACAATCAAATATACCTAACTGCGTTTGAATTGCCTCATGAATTGGTTCAGTGTACATGAGCAGTAACATCCAGTCTATAACAAACCAATAATAATATTTATGTATTCTTTTAGTTTAAACCAATTATTTTATCGAATTATTTTGTCCATGGCCTTATATATAACATTTTAAGAACACGGAAATGTACTCCATATCAACTCACATACACTCATTTAAAAATACGAAAATAAAGTTCTCATCAAAAGTAACATATGCCCGTCTCCATGATTTGGCTATAACTTCTATTATTTAAATAAAGTAATTTCCTCATCTTCTTCCAAATACAACTATAAGATTACACACTAAAAAAGCGAAGGGTCCAAAGGAAAATTTCTACTATTGCATTTTTAGAAGAATGCACCAGAAAGAGGAGCATTCAATAAAAGTGAAAGAAAAGTACATAGCACAAACCAAAATGGCATTAAAAACCCTATGTATGACATTGATATAAAGTTAACTTATTAAAAGGCTTCCATATTTATACGGCAATAGCTCAGGAAACTTTGAGGTCTGGTACATATATAAAATTAAACAAATAAAACTAATACGTGAACCATCAACATTTAGTGGTCTTATTCTTTTTAGCTTAAACTAAAGTGCCCTCAATTTCGATGGGGTTTATGCAACTAAGCTTTTGGATGCAATCTCATACAAATTTTTAGATTGTCCATTTGTTCACATTATTCTCTCCGATTGTGCTTGGCATAACAGCATTATAAGAATTGATGTATTGTAACTATGTGAAAAGTAAGCCTCCCCATAAAAGTATAAGATTTATATTTAGATCATGAATCTCATTAAAAGGAAAGAAAAATACTTACTTATTAGTTCAAGTGAACAGTAAAAAGGTAAAGTGTTTGGATAGATAAATCAGAAATTCTCATATTGTTATACTATTTGGCATGCTCTAATACACTAAATTACATGCACAACTATTAATGGTTTAATGGTAAAGTAAATAGCTTTCATACAAGTATTGTTGAAGCAATGAGGTAAATAAAGCAGCAATTACCTTGTTGCTTGTTAACTTTTGGACCTCATCAATAGCCCACATTGAACTTGCTCCTTTCTCTAGAGAGTTTGAAATATCCAACTTTAGCTTCAACAATGAAAAACAATCAAGAAATAAAAAATAAATAAATTAGCATTGTTGATGCAACAACTAAACGTACCCACCATACATTTAGAAAGGACAGTAATAACAAATCAAAAATTTGTATTCATACCAATGTCTATACATATGCAATTCAATAAGCAAAACCATGTATTCTCAAATAGTGATCTTTGCATGTAGTGAAAATGAAAACTAAGCCGAAACATACTTTTAGAATACTAAATGATTACATTTCTACTACATTTGGATGGTGTACAAATAAATTAGCATCTTAAAACCACATTTTAGGTGGCAATTACTTGACTAAAATTATATAATGCACAATCAATGAGGTAACAAATTCCATCAACTTCAACTCAGGAATTCTATCAAAAATAATACTTTTCTAAGTCAAGTGACTAAGTAAAAGTATTCAATTGCATCTAATTAGTGTTCTATTGCACTTAATGGAAGAATGGAATGATAAACAAACTCGAAAATAGTGTTAATATGCAAAGAAAACGAAAACAGTGCGACGACCCAGAATTTTGAACATTTGAAATAGGGAATATTTGATTGATTTTAATTATTTGGAAGTTAATTGAACTTGAAATTCAAATATCATGATTTATTTAAAGTTATTAAATTTATTTATTGAAGCTAGAAAAAATTTTGAATCTTCAATTTTAAGCTTGTTAAAAATAACTTGATGGCTTAAAAGATTCATATTGATGATACTGAAGATAATGGCAGCTTCAGAATTTAATTTGAAACTGATTTGTTCAATTTTGAAACTATATCGTTTAAATCGAAATTTAAAAATAGAATTTCGAGGCACAGTCTCAGAATTCGACGAAACCAATTCCATTGGAACCATAATATTGTATTATTATCGGGTTTCAATTTTCGTAATGGTTGGAGTGATCGTTTGGCCGTATGAGAAGCAAATGCACTGAAAACTAAATCGAAATTTAAATTAATAACTGGGTTCGAAAAGCTATCTTCTCCGTACGATAGAATTTGGACTTGAAACCTTTTCCATTGCATTCGGAATAGGCGTATATCATTATAAATGCCCGGCAGCGCGCCTCGATTGGAGATTGAGATTTTGTATTGCGAAACCGAGACAATTTAAATTTGAATTTTAATCTAAATTTAAAATAATATATATTTGATGTAATATTTTCTCAAGGCAAAATGACACATTTCTTCCCTCTTATAACACTTGGCAAATTTTATACATGCGTTCGTTTCAAGATAAATAAATTAAAAAATGATGCATGTCTTATACAAATAAAAAAATATTAATAAGCAATTAACGATTACCATCTTCGTTCAAAAATAAAAAAAAGGGAGATTGCTTAAAATCATAGCCGCATGTATTATTATTTCAAGATCGAAATCAATAGCCTCCTTCTCGTTCCAGTTTGATACAAAACCTTGTTCGCGATATATATAAAAAATCACAGTTTCCCTCTTTTCAGATTTTTCGAATCACCTAATTCCCTTTGATTCCTCAAATCCAAACTCGATACAATAAATGAAGAATCGTGCTCAGTTCGTTTGGGCGGCAGGGCAGTCGTGTCTTAGCGACGTGATACGACTGGAAGGCAGTAGTAAAGGGGAGCATGCGCTCGCGCACGCGGTGCCGTGAAGTTCGACACCGAAAGGAAGAAAACAAGGTGATTTGGGATGATGGCCATTGGCATCCTTGCGAGCATCTGGAAGCGACGACAAGGCTTGGGGTGTCGCGATGTGGTCGGTGGCCGAGGTTCTCTGATCGTGAGGTAAAATAAAAAAAAATTAGGTTCGATGTTACTTAACTTTAAAGTTTGGAATTAATTCGTTCATCTCATACAACAACAAAAATTTACAGTAATAAAATTTCTATTTAAGTTATTCACAGAAAATATACATACATGTTTGAAATATAGATAAAAACAAAAATCTATTTTATAAAGATAGAGGTTGGAAAAAAAATAGAATTTTTTACATATTTGAAAGCTTATATAAGAATTTGATTTTTATCTATATTGATTATTTTTAGGTAGTTTCAAAGAAAAATGATAATAATATACATATATACACACATTTCAAATTTACTAATTATTTTAAAAATAATTTATTAAAGTAATTAGTTTGTTTAATTAACTTATTTGATTTCCTTTTTAGTTACTAATAGATTTTTATAAAAAGGAATTGGTTTAAAAAAAAATTAATTAATTCTTTGTCTAAAATTAAATTATTAGCTTAAAAAAATTAAAATATTAGTTGAATTAAAATTTTAAAATGGCAATTCAATTGTTCAATTTATTTCAAATATTAATAAATTGTGTAATTGTTTACACAAGGTTTAAAGATCGTGAAAAAAAACTGGAATGGAAAATGGATTGCATGCATTGTTAACGGTGAGATCTACTCACTAAATCGGATTTTCCGATTTAATTTTAAATAGTTAAATTTTAAATTTTTTATTGTGTGCCTGAATTATAAATTATCATCAGTTGTATTGAATTAGACCCTGTGCGCAGCATAGTAGCGGATAATATAACATTAAACCCATATACCGCGATATTCCACCTCGAAGTGGAATTGTTATTATATATGTAATTGGAGTGATTGATTTCCCGCATTATATAGCGGATGAGACCCTATGCGCCGCATAATAGCGGATGATATTTTATAAATCCCACATACCACGATATTCCACCTCGAAGTGGAATTGGTATATAATTGTTGTGCTAACATCTATGGATGTAGGGAAACTGTTGGAGGGATCCAACTGGATTCCTAAAATATTTGAATTTGTTTCAATATTGTGTGTTGATTATTTATTATCTGTGTGTGATTATATTTGTGATTGAAATCGTTGAAGGCTATAGTTTAGCCGAATATATTTTGGTATCGTAGGATACCAAAAATAAATAAAAATTGGATTTTGCAATTCAAGTAGAAAGATTATAGTAAAATTTATTTTTGAGAATTGGATAAATATAAAGGAAAGAAATTTTAAAAGGACAAGGTTTTATTTTTGAAATCCTATTAAATAAATTCCAAAATATGGGAAAGGTTTTTAATAAATGGATTTTTAGTAATATTGTTTGAAGTTGAAGAATTTATTATAAATTCGAATTTTTAATAGTTTGGAAGAAATAAAGAATTTATTTTAAAAGGAAATAAATTTGAAAATCAAATTGAAATTGATTTGGTATTTGAAAATAAATCTTTGGAAAAACGATTTAAAATTCGATTTGGTGTTTGAAATAAATTGGGAAATTGCTTTGAAATTGATTTGGTGTTTTAAAATAAATCTTTGGGAAATTGATTTGGAAATCGATTTGGTGTTTGAAAATGAATATTTGGAAATCGATTTGAAAATCGTATATCGGTGAATATTTGGAAATTTAAAATTTACAAGGGGAATTTGTTTTAAAAATAAATATTGATTTATTTTTAAAGTGTGGAAAGAAATTTGCGGATTTGGGATATAAATTGAGATAAATCAAGAAGAATTTATTTATTGATTTAAATGATCCATTTTGAAATGGAAGGTGTATTTTCCCCGGAATGCCGAGTATGTTTTTAAAGTAGCTTTCAAAATTAAAAAGTTTTGAAATTGGTTTTAAAAAGGATGTCTGTGGAGAAATTATTTTTTAAGTTGTTTTTAAATATTTAATTTAATTAGTTATAGTAGTGATTATTTAAAGATTTAATTGATATTTGATTAGAAAATGGTTATTTAAATAATTACACTCTATCTAATAATTTTATTTTAAATTTATTTTGGACTTAAGTTTATATGAGATATTAGTATAACATTTTCATAAATAATATTTAAGCAAGTGTTTTTAAATAGTTTTATTTTGAATTTTTCCAAGTATATTTTGGATGAGTATAATCTTTAAAGTATTTAAACACGGTAAATTTTCAGTGGAATTAAACAAATATTGAAATTTGTCCATGTGAGGCAAATGATTTGAAATTTGTTTTCAAAGGGTTGAAGTGTGAAAGGTGATTTGAAATTTGTTTTCAAAAGATTGAAAGGTGAAAAGTGATTTGAAATTTGTTTTCAATCGGTTGAAGTGTTAAGATTATATCTTGCAAAGATATCTTAAAAATAAATAATTGGTGAAAGTTATTTAAAATGTGGTGATTGTTGTGAATGTTGATTGATAGTTAAATAACCGACTATCAATATTGGCCTTTAAATGGCATTTGAATTTCGATGCGACCGGGGGTCGGATTCTAAATGGATATTCGAAAACCACATCGAATCTTTGTGATGAATATTTTGTTTAAAAGATCAAAGTGAAAATTGTTGTGATTTGTTTGAAATCTCAATGTAAAACTTATTTTTAAAATAAGCGCTCGTTATTCGGATTAGCGGAGAGAGGACTTTGTGTCATAAAACACATTACGAATGATGATACGATGAAATGGGATTGCAATTGAAGATGGTGTTGAAGATCGCGTATTTTCGAAAACGAAAAGATTACCTGTTGAATGTCTCTGCACTGGGTTGCTCTGGTATAGAGATTTTATCACCCTTTCTGATGGGCATTTCGAACGTGATTAGTGAATATCCGGAGGGCTTCTTTGAAGTGCCTTCGGTTTCGTTCGATCTCGGAACGGACTTGTATGGATGTGTGTCTGACATTACAATTTGAGATGTAAACCTGGTTTCTATCAAATACATTTCTGTTGGTGGCGGAGAATTTATTCTCTTAGCTTAACATCCTTCTTTGTGACGTACGAGCTCAGAGGTTATGTAGTTGATGGTTACTAGTGCTACATTCCCAATTTGGTAATGTGGCATATGAAGTGCTGCTGATCATTTGTTGATCGAAGCATGGCTTTGTGAAAAGTGTAGCTTTGTGGATGAGACTTCATCGGACCTCACGACCCGGAAATGGTCAAAACGGGAAGGATGCGGCAAGGTTATTAGGGTAGAGCCCCCTGAGGGTATGTCATTTCCTTCTGGAAAAGGGTAGTATCATGGTATGGAGCCTGGATATTTTACCTATGTTGTTGCTACAAATTTATTACTTTGTGGCTGTTGCTTTGTGGTTGAGCATCTTCGGATAAAGGTCGCAAACGACAGGGAGATGGCATACTCGTGTAGTAGCTACCAAGTTATAGAGGTAACCCGGCCTTGTGTTGGCAGAGAGCTGGCTAAGTTCTCGGGGGGTCCCTCCAGAGGCGTACACATGTGGCATAGGAAGTTCCTTAGCCTGACCATTTGTTGGAAATCAAATCATCAACACGCGCCTTGTACGGTTTTAGTTGTAGAACCTGCCATCTAATATGGTAGCTATAGTAGGCATGCTATAATTGTACGTATGCTGGCTAAGATTAATATTATACTTGCAAATGTTTTCTACACTATGCACTAATGATAATATTAAAAGAGATTTTTCGTATCAAGCATGTTTGATTATCACAAGGAGAAATCTCATCTAATTGTGCGCTTGCAATGTGTGTGCGGAGAGGCCTTATGGTATTTTCATTTTTCAAAAGCATAGCGGATTTCTTTTCTTTGTGAAAATAACTGTTTTTAAGATCTCACACCAGTCTCACGACTGACATGGAGTTTATTATTCCCTTTCTAAACTCTGGGTGCCCAAAATTTTCCACACAGGAAGCCTAAAGTCAAGTTATCATTATTCTGGAGCGAAGTCAAAAAAGTTGTTGTGGAGATCTGGAACAAGCGGGATGGCGAGGCGTATCTATTGTATATGTAATATTTCTTTTCCACTGTTGTGTTGTTGTGAACAATGTGATGTATAAACTGATATGTACTTTGTTTTAAAGATTATTCATTTGTCCATTATATATTGTTCCACTGTGAAATATGAGATTCTGTTATTATTTCTGTTTCTTCTTCCATCTTCTTCTTCTTTAACACTAATGGTTCTGTTTTCCGGCATTCGAATGTACGGCATTTGATACAGTGGACATATTGATGTCAACTTTCGAAGGTCGAAAAATTGGGTCGTTACATTTTGGTATCGGAGCATTTGGTTAAGCGACAATCTTGGCTCCGGTGGGTGTTACTCATTAAAGATAGAGTCAGTAGTACTATAGAATGAGTTTGAGTGTATTAATAGATATGAGCTCGTATTTGTTAGTGAGTATAAAAATTGTTTTTATTGTGTTGACTTATCAGTTGATTGTTTATACATTACAGTCGACGCAGTTAGGCCAACTATATCGATAGGGGTTTCTAAACTCTTAAACAAGATAAACCGCCATAGTATTGTTTTAAAAAAATGTAAATGAAATAATTTTACCCAAACTATTTTTGTATATAAAAGAAATCATTTTCTGTGAATTATTATAGTAAATGGTTGCTTAGACGTTAGGAAATAATTATTATCATTGATTATTGAATAAGAAATTGAAATCATAACTTAAAACTGAGAAATAAAATCCATATACAAATGAGATTTATAAATGTAAATTGTAAATGTGATTTATAATTTTGAAATAGAATTGCAGAGAAATATTGAAAATATTTTTGAAAGGATTTGAAATTATGGAGATTTGGAAAAGTTTAAATTCCCTTGAGTTTGGAAAATCATTTTCAAAGGTTTTGGACAAATGTTTTTGAAGGGATGAATGTACAAAACTCTTTTCGGTTGCTGGAAAATAACTTCGGTGATGACTGCAGCATCGTCGATGTTCATTTTCGAGTTTCCAGGAGAGGAATTGCTACCGAATTATTTGAAATAGAAGTTGTTTGCAAACTGGGTTTGGTTTTGGGAATTCCAAAGATAATTTGAATTGATTTCAAAAAATGATTTTGAAATGTTGGAAAGACTCTGGAATCCTATATAAAGTATTTATAGAATATAATTGAGTTTGACAACTTATAAATTTGAAGTTGTTAGTGTAAAATTTAACTCGAAGAAAAGTTAAAGTTAAAATAGTTTGATTTTGGAAATAATCGATTTCAAAGGTGATTTTGAAATATTGAGAAATTGTTTAAAACTCTGAAAGATTTATTAAAAATGTTTATGAGTTGATAACTTATATAATTTGAATTTTGATAAAATGAATTTAACTTAAAGAATTGAGTTAAATTAAAGTGAATATGAAAACAAAATAAGTGAGAAAACTTACAGAAATTTAAAAGTTTAATTTGAATTGTGTTAAATAAGGCGAAGGAGAAAATAAATTTGGGAATGAACAAAAGAATAAAACTGGAATTGAAACTGAATATTGAAAATTTCAATTTGAATTGTGTGAAATAAAATGAAGTTGTAAAATTAGTTCGAAGTGAACTAAAGATGATAAAGGTGGAAATGAAAAAATGGTTTGAGATAAAATGAATTAATAAATGAAACTAATTTAAAATAGTGATATGAATCAGTTGTGAATGAAAGATAGTTGATAAAATTCAATATTCAGGAGGTAAATTGAATCCACATAGAATTGGAAGTGTAAATTGAATTCAAATGAAATTGAAAATGTAAGATTAAATGAAAATGGATATATAACTTCAGTAGTGAAGTACAAATGGTACAAGAAGTAAGTATTCAAACTATTGTAATAGAATGTACAAAATGATTTTTGAATGTAGAAACTGGATGTGGTTGTTAAATAGCATACAGGTGATATAAAGAAAAATGGATTGGGATTTTGATTTCAAAGATAAATTTGAATTGCTCGAAAAGGTATGTATTTAAATTTCTATATGAAATTTGATGATTTTCTTGTCTAGCCGCTTGGCATTTTGTTTTCTTTTCGAATCTGGGGACCCGTGTTGCCATTTTGTAGTCGTACCGAGCTAGCCGCGCAAAGGAAACGCTGGCGAAATTTTTCGAAAATCTAGGGAGTTAGAAAAAATTTGGGAAAATTTTGAATGTTTAAAATTTTAGTTTAAATTTTAATTTGAATTGTTAAGAAAACGATATTGTTTGGAACTTATGATTGAATTTGGGAAGTTAGTTGAATTAATGATGGATGTTTGATAAAAAGATTTGTTTTGGGAAAATTGTCAAAAATTACTTGGATTGGGAGAAGATAAATGGGTTAAGGATCATTCTTATTAACTATTAATTTTGGGATGAAATTCTTTTAAGGGGGAAGGATGCGACGATCCAGAATTTTGAACATTTGAAATTGCAATATTTGATTGATTTTAATTATTTGGAAGTTAATTGAACTTGAAATTCAAATATCAGGATTTATTTGGCAATTAAAGTTATTGAATTTAATTATTGAAGTTGGGTAAAAATTTGAATCTTCAATTTTAAGCTTGTTAAAAATAATTTGATGGCTTAGAAAGTTCATATTGATGATACTGATGATAATGGAAGCTTCAGAGCTTAATTTGGAACTGATTTGTTCAGTTTTGGAATTATATCGTTTAAATCGATATTTAAAAATAGCCTTCCAAGGCACAGTCTCGGAGTTCAACGAAACCAGCTCCATTGGATCCGTAATATTGTATTATTATCGAATTTCAATTTTCGTAATGATTGGAATGATCATTTGGCTGTATGATAAGCAAACGCGTTGAAAATTAAATCGAAATTTAAATTAATAACTGGGTTCGAAAAGCTATCTTCTCCATACGATCAAATTTGGACTCGAAACCTTTTCCATTGCATTCGGAATAGGCGTATAACATTATAAACGCCTGGCGGCACGCCTCGATTGGAGATCATGATTTTGTGTTGCGAAACCAAGACAATTTAAATTTAAAATAATATATATTTGTTGTAATATTTTCTCAAGGAAAAATGACACGTTCTTCCCTCTTACAACACTTGGAAAATTTTATACATGCTTTCTTTTCAAGATAAATAAAAAAATGATGCATGTCTCGTTCAAATAAATAATAATAATAAGCAACGAGCAATTACCATCTTTATTCAAAAATAAGAAAAGGGGGGATTGCTTAAAATCATGGCCGCGCGTATTATTATTTCAAGATCGAAATCAATAGCCTTCTTCTCGTCCCAGCTTGATTCAAAACCTTGTTCGCGATATATATAAAAAAAATTGCAGTTTCCCCTCTTCACCTAATTCCCTTTGATTCCTCAGATCCAAACTCGAAAAAATAAATGAAGAATCATGCTCAGTTCATTTGGGCGGTAGGGCCGTCGCGTCCTAGCGACACGATACTACTGGAAGGCAGCAGTAAAGGGGAGCGTGCGCTCGCTCGTACGGTGCCGTGAAGTTCGGCATCGAAAGGAAGAAAACAAGGTGATTTGGGATGATGGCCATTGGCAACCTTGTGAGCATCTGGAAGCGACGAGAAGGCTTGAGTTGTCATGATGAGATCGGTGGTCGTGGTTCTCTGATCAGTGAGGTAAAATAAAAATAAAATAGATTCGATGTAATTAAGCTTAAGGTTTGGAATTAATTCGTTCATCTCATGCAATAAAAAAATTACAGTAATAAAATTTCTATTTAAGTTATTCATAGAAAATATACATACGTGTTTGAAATATAGATAAAAAAAGAAATTTATTTTATAAAGATAGAGTTTGGAAAAAAAATAGAAACTTTTACATATTTGAAGCTTATATAAGAATTTGATTTTTATCTACATTGATTATTTTTAGGTAGTTTCAAAGAAAAATGATAATAATATATATATACATTTTAAATTTACTAATTATTTTAAAAATAATTTATTAAAGTAATTACTTTGTTTAATTAACTTATTTGATTTTCTTTTTAGTTACTAAAAGATTTTATAAAAAAGGAATTGGTTTAAAAAAATTAAATAATTCTTTGTTTAAAAATAAATCATTAGCTTAAAAAAATTAAAATATTAGTTGAATTAAAATCATAAAATGGCAATTGAATTATTTGATTTATTTTGACTATTAATAAATTGTATAACTTTTTATACAAGGTTTAAAGATCGTGAAAAACAAACTGGAATGGAAAATGGATTGCATGCATTATTAAAGCTGAGAACTTCTCACCCAATCGAATTTTTTGATTTACTTTTAAATAGTTAAATTTAAAATTTTTGATTGTGTGCTTGGATGATAAATTATCATCATTCGCATTGAATTAGATCCTATGCACCGCATAATAGCGGATGATATTATATTAAACACATATACCGCGATATTACACCTCAAAGTGGAATTGGTATTATATATGTATTTGGAGTGATTGGTTTCCCGCATTATATAGCGGATGAGACCCCATGCGCCGCATAATAGCGGATGATATTTTATATATCCCATATACCATGATATTCCACCTCGAAGTGGAATTGGTATTTAGTTATTGTGCTAACATCTGTGGATGCAGGTAAACAGGTTAGAGGGACACAACTGTATTCCTCAAATATTTGAATTTGTTTCAATATTGTATGTTGATTATTTATAATCTGTGTGTGATTATATTTGTGGTTGAAATCGTTGAAGGCTATAGTTTAGTCGAATATATTTTTGGTATCGTACGATACTAGAAATAAATAAAAATTGGATTTTGAAATTCAGGTAGAAAGATTATAGTAAAATTTATTTTTGAGAATTGTATAAATTTAAAAGAAAGAAATTTTAAAAGGATAAGGTTTTATATTTTAAATCCTATTAAATAAATTCCAAAAATATGGGAAGGTTTTTAATAAATGGATTTCTAGTAATATTGTTTGAAGTTGAATAATTTATTAAAAATTCGGATTCTTAATAGTTTGGAAGAAATAAAGGAATTTATTTTAAAAGGAAATAAATTTGAAAATCAAATTGAAATTGGTTTGGTATTTGAAAATAAATCTTCGAGAAATCGTATTGAAATTCGATTTGATGTTTGAAATAAATTGGGAAATCGATTTGAAATTGATTTGGTGTTTTAAAATAAATCTTTGGGAAATTGATTTGGAAATCGATTTGGTGTTTGAAAATGAATATTTAGAAATCGATTTGAAAATCGTATATAAATGGATATTTGGAAATTTAAAATTCACAAGGGGAATTTGTTTTAAAAATAAATATTGATTTATTTTTAAAGTGTGGAAAGAAATTTTCGGATTTGGAATATAAATTGAGATAAATCAAGAAGAATTTATTTATTGATGTAAATGATCCATTTTGAAATGGAAGGTATACTTTCCCTGGAAAGCCGAGTAAGTTTTTAAAGTAGCTTTCAAAATTAAAAAGTTTTGAAGTTAGTTTTAAAAAGGAGTTTGTGGAGAAATTATTTTTTTAAGTTGTTTTTAAATATTTAAAGTAAAAGATTTATTTAATTAGTTATTGTAGTGATTATTTAAAGATTTAATTGATATTTGATTAGAAAATGGTTGTTTAAATAATTACACTCTATCTAATAATTTTATTTTAAAATTATTTTGGACTTAAGTTTATATAAGATATTAGTATAACATTTCCATAACTAATATTTAAGAAAGTGTTTTAAAATAGTTTTATTTTAAATGTTTCCAAGCATATTTTGGATAAGTATTTTAAATTATTTTTAAAGTATTTGAACTCGACAAATTTTCAGTGCAATTAAACAAATATTTGGAAATTTATTCCACATGAGGTAAGTGATTTGAAATTTGTTTTCAAAGGATCAAAGTGTGAAAGATGATTTGAAATTTGTTTTCAAAAGATTGAAAGGTGAAAATTGATTTCAAATTTGTTTTCAAATGGTTGAAATGTCAATATTATATCTTGCAAAGATACTTTGAAAATAAATAATTGGGAAAAATTATATAAAATCTGGTAATTGTTGTGAATGTTGATTAATAGTTAAATAACCGACTATCAATATTGGCCTTTAAACGACATTTGAATTTCGATGCGACCGTGGGTCGGATTCTAAATGGATATTCGAAAACCACATCGAATCTTTGTGATGAATCTTTTGCTTAAAAGATCAATGTGAAGATTGTTGTGATTTGTGTGAAATCTGAATGTAACACTTATTTTTAAAATAAGCGCTCGTATTCAGATTAGCCAGGAGAGGTCTTTGTGTCATAAAACCCATCCTGAATAATGATACGACGAAATCGAATTGCAATTGAAGATGGTGTTGAAGACCGGGTGTTTTCGAAAATGAAAGGATTACCTATCGAATGTCTCTGCACCGGGTTGCTTCGATATAGAGATTTTATCACCCTTTGTGATGGGGATTCCGGATGTGATTAGTGAATATCCGGATTGCAATGGCTTCTTTGAAGTGCCTTCGGTTCCGTTCGATCCCGGAATGGACTTGTATGGATGTGTGTCTGACGTTACACTTTGAGATGTAAAGCTGATTTCTGATAAATGCATTTCTGTTAGTGGCAGAGAATTTATTCTCTTAGCTTAACACCCTTCTCTGAGACGTACGAGCTCAGAAGTTATGTAGTTGATGGTTACTAGTGATACATTCCCAATTTGGTAATGTGGAATACGAAGTGCTGCTGATCATTTGTTGATCGAAGCATGACTTTGTGAAAATGTGGCTTTGTGGACGAGACTTCGTCGGACCTCACAACTCGGAAATTCAAAACAGGAAGGATGCGACAAGGTTATTTGGGGGTTGCGCCTCCTGAGGGTATGTCATTTCCTTCTAAAAAAGTGTAGTATCATGGTATGGAGCCCAGATATTTTACCTATGTTGTTGCTGCAGATTTATTACTTTGTGGTTGTTGCTTTGTGGTTGAGGATCCTTGGATAAAGGTCGCAAACGACCGGGAGATGGCATACTCGTGTAGTAGTTACCTAGTTACAGAGGTAACCCGGCCCTGTGCTGGCAGAGAGCTAGTTAAGTTCTCGGGGCATCCCTCCAGAGGCGTACCCATGTGGCATAGGAAGTTCCTTAGCCTGACCATTTGTTGGAAATCCAATTATCAATATGCGCCCTGTACGGTTTTAGTTGTAGAACTTGCCATCTAAGATGGTGGATATAGTAGGCATACTATAATGGTACATATGGTGGCTAAGATTAATATTATACTTGCAAATATTTTCCACACTATGCACTAAGATAATATTAAAAGAGATTTTTGTATCAAGCATGTTTGACTATCATAAGGAGAAATCTCCTCCAATTATGCGCTTGCATTGTGTATGTGTGCGGGGAGGCCTTATGGTAGTTTCATTTTTCAAAAGCATAGAGGATTTCTTTTCTTTTCTTTGCGAAAATAAATGTTTTTAAGGTCTCACGCCAGTCCCATGACTAACCTGGAGTTTATTGTTCCCTTTCTAAAATCTGGGTGCCCATAATTTTCCACACGGGCAGCCTAGAGTCAGGTTATCATTATTTTAGAGCGAAGTCAGAAAAGTTGATGTGGAGGTCTAAAGCAAGCTGGATGTCGAGGCGTATCTATTATATATGTAATATTTCTTTTCCGCTGTTGTGCTGTTGTAAACTCTGATAATGTATGTATAAACTGATATAGTACTTTGATTTAAAGATTATTCATTTGTCTAATATATATTGTTCCCCTACGAAATGTGAGATTCTATTATTGTTTCCGTTTCTTCTTCTATCTTCTTCTTCTTTAACCCTAACGGTTCGGTTTTTCGGCATTTGATACAGTGGACGTATTGATGTCGACTTTCAGGGGTCGAAAAATTGGGTCGTTACAAACAGTTTCAAAAAACAACCAAATTTCTAGAATATATTAAAAAAGCAAAAAAATATACTCACAAATTTTTGTATATTTTTATTATTTTTCTTGTAGATACTATTGATATAGCTTTCCGTAAATTTGCATCCTGAGTAAGAAATCACCTTTATGAAATCCTTAGCTATTTATAGAAAATCCAAAGGCCCGGCTTCCAAGTGAGATTCCATATATTGTTGTAGTGCAAAGTACTTAAACTATATTATTTTGTACATATGAATTTCTTTTAAATTGTTTAAATGTTGATTCATTACCTAATTGAATCTGTAGAAGCATGGAAAATGCTAGACCCAGATGTTTCAATGCCTAATGCCACTACATCCATGTTTGATGCAACTACAACAGCAAACCCATTGCTCGAACCACATGGATTTACAAACAACACATATATCAAAGGACCAAGATATCAAATGAGAGATGCCAATATCAAGCAACAACGATCAAATGTAAGTTCATCTAGACATGCTCTGTGTGTGCATGCGCATGCTAACTGTGTATGTATAGTGGGGAAATAGTATCCTTCGATGAACCTAATTTTTTTTGTTGTGTTGTTATAGATCAAAGGGAAATTCATTATTAATTATTGGATGCTGAAAGCAATCCTATTGTACTATAACTAATACTTTCAAAATGTAGTAATTTATTATTATAGTTGTCATGACCTAAAATTATCTATAAAAGTAATAATTATGAACTTAATGGCTTTCTCAGAACTTATACTTCAAATTCCGTAAGATTCGCTTCAAAATTAATCAGCAGCGAACTCATTGGTCCTTGATTAATAATTCAGGCTCAACAATCTCTATGTGGTTCTCTATAATCTATAGTAAATGTTGTGCAAAAATACCTTTAATAAATCAGTCTTTGATGTTTTAGGTGATGATGAAGCTTTCAAGTGTTGGGTAATTCTCTATAGCCTACACCAAGTTGCCAAATGTCAAGTACACTAAGTTTACTGTCCATCCTATTAAGTATAACCCAACATATGAAGTATGGAGACAATGATAAAAGCTTATTGGTCAGAATCTCTTTTTAAAATCCCTTCTTAGAAGCACTCTCAGAAATAAAATACCCTCCAAAGTAGCACTATTGGGAAATTACACATAACAACTTGCACTGCAAGTTATAACGCAGGTTCTATCCATCAATTCATTATGATGTTACAGTGAATTCATACATCAACTTATCTGTCCAAACATGCATTAAAAATTTGCAATGCCTATGTTGTACCAAAAGTGTCATGGCTATTCCCTGATATTATAATGCAAATATTATAACGAAGTATGACCAAGTAATTTATAACTTAGTATTGAAGTTCTAAACAAACAAATGATCAGAAACATAAAATTGTTACATTTCTTCTTCTAAAGGAATTTCCCCTATTTTATTTTAGCTTTGATAGTTTAATTTTCCATTACATTTCCTTTACTATTTTGTTTCTCCAGTCAATAATTATCATCTTAAAGGTATCGATTTCCTCCAGCATGAACCTATCACTTTGTTGTAAATAAATATCATTTTAAATCTAAAACAATCATACTAACAAATCTTTAAAATATTTATTCTCCAACATACCAACTAATCTTCAAAACATCATATAAGAACCATACATCGTAATAGTAGAAGAAAGCACCACACCATCATCAAGATTAATCTTAGTGAATCGTTGATCAGTTGAGAAAATGGTGGACGGTTGGATTTTCACTGAAGTGACCTTAGTGAATTGTTGGCGAAGATGGTGGATTGTTGGAGAAAACGTCGAACTAACCTTAGCTGATACGCATAGGTAGCGTTAGGGAGAAGACACTGAAGAATACTGTGGATCTGAAACCGTGTTCGATGTAGAACTGCATCTTTTTTGCAGCGAGGAAGAAATATGAACTCATTCAGGATACTTCAATTTTGGGATGGCAAACAAACGCAGAAGCGAGAAACAAAGAAAATATAAGAGTATAAGTATAACGTGAATTTCAAAAAGACGCGGTTGATTTTATATTCATTGACTTATCATTATTAGTTGTAAAGATAATCAAAATGCCCTTTACTTCCTCTTTAAGTAAGTTATATTTTTTAACACTTATCATCTTTCACATCTCTACTTTATGTTTTGATTTGACACTTTTGTATTTTAGTGATTACTTTTTGTTAATGATTTCTAGAATTTTATAAACTTGTTTAGCAAAAGTAAACTGTTTGGTGAATTATTTAATACTTACCATATTTAAATATGTGTAAAAAATATGAATATAAAGGTGTCACAACGTTGCGACAACTTTTGTTTAACAAAACGCTGATTTTTGACAAAATGTTTTACGGTCACATTTGACGTTTTGTTAAACTATCTATGAATGCAAATAAACTTAAAAATAAATTTGTATATTGTTATTAGAAATAAAAACCATTCTTAAAATAATTAATATAATTTATTTAACCATTAAAACTTATTTTTTTGAAATTGGACTTTCGTCACTTTTGCCGATATAAGCAACGGTTCTTATTTTTGTGTAAATTTATATCTCTAAATCATATCTGCAATTATTTGAATCATAAAACCATATATATTTTATATTTAAAATCAGTTTAAATATTATATTTTAGAGTGGTCAAATTCTGGGTTGTTACATATTAAATAGAATACTGCAGATAATTAAGGAGATTGAGATTTGGGCAATTAATCTGGTCGTGCTTTAATAAATTAAGATAAGTGTTAAAAAATCCAACATATAAGAGAATGATTAAGAAGGTTATCTTATGAAATAGGCCAAAACCCATTGCCTTAATCCTTGCTCCTTATTCCATTCTCATTTTCCATCATTCACCAAACAACTAAAGAAAACTAAGGGAGGTCGGCTAAAGAAATGAAGTCAAAATCTAGATATTCAAGAGAAGAAGCTTAAGAAATTAAAGCAACACCAACTCTCAAACTCCAACGATTAATCTAAGGTGAATAACAACACTTATCATTTCTAGATTCTTATTTTGATTCGGCTATGGGTAATGCCTGAATCTTATGTGTTTGATCGGTCAAATTATGATCTAATAATCATTGTTTGGATAGAATAATAGTTAATGAGAATTTTTGCAATTGATTAGAAATGGTTTAATTTGATTTTGAGATTAAGTCCAAAATTCTTGTCCTTCAAATTATCTGAAATTTTGATATGTTGAGGAAAACACTATTTTGAAAATGGTTTTTAATTTAATAATTTTTTAAGCAAGTATGGATTTTATATGAATTTTCTAAGTGGATAAACTGGTGAATTGTGGGGTTTTAGTTATTAAAAATAACTAAAATAAGTTTTTAACCCTAAAATTTTTATATATAAAAAGGTATGATTAACTTGATTTATTGATTTTTGGGGATTTTTCCTAAGAGTTGGGAATGATAAATTAATTGCTTAAGTCTAAAGGGGTTATTAAAAGGTTCACAAAATGGATTAAATTATAAAAATGTTCAGTATTGAAATTTATTGCATGCAACAGTTTTCCAATAAAGAATTTGATGAATTTTTGATAGCCAATAAGGATTTGACAAATTATAGAGGTTTGGTGAAAATAAAATTGCTTTTTGGGATTGTGGTTTTCAAGTTATTTATCATCCTACCATGTCAATATTGGCTATGTCAAGCCCATCATACCACATCCCACTGCCATCGACGTGGAACAAAGCAATTCATAAGATGTAAACGAGTTTGGAATGAAATGGATTGGTTTTGAACCTCATCGAGGTTATGGCAACAAAGATATAGAGATGGTCTTTGATATGAGCATGTCGAGGCACATGCATGCTACATTTAACTTGTCATCGAACCTAAACCTTGACGCTTTATAAATTTGTCATTGAGTTTACTTTATACCGCTTTTAAATACTGTTATCGAGCCTTGTCAATGCCGCTTTTAACTAGTCTTCGAGCCTAACCCATGATTTTTATTGTCATCGATCCTAGACAGGCCACTTTTGAACTAGTCATCGAGTTTACCTCATGCTAATTTTAACTAGTCTTCGAGTTTTTAAATAGGCAAATAACCTATGTATCATGAGGATCGATGACTTCATTGTCATCGAGGGATGATGATGTATGCTTAGTCTTCGAATTGTATTCAATGGAAATCATTATGCTTTGACATTGACATGAGATGGATGTCGATGCTAATAGACATCAAGCTTATAAACGAAGGAGAACCATTTTTCGCAAAATTTTAACTTCGAACCATAGGGACACTAAGGAGTATCTTAATGAGTTGACATGAAATCTTTTGGGGTTACCAATGTATGTCACCATGAAATTTAAATAACTAAGCGGAAATAGCTTAATTGGGGACATCAATATAAATATGTTATACATGTGGACAGAAGGATTAGTGTTGAACACGTGGGTAGCATGGAGTAAAGTTGAACATGTGGATAGCATGGGATTGATAGAAACATGTGGATAATGTGAATTAAATGGCCATTATATATGCCATGTTTATACACTATCATATTATTTTATTATAACCATTGTGGAAGTAGGATCACAGTATATAGTTAAGATGTTTAATTGGGTAACGGTAAGGGAAAACCCATTCCATACAGCGGCGTGGTCTCACTAGATATCTACTGGTTTGAGAATGTAGATTATTATTCACACCAGACTTTTCGTCCGACCCAAAGTTTTTGTCTTTTCCCTTAAACTCTTGGGTACTCATTTGAGTAGGTCAAGAGTAAGGGCTTTTCAGTTTTCTTTAGATGAATAAGCTTCCAGAGACATGCCGAGATAATCTATCTAGTAAGAGCTATATATATCTAGTTTCCACTATGTTTTGATTCTACTGTTGTGTTGTAATGGCAAGTTGTATTAAATGCCGGATATTTGACTATGATCAACCAAGGGCGCATCTTCATATGTCATTCCTGGAATATGTTATAATAATTATATTTTCTCTGAACGTGGTTTGTGAATTGGGATTATGTAATGAAACTGAAATCTTATTGTGAAATGAGATGAAAAAATTTATTTTTAAAAATTGTGTTGAATTTCCATATTCATATGTTTCTGGTATTATCAAAATGATTAATATAGCCACATTTTGTCATGGAAAATTGATAACTATGGATGACTGCGGCATCCGTAGCACTTAGTTTCGGCCTCAAAATAGGGGATATTATAGATTAGAGCTATTATGCGAAAGTTATAAACGCTTTAAATTTTGAATTGGATATAATTAAATAAAAAAATTCGAAAATAAATACTATTAAATAAGGAAACCCATAGTTAACAGATAGATTAGGATTGGTCGATCCCTAACAGTCGACCGATCATGATAAAATGGCTAAGGTTTTGAGCTGTCAATGACCTAGATTTAAATAAATAATAATCTAAGGGTCTATGTCAGTTTCAACCCTTATAAATACAATCCTAACCTAATTCAAAAACCCTAATTTAGTATTGAACGTCCAAACTCTATCTCTCTATAACTAAAATCCTCTTTCTCGTTAAATCACAAAATTCTTCAAATTAAATCCAAAATAAAAGTAGAGGGATTGGAAGACCAAACCAAGCGAAGATCTAATGAATAGAGGAGGATTCTAGACATGCTTTAGATGGCATAGTTTTGGTTTGAAGTGAGTAGGTTCATTGTTAGTTAGGTGATTTACATACAATTAATTTTAGTATACCCTATTTGATCAAGGCTGTTCAAGATTAAATCGAGAACATTGTTTATTTAGATGTGAGATTTAACAATAAATATAAATTATTGTAAACCTGTTAAATAAGAATGATCCAAATTATACCTTTTCCCTAATCCAATATGAATATTTATAATGTTTTTATGCTAAATCTATATCAAGTTGATTATTATATATGAAATTGAATATGAGTTGGGCAATTATAAATTTTAGATTTCACATATTTGGATTCACTTTAATTAGTATAATATGAAATCTGTAAGTTTACTTTTCATAAATTGGGTATGACCATGATTAATGAAAATCAAAGATGATAACTAAATTAGCCTAAAAATTAACACTTTGATCCATCGACCATTCCATGTCAAGCGGTCGACCGGTTACCAAAATTATGGCAGTCTGAATCTCGGACTAAGGCCCAAGTTATGAATAAAATAGTTAAGTATATATATTATATATACATATGGATGTCGATATAGGTAAGGAAGCTAGTTTCCTATAGTGATGACACTAGGACGTTGTGGGACTGGGTAAATGCTATTTATCCGACACAGTCGATATTCGACTAGTGCAATTTTATGACAAATTTCACTCATATGGGGTTCTATGTTAGATGGCGAAAATGAAGATAATGCCTGGAGAAGTGTATAGCCTAGCACAAATGGGAGTTCCTTGGTATTCACGGTGATGCAATGTGATGATATGTTGTTGAAAGATCCTTACGCAGTGCAATAAGAGGTTTTACATTACCATTGAGAGGTGGACACGGATGCAGCAATGATGAGACACCTTAGCGAGTCTGCATTGCAGGCTCTCCCTCAATGCATGACTAAGAAACATGTAGTCATAGTGTGAGAAACGTAGTCCCATTGTTAGGAATTGTAGGTAAATCTACATTGAATAGTTTTAGTAGCTAGAAGCCAACCCTTAGTAATCTTAAGGTTCAATTATTAAGTATTAGCCTGCATAATTCGTTAATGTAGGTGTGTTTAAATCTATACTCCTTAGACAAATGAAATAAGTAATTCATATACACTTTTAGGACATTTTCGATCACATAGATTATTACTAAAGTCAATTGAATATGATCATCATATATTTGTAATGTAATTCATTCATCAGACTTTTGTCTAACCTACTCCTTTCCTTTTTTTCCCCACCATATGAGGATAGGGTAGCAGGTGATAGGCCCGAAAATAGTATGTGGAAAGGCGAGCTTAGCTTTGGAGTTGCTTATCATTTTATATTACTCTCCATGAAACTAATTATCATATTCATTACTTAGCATGTATTAGACCATATACTGTGTTTTTGCATACTCTGGATTATGACTAAATGCTGCTTTTGAGACTGTATTTTGTGATATTTTCCATGATGGTTCTTTTCTGTATTTATATTTTATTGCCTTCCACTGTGAGATCTAAAATTGTATAATATCTTAAATTTATCTGTATATTCTTAGTTTCTGTAATATTTAAAAGCCCAATAACTCATACTTCTTGGCACTGATGCTAGTTTGAAAGCCACCCTAGGCTTTGGATAGGTGCGCTAGGAGGTATGGGTTGTCACACCTGGTATTAGGGCATAGGTTAAAATTCCTTAAGAACGAGCTACGTACTGAGAGAATGTACTTGAAAAGTATTTAAAAAAAATTAAAAAAGTCTCCCAAAAAGGTTTTCAAATATTTTTTCAAAATAAGTTTCTGAAGTACACATACGCATAAATAAAAAATTTCCAAAGATTTTATATAAGTATAATAAAGAAACACGCTTTGCCTTATTCTTGCAAATAATGTATATGGAAAAGTTGCTTATAAATTTCTAAATCACAGATAGAGAGGATGAGTAATCATGCCGGTTGCGACTCCGGTGATGAAACTAAGATTCTAGTATGAACTTCCTAATTTGGTTCCCCCGGTATTTGCAAGTAAGACGACAAGTCAAACTTAATCCTGATAGAGGACCCATAAAGTGTGTGCTTAGTGCAGTTCCTGCCTGACCACCTACCCTTGATTTTGCCAAGCTATCTAAGGACTTTTCAATCTAAGAGGGAAGTCGTACGAGGAGTGACTTATATACAAACTCGAAGGCATGCATGTGCATTTGTTAGAGTGTTTTTGGATTGATGGGACTTGCAAATGAGGTAAGGAGATAACTTGCTACGTGGCATTTCCAGGAAGAGGCTCTAAATTAGTGGGATATAGTAGTGGAGAAGACTGTTGAGGGAGGGATCACTTGGGGGAGTTAAAGAGACATTTTGGGACGAAGTTTCTTTCCATGGTTGAGGAGGAAGTATAGAAGGAGAAGTTCATATATTTGCAATGGGGAGAGATGTGAGTGAAAGGATATAAGAATCAGTGCAATGAGTGGGCTAGGTTTGGGATGGAGCTTATAAATACTCCTTATAAGAAAGCTTTGAAGTTTGTTAAAGCGCTAAATCAACCTCTTCAAGGTTTGGCTCTTAGTCTTATTCTCATGGGTGCGACTAACGAGGGTTTGGTTGAGATGACTTGCTGAATATTGTCTCTAATGAGGAAGTGAAGGATGAGCCCAAGAAGTTAGGAGGAAAGGCGCCATAACAAAATCTGCGCGAGGGTGGAGTAGGGCCCAAAAGGTAGATTAAGAAGTAGGATACGTAGTGTAGAAGATTCGAAAAGATGGGAAACTTTGCTAAAGATGCAAGTAGACATCTTGAAAATCAAATGTTAGAACAGTAATCAATTTGGACACACAAGTTGGGAGCGTCCAGCACCACAGAAGAACTCTACCTAGATAGTAGCAGCTTGCACACTAGATGATGCAGCTCGAGTGCACCTCTAGTAGTGGACAAGGGAAAGAAGGTCATGATTGAAGGTGTGTTAACTCTATTTGGTTTATCCATTTGTTCCTTATTTGACACTGGGCAACATACTCTTTTATTTCCAATAGACTTGTAGAAGAGTTACACTTAGATACTAGAATACTTACAAACCCTATAGTTGTATCAAACCTAGTTGGAGGATCAGCTTATTTGACTATGATATGTAAGGGTTTGAAATTGTTTATTTTGGGGTCATGTTCAATTGAGATGCTTTTGCCTTAGGATTTTCTTGGTTGGGTTTGATTTTGGGTATGGATTGGATGATGATGTATAGAGCGATCCTAGATTGTGATAGGAAGGTTGTTAGGTTGGGTACTTCTAGTGCACACAGTCTTGAGGTTTATTACAATCCCAGAGGTTCAGTTATGTCGAGTTACCTACATTCATTATACCTATCACATGATGAGTTAGGTCCAGCTGCTGTTGTTAGAGACTATCCAGATGTCTTTTCGGAGGTTACCAATCTTCTACCCAGAGAGTTCGAGTTTTCGATTTATCTAGAAGAGAATGTCAGACCTGTTTCCTTACCCTTGGGGCATGTGGCTCTTAAGGAAAGAAGTGAGCAGAACACGTAAGTGAGTGAGCTAGAGAAGGGGTTCATTAGGAGGAGCATTTCAAAGTGGGGAGTGCCAGTTGTCTTTAACACTAAGGAAGATAGTTCCCTGAGGCTTTGCGTCGATCATAGAGAGCTAAATAAGCTAACAAAGAAGAATTGTTACCTGTTAACTCATGTACACGATCACTTGGATCAGTTGGTTGAAGTGAAGGTGTTCTCTTAGCTTAACTTAGTTACCAGATTCCATCAGTTGTGCATAGCTGTGGACGGTATTCACAAACTTCATTTCGCATACTCAACGGACTTTATGAGTGTTAGTCATGCCCTTTGGACTAACCAATGCACCCGCTTACTTTGTTGATCCGATTAGCTGAGTTTTTAGAGGGTTTCTCATTAAGTTCATGGTGATATTTTTGGATGATATTTTAGTCTATTCCAGAAGCGACGAGGAGCATAAGATGCATTTAGAAGAAGTGGTCAATACATTCGATGGGCATAAGTTGATGGCGAATTTTTCTAAGTGCTACTTTTGGTGCAAGGAGGTATGATTTTTGGGATGCTGTGACGACCCGGCTTTCTAACTCCAGAAAGACGTGTCATCAATAAGAAAGAAAGGGATAGAAATAGAAAATAATAGAAAGAAAGAATAGCAACATTAGAATCTCACAGCGGAATGGAACAAAATATAATACATCAACATAACTATTACATAGTTATATATACATCAGAGTTATACAATATCATACAACATGACCGTCATATACATATCTGTCAGAACATAGATCTCAAATATCATAAACTAACTAACACAACGGAATTATATAGATAGCTACATACGTCTGGTCTTCTGCTCCAACTCCTCCAGAAAACTCTATATTCCGGTTACCTATCACTTGGCTACTCATAAAAATTTGAGTACCCAAGAGTTTATGAAAACAAAATATAAACTCCGGGTCAGACATGGGTCTGGTATGGGTAAACGATTAAAGTTGTTTAACTTTGAAAATCATTTGAAATAAAGGTATCACGTAAGACTTCCCACACATAAATACGGGTAAGTTTTTACCTTACGCTAACCAAAACATTTTATAGGAAATTCAGTGATATTATAATAGTGTCTAGGGTTTTCAAGTAAAATACAGAAATAGCTGAAATGCTTACATCTCACATTCCAACGTAGTTGGGCACAATCAAAACGTACGGCTCTTATTGGAAATTGGAACCCATACAATGACAGGGCTACTGGGGTACCGCCCGTCATAGTACGTGGCCTAGATCACCGTACCGAGGAGCCACCCTAACTCCCCTGCAACACAAGGCCGGAACCATTCCTTACAGAACAGTCCCAAACAAGATAACCCCACAGTTGGCTGCAGAACAACCGCCCACACAGCCGAATAAAAGGGACATCTAGACAGGGGTATACCTCGTCCTGCTTAGGCATGACCCACCTAACCTTGCTGCACATCCCCTTTTTAACCATTCCCGGTTGATAAGGCTTGAGGCTGCGTTTACCTTTATAGAACATATCTCTTAGAATGCTCATCGTCCGCCTGGCGATGTGCTGAAAGCATTCAATCCATACAAGTTCGTTCCGGGTTCGAACGAAACCGAAGGCATTATCTCGTTACACTCATTTTGGATTCACCCTCAGAGTTAACGACGATAACCCTTGCATTCTGAAAATGCCATCTCGATCTTCACTTGAGATTACACGACCTAATGTTTAATTTGGATCGATGTGGTTTTCGGAATATCAAATCGATACCCGATCCCGGTCTTATCAAAATCCAAACGCCATTTTAAAGGCCAAGTTGTCTAATTAACTTATACATTTTAAATTCAACAATTGAATTTGTATAGCAATTTATCTCAGATGAGTCATACACAGTCATCACAGATATATCCAAAATATCACAAAACATCACAGGATATAAATAAACATCAGAGTCAATCAAATAGAATCATCAATTCATACCAACATTTAGTTTGATTTAATTTAAATTTAATTACTTGCTAAGAATAAACTATATTTTATTCCTGCTTAGTAAATTACTAATTAACTTATTTCAATTTATTAATTACTTATTAATTATTCACTTAATTAATTAATTAGTTCATAATTATTAATCAATAACCTCAATTATTGATTTATAAAACTCATTTACACAAGATTATCATTAAAGTCTTTAATTACTAATGTAATTAAATTTGGAACTACTTATTAAATTACAATTATAAAATATATTATATTCTTAATTAAGTTTGTTTTAAATTCATTACTCATCTTCATATCAGTAAAGCTTTACAGTTCATCTTGGCTTAAAACAATTTGTAAACATTATTAACTTGATTAATACTTAGCTTATATACTTTTAACTTAATATTACAGTTAACTAATTCCTGGAATTAAATCCCGAAGTTAACAACATGAGTAACTCGGGTTGAACTCGAGACCACCCAGAAACTCTCTCGCGTACCTCCCTGTCTTTCTTTTATTCTTCCTCTGTTCTTAATTCTTCTTTTTTAAGTTATAAACTGTTGTAAACAAACTCACACTCGCACTAACCCCTGACCCAGGAACAACCCGAAGATACAACGCAATTTTCTCGAGCAAAACGCGATGCCACCGGAACTTAATCCAACAGACACGGCGCCACCGTGCACGTGCACGGTGGTTCGCCAACGATTCAGGCGACCCTCGTCACTCCAGCAAACCCCAATTCAACATCTCACTCGAATTCCCAGCTCAGTTCAACGCAATAAGAATGAAATCAAAATATGCGTAAAAAGTTCAAACAGCAACTCACACATGACAGGCGAAATCCCCTCGTCCTCACAATCTCGACCGCCAGAGACGACATGGCTTCGGCCATATCTCGCCATCAACACACTCTAGCACCTCCCAAAATTTCATAGCGCTCGGTTGAGCCACGGCAACACGAGCATCAACGAACCGAACCCACAAATACTGAACCCATAAACCCTACTTTCAATCATCTCCAAAAATCCATGCATTCAAAAAATTTCTAGCATTTTTCTGGTGATCTCACATCAACACTCTAGCCTCATGTCAAATTTCATCATCAATAATTGGATGAATTATCAGATTTTCATATAAAATCCTTTTCGGTTCGCTAACAAACTGCTCTATAAATGGTTGTCTAAAAATTATAAGTTTTGTCTTAAAAATCATACTTTTGTATGTAGTTTCAATATACAGATTCAAATCTACAATCTAGGCCATTCGAATTTTGATCATTATTTTACTTTTTACTGTAAGTTTGTGTTTACAGCGTTTAAATTTCACAGCTACCATAAAAAAACAATTTCAAGCCTTAATCTTTGTCTTAACCAAATTTATTTAGTTAAGTTTCTCAGTAAAGAAAATATTTTTATATAGAGAGTATGATTTATTCTCTGACTCCTTTATCTCAGCAACATAAAACTAGAAGATCATCATATAAGTAGAACATGCAGTAACCAAACATCACATAACAGATTTTTATCAACATAATATATATTCATGAATCAATTATTAGTAGTTAATTTCAAAAAAAAAATAAGTTTACTCACCAAAATACTATTGAAAACTTGAAATAGAAGATGTTTGTTGATGGTGAAAGAAGACTGCAGTTGAAGTTTTGAATTCCTGTAAACTTTTCTAGCTTTCTGAATTTGTTTATATTTCTTTTGCTCTTTTTTTCTCAGGCTTTTCTTATGAAGTTATAGACCGAACTAAATGATATATATATATATATATATATGCAAATAGAATGATGTGGATTTATAGCTATGAACAGCTTGTATAGGATATTAGCTTCTCAAATAAGCCTTCCCTAGATATAATAACATTCTGCTTTATTTACTAAAGAAAATCTAAGGTGATATGAATATTTCGGCTGGAATGATATTTTCAGACAGATTGTAGTGCTAAGTAAATGCCTATGTTTTCACTTATGTTAACACATAATTAATGTTTGCTGACACATATATTTGCACAAAGATATTTGCAGATTTTTGTTTGTACAAAAATGATTTATTTGATGTGAATACTTGGCTTACTTATGCATATAAAGTTTACTTGCATGTTTCATTTTGTCTTCATACTTATGTTAACATATAAATAAATGTTTCCTGACAAGTTTATTTTGTTTAAAGATATTTGTCTTTCTTTGTTTATAGTTTTTATATGTTTGTCTTTACATAGTTAACATTTTTATTTTTATTTTATATTCATATCATATTTTTGTACTTATGTTTATGTATTATGGTTTTCTTATGTCTTCATACTTATATTAATATCCATATTTTATGTTATACTTAAGCTAAATATTTATAAGCTTATTTTATTTTAATTATAAAAGTTGTTGTTAGAAACACTACTTAATCTTATTTTTAATTAAAGTTAAATCTTCGAAATATATTTGATTTGTAACCTATATTTGCATTAATGTATTTTATATTTATATTTAATATGAATAGAATTGTATTATTGTACTTATTATTATTATCAACTACATTTATATTTTTGATATTGAATGTCATTAATGTAGAACTTTTAATTTAATTGAATAAAACATATTTAATTTTAAATATTGTTAAAGAGCCTATTTTACATTTTGAAATCATAAATTCATTTATAACACATATACAACTAATAATGTCCAAAATCTTATTTATTTATAAATGAAAATATTGTATTTTATTTAAATTTGATTAAAAACTTATTATAATAATAGGGTCAAAATTCCGAATGTCACATTCCTCCCCCCTTAAAAGAATTTCGTCCCCGAAATTTAAACAACAGTTAATTCCAAAGCTTAATATTAACACTCCAAACATACATATCATCCATACAAAAACAAACAATCAAACAGTCAATTCCAACAACATTACTAGCTATCCGGACATAAATTTGGATAAGCTTTTCTAAAACTATCAAAAGTTTCCCAGGTACAATCTCTGGGATCCTCACTCCATTGCACCTTGACGAGTTTCACTACTTTGTTCCTGAGTTGCTTCTTGTCTTGATCTACAATCTGAACAGGATTTCTAACCACAGTCAGGTTGGGTTCAACTTCTAAATCTTCCTGAACAACTGGTTCTACCACTAATGATGGGTCACGAACAAATTTCCTTAAATGAGACACATGAAATACATTGTGAATCTCAGACATTCGTTCTGGAAATTCAATCCTGTAGGCTACAGTTCCAATTCTTTCCAACATTCGGAATGGACCAATATATCTCGGAGCAAGTTTTCCCGTTTTTCCGAATCTTATAGCACCTTTGATTGGGGAAACTTTGATAAAAACTAAATCTCCAATCTCAAATTCTAATGGTCTTCATCTCTTATCTGCATATTTCTTCTGACGATCTTGAGCAGCTTTCATCCTTTTCTTGATAAGTTCAACCTTCGCAGAAGCTTCACGAATTAGATCGGGTCCGAGTACAAGTCGATCATTCGATTCAATCCAACAAGATGGGGATCTACATGGTCTTCCATATAGAGCTTCATAAGGAGCCATCTTAATACTCGCTTGGTAACTGTTATTATAAGAAAATTCCACTAAATGAAGATAATCTTCCCATGATCCACCAAAATCGAATACACAAGCTCGCAGCGTATCTTCCAGAATTCGATTAAGCCTTTCCGTTTGTCCGTCCGTCTGAGGATGATAGGCTGTACTTAATCTCAAACTTGTTCCCATTGCTGATTGCATAGCTTCCCAGAATTTGCTAGTGAAAATAGGATCACGGTCAATTACTATGCTGACAGGAACACCATGAAATCTGACTATCTCCTTCAAGAAAATCTCCGCCAAGGAAACTGCAGTACGAGTTGCCTTAACCGGAATAAAATGGGCACTCTTTGTTAAACGATCCACAATAACCCATATTCCTTCATTTCCTTGCCTGGCTCTAGGCAAACCGTCGATGAAGTCCATCGAGATCATCTCCCACTTCCAATCTGGAATTTCCAAAGGTTACAATAGTCCGGCAGACTTCTGTTGATCTCCCTTCACTTGTTGGCAGATGGCACAACTATTTACAAAAGGAGCTACATCCTTCTTCATGCTCGGCCACCAGAAAATTCTCCTCGTATCTTTATATATCTTCGAGATTCCCGGGTGAATATTCAATTTGGAGCGATGACACTCAGCTAAGACTTCTTGGCTCAGTCCATCAATATTAGGCACACACAAATGACCATTAATCCTTAAAGCACCTTGATCGTCCACCTTGAAATCCGAATATCGCCCGTCTTTAGTTCCAAGAATTATTTCCTCAAAAGATTTATCCTCCATTTGCTTACTAATGATCCTTTCTTGGAGAGATGGAACGACTTCCAAAAGAGATAAAACCGCATTTCTACTAAGAGCATCAGCCACGACATTCGCTTTCCCCGGAGTATACAAAATATCCAGATCATAAGAAGCCAAAAATTCGACCCATCTCTGCTGTCTCAAATTAAGATCTTATCGAGAGAAAATATATTTCAACGGTTTGTGATCCGTGAATAACTCAAACTTTTCTCCCAAAACATAATGTCTCCATATGTTCAAAGCAAAAACAATAGCTAACAGTTCTAAATCATGCTTAGCATAGTTCTTCTCATGTGATTTCAATTGCCGACTAGCATACGCAATTACTCTGCCATTTTGCATCAGAACTGCTCCCAGTCCAACTAAACATGCATCCGTATATACTTCAAATTTTCTCTTCCCATCCGGAATAGCAAGTACTGATCCACTGGTTAGCCTTGTCTTCAATTCCTGAAAATCTTCTTCACACTAAGGTGTCCATTTGAATTTAGCTCCTTTCCTAGTCAGCTTAGTCAGATGTGAAGAAATTTTGGAATAATCCTTAATAAATTTTCTGTAGTAGCCAGCCAAACCCAGAAAACTGCGAACTTCAGTCGGTGTCTCCGGCCGTTTCCATTCCAAAATAGTTTCAACCTTTGCTGGATCTACAAAGATTCCTTTACCAAAAACAATGTGCTCTAAAAATTTGACTTTTGATTTCCAAAAATGGCACTTTGAAAACTTTGCCTTCAACACATGCTTCCTCAGAGTTTCCAATACAATTCTCAAATGCTGTCTGTGCTCCTCTTCCGATTTGAAGTAGACCAAGATATCATCAATGAATACTAGCACGAACTTATTCAACACATCTCTAAAGACACGGTTCATCAGGTCAACAAAATAGGCAGGAGCATTGGTTAACCCGAAAGGCATAACCAACCACTCGTAAAAATAATTCGGTCCCCTAAATGCTGCCAAGGGAATACTATCTTTAGCTACTCTCAATTGATGGAATCCTGAAGCTAAATCTAGTTGAGAAAAGATAGAAGCTCCATGCAACTGGTCAAAAAGATCATCAATGCGAGGAAAAGGACATTTATTTCGAATGGTCACTTTGTTCAATTCTCTATAATGAACACAGAACCTTAGCGAACCATCCGATTTGGTGGCAAACACCGTAGCAGAGCCCCAAGAAGAAAAACTGGGCCTAATCAAACCCTTCTCCAAAAGATCCTGTGTCTGCTTAATCAACTCTTCTCTCACTCTAGGAGGCATTCTCCTACTGGGCCGAATCACCGGCACAGCTCCTGGAATCAAATCAATACGAAACTCAATCTCTCGATGTGGCGGCCGACACTTAACTTCTTCAAAAACATCGGGAAAATTTTGAACCACATCGATTTCTTCAACTTTCTCTTGAGAAGTCTCAACTCCTAACAAAAGACTACTCAAGTGAAATCCAGAACTATTGCACGACACTTTGGCAATCCTACCCAAATCAGTCTCCAATTAAACTGTCCTCTCATCACAATTCAGGACTGCTTTATACTTATCGAGCCAATCCATTCCCACAATAAGATCAAATCCCTTAAAATTTAACACATACGGGTCATAAGAGAAACTATGGGACAAATAAGAAATCTTCAAGTCCTTACAGATTGTATCCAATTTGGTTGCTCCACCTACAGGATTAGGTACAATAATGGGACGATCCACCATACTGGGGTTGAGAGAAAACTTTTCTACTAATTCCATAGATATGAAACTCAAAGATGCACCCGAATCAAATAAAACTTTAATATATTTTCCATCTAAGAGTAAGGTACCTTCCAAAACTCCTTTGCTTTGAGAAGAAGAAGATGAACCTGCTTCCAAAGCAAAAACTTTATCCTGCAGTGTCCTCTGCAAAACTGGACAATTCTTAATCATATGACCGGGCTGACGACAATTAAAACACAACGATCTCTGAACTATTGCCAATCCTGGACCATTCTGACGTTGTTGTTGCTGAGGTCCTCCTTGAGAACACTGATCTGCCAAATGTCCAATTTGCTGACAATTATAACACTTGCGGGGTCCATTATTGCTTCCTCCCGATTTCTTTCCTTTAGCTTGCCTTTTCCAAAGTGGATTAACCTTCCTTTTACTTGGGTTAACGAAATTCCCTCTCGAAACTGTTGTTGTTGCCTCCAGTTTCTTGCTCATCAAATTTTCATACCTCAACGCCATATCACAACAAAAGATCCTTTCAAGAGCACCGTCATCTTATCGTGAAATTCGGACCTCAATCCTTGCACAAACTTTTCATTCTTCTTGAGGGAAGTATCAATGAGTCCTGATCCATAACACGAAAGTTCGTTGAATTTGATCTCATACTCAGAAACAGTCATGCTTTCCTGCTTCAAATTCAGAAAATCCTGATACAATTGAGTTTTCCTTGCTATCGGTATAAACTTCTCCTCAAATAACTCCTTAAATCTTTTCCATGAAATATCTTCTTCAGGAATATTTGCAATTGTTGCATCCCACCACGCTGCTGCGCCTCCCTGCAATTGCCACGATGCCATTCCCTTCTTCTGATCATCTGACAATCTCATACCCTTAAAAATGCGCTCACAAGAGCGTAGCCAGGCTTGAACTTCAATTATCGATTCTGAATCTTTAAATGATTAGCCTCCGAGATCGATGAAATCTTTACATAAGGCTGCAAAACTAACATGAGGCGGTACTGGACTTACAACCTCTCTAGCACTTTGACTTCGAACATTATCAATCGAATTACTGGCCCTAACTCTTCCTCTTCTTCCAGAACTCATGTTGACCACCTGAACAGGTAACTCAACAAATTTAGATATGTACATAATTATATGAAAATACAAATACGCACTCTCAAGATAAATATTGCTCCAGAGCCTAGGTACTCGCTCAACCTAGCGCTCTGATACTAGCTGTGACGACCCGGCTTTCTAACTCCAGAAAGACGTGTCATCAATAAGAAAGAAAGGGATAGAAATAGAAAAGAATAGAAAGAAAGAATAACAACATAAGAATCTCACAGCGGAATGGAACAAAATATAATACATCAACATAACTATTACATTGTTATATATACATCAGAGTTATACAATATCATACAACATGACTGCCATATACATATCTGTCAGAGCATAGATCTCAAATATCATAAACTAACTAACACAGCGGAATTATATAGATAGCTACATATGTCTGGTCTTCTGCTCCAACTCCTCCAGAAAACTCTATACTCTGACTACCTATCACTTTGCTACTCATAAAAATTTGAGTACCCAAGAGTTTATGAAAACAAAATATAAACTCCGAGTCAGACATGGGTCTGGTATGAGTAAACGGTTAAAGTTGTTTAAATTTGAAAATCATTTGAAATAAAGGTGTCACGTAAGACTTCCCACACATAAATACGGGTAAGTTTTTACCTTATGCTAACCAAAACATTTTATAGGAAATTCAGTGATATTATAATAGTGTCTAGGGTTTCAAGTAAAATACAGAAATGCTTACATCTCACATTCCAACGTAGTTGGGCACAATCAAAACGTACGGATCTTATTGGAAATTGGATCCCATACAATGGCAAGGCAACTGGGGTACCGCCCGTCACAGTACGTGGCCTAGATCACCTTACCGTGGAGCCACCCTAACTCCCCTGCAACAAAATGCCGGAACCATTCCTTACTGAACAGTCCCGAACAAGATAACCCCACAGTTGGCTGCAGACCAACCGCCCACACATCCGAATAAAAGGGACATTTAGACAGGGGTATACCTCGTCCTGCTTGGGCATGACCCACCTAACCTTGCTGCACATCCCCTGTTTTAGCCGTTCTTGGTTGATGAGGCTTGAGGCTGCGTTTACCTTTATAGAACATATCTCTTAGAATGCTCATCGTCCGCCTGACGATGTGCTGAAAGCATTCAATCCATAAAAGTTCGTTCCGGGTTCGAACGAAACCGAAGGCATTATCTTGTTACACTCATTTTGGAATCACCCTCAGAGTTAACGACGATAAGCCTTGCATTCTGAAAACACCATATCGATCTTCACTTGAGATTACACGACCTAACGTTTAATTCGGATCGATGTGGTTTTTGAAATATCAAATCGATACCCCATCCCGGTATCATCGAAATCCAAACGCCATTTTAAAGGCCAAGTTGTCTAATTAACTTATACAGTTTAAATTCAACAATTGAATTTATATAGCAATTTATCTCAGATGAATCATACACAGTCATCACAGATATATCCAAAATATCCTAGAACATCACAGGATATAAATAAACATCAGAGTCAATCAAATAGAAATCGATTCATACCAACATTTAGTTTGATTTAATTTAAATTTAATTACTTGCTAAGAACAAACTATATTTTATTCCTGCTTAGTTAATTACTAATTAACTTATTTCAATTTATTAATTACTTATTAATTATTCACTTAATTAATTAATTAATTCTTAATTATTAATCAATAACCTCAATTATTGATTTATAAAACTCATTTACACAAGACTATTATTAAAGTCTTTAATTACTAATTTAATTAAATTTGGAACTACTTATTAAATTACAATTATAAAATATATTATATTCTTAGTTAACTTTGTTTTAAATTCATTACTCATCTTCTTATCAGTAAAGCTTTACAGTTCATCTTGGCTTAAAACAATTTGTAAACATTATTAACTTGATTAATACTTAGCTTATATACCTTAATATTACAGTTAACTAATTCCTGGAATTAGTTAACTGTAAATAAACAACATGAGTAACTCGGGTTGAACTCGAGACCACCCAGAAACTCTCTCGCCTTCCTCCCTGTCTTTCTTTTCTTCTTCCTCTGTTCTTACTTCTTCTTTTTTTTTAAAGTTATAAAATGTTATAAACAAACTCACACTCGTACTAACCCCTGACCCAGGAACAACCCGAAGATACAACGCAATTCTCTCGAGCAAAATGCGATGCCACCGGAACTTAATCCAACAGACACTGCGCCACCTTGCACGTGCACGGTGGTTCCCGAATGATTCAGGCGACCCTCGTCACTCCAACAAAGCCCAATTCAACATCTCACTCGAATTCCCAGCTCAGTTCAACGCAATAAAAATGAAACCAGAATATGCGTAAAAAGTTCAAAGAGCTACTCACACACGACAGGCGAAATCCCCTCATCCTCACAATCTCGACCGCCGGAGACGACATGGCTTCGGCCATATCTCTCCATCAACACACTCTAGCACCTTCCAAAATTTCATAGCGCTCGGTTGAGCCACGGCAACACGAGCATCAACGAACCGAACCCACAAATACTGAACCCATAAACCCTACTTTCAATCATCCCCAAAAATCCATGCATTCGAAAAAATTTCTAGCATTTTTCTGGTGATCTCACATCAACACTCTAGCCTCATGTCAAATTTCAGCATCAATAATTGGATTAATAATCAGATATTCATATAAAAGCCTATTTGGTTCACTAACAAATTGCTCTATAAATGGTTGTCTAAAAATTATAAGTTTTGTCTTAAAAATCATACTTTTTTATGTAGTTTCAATATACAGATTCAAATCTACAATTTAGGCCATTCGAATTTTGATCATTATTTTACTTTTTGCCGTAAATTTGTGTTTACAGTGTTTAAATTTCAGAGCTACCTTAAAAAAACAATTTCAAGCCTTAATCTTTGTCTTAACCAAATTTATTTAGTTAAGTTTCTCAGTAAAGAAAATATTTTTATATAAAGAGTATGATTTATTCTCTGACTCCTTTATCTCAGCAACATAAAACTAGAAGATCATCATATAAGTAGAACATGCAGTAACCAAACATCACAGAATGGATTTTTATCAACATAATATTTATTCATAAATCAATTATTAGAAGTTAATTTCAAAAAAAAAAAAGTTTACTCACCAAAATACTGTTGAAAACTTGAAACAGAAGATGTTTGTTGATGGTGAAAGAAGACTGCAGTTGAAGTTTTGAATTCCTGTAAACTTTTCTAGCTTTCTGAATTTGTTTATATTTCTTTTGCTTTTTTTTTCTCAGGCTTTACTTATGAAGTTATAGACCGAACTAAATGATATATATATGCAAATAGAATGATGTGGATTTATAGCTAAGAACAGTTTGTTTAGGATATTAGCTTCTCAAATAAGCCTTCCCTAGATATAATAACATTCTGCTTTATTTACTAAAGAAAATCTAAGGTGGTATGAATATTTCGGCTGGAATGATATTTTCAGACAGATTGTAGTGCTAAGTAAATGCCTATGTTTTCACTTATGTTAACACATAATTAGTGTTTGCTGACACATATATTTGTACAAAGATATTTGCAGATTTTTGTTTGTACAAAAATGTTTTATTTGATGTGAATACTTGGCTTACTTATGCATATAAAGTTTACTTGCATGTTTCATTTTGTCTTCATACTTATGTTAACATATAAATAAATGTTTGCTGACAAGTTTATTTTGTTTAAAGATATTTGTCGTTCTTTGTTTACAGATTTTATGTGTTTGTCTTTACATAGTTAACATTTTTATTTTTATTTTTATTTTATATTCATATCATATTTTTGTACTTATGTTTATGTATTATGGTTTTCTTACGTCTTCATACTTATATTAATATCCATATTTTATGTTATACTTAAGCTAAACATTTATAAGCTTATTTTATTTTAATTATAAAAGTTGTTGTTAGAAACACTACTTAATCTTATTTTTAATTAAAGTTAAATCTTCCAAATATATTTGATTTGTATCCTATATTTGCATTAATGTATTTTATATTTATATTTAATATGAATAGAATTGTATTATTGTACTTATTATTATTATCAACTACATTTATATTTTTGATATTGAATGTCATTAATATAGAACTTTTAATTTAATTGAATAAAATAGATTTAATTTTAAATATTGTTAAAGAGTCTATTTTACATTTTGAAATCATAAATTCCTTTATAACACATATACAACTAATAATGTCCAAAATCTTATTTATTTATAAATGAAAATATTCTATTTTATTTAAATTTGATTAAAAACTTATTATAATAATAGGGTCAAAATTCCAAAATGTCACATTCCTCCCCCTTAAAAGAATTTCGTCCCCGAAATTTAAACAATAGTTAATTCCAAAGCTTAATATTAACACTCCAAACATACATATCATCCATACAAAAACAAACAATCAAACAATCAATTCCAACAACATTACTAGCTATCCGGACATAAATTTGGATAAGCTTTTCTAAAACTATCAAGAGTTTCCCAGGTACAATCTCTGGGATCCTCACTCCATTGCACCTTGACGAGTTTCACTACGTTGTTCCTGAGTTGCTTCTTGTCTTGATCTATAATCTGAACAGGATTTCTAACCACAGTCAGGTTGGGTTCAACTTCTAAATCTTCCTGAACAACTGGTTCTACCACTAATGATGGGTCATGAACAAATTTCCTTAAATGAGACACATGAAATACATTGTGAATCCCAGACATTCGTTCTGGCAATTCAATCCTGTAGGCTACAGTTCCAATTCTTTCCAACACTCGGAATGGACCAATATATCTCGGAGCAAGTTTTCCCGTTTTTCCGAATCTTATAGCACCTTTGATTGGGGAAACTTTGATAAAAACTAAATCTCCGATCTCAAATTCTAATGGTCTTCGTCTCTTATCTGCATATTTCTTCTGACGATCTTGAGCAGCTTTCATCCTTTTCTTGATAAGTTCAACCTTCGCAGAAGCTTCACGAATTAGATCGGGTCTAGGTACAAGTCGATCATTCGATTCAATCCAACAAGATGGGGATCTACACGGTCTTCCATATAGAGCTTCATAAGGAGCCATCTTAATACTCGCTTGGTAACTGTTATTATAAGAAAATTCCACTAAATGAAGATGGTCTTCCCATGATCCACCAAAATCCAATACACAAGCTCGCAGCATATCTTCCAGAATTCGATTAAGCCTTTCCGTTTGTCCGTCCGTCTGAGGATGATAGGCTGTACTTAATCTCAAACTTGTTCTTATTGCTGATTGCAGAGCTTCCCAGAAATTGCTAGTGAAAATAGGATCACGGTCACTTACTATGCTGACAGGAACACCATGCAATCTGACTATCTCCTTCAAGAAAATCTCCGCCAAGGAAACTGCAGTACGAGTTGCCTTAACCAGAATAAAATGGGCACTCTTCGTTAAACGATCCACAATAACCCATATTCCTTCATTTCCTTGCCTGGTTCTAGGCAAACCGTCGATGAAGTCCATCGAGATCATCTCCCACTTCCAATCTGGAATTTCCAAAGGTTGCAATAACCCGGCAGACTTCTGTTGATCTCCCTTCACTTATTGGCAGATGGCATAACTATTTACAAAAGCAGCTACATCCTTCTTCATGCTCGGCCACCAGAAAATTCTCCTCATATCTTTATACATCTTCGAGATTCCGGGGTGAATATTCAATTTGGAGCGATGACACTCAGCTAAGACTTCTTGCCTCGGTCCATCAATATTAGGCACACACAAACGACTCCTTAAAGCACCTTGATCGTCCACCTTGAAATCCGAATATCGCCCGTCTTTAGTTCCAAGAATTATTTCCTCAAAAGATTTATCCTCTATTTGCTTACTAACGATCCTTTCTTGGAGAGATGGAACGACTTCCAAAAGAGATAAAACCGAATTTCTACTAAGAGCATCAGCCACGACATTCGCTTTCCCTGGAGTATACAAAATATCCAGATCATAAGATGCCAAAAATTCGACCCATCTCTGCTGTCTCAAATTAAGATCTTTTTGAGAGAAAATATATTTCAATGGTTTGTGATCCGTGAATAACTCAAACTTTTCTCCCAAAAGATAATGTCTCCATATCTTCAAAGCAAAAACAATAGCTAACAGTTCTAAATCATGCGTACCATAGTTTTTCTCATATGATTTCAATTGCCGACTAGCATACGCAATTACTCTGCCATTTTGCATCAGAACTACTCCCAGTCCAACTAAACATGCATCCGTATATACTTCAAATTTGCTCTTCCCATCCGGAATAGCAAGTACTGGTGCACTGGTTAGCCTTGTCTTCAATTCCTGAAAAGCTTCTTCACACTAAGGTGTCCATTTGAATTTAGCTCCTCTCCTAGTCAACTTAGTCAGATGTGAAGAAATTTTGGAATAATCCTTAATAAATTTTCTGTAGTAGCCAGCCAAACCCAGAAAACTGCGAACTTCAGTCGGTGTCTCCGGCTATTTCCATTCCAAAATAGTTTCAACCTTTGTTGGATCTACATAAATGCCTTTACCAGAAACAATGTGCCCTAAAAATTTGACTTCTGATATCCAAAAATGGCACTTTGAAAACTTTGCCTTCAACACATGCTTCCTCAGAGTTTCCAATACAATTCTCAAATGCTATCTGTGCTCCTCTTCCGATTTGGAGTAGACCAAGATATCATCAATGAATATTATCACGAACTTATTCAACACATCTCTAAAGGCACGGTTCATCAGGTCAACAAAATAGGCAGGAGCGTTGGTTAACCCGAAAGGCATAACCAACCACTCGTAAAAACAATTCGGTCCCCTAAATGCTGTCAAGGGAATACTATCTTCAGCTACTCTTAATTGATGGAATTCTGAAGCTAAATCTAGTTGAGAAAAACAGAAGATCCATGCAACTAGTCAAAAAGATCATCAATGCAAGGAAAAGGATATTTATTTCGAATGGTCACTTTGTTCAATTCTCTATAATCAACACAGAACCTTAGCGAACCATCCGATTTGGTGACAAACACCGCAACAGAGCCCCAAGAAGAAAAACTGGGTCTAATCAAACCCTTCTCCAGAAGATCCTTCGTCTGCTTAATCAACTCTTCTCTCTCTCTAGGAGCCATTCTCCTACTGGGCTGAATCACCGGCACAGCTCTTGGAATCAAATCAATGCGAAACTCAATCTCTCGATGTGGTGGCAGACACTTAACTTCTTCAAAAACATTAGGAAAATCTTGAACCACATCGATTTCTTCAACTTTCTCTTGAGAAGTCTCAACTCCTAGCAAAAGACTACTCAAGTGAAATCCAGAACTATTGCACGACATTTTGGCAATCCTACCCAAATCAGTCTCCAATTAAACTGTCCTCTCATCACAATTCAGGACTGCTTTATACTTATCGAGCGAATCCATTCCCAAAATAAGATCAAATCCCTTAAAATTTAACACATACGGGTCACAAGAGAAACTATGGGACAAATAAGAAATCTTCAAGTCCTTACAGATTGTATCCAATTTGGTTGCTCCACCTATAGGATTAGATACAATAATGGGACGATCCACCATACTGGGGTTGAGAGAAAACTTTTCTACTGATTCCATAGATATGAAACTCAAAGATGCACCCGAATCAAATAAAACTTTAATATATTTGCCATCTAAGAGTAAGGTACCTTCCAAAACTCCTTTGCTTTGAGAAGAAGAAGATGAACCTGCTTCTAAAGCAAAAACTTTATCCTGCAGTGTCCTCTGCAAAACTGGACAATTCTTAATCATATGACCGGGCTGACGACAATTAAAACACAACGATCTCTGAACTATTGCCAATCCTGGACCATTCTGACGTTGTTGTTGCTGAGATCCTCCTTGAGAACACTGATCTGCCAAATGTCCAATTTGCTGACAATTATAACACTTGCGGGGTCCATTATTGCTTCCTCCCGATTTCTTTCCTTTAGCTTGCCTTTTTTAAAGTGGATTAAACTTCCTTTTACTTGGGTTAACGAAATTCCCTCTCGAAACTGTTGTTGTTGCCTCCTATTTCTTGCTCATCAAATTTTCATACCTCAACGCCATATCACAACAAAAGATCCTTTCAAGAGCACCGTCATCTTATCGTGAAATTCGGACCTCAATCCTTGCACAAACTTTTCATTCTTCTTGAGGGCAGTATCAATGAGTCCTGATCCATAACACGAAAGTTCATTGAATTTGATCTCATACTCAGAAACAGTCATGCTTTCCTGCTTCAAATTCAGAAAATCCTGATACAATTGAGTTTTCCTTGCTGTCGGTATAAACTTCTCCTCAAATAACTCCTTAAATCTTTTCCATGAAATATCTTCTTTAGGAATATTTGCAATTGTTGCATCCCAGCACGCTGCTGCGCCTCCCTGCAATTGCCACTATGCCATTTCCTTCTTCTGATCATCCGACAATCTCATACTCTTAAAAATGCGCTCACAAGAGCGTATCCAGGCTTGAACTTCAATTATCGATTCTGAACCTTCAAATGATTAGCCTCCGAGATCGATGAAATCTTTACATAAGGCTGCAAAACTAACTTGAGGTGGTACTAGACTTACAGCCTCTCTAGCACTTTGACTTCGAACATTATCAATCGAATTACTGGCCCTAACTCTTCCTCTTCTTCCAGAACTCATGTTGGCCACCTGAACAGGTAACTCAACAAATTTAGATATGTACATAATTATATGAAAATACAAATACGCACTCTCAAGATAAATATTACTCCAAAGCCTAGGTACTCGCTCAACTTAGCGCTCTGGTACCAGCTGTGACGACCCGACTTTCTAACTCCAGAAAGACGTGTCATCAATAAGAAAGAAAGGGATAGAAATAGAAAAGAATAGAAAGAAAGAATAACAACATCAGAATCTTACAGCGGAATGGAACAAAATGTAATACATCAACATAACTATTACATAGTTATATATATATATATATATATCAGAGTTATACAATATCATACAACATGACTGTCATATACATATCTGTCAGAACATAGATCTCAAATATCATAAACTAACTAACACAGCGGAATTATATAGATAGCTACATACGTCTGGTCTTCTGCTCCAACTCCTCCAGAAAACTCTATACTCCGATTACCTATCACTTGGCTACTCATAAAAATTTGAGTACCCAAGGGTTTATGAAAACAAAATATAAACTCCGGGTCAGACATGGGTCTGGTATGAGTAAACGGTTAAAGTTGTTTAACTTTGAAATTCATTTGAAATAAAGGTATCACGTAAGACTTCCCACACATAAATACGTGTAAGTTTTTACCTTATGCTAACCAAAACATTTTATAGGAAATTCAGTGATATTATAATAGTGTCTAGGGTTTTCAAGTAAAATACAGAAATAGCTGAAATGCTTACATCTCACATTCCAACGTAGTTGGGCACAATCAAAACGTACGGCTCTTATTGGAAATTGGATCCCATACAATGGCAGGGCTACTGTGGTACCTCCCGTCATAGTACGTGGCCTAGATCACCGTACCGAGGAGCTACCCTAAATCCCCTGCAACACAAGGCCGGAACCATTCCTTATTGAACAGTCCCGAACAAGATAACCCCGCAGTTGGCTGCAGACCAACCGCCTACACAGCCGAATAAAAGGGACATTTAGACAGGGGTATACCTCGTCCTGCTTGGGCATGACCCACCTAACCTTGCTGCACATCCCCTATTTTAGCCGTTCTTGGTTGATGAGGCTTGAGGCTGCGTTTACCTTTATAGAACATATCTCTTAGAATGCTCATCGTCCGCCTGACGATGTGCTGAAAGCATTCAATCCATACAAGTTCATTCCGGGTTCGAACGAAACCGAAGGCATTATCTCGTTACACTCATTTTGGAATCACCCTCAGAGTTAACGACGATAAACCTTGCATTCTGAAAACACCATCTCGATCTTCACTTGAGATTACACGACCTAACGTTTAATTTGGATCGATGTGGTTTTCGGAATATCAAATCGATACCCGATCCCGGTCTCACCGAAATCCAAACGCCATTTTAAAGGCCAAGTTGTCTAATTAACTTATACAGTTTAAATTCAACAATTGAATTTATATAGCAATTTATCTCAGATGAATCATACACAGTCATCACAGATATATCCAACATATCCCAGAACATCACAGGATATAAATAAACATCAGAGTCAATCAAATAGAATCATCGATTCATACCAACATTTAGTTTGATTTAATTTAAATTTAATTACTTGCTAAGAAGAAACTATATTTTATTCCTGCTTAGTTAATTACTAATTAACTTATTTCAATTTATTAATTACTTATTAATTATTCACTTAATTAATTAATTAATTCTTAATTATTAATCAATAACCTCAATTATTGATTTATAAAACTCATTTACACAAGATTATCATTAAAGTCTTTAATTACTAATTTAATTAAATTTGGAACTACTTATTAAATTACAATTATAAAATATATTATATTCTTAATTAACTTTGTTTTAAATTCATTACTCATCTTCGTATCAGTAAAGCTTTACAGTTCATCTTGGCTTAAAACAATTTGTAAACATTATTAACTTGATTAATACTTAGCTTATATACCTTAATATTACAGTTAACTGATTCCTGGAATTAGTTGACTGTAAATAAACAACATGAGTAACTCGGGTTCAACTCGAGACCACCCAGAAACTCTCTCGCATTCCTCCCTGTCTTTCTTTTCTTCTTCCTCTGTTCTTACTTCTTCTTCTTTTTTTTAAAGTTATAAAATGTTGTAAACAAACTCACACTCGTACTAACCCCTGACCCATGAACAACCCGAAGATACAACGCAATTCTCTCGAGCAAAACGCGATGCCATCGGAACTTAATCCAACAGACACTGCGCCACCGTGGACGTGCACGGTGGTTCGCCAACGATTCAGGCGACCCTCGTCACTCCAGCAAACCCCAATTCAACATCTCACTCGAATTCCCAGCTCAGTTCAACGCAATAAGAATGAAACCAAAATATGCGTAAAAAGTTCAAACGGCTAGTCACACACGACAGGCGAAATCCCCTCGTCCTCACAATCTCGACCGCCGGAGACGACATGGCTTCGGCCATATCTCGCCATCAACACACTCTAGCACCTTCCAAAATTTCATAGAGCTCGGTTGAGCCACGGCAACACGAGCATCAATGAAACGAACCCACAAATACTGAACCCTTAAACCCTACTTTCAATCATCCCCAAAAATCCATGCATTCGAAAAATTTTCTAGCATTTTTCTGGTGATCTCACATCAACACTCTAGCCTCATGTCAAATTTCATCATCAATAATTGGATGAATTATCAGGTATTCATATAAAAGCCTATTTGGTTCACTAACAAACTGCTCTATAAATGGTTGTCTAAAAATTATAAGTTTTGTCTTAAAAATCATACTTTTGTATGTAGTTTCAATATACAGATTCTAATCTACAATTTAGGCCATTCGAATTTTGATCATTCTTTTACTTTTTACCGTAAGTTTGTGTTTACAGTGTTTAAATTTCACAGCTACCGTAAAAAAACAATTTCAAGCCTTAATCTTTGTCTTAACCAAATTTATTTAGTTAAGTTTCTTAGTAAAGAAAATATTTTTATATAAAGAGTATGATTTATTCTCTGACTCCTTTATCTCAGCAACATAAAACTAGAAGATCATCATATAAGTAGAACATGCAGTAACCAAACATCACAGAACAGATTTTTATCAACATAATATTTATTCATAAATCAATTATTAGAAGTTAATTTCAAAAAAAAAATTAAGTTTACTCACCAAAATACTGTTGAAAACTTGAAACAGAAGATGTTTGTTGATGGTGAAAGAAGACTGCAGTTGAAGTTTTGAATTCCTGTAAACTTTTCTAGCTTTCTGAATTTGTTTATATTTCTTTTGCTTTTTTTTTCTCAGGCTTTACTTATGAAGTTATAGACCGAACTAAATCATATATATGCAAATAGAATGATGTGGATTTATAGCTAAGAACAGTTTGTATAGGATATTAGCTTCTCAAATAAGCCTTCCCTAGATATAATAACATTCTGCTTTATTTACTAAAGAAAATCTAAGGTGATATGAATATTTCGGCCGGAATGTATTTTCAGACAGATTGTAGTGCTAAGTAAATGCCTATGTTTTCACTTATGTTAACACATAATTAATGTTTGCTGCAAATATATTTTTACAATGATATTATCAGATTTTTGTTTGTACAAAAATGTTTTATTGATGTGAATACTTGGCTTACTTATGCATATAAAGTTTACTTGCATGTTTCATTTTGTCTTCATACTTATGTTAACATATAAATAAATGTTTGCTGACAAGTTTATTTTGTTTAAAGATATTTGTCTTTCTTTGTTTACAGATTTTGTATGTTTGTCTTTACATAGTTAACATTTTTAATTTTATTTTATATTCATATCATATTTTTGTACTTATGTTTATGTATTATGGTTTTCTTATGTCTTCATACTTATATTAATATCCATATTTTATGTTATACTTAAGCTAAACATTTATAAGCTTATTTTATTTTAATTATAAAAGTTGTTGTTAGAAACACTACTTAATCTTATTTTTAATTAAAGTTAAATCTTCCAAATATATTTGATTTGTAACCTATATTTGCATTAATGTATTTTATATTTATATTTAATATGAATAGAATTGTATTATTGTACTTATTATTATTTTTCAACTACATTTATATTTTTGATATTAAATGTCATTAATACATAACTTTTAATTTAATTGAATAAAACGGATTTAATTTTAAATATTGTTAAAGAGTCTATTTTACATTTTGAAATCATAAATTCCTTTATAACACATATACAACTAATAATGTCCAAAATCTTACTTATTTATAAATGAAAATATTGTATTTTATTTAAATTTGATTAAAAACTTATTATAATAATAGGGTCAAAATTCCGGAATGTCACAGATGCGCTGTCTCTGAGCATGGGGTGACGATTGATCCTAGTAAGTTGCTCAGTACATGATTGGCATGTGCCAAAGATTGCTATGGAAGTGAGGAGTTTCCTTATTTGGGTAGGCTACTATAGGAAGTTCATTACGGACTTTGATAAAATCTCTACCCCTGTAACCCACCTTACCAAGAAGAATTTAGCATTTACATAGGACTCAAAGTGTGAGGATGCTTTTATCAAGATGAAGGAGTCGTTGGCTAGTGCACCTATTCTAGTACTACCTGGTAGTACTAAGGCATCACAATATATACAATGCTTTTAGTATAGGGTTAGACGCGGTGTTGATGCGGGTGAGGAGAGTAGTGAGCTCTACTAGTCGATAGTTAAAGATCCATGAAAGAAACTACCCTACCCATGATTTTGAGTTGGCAACTATTGTCTTTGCACTTAAGTCATAAAGATACTATCTTTTAGGAGAGAAGTTTGAGCTGTATACGGACCATAAGTCTCTAAAGCATTTATTCTTCTATAAAGATTTAAACTTAAGGAAGCAGAGATAAATGGAGATCTTGGCTTTGTATGACTTTGATATCTCCTATAGTCTAGGCAAGGTAATATTATAGCCAACGCTTGGAGTAGGAAGCATGTGGTGTTGTGTTCTATGTTCTTGGAGTAGAAGCACTTAGATTTTATTTCAACATTTAACTTTCAACCATCATAAGACATTACTCCAGGATCGTTAGCATCTTTTGATGCGCATCCTACACTTATGGACTGCAGAGGGTCAAGTCAAAAGTAAGAAAAGAAGCTATTGGATATTTTTGGGAGGATTAGTAGAGGAGAGCAGTTGAGTCATTTGAGGCATTATGCCATTGACTCGAGGGGTGGTTTCGGAGAGATGGTAGATTGTGTGTTCCTCTCATTATAGATTTGGTTAACATGGTACTAGTTGAGTCTCATCGTTCTATGGTGACCATTCATCTCGATAGAGCCAAAATATATCGTGATAGGAAGAGAGTCTTTTGTTGGCCTAGTATAAAGAGGCATAAGTATAGTCTGTGGCCTGACGTATGACTTACCAAAGGGTAAAGGTCAGGAGGATTGATGCAGCTGTTAGATATTCCTTTGTAGAAGTGAACGAGTATTTCTATGGATTTTATCAATGGACTACCTAGGAGTAGAAGAAGAGAATGGGTCTAGGAGTAGAAGAAGAGAATGCGAGTATTTAGGTCATAGTCGACAAACTGACCAAAAGCACACATTTATTCTAGTTAGGAGTACGAGGACTACGTTGTCTTTGGAGACACTTTACGTGAGGCATATAATTATATTACGTGGAGTTCCTTCTGGCATCATGAGGGACCGACATCCACTTTTCACTAGTGAGTTTTGGAGGACTCTTCAGAAGGCGTTAGGCATGGAATTGAGTTTGAGTATCGCTTATCATCCGCAGACGGATGGACAAACAGAGAGGTCGAACTGGGTTTTGGTGGACTTACTTCGGATGTGTATCTTAGATTGCAGAGGCTCTTGGGAGGATCACTTGCCGCTAGTGGAATGTACTTATAATTGTAGTTATCATGCGAGTATTGGGATTGCACCTTTCGAGGCGTTATACGGGAGGTTTTGCAGATCATCGTCTTGTTGTTGGAAGACTATAGATATGATTATTCTTATACTAATATGGTAAGGGAGACATCAAAGAAGGTAGAGTTGATCCATAGAAGAATGAAAAAAATACTAGACAAAAAGAAGTCTGAAGCTGACAGGAGATGCAGAAAGTTGGAATTCGCAGTGTATGACATGGTTTTTATGAAGGTCTCACTGCTTAGGCATGTTATGAGATTTAGTAGTTTAGGGAAGTTAACGTCAAGGTTTGTAGGGCCTTTTCCAATAACTGGTAGAGTAGGGAAGTTAGTCTGTAGAGTGAAGCATCCTGAGAATTTAGCGGGACTACACGATGTTTTCCATGTGCCACACTTGCGAAAGTGCCTACATTATACAGCAGCTGTAGTCGAGCCAAGTCGGTTAGAGGTGGTGGAGATATAGAGGGAGTCACTTATGCGATATGCACCCACTCGTATTCTTGAGCCTGGTACAAAGTGACTCTATAATAAAGTTATCAAGCTTGTTATGGTCCAGTGGGGAGACGATCCAGTCGAGAGTACATGAGAGTCTAAAGAGAAGATCCGGGCTGCCCATCTAGAAATATTTTCCGATTCATTTCCATTTTAGTTAAATAAGTATAAAAACATATATGCTTAGTTTCTAGCTTAGTATATCCAATAGGTAGAGACCATTGGATGCTAGGATTGGTTGTGAACATGTCATTCGGGCATGCTTTGGATGATGGATGTATTATTTACTATTATCTTTACACGCTTGGGCAAATATATTCTAGAGTTAACATACACTCACACCATCACTTACAAACTCAGTTATTTGTATATAGACCGAATGGTTGCATATACAAGTAGAATTGCAAGTATAATATGTATGTAAGATGTTGCATACATTTTTTATATGTGGCACAAGCACGTGCATTAAAGGAGATCGACTACATCAGGAGACCGCCTAATCTTTGCATTAGTATAGGTTCATGTGCATTCCATACCTACATGTACATATTGCATTGGAATTTGAGTTAATCATAATGATTGCCAATAGTTGATGTATCAGAAGATGGTTGTAGTTATTAGTTTTCGTATGTACAAGTTACATTCTTTTGTCCTTGAAGATTTCAAGGACGAAATCCTTTTAGTGGGGAGAGTGTAAATTTAGATCGAAAATTTAAATAAAAGAATCAAATTTAAATATAACACGGGAAAATATAATTTTTGCAGATATCCGAATTTGCAAACGAAACTTGCACCATTGTGTTCATAGTGATTTTCTGGATGATTTTCATATGTGATATTTTAAAATCAGAGCTAATATGAGAAGCCATAAACGTTTTAAATTTTGGAATCGAAAATAATTAAACAAAAAAATTTGAGTATAAGTATTATTAAATAAAGAAACCCATCAGTCAACTAATAGACTGAGACCAATCGACCCCTAGTTGCCGACCACCCTCATCTATAGCAGTCGACTGATCATGACGAAACAACTAGGGTTTCGAGAGGACAATAGTCCAAATTTAAATAAATAATAATCTAAGGGTCTAGATCAGTTTCTACCTCTATTAATATAACCCAAACCTAATTCAAAAAACCCTAATTTAGTACTGAATGCCCAACTCTATCTCTCTGCAAAATAAAATCCTCATTCTTCTCAAATCACAAAATTCTTCAAATTAAATCAAAAATAAAAGCACTGGATAGAATATAAGACAAAATCTAGTGAAGATCAAGTGAATAGAGGAGGATTCCAGGCGTATTTAGAGGGAATAGCTTTGGTTTGTGGTGAATGGGTATTTATCTACAATTAATTTTAGTATACCCTGTTTGATCTAGGTTGTTTAAAAGTAAATTGAGTACCTTGTTTGTTAAGCTGTGAGATTTAATAGTAAATGTAAATGTAACAACCCACCCCATAATAGGCCTAAATTTCGACCTGGAAAAGGCCTATCAAAACTTAGACCTATTACAAAGCTGGCTATTGATTGGTAAAATAACAATACAGAGCTATTTATCTAATCATTCAGCACTCACAGCAGAATGATCAAATATAATAACATATACAATACCCATTTCATTTAAAATGTCAATAAACAATAACACAATATCAACGTAACCATGACATAACCGAGATTCATCATGTTCAAAAATATATTATCATCTTTTAGATAGGTACATAAGAAAATAGCACAAATAGATAAATAGACTATAGACACAAGCTCCTCTCATCGTCATCTCCATCTGAATCATCGTCTTCTTCCCTAACCTGTGTCGTAATGATAAGGGAGTTAGAACAACAATGTCTGGTGAATAGAAATCTCGAGCCATTCTATATTAGTACTTCGGCATTATAATTTAAATAAAGTATGTCTTATGCATTTACGCTATATTCAAAGTCTTTCCAATCATAAGCTCTTAGGCTTATCCAATTCCATAACCAATAATGAGAAAATATCGTAATTAATGTCTACCAATGTGAGCGATAGTATCCAAGCGACGTAATACCTTTTTAATGGAAAATAGGGAGACTTTGACCATTTAAGACATCGGTTGAGGTAGGCCCCCATCATTTAATACATACTCCCAAGGCGGACTCCTCACAAGTGCCTATCTAACTAACATTGCACAGAAATCTCTTCCGACACTTACTACTTCCCATTGAAACAGACCTTTCCTGTAACGATCCCGATTTTAAATCAAATTTAAATTAGTAATTTATTTAAATTTTAGAATTTAATTGTGAATTAATTTGAAAATTTCAAATTAAATAAGAATATGTGTTTGTTATATATATATATATATATATATATATATATATATAAATTGATTTTTTTTAAATTGATTTGAAATTCAAGGATAAGTATCTTATAAATAAAAATTGAATTTAAAAGTTTTATACTTTTAACATATATATATATATATATCTATATATGTATGTATGTGATTATTTACTAATGTATAATTAGAATTTAAAAATCATTTCTTTAAAAGTTGTATAAGTACAATTAATAGAAAATGCATAAATATAAACATTCATAATAACTTGGATTTAAAATTTAAAACAAGAATTAATAAAAATTCTAAAATTACTTTCTTTTATATACTTCAAAATAAATATAGTTAGTATATATGTAAATAAATATAAAGCTTTGATGTACATATATCTTTTGAAAAATGAATAAGATTTATAAAAGGATCAAATACTTTCTTTTAAATGTTATATATGAATAAGTAAAGTTTGTATATATAACAAATCTATTTCATAATAATTAATAAATAAAAACATAAAACATATTACATAATTATAATAAAGTAAGGGTTTAAAACAAAGTTATAAATTAATTATGAACAACGTTTAAAACACAATTTGTAAATTAATTTAAAGAAAAGGGATTTAAACATAATATTAATTATTTTTAACAAGTGTAGGATAAAGAGTTTATGAATTTAACAAGTGTAACTTAATAGTACAAGTGGCAATTAAATCCTCTCTTAAATTAGATTTATAAACATAATGTATGAGAAAAAGATCAGGCTAACGCATGTTCCTCAAATTTTCTTTCATCTACATTTCCTTAATTTTCAAACCTGAGCAAACTAAAATCAGAAAAGGAAACAAAACCCTGAGATCAAAATCAGGTCAATGCAACCAGATCAAAACAAAAACAAATCAAAACCTGTTTTCAAAATCTTCAAACCTGGAAAAAGAAGATCAAAGCAAAACCTAAATCAAGTTTTCAAGTTTGGAAGTTCAAATTCAAAAGCAAGCACAGAATCAAAACCTGAAAAACAAATGAACATCTAGTACAAATTCAACTTCAACCTGATTCGTTAACAACTTAGAGTAGCAGATCATCTCAATTAATAAAGCTTCAGATCCAAACTCAACAAAATCAAGATTAACTTCAGTTTCAAATACCAGAGTTCAAAAACAACAGTTCCAGATGTTCTCTGTTCTTCTCCGTTCCAAACTAGGTGAGGAAACTCAACCTGATATATCTGAATGATCTGTGAAGTATGATCTTATATGTGCTTGATTGATGATGTGATTATGCTTGCATGTCTGTCTATATTTAGGAATAATGTGCATGTTTGTATTTAGGCTCTGTTCTTGTTGTTCAGGTTTCCAAACTTGAAAAAAATTCAAGACCTTCTTCCCTGAATCTCTTTAGAATCTGATGCTTAAACAAAATAGGATTTAAATATCAAGATTCAAATTTTAAAAATAATTTCGAATATTCAAAATGAATGGATTTACTGGGAAGTTTGAAAAGACAATGAAATCAATTTTGTTCAAAAATTTAATTGATTAAAACTTGAGTTTTGATTTCATGATCTTGTTCGTTTTCATGAAAAATGAATTTTAAAAATAGAATCATAATTTTAAAGTTTGAAAATCATGTGACATTGCAAGTTGATTGGTTTTGGCTTTTTTATCGATCGCCGTCGATTAGCGAAGGGAGGCGGGTCGAGGTTGAGGCTGAAGAAGGCTAAGGGTCTGGGGATTTGTGGAAAAATAGTGGGCGATTTTATAAGATGTCACGGCGGTCGATCATCAATGAATTAGGGTTTAAAAGCTCGGTTTGGTCGACAAAATTGAAGAGGTAACTCTCCGTCGATGGCGAATCAGATGTGGCCGGTCCAAGGGGAATCAAAGGGTTGAATCATAGTGCAGCCCTGGTCGGAATTTCACGATGTTTGGTGATCGAAATTGTTGATGCGAAGTGTTTCTTTTCGATCAAATTTGGTTCTTGTCATATTGATGGCTCATTTTCGATTCTCTGATGATCTCGCAGAGTTGGGTGGCCGTATTTTTTGCCATGGTCGGGGTAGGCGTATATGTGCACACATGCACAAACGTATCTGGGTGGTCGATTGGTTTGTGGTAGATGAGGGTATATCGGGTCAAGCTTGAGGAAATTCGTGAATTGGCTTGGAAAATGTAGAAGGTGAATTACTCGAGTTTGGTCTCGAGATAATTTGGCTTTGGCTCAAGTGTTTCAGCCTTGGGCTCGGGTTCATCATTTCAGGTTTTAAAATACAACATTTTTTAAAGTTACAGAGTAAATTTTTATTTAAGAAAAGTTTTAAAGTTTATTTAAAATAAATAAGTTTCCAAAGGAAAATAAACCAAGTTTCAAATTAAAATTTTAAACAAGTTTTAAAACAAAGTTTTAAGAAATATAAAATAAGTTCCCAAAAGTAAAGTATTAAGCAAGCTTTCAAGGATTAAATTTTTAAGTTAAATTGTTCTAAACTTTTTTGGTTTACATAATTTTGTATTAAGTCAATTATCTTATCAAATCTTTGATTGTTTTCAAATATAATTAAATGAAAGATTAATTACTTAATGTATTAAAGGATGGTTAACTAAATGGATAATTTATCAAGGTGATTAATTAAGCAAGGTGATTTATTTAATTATATAATTAACTAAAGGTTGATTATCTAATTTAATTAATTAAAGAACAATTAAGTAATGAAAGTAATAAAGGTTAATTACTTAATGAAACTAATTACTTAATGTAATTAATAAAATATTCTTACTTAATGTAATTAAGGTATAATTAATTTGTGTGATAAATGATTAAAGGTTAATTAATTAATTATAATTAAATAATAAAAGTAATTAAGGGTAATTAATTACTTAAAGATAATTACTTAATTAAAAATAATTAATTTATGATTAATGATTGATTAATCAAGTGATTAAAGGATAACTACTCATTGTAATTACTTTGCGATTTATTAATTTGTGATCAGGGATAATCACTTATTGTAATTAATTAAGGATAAATAATTAAATGGTAATTAATTAAGGGTTAATTAATTAATGTAATTAATTAAGTATAATTAACTAAGGATAATTAAATAATTAAATTTAATTATTTAATGATTAAAGGTTAATTAATAAATGATTAAAGGTTAATTAATTAAAATGGTTTGTAATTTATTAATGTTAATTAATCAGGATTAGTAATTGAATCCATAAGTAATTAATCCAGATTAATCAGATGACTAATGGATCTTACTTATGGATGTTTGGATTGTATTGAATGCTTGAAATTGTTTGATATCTCTGCTGTATGATGCTTTGTGATATGAATTATTTTGATTTGAGCTGTGATGAATGTAGTTTATTTATTAATGATGAATTTATGTTATTTATCTGTGTGTATCTGTGAATGAAGATAAGCGTTATAGAATTATACCGCTTATCGATATTGCTGTGCTTGAATCTGTAATGATTGATGATGTTGCACTATTGTGTAAAACCCTTGGACTGCACTATACACACACAAATATGGATTTCACAAGGAAATCGGTTAAGTCACAGATATTTTGAAAACTAATTTTTTTTTTAAGTTGAAGTTTGAATCCAAATGGTTTTGGAAATGGAATTGGGTTGAATATGAAAAGCATTTGAAAGGAAGCTTGAAATTGAAATTTAGTTTGAATCTTGTTTAAATTTTGTAATTGTTTTGGAAATTTGGTTTGAAAGGTTTATACAAGTTATATAATTTATATATTTGTATTTTAAATCATTTTTGAAGTATTTTAAAAGTATTATTTTTGGGAATTTAAATTCAACCCAAGTTTATATTTAAAAGGCTATAACTTGTGTGTATTTGATTGGATTTTTCCGAAACGAAAAGTATTTGTTTTCAAATGATAATGGCTTTCATAATCGAAAGAACTTCCAGTTTTTGAAAAGATTTCAAGTTTGAAATGGAATAGTTTGAAAGCTATGAATGAATCTTTGTGTAAGATTGTTAAACTTTATTTTGAAATTGAAAAGGATCTTAAGGGTGTATCTTTTGTATAAAAGATTTGAATTGTAAATAGTTTTGAAAGCTATGAATTAATCTTTGTGAAAGATTGGTGAATTTTGTAAAGTAAGTCTTTTGTTTCAAGATTTGAAAAATGGTTATTTGTTTAAACCATTTAAAGAAAGATTTTTGGGATTTAAGTTGTGACTTAACAAAGATCCTCCCAATATCCATTTGTTTTTAAAGTATTGCGCTCATTATTCGGTTTAGCCGGGAGAGGACTTTGTATCATAAAACCCGTTCCGAATAGTGATACGACGTTAGGGGTCACATTTGCTATAAGTTCAAAATGATAGGGTGTTCTCGCTTTGCATTTGGTGGCGAATGGGAGACTCTTACCCCTACATGTCCCTAGGGAGGGGTTGGCTTACAGGTTAGGGGGTCGAGAGGCCGGCCATAAAAGCGAATGCAAGGTACCAATGTGTGCCATGGTTGGTGGCGAACGGGAGACTCTACCCCCTACTGTCCCCAGGGTGGGTTTGGCTTACCAACTAAGGGGGTCGAGAGGCCGGCCATAAAAGCAACTGCGAGGTACCAATGTGTGCCAAGGAGGAGTGATTCTGCTTTCGGACAGCCAAAGGCCTAGATCGTCACATTTGGTATCAGAGTTGAAGGTTGAACTTTAGCTTTGGAGTATAATGTAGGATCGATTTCACCCTAGAGGGGGTTGAATAGGGTGATAGTGTAAATTATAAAAATTAATCGCGGAAGCTTATCAATTAATTTAAATTCAGATCACAGAATAGCAGCACAGATATAGCAGAATATAAATAACAGAACAGAACAACACAGAATTTACCCAGCTTCGGCAAAACCCTGCCTACGTGCTGCCCCCAAGGTTTCTACTAGAAATTAGATAGTCCCTCGCTTACACACGTAAACTCGCTATACCCGCTATTGACTAATCTAACTCTACGCTCAAAACCCTGCCACAACTCAACTACCGAGTTGCGAATTCTCAAGCTACGCCACGTAGCTTGTCCCCTAGTCACACGACTAGAAATTAAAACGGTTTAAAAAGAAAATAAAAATTAAAAACAAATCGAAATTAGAATAACCCTAAATAAAAAATTTAATGCCCTTATATAAAATAAAACACTCTTTAGAAGCCGGCCCCCTTTGTAACTCGACCCGTCTCTTTTATTTTTTCGTTCGTGAAAAAAATGGCCGCTCCTCTTGCAGATTTAGGGCTTCGTCCCTTTGATCCCACGCTCTTAAATTAGGGTTTCAAATTGAAGTCCCTGCCTTTGTTGGTTGATTGCAATCACTGTTCCTCTGATTTGGTTCGGCAATCGACCGTATCTTCGATTTGAACACGACTTCTTGTATTTGATTGAGTTCGACTACAAATTGGTATGTGATTTTTTTCTTTATTGCTTTTAGTTAATATTCTCTTGAACTCAATGAATTTGAGATTGCCGATGATGATGATTTATATAGGGTTTGTAACCCTAAATTTACGTTCGTCTGATTGCTTCAAACTTTCTTGCTTTGCCGTTCGATTATTGTTGGATGTTTGCGTTGAATTCTGACCTGTTCATGTTACTTGAATAACACGGGTTTAAAACTTGGTCATTACGGCATTGATTTGATTTGAAATTGCGATATATTTGGTCAAAACGAAATTTCGATTTCTTTGTGATGACCACGTCTTTGACTTTATGTATGAACACGGCTTTGATATTGTGGCTTGTACTTGTATACTGCTGTGTCCTTTACTTGGTGTTGTAGCAGTTTGTATTTGTTGTTTTCCATGAACATGCTTCACTGCATTATTATTGTATTTGTTCATATGAGTGTGTTTTGATCACGGCTTTGAATTCTGATGCTTGATAAAAATGATTTGCTATTTTTTGTAGCATACTCGACTTTGGTCATTTTTTTTGAAAAACTGCAGCTTGATGAAATGCATCCCTCTTGCTGTTGTTTGGATTGGCATTGTGCATCTCAACTTGTTCTTGTACTTTGATGGCTGATCATTTTTGCTGTCCACTGCAGTTTGTAGTGTTATTGAGCATTGCATTACTTCATTGTTCACGGTCCTATGTGATGTTCATTTATTGTTCGAGACCGTTCGCGTATCAGTTGTATTTGTTATCCTCACTTGAGCATTCTGTTGCATTTGTCATTGCCTTGCTGATTCATTTGTTTACACTCATGTGTTTGGTCTGCAGTTCATGTTGCCTTGATGCAGTTTGATTGTTTTGTAGTTGTTTGTGTCAGTTGCATCGAGTTGTAGTTGTACTGTATCTTTTGTTTGCACCTGTTAGCATGTCCCTTGTTTGGTTTTTGGTGACATCTTGTTGGCTGTGCATTGAGCATTGTTCGAACTTGTATCACTGTCTGGTTCATCTTGTAGTATTTGGTATTTATTTTGAACCATGGTTTTTGTATGTCGAACTTTCTTGCATCTGTATCACTCTGGTATGTTGCAGCTTGTACTTGCATAGTACCATAGCTTCTCTATTGCACTCGAGTTTGGACTAGCTGTGCATTGTTCATTCCAGTGAGTTTTGTTTTGTGATATCCATGTTGCAACTGTTTTTGACATGTGAACTGCCATGATTGTTGCAGTCCATTTTGATGTTGGTCTTCGTTGCATTCATGTTATGTCGCCTTGTGTTGAATCCAGTTTCAAAACTCGGATTTGACCTTGTGCTCGTGTCGTATTTTTGAATATATTGCACCTGAGTTGAGCCTGTCCGTATAATTGGGTTTGACCTTGTGCTCACCTATCCCTGTAGCATTATCAAGTGTATATCGGTGTGCACGGCCTTGTGGCATATACAGTGATACACTGTGTATGTCACAAGTTGTTCGTGTATGACGAATTCAAATGTAAATGATGACGAACAACCCAAATAACTGAGGCAAATATCATTTTCAAAATTCATCTTTTATTTTATATTGCAAAAATATTTCTTTTTCAATTTTACTGCGTTAGTGAATATTTTTGCAGATTGCTCAGATGCTGGATTCAAACTGGAATGAAGTTGAAGATGAAATACGAGTGTGAGTGATATGTAGTGAGGTGATGATATGTAAAATAGTGATGTAATTGAATTTGTATCAAAGTTGTATAGTGAATAGTGAGAGCTTGAATTTGTATACTATTCAAAATTGTAATAAATATTTGTTTGAATAAAATATTCGTTTAAATTCAAATTCTGTGTTATTTAATTTATTCAAAAAATATTTATTTAATCTGTGAAAACAAAATAGTATATTAACAAATACATTTAAACGAATGTATATATGTTTATTATCATCAAACAAAAAACATATAAGCGCATATTCAACAATCTCCCCCTTTTGATGATAACAAACATATATTTAAGATTTTGAATATGTTAAATGTATTTGATCATAGATATATCCTAATTGCTTCCCCTATTTAAATGCTTCCTCTCTACACAAAGCTCCCCCTACATATATGCATACAAATAGAAATATATAAATGAGCCTATATGCAAATGGAAAATTATTTGACCTTTGCTTGATTCTATTTGACAAAATCTTAACTTTTCTCTCCCCCTTTTGTTATCAGCAAAAGAATAATAGTGTTAGAGAAAATAGAGATAAAGTTATCGATATTAACCAACATTAAAACTCAATTAAATATAAATATTAAATTTCAATAAAAAATCAAACAAAAATCATAAATATTTTGTTAGGCGCATATTCCACTTTTAGAATGATAGGAATGATATCATCATATAAAACCATACAGTTGTGTCTATTTGTGGTATATTTATATCCAGGAATTTGAATATCTACTAACCATGCATAACCGTTAGGACTTTTAAATGAGATTAGTAGTATTCCAATTTTATTTTTAAAAAAATGAATTCAAGTATCTTCTAACCACGCATAATCGTGAGGACTTTTAAATGGGATTAGAATCAACTTGTTTCTATTTAAAAAAAACCAACTTTTGATATGCGTTCCATACATGCATAACCGTAAGGACTTTTAAATGAGCATGGAAGCACATAACAAATTCCAAGTAATTCACCCATGCATAACCGTGAGGACTTTTAAATGAGAGTGAATACTTTGGTATTTATTATTATTATTATTATTATTATTATTATTATTTTATTTAAAAAAATGTGAAAAATGAAAAACGAACGATTCCTGTTTAAAGTACCACATATCGACAAACTATATAGAATTTTGATGAGTGATGGTCATTAGAAATATGATAGATATAGAGATGGTCATGGAATTTTTACCAACAAATTTTTTTATAACTCTTGTTTAAATTTCTAAAGAAATTTTCTATTTATACTTTCTCGAGTTATAATATATGATCAATATCAGCACTCATTACTTTTTCAATCACTATTTTTCTTTTCGATAATCATTTGGGAGTCAGATTAGTCAAAATAGTCATTTAAAATCAAATTCAAAAATAATTATGAAATTAATTTTTCAAAATGACTAATCTAAAAATATGGTCAAAAATGATTTTCTCGAGGGGGTTTTATAAGAAAATTTTTTGCTATTTGAAAATTATTTGAAATGAAAAATATGCAGATATTTTCATTGAAAAAAACGATGCAGTTACTAAATGACTCAACAAAAATCACGTTTCACTAGTAATTTTTCTATCAACTAGATTACCAGTGTAATCTGCATCTGAATTTCTCTTTCACTCAAAAGTTATCATCAATTGAATTTTATAGACCAAAACATGAAGTGTGCACCAAAAATTTCAAACTCAATTTTAACAATAATTTAAATGACATTCTTTTGAAATTGAATTGAAGCCGTGTAAATAATCAGAAAACCGTGAATAAGGAGTTAGCCGTATTATAACCAAATGTATTATATAACAAAACACTATTTTTAATCTAAAATTATATATATGAAGTAATTCAAATAATCTAGAGATTTTTATAGTGTTTTTGGCATAAGAATATAATTGGCCAACTATTTTGAATAAGTCAGAATCATCATCTTTTCATCATCTCAATATTGGATGATTTTAATTCAGAATACGGTGCAGATTATCACATTTAATATATCGTTTAAAACATACCATTACCTGTTTTACCTTTACGATATTTTTCGTCGTTGTCCATTGTGATTCTGTCACCTTTATACCAGGCTAAGGAACTTTGCTTTGTCGCCCGTTGTGTTTCTGGAACAGCCAAAAAAAATCCAGAGAACACTATTGTTGTTCTTAGCCTGCCACCACACCTACACGATGAAAGATTTATGTGACCTATTTGTTTTTATAGGTCCATGGTTGTTAGTGGCAGAAAATTTTGAAAAATAATTTTGTGTAGACCCAAAACTGTTTATAATTGTTCCCTTCGGCACCCAAATTTGTTTAACTTTGAGAGATTTTATATTTGTGCCTTTTGGAACCCAAATTGGTATAGTTTTCACATGTTTAGGTCTATACCAACAATTATTGTGATTGTGTCCATATTTTCTACAAATCGTGCACATTGAATTTTCTTGATTAATCTTGTTTTCAACAATTTTTGAACTATCATATCCAAGTCCTTGTCTAACCGTATTAACAGTTTGTTTTCCTAATAGCATATTTAATGATTTTTCACTTTTGGAAAATTTATCTAAAGTAGTAGACAATTGTTGGACTTGTGTTTTGAGAGACTCATTTTCGTTTAATAATTGTGTGCACTTTTTAATAGAATTCTCTCTTCTAGTATTTTCGTTCTCTTTTAAAATCAGAATTTCATTTTCAAGCGATTTCATTTTAATTTCTGATTTTTTAATTTCTTCATCAAATGTTGGACACTTATCACACTTAGGGATCCTACTTTGATAGGTTTTAACTAATTGATCAAGTTGTTTATTACATTCTATCAAAGTATCTTTTTGAGATTCAAGTTTGGCGTATTTTTCCCTAAGTCGTTCAAAACAACCGTTTACTTCATGAAAATATATAAGCAACTCAGAATGGGTAAGTTTTGATACCTCACTTGGCTCGTCATTGTCACTGTTAGTTATATCACCTCGAAGACACAATTCTCCCTATTCGCTTTCACTGCCAGTGCTTTGATCATTCTCGTCTATTTCATCCCAAGTGGCTGCAAAACTTTTCTTTTTCTGTTTCTTTCCATGGCTGGATTTAATTTGTGGACAATCGGGCTTGATATGGCCGGGTTTGTTGCAATTATAACAAATAAACTTTTGTTCTTCTGAGTAGTCTAGAGCTTTGGCTATTCTACTTTTTGCCTTTTGAATTCGAGCTGAATTTCCGTGTTTTTGATTCCATTTTTTGAATTTCCTTATTAACAGCTCCAATTCTGCTGCTCCATCATCTTCATCGTTATCATCATCACTTTCGGTTGTTCCTTTGAGAGTTATTGGTTTCTTTTGAGTGTCACCTCCTTCACGCTCTTCCTTGAATTTTATTTCTAGCTCATAAGTGGTGAGATTTCCGATGAGTTCTTCAACTATAAGTTGTTTTAAATCTTTTGATTCTTGTATGGCAGTTACTTTTGCTTCAAAGCTTCGTGGAAGGACTCTGAGGATTTTCCGGGCTATTTCTTATTCGGTGTATGTTTTTCCGAGAGCTTTTGATTTGTATACGATATTGGAGAGTCGTCCGTACATCTCTTTGACATTTTCTTCCTTCGCCATTTTGAAGTTCTCGTATTCGCTGCATAGTATTGCAAGGCGAGATTCTTTGACTTGAGATGTTCCTTCGTGAGTCACTTCTAGTATGTGCCATATTTCCTGCGCAGTTAGACAATGTGAGACACGATTAAATTCAAATTGATCCAATGAACAGATAATAGAATTCATAGCTTTGGCATTAGTATTTTGTAATTTATTTTCTAGTTCTGTCCATTGTTCCTTTGGTTTCTCTATTTCCTAATTATCTACAGTTATAGTTGGTATTCTATAACCTGTCTCAACAATATTCCAAGCGTCAATGGTTTTCAGAAAAATTTGCATTCTATTTTTCCAATAAGCATATTCACCATTGAACATTGGTGGTCTAACTATGGATTGACCCTCAGCAAAAGCAGTATTAAAAGAAGCCATTTTAAAAATTCAAATTTTTAAAAACAAAACCGATTTTTTTTTTGAAACACGAATTTTTAAAACAAAAATTGATTTTTGTAAAATCAAATTTTTAAAAACAAAAATGGCTTTTGTTCCTAGCTCTGATACCACTTGTAGGATCGATTTCACCCTAGAGGGGGGGTGAATAGGGTGATAGTGTAAATTATAAAAATTAATCGCGGAAGCTTATCAATTAATTTAAATTCAGATCACAGAATAGCAGCACAGATATAGCAGAATATAAATAACAGAACAGAACAACACAGAATTTACCCAGCTTCGGCAAAACCCTACCTACGTGCTGCCCCCAAGGTTTCTACTAGAAATTAGATAGTCCCTCGCTTACACACGTAAACTCGCTAAACCCGCTATTGACTAATCTAACTCTACGCTCAAAACCCTGCCACAACTCAACTACCGAGTTGCGAATTCTCAAGCTACGCCACGTAGCTTGTCCCCTAGTCACACGACTAGAAATTAAAACGGTTTAAAAAGAAAATACAAATTAAAAACAATTCGAAATTAGAATAACCCTAAATAAAAAATTTAATGCCCTTATATAAAATAAAACACTCTTTAGAAGCCGGCCCCCTTTGTAACTCGACCCGTCTCTTTTATTTTTTCGTTCGTGAAAAAAAATGGCCGCTCCTCTTGCAGATTTAGGGCTTCGTCCCTTTGATCCCGCGCTCTTAAATTAGGGTTTCAAATTGAAGTCGCTGCCTTTGTTGGTTGATTGCAATCACTGTTCCTCTGATTTGGTTCGGCAATCGACCGTATCTTCGATTTGAACACGACTTCTTGTATTTGATTGAGTTCGACTGCAAATTGGTATGTGATTTTTTCCTTTATTGCTTTTAGTTAATATTCTCTTGAACTCAATGAATTTGAGATTGCCGATGATGATGATTTATATAGGGTTTGTAACCCTAGATTTGCGTTCGTCTGATTGCTTCAAACTTTCTTGCTTTTCCGTTCGATTATTGTTGGATGTTTGCGATGAATTCTGACCTGTTTGTGTTACTTGAATAACACGGCTTTAAAACTTGGTCATTACGACATTGATTTGATTTGAAATTGCGATATATTTGGTCAAAACGAAATTTTGATTTCTTTGTGATGACCACGTCTTTGACTTTATGTATGAACACGACTTTGATATTGTGGCTTGTACTTGTATACTGCTGTGTCCTTTACTTGGTGTTGTAGCAGTTTGTATTTGCTGTTTTCCATGAACATGCTTCACTGCATTATTATTGTATTTGTTCATATGAGTGTGTTTTGATCACGGCTTTGAATTCTGATGCTTGATAAAAATGATTTGCTATTTTTTGTAGCATACTCGACTTTGGTCATTTCTTTTGAAAAACTGCAGCTTGATGAAATGCATCCCTCTTGCTGTTGTTTGGATTGGCATTGTGCATCTCAACTTGTTCTTGTACTTTGATGGCTGATCATTTTTGTTGTCCACTGCAGTTTGTAGTGTTATTGAGCATTGCATTACTTCATTGTTCACGGTCCTATGTGATGTTCATTTATTGTTCGAGACCGTTCGCGTATCAGTTGTATTTGTTATCCTCACTTGAGCATTCTATTGCATTTGTGCATTGCCTTGCTGATTCATTTGTTTACACTCATGTGTTTGGTCTGCAGTTCATGTTGCCTTGATGCAATTTGATTGTTTTGTAGTTGTTTGTGTCAGTTGCATCGAGTTGTAGTTGTACTGTATCTTTTGTTTGCACCTATTAGCCTGTCCCTTGTTTGGTTTTTGGTGACATCTTGTTGGCTGTGCATTGAGCATTGTTCGAACTTGTATCACTGTCTGGTTCATCTTGTAGTATTTGGTATTTATTTTGAACCATGGTTTTTGTATGTCGAACTTGCTTGCATCTGTATCACTCTGGTATGCTGCAGCTTGTACTTGCATAGTACCATAGCTTCTCTATTGCACTCGAGTTTGGACTAGCTGTGCATTGTTCATTCCAGTGAGTTTTGTTTTGTGATATCCATGTTGCAACTGTTTTTGACATGTGAACTGCCATGATTGTTGCAGTCCATTTTGATGTTGGTCTTCGTTGCATTCATGTCGTGTCGCCTTGTGTTGAATCCAGTTTCAAAACTCGGATTTGACCTTGTGCTCGTGTTGTATTTTTGAATATATTGCACCTGAGTTGAGCCTGTCCGTATATTTGGGTTTGACCTTGTTCTCACCTATCCCTGTAGCATTATCAAGTGTATATCGGTGTGCACGGCCTTGTGGCATATACAGTGATACACTGTGTATGTCACAAGTTGTTCGTGTATGACGAATTCAAATGTAAATGATGACGAACAACCCAAATAACTGAGGCAAATATCATTTTCAAAATTCATCTTTTATTTTATATTGCAAAAATATTTCTTTTTCAATTTTACTGCGTTAGTGAATATTTTTGCAGATTGCTCAGATGCTGGATTCAAACTGGAATGAAGTTGAAGATGAAATACGAGTGTGAGTGATATGTAGTGAGGTGATGATATGTAAAATAGTGATGTAATTGAATTTGTATCAAAGTTGTATAGTGAATAGTGAGAGCTTGAATTTGTATACTATTCAAAATTGTAATAAATATTTGTTTGAATAAAATATTCGTTTAAATTCAAATTCTGTGTTATTTAATTTATTCAACAATTATTTATTTGATCTGTGAAAACAAAATAGTATATTAACAAATACATTTAAACGAATGTATATATGTTTATTATCATCAAACAAAAAACATATAAGCGCATATTCAACATATAACACATTAGGTTACTCATTAGAGATGGGGTTGTAAATGCCCTAGAATGAGTATATCCCTAAGATATCATATGCCTCGTAAATTCTCTTACTATCCGCTGATAGTGAGTACGAGTGCAAGAAGAGAGCAAGATAGGGGACAGGGGAGTACCACTACAAATGGCCAATACCATGCAACAATGGAAATAATTTTTCTCTATCGATCTCTTTTGATCGTCATCCAGTTTCAATTCTTTGATGGCTTCGTGGAAGCTCCAGAAAGAAGCTTCGGTATGGTGGGGTTCCTGCGAATCTTTGGTTTTTATCAATCTTTTCGTTTTAACTCTAATAAACTTGAAATTTTATTTGAAATAAATTGGTTAACAAAATATGAAAAAATTTATTGATAAAACGATTTCGATTAAAACCAAACTTGAAATTCTATTATAAGTTCTTGTGAGGATCAAAGTCCGAGGAGGAGCAAGCCGGTGTAAACTTTGGGATATTCCAACCTGAATTGAGTATCCATGTCCGTTCTTTTGGGTCCAGATTTATTCTACTAATGGTTAGTTATCCCTACGGGCTAACCAGTGCCCCTGCTTATTTTGTAGATCTGGTGACCCGAGTATCCTGTGTAGTATTGAATAAGTTCGTTCTCGTGTCTATTGTTGATATTTTGATTTGGTAAGACAAATGCAGAATAGATATACAGTTGGACCTGGAAAAATATTTCTGTATCTTTCATCTGTTCTTTGATGTCTCCCAAGCAAATTTCGGGGACGAAATTTTCTTAAGGGGAATCTGTAACGATCCCGATTTTAAATCAAATTTAAATTGGTAATTTATTTAAATTTTAGAATTTAATTGTGAATTAATTTGAAATTTTCAAATTAAATAAGAATATGTGTTTGTTTTATATATATAAATTGTTTTTAAAAAAAAATTGATTTGAAATTCAAGGATAAGTATTTTATAAATAAAAATTAAATTTAAAAGCTTTATGCTTTTAATATATGTATGTATGTATGTATGTATGTATGTATGTATGTACGTGATTATTTAATAATGTATAATTAGAATTTAAAAATCATATCTTTAAAAGTTGTATAAGTACAATTAATAGAAAATGCATAAATATAAACATTCATAATAACTTGGATTTAAAGTATAAAACAAGAATTAATAAAAATTCTAAAAATACTTTCTTTTATATACTTGAAAATAAATATAGTTAGTGTATATGTAATAAATGTAAAGCTTTGATATACATACATCTTTTAAAAAATAAATAAGATTTATAGAAGGATCAAATACTTTCTTTTAAATGTTATATATGAATGAGTAAAATTTTTATATAACAAATCTATTTCATAATAATTAATAAATAAAAACATAAACATATTACATAATTATAATAAAGTAATGGTTTAAAACAAAGTTATAAATTAATTATGAACAAGGTTTAAAACACAATTTGTAAATTAATTTAAAGAAAAGGGATTTTAACATAATATTAATTATTTTTAACAAGTGTAGGATAAAGAGTTTATGAATTTAAAAAGTGTAACTTAATAGTACAAGTGGCAATTAAATCCTCTTTTAAATTAGATTTACAAATATAATGTATGAGAAAAGGAACAGGCTAATGCATGTTCCTTAAATTTTCTTTCATCTGCATTTTCTTAATTTTCAAATCTGAGAAAACTAAAATCAAAAAAGGAAACAAAAGCCTGAGATCAAAATTAAGTCAACGCAACCAGATCAAAAAAACAAATCAAAACCTGTTTTCAAGATCTTCAAACCTGGAAAGAGAAGTTCAAAGCAAAACCTGAATCAAGTTTTCAAGTTTGGAAGTTCAAATTCAAAAGCAAGCACAGAATAAAAACCTGAAAAACAAATGAACATCAAGTACAAATTCAACTTCAACTTGATTTATTAACAAATCAAAGTAGAAGATCATCTCAATTAATAAAGCTTCGGATCCAAACTCAACAAAATCAAGATTAACTTCAGTTTCAAACACTAGAGTTCAAAAACAACAGTTCCAGATGTTCTTTATTCTTCTCTGTTCCAAACCAGGTGAGCAAACTCAACCAGATATGTCTGAATGATCTGTGAAATATGATCTCAAATGTGCTTAATTGATGATGTGATTATGCTTGCATGTCTGTGTATATTTGGGAATAATGTGCATGTTAGTATTTAGGCTATGTTCTTATTGTTCAGGTTTCCAAACTTGAAAAAAATTCAAGATCTTCTTCCCTAAATCTCTTTAGAATTTGATGCTTAAACAAAATAGGATTTAAATATCAAGATTCGTCTTTTAAAAATTAAAAATGAATGGACTTACTGGGAAGTTTGGAAACACAGTGAAATCAAATTCTGTTCAAAAATTTGATTGATTAAAACTTGAGTTTTGATTTCATGATCTTGTTCGTTTTTATGGAACATGAATTTTAAAAATAGAATCATTATTTTAAACTTTGAAAATCACGTGACATTATGAGTTGATTGGTTTTGGCTATTTTATCGATCGTCGTTGTTCGGCGAAGGGAGGCGGGTCGAGGTTGAGGCTGAAGAAGGCTGAGGGTTTGGGGATTCATGGAAAAATAGTAGACGGTTTTAAAAGATTCCATGGCGGCCGATCATCGATGATTTAGGGTTTAAAAGCTCGGTTTGGTCGACGAAACTGAAGTGGTAACTCGCTGTCGATGGCGAATCAGATGAGGCAGGTCCAGGGAAATCGAAGGGTTGAATCGTAGTGCAACTTTGGTCGGAATTTCACATTGTCTGGTGATCAAAATTGTTGATGCGAAGTGTTTCTTGTCGATCAAAGTTTGGTTCTTATCATATTGATGGCTCATTTTTGATTCTCTGATGATCACGTAGAGCTGGGTGGCCAGATTTGTTGCCGTGGTCGTAGGCAACCTGTTGAAGGTCTTGGCGACGATTAATAATGGTCAGAGTAGGCGTATGTGTGCATGCATTCACAAATATATCTGGGTAGTCGATCGGTTTGGGGAAGATGAGGCTATATCGGGTCAGGCTCGAGGAAATTCGTGAATTGGCTCAGGAAAATGTAGAAGGTGAATTACTCGAGTTTGGTCTCGAGAAAATTTGTCTTTGACTCGAATGTTTCAGCCTTGGGCTCGGGTTCATCATTTTAAGTTTTAAAATACAACATTTTTTAAAGTTACAGGGTAAATTTTATTTAAGCAAAGTTTTAAAGTTTATTTAAAATAATTAAGTTTCCAAAGGAAAATAAACCAAGTTTCAAAATAAATTTTTAAACAAGTTTTAAAACAAAGTTTTTAAGAAATATAAACTAAGTTCACAAAAGTAAAGTATTAGGCAAGCTTTCAAGGATTAAATTTTTAAGTTAAATTTTTTTAAACTTGTTTGGTTTATACAATTTTGTATTAAGTCAATTATTTTATCAAATCTTTGATTGTTTTCAAATATAATTAAATGAAAGATTAATTACTTAATGTATTAAAGGATGGTTAATTAAATGGATAATTTATCAAGGTGACTAATTAAGCAAGGTAATTTATTTAATTATTTAATTAATTAAAGGTTGATTATCTAATTTAACTAATTAAAGAACAATTAAGTAATGAAAGTAATAAAGGTTAATTACTTAATGAAATTAATTACTTAATGTAACTAATAAAATATTCTTACTTAATGTAATTAAGATATAATTAATTTATGTGATAAAGGATTAAAGGTTAATTAATTAATTAAGATTAAATAATAAAAGCAATTAAGGGTAATTAATTACTTAAAGATAATTACTTAATTAAAAATAATTAATTTATGATTGATTAATCAAGTGATTAAAGGATAATTACTCAGTGTAATTACTTTGCGATTTATTAATTTGAGATTAGGGATAATCACTTACTGTAATTAATTAAGGATAATTAATTAAATGATAATTAACTAAGGATTTATTAACTAATGTAATTAATTAAGGATAATTAACTAAGGATAATTAAATAATTAAAGGTAAATTATTTAATGATTAAAGGTTAATTAATAAATGATTAAAGGTTAATTATTAGAATTGTTTGTAATTAATTAATGTTAATTAATCAGGAGAATTTATAAGTAATTAATTTGATTTAAATTAATCAGATGACTAATCGATCTTACTTATGGATGTTTAGATTGTATTGAATGCTTGAAATTGTTTGATATCTTTGCTGTGTGATGCTTTGTGATATGAATTATTTTGATTTGAGCTGTGATGAATGTAATTTATTTATCTGTGATGAATTTTTATCATTTATCTGTGTGTATCTGTGAATGAAGATAAGCGTTATAGGATTATACCGCTTATCGATATTGCTGTGCTTGAATCTGCAATGATTGATGATGTTGCACTATTGTGTAAAACCCCTAGACTATACTATACACACAAAAATACGGATTTCACGAGGAAATCGGTTAAGTCACGGATATTTTGAAATCTAAATGTTTTTTTTAAAGTCGAAGTTTGAATCCAAATGGTTTTGGAAATGGAATTGGGTTGAATATGAAAAACTTTTAAAATGAAGTTTGAAATTGAAATTTAGTTTGAATCTTGTTTGAGTTTTGAAGTTGTTTTGGAATTTTGGTTTGAAAGGTTTGCACAAGTTATATAATTTATATATATGGATATTAAACCATTTTTGAAGTATTTTAAAAGTATTATTTTTGGGAATTTAAATTCAACCCAAGTTTATATTTAAAAGGCTATAACTTGTGTATATTTGATCGGATTTTTCCGAAACAAAAAGTATTTATTTCCAAATGATAATGGCTTTTATACAACGAAAGAAATTCTAATTTTTGAAAAGATTTCAAGTTTGAAATGCAATAGTTTGAAAACTATGAATGAATCTTTGTGAAAGATTGTTAAACTTTCTTTTGAAATTGAAGAGGATCTTAAGGGTGTATCTTTTGTATAAAATATTTGAATTGTAAATAGTTTTGAAAGCTATGAATCAATCTTTGTGAAAGATTGGTGAATTTTGTGAAGTAAATCTTTTTGTTTAAAGATTTGAAAAATGGTAATTTGTTTAAACCATTTAAAGAAAGATTTTTGGGCTTTAAGTTGTGACTTAACAAAGATCCTCCTAATATCCATATGTTTCTAAAACATTGCTCTCATTATTCGGTTTAGTCGGGATAGGACTTTGTGTCAAAAAACTCATTCTGAATAGTGATACGACGTTATGGATTGCATTTGAAGACCGGTGGTGAAGACCAGATATTTTCGAAAGCGAAAGGATAACCCGTCGAATGTCTCTACACCGAATAACCCCAATATAGAGATTTGATCACCCTTTGTGATGGGGAGTCCGGACGTGATTAGGGATTATCTGGATTTGCAAGGGCTTTTTTGTGAAATAGCTTCGGTTCTGTTCGAACCTGAAATAGGCTTGTATGGATGTATGTCTTACCTTACACTTTGAGATATAAAGTTGGTTTCTATCACATACATTTCTGTTTGGTGGCGGAGAATTTAATCTCTTAGCTTAACACCCTTCTCTGAGACGTACGAGCTTAGAGGTTATATATTTGATGGTTACTAGTGATACATTCCCAATTTGGTAATGTGGCATACGAAATGTTGTTGATCGAAGCACGCCTTTTGTGAAAAGCCTAGCTTTGTGGACGATACCTCGTCGAGCCTCACAACCCGGAATGGTCAAAATAGGAAAGATGCGGCAAGGTTATTTGGGGGTAGTGCCCCTTGAGGGTATGTCCATTTCCTTCTAGATAGAGGTAGTATCACGGTATAGAGCACAGATACTTAATCTATGTGGCAGCTGTAAATCTATTGCTTTGTGGTTGTTGGTGTTGAGTCAGATAAAGGTTGGTTACGACCGGAGGATGGCATACTCGTGTAGTAGTTACCTAGTTACAGAGGTAACCCGGCCTTGTGTCGGCAGAGATCTAGTTAGGTTCTCGAGGCATCCCTCCAGAGGCGTACCCATGTCACCCAGGAAGTTCCTTTGCTTGACCATTTGTTGGAAATCCAATCACCAATACACGCCTTGTATGGTTTCAGTTGTAGAACCTGCCATCTAATATAGTAGCTATAGTACACATACTATAATGGTACGTATGTTGGCTAAGATTAATATTATACTTGCAAATGTTTTCTGCACTATGCACTAATAATAATATCAAGTGGTTTTCGCGTATTAAGCATGTTTGACTATTATAAGGAGAAATCTTCCCCAAGTGTGCGATTGCATTGTGTGTGTATCGGGAGGCCTTATGGTAGTTTCATTTTCCAAAAGCCTTGCGGATTTCTTTTTAAATCCTTTTGTTTGTTTTTATTGAAAGAAATTGTTTTTGTTTGCTCACACCAGTCCCATGACCGACCTAGAGTTTATTGTTCCATTTCTAAACTCTGGGTGCCAATAATTTTCCACATGTGCAACCTAAAGTCAGATTTTAGCAGAATCAAAAGCTAGTCAAGTATTGATATGGATCAAAAGTTTTGAAGTCTTTGGATGGCCGACCTTTCTTTATACAACTTGATAGGGGTTCGAGCTAACTTTGGATTGGAGATGGAGTTGCAGATATCGGAGTTCTCATTTGGTGATTCAAGTTCAAGTTATTTATTCCGCTATAGCATTGTATTTGTGCTCTGATATATGTTGGGAAGTGTTGTATCATATTTGGATATCGTATTCATTGGAGGTATATGATATTATTCATTTCTTTTCCGATGTGTTTTTGTACTTAATGTGTTATAAGCTCCAGCGAATCAGATTCAAACGGTTGAATATGTGGCACTCGAATACGAGTGAAGTATGGATGTCGATTTTCGAACGCGAAATTCCGGGTCGTCGCATTTTCGAGATATCCTTAACCATGCTTAAACCCAATCTCGACCATTTAATACTTTATATATAGGAAAGACATGGGTCCTCAAACAACCACTTAATACTTTCAATTCCCAAGGAAGATCCTTCATATTATGACAAGTACCCCACAGAGACGTCTCACGTTAGTCTGATTATATGTAGGAACTGGTAGCCAAATTATTTTGGTAGACTTATCCGACGGAATTGGGACTAACCTTGCGTCACCCTAGTTACTTATTATAGACGATGTCTCACATCAGCTCCAAAATCACATTGCTGGTAGCCAGATTAGCTGTATAGTCTTCTATGTGCTTTTGAAAGACGTTGCATCCCTATAACTTAGTTCTAATTCATAACACTGTCAAAATATATTGTCAAGCATCACACCGTTATTCATTATTTTACGCCTTATAAGAATTCCTTCTTAATTTTCATCAATAATCAATTACTTTCCTAAAGGGGAATTAACGATAATTATTACCTTAATTAACTATGCAATCAAATCACAATTGTATGTTTTATTTTCTTAAAAACGACTTGCTGAAGTTCCCAAGAGAAATCGACAAGTTTCCTCCCGAATTGCCTTTCCTTTTAATCCAACAGACCCCAGGGGATTTATTTTTTAACGACCTAAAAATCGAAGCTATTAGGAACCAAACTTGAGTTATCGCACACCTTGCCTTTGAAACACATGCTGCCCTAAGGTGTTACCACCAACCATAATTGTATGTTGTTTATGCAAGTTCATATAATATACATATGTATGAGAGTGTGTGTGTGTGTGTGTGTGTGTGCATGTGTGTGTGTGTATGCATTTATTAATTTCTACGCGTGCAAAAATTACGTCCTAAATTAATGTTTAAATGTCAAAGCTTTCAAAATCATACAATTTCGACAATAACATATATACCATAAATCCAATATTCAAAACCAAATCAATAGACTTGTATATTGAATCCAAATCTGACTTATTTGATATTAAAACAATGGAATAAATCAATAATAATGGAAACTTACAATTTTACGCACTATTCAACTTCTTTTATATGAAGTAGAAAAGGGGAATTCTATTCAATTTATAGAAATAGGTGATATAAACTACGAATAAAAATTCATACCATACACATCGTTTCTTAATCAGATCCCTTAATCGGATCTAGAGAAAAAGAAAGAATAAGAAGTGGAATACAAGGTAAGCATTTATATTGCAATCAACAAAAAGCATATTATTTTAATACAAAATAATTAAGATTCCAACCTCAGAATTGACATTTTGCTTTGGGGAATTTTGGAGATTTCTAATGTGATGCTTTCGTAATCCAAAACTCCCAAGGCATATAACAAATCGAACCTATACTATTGAATTACTAAAAATTGAAAAACTAAGATTTCCACTCATTGTAGTTCCTTAGCTTTGCTCCTCCTTGGATTTGAAACGCGTACAATAATCTCCTTTAGATTTCCCTTTGTAGATATATGGAATAAGGGAATTGCATATGAATTAGATTCAGAAATTAAGAAGTTGGAGGAGAAAAGGGATTAGAAACTGAATAAAAACATATAAAATTCCTTATTTATAATCTTGTAAATTTCTTGAATCTTTCTAGAAGAATGACTGATAAAGTTCCATTGTATCCTCAAATAATTGATGAAGAAAAGTGAGAGCACGAGATCTTATTTATAGTGGTTGGAACGTACTAGAATGATCGAATTTAGGTCGTTTAAAAATAATAAAATCTAGTATATTAAAATGTACAAAACCCTAGCCGCCAACTCAATAGCACCAGTCGACCGCCACTTTCCACTGTTCGACCGCTAGTAGTCGATGGGTCACGGATCAAAGATTGAACGGACCGTATTCTAGGAACGTTAATATTTTTTCCATTGTTAATTTATTTCTTTATTAATTACTATTTAACATTAATGTTAATTTCAGTGTTTACCTAATCGCTATGTATAAATACTATTAACTTTTGAATTTCAAATTATGTAATTAATTTTTTTTTGAATTTGAATCCAAAGATTCAAATGTCCATAACTTCCTCATTTAAGCTTCGTTCGCAATATATTATATATGGAAATTGATCAGAAAAATTCAATGAACTTAATGGCATAACTTTCATGGTCAAATTCTGACTTTTACAAAATTTTCTTTTTTACCCCTTCCTTGTTTAAGTTTATTTATTTATGATTGATTTTATGGAGTGTTATAGTAAATTATTGTAAACTTATTAAATGAGAATTGATCCAAGTTATACCCTTTTCCCTAATCAAATAAGAATTATTAAAATGCTTTCATGCTAAATGTACGTCAAGTTCGTTACTATATATGAAACTGAGTATGAGTTGGGCACTTACAAATTTTAGATTTTGACAAAGTGGGTTACTGTAATTACTACAATATGAAATCTGTAAGTTTACTATTCAAAATTTGGGGACGATCATGATTAATGAAAATGGAAGACGATGATTAAATCAACCCAAAATTAACACTCCGACCAGTCGACCGCTCACTAGAGCAGTCGATTTCTCTAAATCAAGTGATTAATTGGTTACTGAAAATTGGGGCATCTTGAACCTCATCCTAAGGCCCAAGTTATAAAAAAAAGTTAAGTACATATATTACATTTACATATGGATGTTAGTATAGGTAGGGAAGCTAGTTCCCTATACTGGCGACACTAAGATGGTGTAGGACTGGGTAAATGCTATTTATCCAGCAGGGTCGATATTCAACTAGGGAAATTCTATTACAAACTACACTCATAGGAGGTTTTACGGTGGACGTGCAACATTAATGATGATGTTTTAAGAAGTGTGTGGCCCGACACTAATGAGAGTTCCTTGGTATTCATAGTGACGTGATGTGATGTTGTGTTGTTGAAGGATCCTAGCATGGTGCAATAAAAGGCATTACATTACCATTGATAGGTGGGAATAGATGCAATGATGATGAGACACTTTGACGAGTTGGCATTACGTGCTTCCCCTTAACGCATGACTAGGATACGTGTAGTCGTAGTGTGGGAAATGTAGTCCCATTGTTGGGAATTGTAGGAAAACCTATATGGAATAGTTTCAGTATCTATTAGCCGATCATTAGTTGTCTTGACATTCTATTAATTATTTGAACCATAAGTATGAGCCTACGTAAGTCGTTAGTGTAGGTATGTTTAAACTATACCCCTAAGGCAAATAAAACAAGTAAGTCATGATACTTATAGGATATTCTACGTTACGTAGAGTATTACTAAAGTCAATTTCATGTGATCACCATATATTAATAATGTAATTCATTCACCAAACTTTTATTTGACCCACCGCTTTCCTGTCTTTTTCCCCACCACAGGAGGACAGGAAAATAGGTGATAGGCCCGAGACTGATATGTGAAGAGGCGAGCTCAACATTGGAGTTGCTTATCATTTTATATTACTCTCAATGTAACTATTTATCATATTCATTACTTAGCATGTATTAGACTATATATTGTATTTCTATGTATTTTGGATTATGATTAAGTATTTTTTTGGTGATTGTGAAATATTTTTTAAGTGAGATATTTTTTGAGATGGTTATTTTTTATATTTATATTTTATTGCATTCCCCTGTGACATCTAAAATTGTAGAATGTCTTAGATTTTGTATGTATACTCTTAGACTTTGTAATGTTTAAAGCCCAATAACTTGTACTTCTTAGCACAAATGTGAATCCGAAAGTCGTCCCAGGTTTTGGATCGGTATGTCAAGAGGTGTGGGTTGTCACAAGCGATGTGTGAACAATAAGATTTGAATTTTGCAATGATAATCGCCGACTGAATTCACACCTCCGTGTCACACAACAAAATTTGTGAATTCTTCGAAAAGCCACATGACCTAATTGGTTTATGATCTGTTATAAAGTAATTAAATTAATTAATATTCAAGAAATGCTAATTATTAATTCATTATGTATTAGCTGTTATTAGTAATTATTTGTATGTGTATATAAAAGTAATATATGCACATATCAATATACAACGTTGGTATATATTTAAACGAGTTTAAATACAGTTAGGTACTTAATGGGCTTTTGGAAAAATTAATCCATGTAGAGGGCAAGTGATGGCCGACCATACAAAGGAGAGAGGAGGGGATTGGCCCAGTTGATGATTGATTAGAAACTAAAAGGGAAGTTTTAAAGAGAGAATGGAAAAGGTTTCTAATATCTCCATAAAATAATAGCCTCTTATTCATTTCAAATTAGTTTTCTTTTTCTTCTTTCTTGCTTAATCCCAGGGCACTGCCTCCTACTCCTCTCGTGGTCGAACTTTTTATACTAAAATAAAATAAAGCCAATGTGGTACATTTGATTTTAGCCAGATCGAGTGCTAATTTAATGACTATAAAAAGCAACTCAAAAATGAAGGTGTCACAAAGGGCTAGAACTAGTAACGTAAGCATTCTTCTCCTAATTTCACTGCGTCACCCACCCCAACCTATATATTTCTATTGCCAAACGTATATTTATGTGATTTTTTAATTATAAAAATTTATTTGTATGTTTTGATATGTTTTAATTATAGACACTATTATATAAATGGATAAGGTTTATACATATATATCAATGATGTTTGGATTTGATTATGAGTTTCTAAGATTAGATTCAAACATATTTAAATCTGGTTTAGAAGAAAAAAATTATTTTCCTTGTAACTATATATGTATGTATATATGTATGCATGTTATATGCGTATGTGTCTATATATGTGTGTGTATGTGGTACAACTAATGTTATGTCCTATATATATGTGTGTGTGTATGTGTGTGTATGCGCGTGCGCCCGTGTATGTAAGTGCGCGTGCGCCCGCGTGTGTAAGTGCGCGTGCTTGCGCACGTGATCTGATGTTTAATCTAATACTTTTTTATCTTCAAAGCTCATTTACTTTTTGGTACATATTTGATAAGGTTAAAGTTGAATATGAATATTAATATGAAATTTCATTTGTTAGAATAATTTTAATTGTAATATCGTTTAAAAGGTGATTTGGTTAAAATCATTATACAATATATTTTAAATCTAAGAATTTTAACGTTAAACTATTCTTTTATGGTTACTTAAGAAATCATATTCCCTTTTTAACTTGAAGATTAGATCTTGTTTAATTAGGAGATTGTAAATTAGAAAAGTATTAAGTGCTCTTAGTTTTCCATTAAATCTCTAAATATTCATAAATATTTTAAGATATCTAATTTAACAAGTAGAATTATTTTAAACTATGTACATAAATAAATAGGTGGTAACACATAATAAACATATAAATGCCAACACATGCACACACACACACACACATATATATAAAGGATAAGCTATAACTCAAATTCTTCTAAATATCTGAGACGACTCGGCTTTCACTCCACTGAAAGTTGTATCATCCTGAAGAAAGAAAGGGGTACAAAAGAGAAAAGAAAGAGAAGAAAGAAAGAACAACATCAGAATCTCAACAGCGGAACGAATAAATTATATTAGTAACATAAGTATTACATAATATACAACATCAATCAAAGTTACATAGATAATACATCACATACTAGACAGTTATAAACACCTATCTAGTTATTACAACTCAATACAATACAAAGAAACCACTCAGAGATACCAACACAGCATAACACTATATATACCTACAGCGTTGAAGCCTCCTGCTCCATTGCTCCTCCACAATTCGTCAAAGCTAACCTGAATCCCTTGGCTACTCATAAAAATTTGAGTACACAAGAGTTTAAGAAAACAGAAGATAAACTCCGGGTCAGACATGGGTCTGGTGAGTAACTTGTTAAGGTTGCTTAACTTTGAAAAACCTTTGAAAACAAAAGGTATCACGTAAGACTTCCCACACAAAAACATGGATAAGTTTTTACCTTACGCTAACCAAAACATTTGATAGGAAATCCAATGATATTATAATAGGGTCTAGGGTTTTCAAGTAAAATATAGAAATAGCTGGAATGCTTGCATCTCACATTCTAACATAGTTAGGCACAACTAAATCATACGATACTTATTGGAGATTGGATTCCATACGATGGCAGGGCTACTGGGGTATCGCCCGTCACAGTACGGGGCCTAGATCACCGTACCGAGGATTACTCTCAATCCCTTGCAACACAAAGCCGGAACCATTCCTTACTGAACAGTTCCGAACAAGATAACCCTGCAGTTGTGATCAGCAACCGCACCACACAACCGAAATAAAAACGGACATGTAGAAAGGGGTAAATCTCGTCCTACTTGGGCATGACCCAATCAGCCTTGCTGCACCTCCCATGTTTTATCCATTCCCGGTTGATGAGGCTTGAGGCTACGATTACCTTTATCAGAACACATCACTTAGAATGCTCATCGTCCACCTGACGATGTTCTGAAAGCATTCAATCCATACAAGTTCATTCCGGGTTTGAGCGAAATCGAAGGCATTATCTCGTTACGCTCATTTTGGAATCACTCTCAGAGTTAACGACAATAACTCTTGCACTCTGAATCTTCATCTTCACTTGAGATTCATGACCTATCGTTAATATGGATCGATGTGGTTTTCGAATATCCAAATCTGGAAAGCCGATCGCGGTCTCATCGAAATCCAAAACGTATCTTTTATGTCCAAGTTGTTTTAAAGTTTAAAACAATTCAATTCAATTTCATTATCTATATACACACAGATAGATGATTCACATATCACAATAGATAATCAACATTATCATCACAAAAGATAATCTACATCTCATAACAAATAGATAATTCATATTATCATCCCAATGCAACCAAAGCATCCATATCACACAGCATTACTTATCTCATATCTGAGATCTCAAACTATTCAAGGAAATCAATTATCATCCATCCATACATAAGTAATGATTTACTTAATCACATCATCTATAATTAAATTAAAATGAATTAAATTAATTACTTCCATCTCTAATTAATTTAAAGTGAATTAAATTAATTACTTTATTTTATAAATCTTGCTTACTTAACCATTAATTAATTAATTACAAATTAATTAATTGATTATCCTCTAATTATTCACCTTTATTAATCGTCCTTGATTATTATCCTTTAATTACATTCAAGTAATTATCTTTAATTAATTTCACAAATTACTTATACTCAACCCACTACAGTAATTAACCTTTAATTACTTCACAAATTAATTAACTATAATTAATTACATTAATCCTTCATTAATTACATTAATTAATTACTCTTAATCACTTATCATTGATTAATTAATCTTAATTAATCAACCCTTAATTACATCATTAATTATATAAATTAATGATCCCTAATTACATTTTAATTAATTATTCTATTTAAATTAATTATATTAAGTAATTAATCTTAAATTGAACCACGTTTATTAATCACTTTTGATTAATCACATTCAGTAATTAACTACCCTTAATTACCTCATCAAATAAATTAATTACTTCTTAATTAATTATCTTTAATTAATCCCTTGATTAATTATACAAAGTAATTTAATCCAAATTACTTTCATTCTTAAATCATCTTCCATTAATTACATTTAGTAATTACCATTAATTACTTCACTGAGTAATTACGCTTCATTAATTACATTGAGTAATTATATTAACAAATCAGTCAGTGATTAACTTAAATTAATTAAACTTAATCAGTTAACTAGTCACATTAAACTCAATTAATTACATTGGGTAATTAATTCCTTAATTACTTCCCTTAAGTAATTAGACTAAAACAATTTCATAAATGATTATCTTTAAATTAATTAATCAAATTAATTGTTAAAACTAATCACATTAATTAATTATATAATAGTCTCAAGTTAATGACCTTCATTAACAACTAACAATTATTTAATAACTTTTTTTAAGTAATTAAACTTAGATTAATCATTATTAATCACAAATTAATTAGTCTTTAATTACCCATTAATTAATCTCTAATTATATAATTAATTAAGTGTTAACTGTAACTTAATTAATCCTTAATTACTTGATTAATTAATCTTTAATCATTAATTAAAATCTAATTAACAATCCTTAATTACAAATTAATAATTTCTTAATTAATTAATCTTAAACTTTAAAAATTAATTTAAACCTTTAGTTACTTATTTACTTAATCCAAATCATTAATTAATTAAATAGATAAATTATCCATTTTAATTACAAATCATTAAATCTTTATTTATTTAAAGATAAAAACATTTTTCTCATTAATGGTCAAATTATCATTAACAAAGCATTTAAAAACAATTTACTTTCAAATTTCATTTTAAATTTAAGATTCAAAATGAATATAAATTAATTTTAATAAAGTTTAAAAACAATTTAAAACCCTTTTTATTTCACAAGTTAAAGAAATATTTATCTTATAAAGAAGTTTAAAAGGATTTAGAAAACCAAATTATTTTAGATTCAAATCAATTTAAAATACACTTTAACATTCAAAGTTGTTTTAAAACAATTCAAATTTAAAAACTTCCTTTAATTTCAAAGTTGGAATACAAATTAAATCTTGGTTCCAAATTTAACTTTGATTTAAAAACTTTACTTACATTTTAAAACTTCATTTTAAAATTCAAACCATTTAAACATTTTAAATTAGTTAAAACAATTTAAATTTAAAAACTTTATTTTATTTTTAAAACTGAGATTTAAACTTGAATCAGATTTAAAACTTAGATTTAAACTTTTTTTAAATCTCTACTTTACAATTTAAACTTCAGTTTTTAAATTCAAACCGAATACACTTTAAACACTTAAAAGTTGTTAAAACCATTTAAATTTCAAAAAATTAAAACATTTCAAAACTAGGATTCAAACTAACTTGAATCCAAATTTAAACTTAGGTTTAAAACTTAGTTTGAAAATTTACTTCACATTTTTAAAATCATTTTGAAATTTTTAAAAACAGAACAGGTTTTCTTTTAAAATCTGTAACAAAACATTACCCGAGCCATCACCTAAATGACTTCGAGACAAACATACTTGACTTCGGGCAAAAAACCTAATTTACTCGAGAAAAACTCGAGACCACTAAAACCCACAAAACAATACTTCACTAGAAATCCACAGTGCACCGTGCACATGCACGGTGGTGCTGATCGACTACGGCCATCACCGAGGATCTTAACTCATCGGAAATCACCTTAGAACCCCCTCACGATCATCAGATCGTTCTTTAAATCTCGAAATCGAATTCGAGCTTCACATCCCAAACCTGGAACAACTGGAACCACCACATCCAAAACCTGGAAAACACATCGTCTTCGCAACCTCGATCACCAGAAGGTATGAAACTCCGGCTACACCTTCATCAACACTCCAGCTTCCATCACCCACAATCTCGTAGCACTCGATCTACCAGAGAAAACGAGATGATCAGAATACCTAACCTAGTTAAAACTAGGGTTCCAGACTCAAAACATCAACCACCACCTCCACCGTACACTGATCAACTTGTTGGCAATTTTCCCTAACTCACACATCACTCCACTACCTCCAGTGGAAACCCCATCATTCCCGATTCACTTGGATCATCATAACTTCCCCAAACAACCATTTCTGTTCAACCCAGAAATGCACACTCATCCCTTAAATAAAAATTATAATTTCAGTTTTAAAAATCATGTTTTGGTTCAAAGATTCAATTGATGTTCCTGAATTTATGAATTGTGAAGTTTGATTTTTTCACTTTATACTAATTTTTCTCTGTTATTTTATTTCCAGAGCCAATGAAAAATTATTTAACTTATATATAATTTTAAACTTTATTTTATCATGTAATAAACAATTTTCATTTGAATACTAAGTGTTAACAGCGACCAGATCAAGAAAAAAAAGAATTTTGATCAACTTGAGCTTGAACTAGAAACAGATAGTGACTTAGGTGAAGCAGACATGCATCTCATTCATATACACACACACACACACTCAACAATGTATTTATCAATATATATACGATCCTACTTATTTCCATGGATAAATCAAGCAACCAAATTTATATACTTAAATTTTTAAAATGTGAAGTTACTCACTTGTTAAAACTTGATGAACAAAGCACATTTAATTTGAAAAGCCTTTTGAATCTTTAAAACCGAATTGCCCCTTGCTTTAAAAACTTGAGTTGCTTGAGTAAAATGCTTTGATTAAAAGCTGCATGCTTGCTTTAGTCTCAGGTTTGCATGCAGCAGCCAATTTCCAGATTGCATTTGAAAACTTGGAAAATGATTACAGGCTTGCTTGCTTTAAAAACTCAGGTTGAATAATGAATGCAGGCTTGCTTTTGTTTTTGAAAATAAGTTTACAGGTTGATAAAAGCTTTGCAAACTTGATTTGGAAAGTGATTTACAAGTTTTCTTTTATGAGAAGTGATTACTGATTTTTGTTTAGAAAATGGTTTGCAGATTTCTTTTCTTTTCTCAGTTTTGATCTGAGATTTGCTTTACTTGGAAAAAGATGAGAAAAAGAAAATGAATGGAAGATGTATGTGTTTATATAACTAAATTTATGATTTATTAAAAAACAAAGAAATAAAATAAAAATAAAACATGACACCAGTCCTATATATCAACACTTGTTATAATAAGGCCTTAAAATAATAACACGTCTTTTAATTAATTAGTATTTAGTTAAATGTTAATATAGGTTATGCTTAATTAATTAGTTTACAAATATTATTTATATGTATAGATAATTTTAAAAGTGTGACGACCCGGAAATTTTTAACATTTCAAATTGAAAATATTTAATTGATTTTAAATATTTGAACGATGGTTTAGCTTGAATTTCAAATATAACTATGGATTTGGCAATTAAATAATTAAATTAAATTTATTGAAGTTGGGTAAAAATTTGAATTTTCAGCTTTCAGCTGAGTAAAATTATTTTAAAGGCTTAGAAAACATATATTGAGGATACTAAAGGTAACAGAAGCTTCAGAATTGAATTTGGAAATGCTTTGTTCAGTTTTGAGATTATCTCGTCTAAATTGATATTTAAAAATAGCCTTCCAAGGCACAGTCTCGAAATTTGATGAAACCAGTTCCATCAGATCCGTAATATTGTGTTATTATCGGACTTCAATTTTCGTAGCTTTCGGAGCTATCGTGTGATCGTACGAGATATAAACGCCTAGACGATAATTAATCGATTTAATTCAAATATAAATTTATATACTTTTCTTTCCCATCAGCCTTTCAATTCAGCCGACCTCCTCTGAAATAAGCCACCCTAGTAATCGACCTTTTCTCCTTATCTCGTTTAAATCATGCAACCTCCTTCCTTACTTCCTCATTCAAAAATCAAAAGATAATAATGGCCGAGCGTATTAGAGAAGGAAATCGATCCTACCTTCAAAACAAATCGCGCTCCTTCCTCAGATTTGACCAACCCGTTCTTCTTCCCCTATTCAAACGCCTGTAACGAAATCGAATTCGTCTTCGTCAGAAAAAAAGAAGGGGGCGACGAGCGAAATCGAGAGTCGGATGCAAACTCGACTTCTTTGGAGGCGCGACAGCATTCAGGAGAAGGCGCAAGGATCAGCGAGGTCGCGGCGTTCACGCGTGAATGATGGTGAGTCGAATCGGAAATTGGGGGATGTCGCGCTTGATTTTAAAGGTTGCTCGGGGCCTGGGGACTTGTGCTCGGAGGCAATCTAACCTGGAGGTGATGGGTGGCGCGCGCTATAGCGGCTATGGCTTGCGATCGAGTTCACTGGTGGTGGCAGAGGTGTGTGCGCTTAGGGTTCTGGTGGAATCGATGGGCTTCGGACGACTGGGAATGGCAAACTTGTCGTTCGTTCTCTTCGATTCAAGGCAACAGCAAGTTCGGCGAGGTCGAGCACTCGTGTTCGTGTAGGAAAGCTGTAAGGTATACGAAAGAATTTTTCTTTGATTTTCAATTTTAAAATATTTATGTAAATATTTTGCAGTAAACTAAAAGAAATAAATATATGTATTTAATTGCTTATTAAACTTATTTTAGTTACTAAAGGTCTCTAAAGGAAAATTAGTTAGAATTAAAATTATAATTTTAATAAATGGAAATTTAGTTTCGACAAGTTCGAATACTAATAAATTGTATAATTATTTATACAAGGTCTAATATTGTGAAGAAAACAAGTCGGGATTGGAAAATGGATTGCATGCATAAATCAAATGTGAGATCTTCTCACTCAAATTCTAATAATTGAAAATTTCAGTTATTGATTGATGATTGAATTATGATAGTTAAATTTAATTGTTGATTGTGTGCTTGGATGATAATTTATTATCAGTTGTATTGAAATAGACCCTATGCACCGCATAATAGAGGAGGTTATTATATTAAACCCATATACTGCGATATTCCACCTCAAAGTGGAATTGGTATCATATATGTATTTAGAGTTGTTGATTTCCCACATTATATAGCGGATGAGACCCTATTGCGCCGCATAATAGCGGATGATATTATATAAAACCCATACACCGTGATATTCCACCTCGAAGTGGAATGGATATTTAATTGTTGTGCTAACATATGTGGATATAGGGAAACAAGTTCGAGGGATCCAACTGGATTCCTCAAATATTTAAATTAATTTCAATATTGTGTGTTTATTATTTATAATCTGTGTGTGACTATTTGGAATTGAAATTGTTGCAGGCTATAATTTAGCCAAATATATTTTTGGTATCGTAGGATACCAGGAATAAATAAATTTTGATTTTTTTAAATTTAATGGGAAACTTATAGTAAATTAATTTTATAAAAATTGGATAAACTTAAAAGAAGGAATTTGTTTCAAAGGATAATAAATTTGGTGTTTGAAATAAATTTGAGAATCAATTTGAAATTTGATTTGGTGTTTCGAAAATAAATTAGAAAATCAATTTGGTATTGATTTGGTAAAAATAATAAATATTTAGGAAATTGATCTAAAATGGACTTGATGTTTAAAAATAAATTTTGGGAAATCAACTCTGAAAATGGATTTGGTGTTGAAAGTGAATATTTGGGAATTGATTTGAAAATCATATACCTGTGGATATTTAAAAAAATTAAGATTCACAATGGGAAATTTATAAAAGAAAGGGAAATTTGTTTTAGAAATAAATATGGTTTTATTTTTAAAAGTGTGGAAAGGAATTTACGGATTTGGAACGTAAATTTAAAGTAAATCCAGAAGGTTTATAAATTGATTTGAATGAACCATTTTAGAATGGAAGGTGTATTTTCCCTGGAAAGCCGATTATGTTTTCAATATAGTCTATAAATATGAAATTGAAGTTGTAAAGATGTTTTAAGGAAAGATTATTTTGGAGAAATTATTTACTTGGGTTATTTTGAAAATCTTTAAAGTAAAGATTTATTTTAATTTATTGTAGAAGTAATTATTTAAAGATTAAATTGATATTTGTTTAGAAAATAGATATTAAAATAGTTATATCCTATTTACTAATTTTATTTTAAAATTAGTTTGGCCTTGAACTTTATACGAGATTTTTATATAATATTTTCATAACTAATATTTAAGTGAGTTTTTAAAATAGTTTTATTTTAAATATTCCCAAGTATATATGTTTGGATAAGTAATTTAAATTATTTTAAAGTATTTTAACTCGGCGGACCTTTAGTGGAAATAAATAATATCAGGAATTTTACTCCACGAGTGAAAAATGATTTGAAATTTGTTTTCAAATGGTTGAAGTGTTAAAATTGAATCTTGCAAAGATATTTTGAAAACTAATTGGGGAAAAAATTATTTGAAATCCAGTGATTGTTGTGAATGTTGATTGATAGTTAAATAACCAACTATCAATATTTGCCTTTAAACGACATTTGAATTTCGATGTGACCGGGGGTCGGATTCCAAACGGTTATCCAAAACCCATATCGAACCTTTGTGATTGTGATGGATCTTTTGTTTAAAAAGATCAACGTGGAAATTGTTGTGATTTGTTTGAAATCTGAACGAACACTTATTTTTAAAAATAAGCGCTCATTATGCGGATTAGCCGGGAGAGGACCTTATGTCATAAAACCCATTTCGAATAATGATACGACGAAATGGGATTGCATTTGAAGACGGTGTTGATGACCGGGTATTTTCGAAAGCGAAAGGATTACCTGTCGAATGTCTCTGCACCGGATTGCTCCGGTATAGAGATTTTATCACCTTTGTGATGGGGATTCCGGACGTGATTTGTGAATATCCGGATTTGCAAGGGCTTCTTTGAAGTGCCTTCGGTTCCGTTCGATCCCGGAACGGACTTGTGTGGATGTGTGTCTGACGTTACACTTTGAGATGTAAAGCTGGTTTCTATCAAATACATTTATGTTGGTGGCGGAGAATTTATTCTCTTAGCTTAACACCCTTCTCTGAGACGTACGAGCTCAGAGGTTATGTAGTTGATGGTTACTAGTGATACATTCCCAATTTGGTAATGTGGCATACGAAGTGCTACTGATCATTTGTTGATCAAAGCATGACTTTGTGAAAAGTGTGTCTTTGTGGACGAGACCTCATCGAACCTCACACCCCAAAAATGATCGAAGGAAAGATGCGGCAAGGTTTTGAGGGTCGCGCCCTTTAGGGTATGTCATTTCCTTCTGGAAAAGGGTGGTATCATGGTATGGAGCCCAGATACTTAACCTATGTTGTTGCCGCAAATATTTTATATATACTTTGTGGTTGCTTTGTGGTTGAGGATACTCGGATAAAGGTCCGGGGATAGGTGATGGCAGTAATTACCTAGTTACAAAGATAACCCGGCCTTGTGTTGGGAGAGATCCGGGTAGGTTCTCGGGACGTCCCTCGAAAGGCGTACCCATGTGGCCGTAGGAAGTTCCTTAGCCTGACCATTTGTTTGAAATCCAAAGAAACAATACGCATCCTGTACGGTTTTAGTTGTATAACCTGCCATGGAATGTGGCGATAACCTGCTATTGAACATGGTAGCTATAGTAGGCGTACAATAATGGTTGTATGCTGGCTAATATTAATATTATACTTTCGAAATGTTTTCCACACTATGCATGAATAATAATATCGAAAGGATTTTGCGTATTAAGCATGTTTGACTATCATAAGGAGAAATCTCCTCCAATTATGCGTTTACATTATGTGTGTGGCGGGAGGCCTTATGGTAGTTTCATTTTCCAAAAGCATAGCGGATTTCTTTTATTTTCTATGTGAAAATAACTGTTTTTAAGATCTCACACCAGTGCCACGACTGACCTGGAATTTATTGTTCCCTTTCTAAACTCTGGATGCCCACAATTTTCCACACGGGCAGCCTAGAGTCAGGTTATCATTATTCAAGAGCAAAGTCAAGAAGTTGCTGTGGAAATCAGGAGTTGGAGCTGGATGGCGGGGCGTATCACTTATAAATGTAATAATATTTCTTTCTACTGTTGGTTGTTGTACACTCTGATAATGTAATGTGATGTGATGTAATAACTGATATTGTTCTTTGTTTAAAAGATAATTTATCTATTATATGTGTTCCGCTGCGATATGTGAGATTCTGTTATTGTTTTCTTTTCTTTTTCTTCTACCTCTTTCTTCTTTAACCCTAAAGGTTCATGAGTTTGTTCCTTTTTGGGCTGAATTGTTATGGGATTTTTCCAGCCCAAAAAAGGGTACAGATTTGCGGGCCTTTACAAGTGGTATCAGAGCATTTGGTTAAGCGACAACCTTGGCTCTGTTGGGTATTACTCATTAGAGATAGAGTCAGTAGTACTCTAGAATGAGTTTGAGTGTAATAATAGATATGAGCGCGTATTTGTTAGTGAATATAAAATTGTTTCATATTGTGTTGATTGGTTTATTGAGTGGTATATGGATTCTAGTCAATACGAGTAGTTAACATTATTGATAGGGATCTCTAAACACTTGTACAGAACAAATTTGACACGATATCGTTTTTAAAATAGGGTAAATGAAATAATTTTACCCAAACTATTTTCGTATATAAAAGAAATAAATTTTCTATGAATTATTATAGTATATGGTTGCTTGGTTGATAGGAAGTGATAATATTAAACTATTATCATTGATTATTGATTAAGAATTGAAATCATAACAAAGAGTTAAGAAAACAAAATCCATATACAAATGAGAATTGTAAATTGTAAATGTGATTTATAATTTGAAATAGAATTCTAGAGAAATATTTGAAAATATTTTAGAAAGGATAGAAATTGGAAAATTTTGGAGACTAGGAAAGTTTAAATCCCTTTTGGTTTGAAAATAATTTTCAAGGGTTTGGAAAAATGTTTTGAAGGAATAAAAAGCTCTAAACTCTTTTCGGTCGCTGGAAAATAATTACAATGATGATCGCGACATCATCGGCGTTCATTTTCGGGTTTCCAAAGAAGGAATTGCTGCCAAATCGTTTTAAATGGAAGTTGTTTGGGAAATCTGGGTTTGGTTTTGAAATTCAAGGGATAATTCAAATTGTTTTCAATAATGGTTTTGGCAAAGGTGTGTAACATCCCTGAAATTTTAGTTAAGATAATTTGATAATTAATTAAATTTTTGGAGATTAAATTGTGAATTTATTTGTGAATTAACTAGAAATTTCTAAAACAAAAATACATTTTAGATTTTCAATAGAAATTTTGATTTGAAATTTAAGTATAAGTATTTTATAAATAATATTGGATTTAAAAATAAATGTGTTTTATAAGTAGATTGAAAATAGATTTGAATTGGGAATTTAAGAATAAAATTTTAAAATTAAGAAATACATATATATGATTAATTATTAAAATGTAATTTAATTTCAAAAAAAATTTTCTTTAAGAATGTATAAGTATAGATAGTTGAACAATGTATGTATAATGTATGAACGATATGAGACAAGAATTAGTAAATGTTTTAAAGTTGAATATGAATTTGATAAAAGAATTTAAAACACCTTTTCTTTTAAAATGAACAAATATAGATTTTATATTTTTCAATTTAAAATGTGAAACATTTACATATGTAAATTAAATTGAATAAAGGGTTAAAAAAAATTATAAAATATACTAGAGTAAGGGTTTAAAACATAATTTGAATTTGCTTAACATGTGTAATCATCTTAACAAGGAAATTAAACAAGTGTGAAGATTTTTCTTTATACAATTAACAAGTGTAACAATTTAAACAAGTGGCATTATCACTTTCTTAAGATAAAATAAATAATTTTTAAGTAATATAATTATCATTCAGTTCAAATTTTTTTTTATCTTCATTTCTAAAAACAAGACTATCTTAAAACCAGAATCTGAAAAGAAAATTCAAAAGAAATCAAAACCAGATCAGATTTAACTTATGAACATCAAATGTTAAATGCAAATTCAACAATCTCAGATCAAAGATCTAATAATTTCTAATAAGCAAGTCCTAACAAATTTTCTCAATGCCTGAAAGCAGAAATCAACTCAGTAAATCAAAAAAAAAAAACTAGAAATCAAAATGCAAATTCCACCTGTAAGCAAATTGGATCAAAGGGGAAAATCTGGAAACTAGAAAAGATAACTGGTGACAAAACTACAAACTCAATGCAAAGATTGACTTCAATGAGTAAGGATACAAATCAAAAGTGCTAGCACTCCAGGCCTATTACTTCTCTGTTCTATGCATATGCTGGTGAGCAAATTTTCGACCTTAAATCTTTTGATACTGATGCATGTTATGTATCTGTGTTGTGATGATGTGTGCATGTGTTTGTCTTGACGTATTCACTAGAATATAACTGAATTAGGCTATATATATAGGATGCATGTCTGGGTATCTGTATATATACCTATGCTCTGTTAATTTACAGGTTACAATCCTTAGATAAAAAATCAAATTGCTCTTCATTTATTTGGTTTTAGGATACAATTTCTAAAGGGAAGATGATGGAAATAGTATAACATCAATGCTAAAATTAAATTCAAGTTTTTATATTGGGGATTTACTTTAACAATAAAAAATAACAGTAGAAAACCCAAATAAACCCAGAATTCAAATGTCTGGATTTCAAGATTTAATTATAGGAATGGATTCATGCTGCAAAAAGATGATTTTTGATAATCATTTTAAAGTTTTTAAGTTTATATTTAAAGAGAATCCATGCGATGTTCAAAATTGGAATTTTTGTCAAATTCCGACGAAATGTTGTGATTTGATGGCCATGATTCTCGGTGAAGCTAGCTGGTACATTGGTGGATAGGATAAAAATACAAATTGATTTTATTTTTCATCGTAGTGATTGGAAAATGGCATTTTTAGGGTTTAAGAACCCAATTAGGTCGTAGTGTTCATTGTGTTCATATAAGCTAAAAGAGTTGAACGGAGTGAATCAGAGCTGTGGGGATTGATGCGTTGAAGTGTTGTGAAACTTTGGACGAAGTCACGTCTCTTCTGATGGTCTGGGTCATCGGCGTCAGGGAAATTTTGATGGTGGTTGGGTTTCAGTAGTGGGTTCGAACTTGCTGTTTTGGGACATCCAGTCGAATTCGAGATTCTGGGTATTGGGGAGGATTGGGTAGATGATCGGCGATAGGCAAAGGCCGGCAACGATGATCGGAGCTGATCAAATCGATGGTGCACGTACACCGCGCATTTGTGTGCCTGGGAATTTTTAATGGTGGGAAGATGAAGCTGAGTCGAAGTCAGGTTCGGGAATGTGGGGTTGTTGCTCGGGTTTGGTCTCGAGGTAGCATGCGAGTGTTTTAACTTTGCAGTATGGTCTAAAATTTGACAGTGACAAAGTATAAATTGGAAGAGGGGAAGTACTCGGGGAAAGGATCGGGTAATCTAGTGTTTTACTCGAAGTTGAGCTCGTGCATTCTGGGAGTCGTCTCGGGTTGAAATTTTTAGTAGTAAAAACTTTAAAGAAAAAGAGTTTACTCAAATTTTAATCAAATCAAGTTGTAAATCTCTGCCGATTCATTTTTGAAAGATAACAAATATTTTAATTTAGTTTTAATGAACAATTACCTTATGTAAAAAAGAATTAAATAATTAAAGGTTAATTACTTATTAATTAAAGGTGAATCAATGATTAAAAGTTAATTAATTTGTAGTTACTTAAAGTAATTAACGGATAACCAATTTTGTGATCAACTTGAAGGGTAATTTTAATTAATATAACTAATAAAGGAATAATTAAATGATTTAAAGGATAATTAATTTTTAAGGTTAAAGATTGATAAATCAAATATTAAGAGTTAATTACTTAATAAAGTAATTAAGGTAAATAAGTTAATAATTTTATATTAGTTAACTAACTAAATTTAAAATAACAAGTATTTTCAAATTTTAATGTTGTAATGGGAAAAGTGATTAAGGAAGTATTTTATTCCTTAATAAATCAAGGAGATTTTATATAATTTTGTATGATAACAATTTCGAGTATTTATCTTGGTTTAAAGGATGAAATTAAGTGATTAACTAAGTATGAATTACTTTATAAAATTGATTTAAGATGCTAATTACTTTGTGTAATTTAATTAAAGTTAATTAATTACTTAAAGGATAATCAATTAAGGATAATTAATTATAATTAAGATTTAGTTCATAATTAAGGATTTATTAATTAAAGAAATTAATTAAAAGTTAATTAATTAAAAAAGTTAATTTAAGGCTAATTAATAATTAATAATTAAAGGTGGATTAATTTCTAATTTATTAAGGCACTTAATTAAGGTAAATTAATTGCTAGTTAATTTATGATTAATGATGACTAAGTGGTTAAGAATGATCACTTATTATAATTAATTAAGGGAAATTAATTAATATGATAAATTAATTAAAAGTTAGTTAATAAAGATGATTAAGGGATGATTATTGATTAAGGGTTAATTATTATTGTAATTAATTAAGAATAATTAATTAAAAGGTTTGTAATTAATTAACATTAATCAAGATTTGTGACTAATATGATTTAAATAAAATAGATAATTAATTGATATTACTTATGGATGTTTGGATTGGATGATTTAATTGTTTTATATCCCTGATTTATGATGCTTTGTGTTATGAATTATCTGAATTTATGCTGTGATCTGTGATGTAATTTATTTATCTATGATGTAATTTATTATCTACGATGAATTTATAATTCCTCCATGATCTTTAAATAAAGATAAGCGTTATAGATTATACCGCTTATCAATATTTCTGTATTTAAATCTGTGCTGATTGATGATGTGGCACTTTAATTGTGTAAACCGCTGGACCACACTATACACACACAAATATGAATTCACGAGGAAATCAGTTTAAGTCACAGATATTTGAATTTAATATTTTAAAATAGTTTTAAAGTTTGAATTTTTTAACCAAATGGTTTTGAAAATGGATTGGGTTTAAAGTGAAAAATTTTTGAAAAGGTCTTTTAAAAACAAAAAATATTTTGAATAACTTGATTGAACTTTTGAAATTTAAATAATTTGATTTAAATTTGAATTCAATATTTGAAATTGAATTCTATGATTTGGGAAACAAGTGGTTTCATATAATGATAGCTTTTATATAAGGAAAGAATTTTCCAAATTTTGATGAAAAGATTTCAAATTTGAAATGGAATGATTTTGAAAGCTATAATTGAATCTTTGTGAAAGATAGTTGAACCCTATTTTAAAATTAAAGAGGATTTTAAATGATATATCTTTTATATATATATAAAGATTTGAAACCGGGAATTGTTTTGAAAATTATGAATGAATCTTTAGGAATTATTTTGAAAAGCTATGAATGAATCTTTGTTTAAAAGATTGGTGAACCTTGTTTTCAATTGAAATTAATCTTAAAAGTTAAATCTTTTGTTCAAAATATTTAAAGTGTGGAAATTGCTTAAACCATTGAATGGATTCTGGAAGTGAATCTTTTTGTTTAAAAAGATTTGTAAATGGTAATTGGTTTAAATCATTTGGAAAGAAAGTTTTTTGGGTTTTAAAGTTGTGACTTAACTGAAATCCCATATCCATATGTTTTTAAAATATTGCGCTAATTATTCGGTTTAGCCAGGAGAGGACCTTGTGTCATATAACCCATTCCGAATAATGACACGTCGTTATGGATAGCATTTGAAGACCGGTGGTGAAGACCGGGTATTTGCAAGAATGATAGGATGACCTATCGATTGTCTCTGCACCGAGTAGCTACGGTATAGAGATTCCCTAAGTGATGGGAAGTCCGATCGGGATTGTGGATTCCCGGATTTGCAAGGGCTTCTTCGGAAGTGCCTTCCGTTCTGTTCGAACCTGGAACAGACTTGTATGGATTGTATATTTGACATTACAAACTGAGATATAAAGCTGATTTCTTTCAAATACATATTTGTTGGTGGCGGAGAATTTTTCTCTTATCTTAACACCCTTCTCTGAGACGTACGAGCTCAGAGATTATGTAGTTGAAGGTTATTAGTAATATACTTCCAATTTGGTAGTGTGGCATGCTGAGTGTTGATGATCATTTGTTGATCGAAGCATGGGTTTGTGAAAAAGCATAGCTTTGTGGATGAGACTTCGTCGAACCTTGGTCAAAACAGGAATCGTGGCAGCAAGGTTATTTGAGGGTAGTACCCTCTGAGGGTATGTCCATTTCCTTCTGGATTATAAGTGGTATCATGGTATGGAGGCTAGATACTTACTTTGTGGTTGTTGCAAACTTATTGCTTGTGGTTGTCCATTAGGAAGCGCTTTGGATAAAGGTTGGTAACGACCGAGAGGTGGCATACTCGTGCAGTAGTTACCTAGTTACAAAGGTAACCCGACCTTGTGTAGCAGAGATCCGGTTAGGTTCTTGGGGACGTCCCTCCAGAGGCATTCCATTTCATTTTATTTGGGGAGTTCCTTTGCCCGACCATTTGTTGGAAATCCAATCATCCAAATACGAGCCCTTTACGGTTTTAGTTGTAGAACCTGCCATCTAACATGGTAGCTATAGTAGGCATACCATAATGGTACGTATGCTGGCTAAGATTAATATTATACCTCCGAAATGTTTTCCACTATGCACTAATAATAATATCCAATGGTTTTCGCGTATCAAGCATGTTTGACTATCATAAGGAGAAATCTCCTCCAAGTCTGCGTTTGCATTGTGTGTGTGGCGGGAGGCCTTATGGTAGTTTCATTTTCTGAAAAGCATTGCGGATTTCAAATTTTAAATTCTTTTGTTTGTTTTTAAAGATGAAAACTATTTTCGTTTGCTCACACCAGTCCCATGACTGACCCGAAGTTTATTGTTCCCTTCCTAAACTCTACGTGCCCATAATTTACCACATGGGCAGTCTAGAGTTGGGTTTTTCAGATAGTAGATAAGATATCGATTCGGTAGCTTTCAGCTTTCTCTTTGGAATTCTTTGGAGTCTTTGGATACATGGACTGGACTTGCTCAGCTTGGTGAAATGTGATGATGGTTCTCGCTAGTGGTTTGGAGTTTTGGTTTTGGAGCATTGGAATTGGAGTTATCTCTTGGCTATCTGTATTCCGTTGTTGTTTATTGTTTTTCGGATATTCATTGTATCTCTGTTATTTATTCATATTGTATCATTGTTGTATCGAATGTTGTATATCAATGATATTCATTTCTTTTCTTCCGATGTATTATTATACTTAATTGTGTTATAAGCTCCGGCTAATCAGATTCGACGTTTGGATATGCGGCATTGGAATACGAGTGTTGTATTGGGTGCCGATTTTCGAAGGTCGAGTCAGGGTCGTCTAAATTGGTATCAGAGCTAAAGGTTAAAACTTTAGCTCATGAGTATGACACATTAAGTAACTCATTAGAGATAGGGTGAAGTATACCCTAGAATGAGTAATCCCTAAGATATCCGTTCAAATGCCTCAGTAAATTCTCTTACTATCCACTGATAGGGAGTATGAGTGCAAGAAGAGGACGAGATAAGGGATAGGGGAGTACCACTACAAATGGTCAGTAACCTGCAACAGTGTAAACAATCTTTCTCTATCGATCTCCTTTGATTCGTCTTTTCAATTATTTGATGATTCCTGGCAGCTTCAAGAAGAAGCTTTGACATATTTGCATGGAACACAAACTCCAGATGGGTCAAAATTGTTTGTTTGGATGAATTGTTTGCTTTGGTTGCTATGGTTGATAGGTATATTTTGGTTGTATAAACTAAAAATTTTGGATTCTATCCATATATCTGTCTATTCTTTGGGGAATTCCGACTTGAGCTTGGAATCCATATCCAGTGTTTGAGAATTTTGGAAGATTAAATTCATTTATTTGTTTCTTTGGGGTCCAGATACGTTCTACGAGTGGTTAGTTATCCTTCGAACTAACCAATACCCCTGTATATTTCGTAGATCTGGTGACCCGAGTATCTGGATTTGTTCTTGTATTCATTAGTGATATTCTGATTTCGTAAGCCAAATGCCGAATAGATATTCAGCTGGATTTGATGAGTTGATTCTATATATCTTTGTGTATCCATTTTTTGTTATCTCCCTTACAAATTTCGAGGACGAAATTCTCTTAAGGGGGGAACTTGTAACATCCCTGAAATTTTAGTTAAGATAATTTGATAATTAATTAAATTTTTGGAGATTAAATTATGAATTTATTTGTGAATTAATTAGAAATTTCTAAAACAAAAATACATTTTAGATTTTAAGTAGAAATTTTGATTTGAAATTTAAGTATAAGTATTTTATAAATAATATTGGATTTAAAAATAAATGTATTTTATAAGTAGATTGAAAATAGATTTGAATTAGGAATTTAAGAATAAAATTTTAAAATTAAGAAATACATATATATGATTAATTATTAAAATGTAATTTAGTTTAAAAAACATTTTTCTTTAAGAATGTATAAGTATAGATAGTTAAACAATGTATTTATAATGTATGAATGATATGAAACAAGAATTAATAAAAGTTTTAAAGTTGAATATGAATGTGATAAAAGAATTTAAAACACCTTTTCTTTTAAAATGAATAAATATAGTTTTTATAATTTTAAATTTAAAATGTGAAACATTTACATATGTAAATTAAATTGAATAAAGGGTTAAAACAAAATTTATAAAATATATTAGAGTAAGGGTTTAAAACATAATTTGAAATTGTTTAACATGTGTAATCATCTTAACAAGGAAATTAAACAAGTGTGAAGATTTTTCTTTATACAGTTAACAAGTGTAACAATTTAAACAAGTGGCATTATCTCTTTCTGAAGATAAAATAAATAATTTTTAAGTAATATGGTTATCATTAAGTTCAAATTTTTTTATATCTTCATTTCTGAAAACAAGACTATCTTAAAACCAGAATCTGAAAAGAAAATTCAAAAGAAATCAAAACCAGATCAGATTTAACTTATGGACATCAAATTTAAATGCAAATTCAACAATCTCAGATCAAAGATCTGATAATTTCTAATAAGCAAGTCCTCACAAATTTTCTCAAAGCCTGAAGTAGAAATCAACTCAGTAAATCAAAAAAAAAACCTGGAAATCAAAATGCAAATTCCATCTGTAAGCAAACTGGATCAAAGGGGAAAATCTGGAAACCAGAAAAGATAACTGGTGACAAAACTACAAACTCAATGCAAAGATTGACTTCAATGAGTAAGGATACAAATCAAAAGTGCTAGCACTCTAGGCCTGTTACTTCTCTGTTCTGTGCATATGCTGGTGAGCAAATTTTCAACCTTAAATCTTTTGATACTGATGCATGTTATGTATCTGTATTGTGATGATGTGTGCATATGTTTGTCTTGACGTATTCACTAGAATATAATTGAATTAGGCTATATATATATATATATATATATATATAGGATGCATGTCTAGGTATCTGTATATATACCTATGCTCTGTTAATTTACAGGTTACAATCCTTAGATAAAAAATCAAATTGCTCTTCATTTATTTGGTTTTAGGTTACAATTTCTAAAGGGAAGATGATGGAAATAGTATAACATCAGTGCTAAAATCAAATTCAAGTTTTTATATTGGGGATTTACTTTAAAAATAAAAAAATAGTAGTAGAAAATCCAATTAAACCCAGAATTCAAATGTCTTGATTTCGAGATTTAATTATAGGAATGGATTCATGCTGCAAAAAGATGATTTTTGATAATCATTTTAAAGTTTTTAAGTTTATATTTAAGGAGAATCCATGCGATGTTCATTGTGTTCGTATAAGCTACAAGAGTTGATCGGAGTGAACCGGAGTTGTGGGGATTGATGCGTTGAAGTGTTGTGAAGCTTTGGACGAAGTCACGTCTCTTCTGATGGTCTGGGTCATCGGCGTCAGGGCAATTTTGATGGTGGTTGGGTTTCAGTTGGGGGTTCGAACTTGCGGTTTTGCGACATCGAGTCGAATTCGAGATTCTGGGTGTTGGGGAGGACTGGGTAGATGATCGGCGATAGGCAGAGGCTGGCAACGATGATCGGAGCTAATCAAATCAATGGTGCACGTGCACCGTGCATTTGTGTGCCTAGGAATTTTTAACGGTGGGAAGATGAAGCTCACTCGAAGTCAGGTTTGGGAATATGGGGTTGTAGCTCGGGTTTGGTCTCGGGGTGGCATGCGAATGTTTTAACTTTGCAGTATGGTCTAAAATTTGACAGCGACAAAGTATAAAATGGAAGAGGGGAAGTACTCGGGGAAAGGATCGGGTAATCTAGTGTTTTGCTCGAAGTTGAGCTCGTGCATTTTGGGAGTCGTCTCGGGTTGAAATTTTTAGTAGTAAAAACTTTAAAAAAAGATTTTACTCAAATTTTAATCAAATCAAGTTGTAAATCTCTGCCGATTCATTTTTGAAAGATAACAAATATTTTAATTTAGTTTTGATGAACAATTACCTTGTGTAAAAAAGAATTAAATAATAAAAGGTTAATTACTTATTAATTAAAGGTGAATCAATGATTTAAAGTTAATTAATTTGTAGTTACTTAAAGTAATTAAAGGATAACCAATTTTGTGATCAACTTGAAGGGTAATTTTAATTAATATAATTAATAAAGGAATAATTAAGTGATTTAAAGGATAATTAATTTTTAAGGTTAAAGATTGATAAATCAAATATTAAGAGTTAATTACTTAATAAAGTAATTAAGGTAAATAAGTTAATAATTTTATATTAGTTAACTAATTAAATTTGAAATAACAAGTATTTTCAAAATTTTAATGTTGTAATGGGAAAAGTGATTAAGGTAGTGTTTTATTCGTTAATAAATCAAGGAGATTTTATATAATTTTGTATGATAATAATTTCGAGTATTTATCTTGGTTTAAAGGATGAAATTAAGTGATTAAGTAAGTATGAATTACTTTGTGAAATTGATTTAAGAAGCTAATTACTTTGTGTAATTTAATTAAAGTTAATTAATTACTTAAAGGATAATCAATTAAGGATAATTAATTATAATTAAGATTTAGTTAATAATTAAGGATTTATTAATTAAAGAAATTAATTAAAAGCTAATTAATTAAAAAAAGTTAATTTAAGGCTAATTAATAATTAGTAATTAAAGGTGGATTAATTTCTAATATACTAAGATAATTAATTAAGGTAAATTAATTGCGAGTTAATTTATGGTTAATGATGACTAAGTGATTAAGAATGATCACTTATTATAATTAATTAAGGGAAATTAATTAATATGATAAATTAATTAAAAGTTAATTAATAAAGATGATTAAGGGATGATTATCGATTAAGGGTTAATTAATTATTGTAATTAATTAAGAATAATTAATTAAATGTTTTGTAATTAATTAACATTAACCAAGATTTGTGACTAATCTGATTTAAATAAAACAGATAATTAATTGATATTGCTTATGGATGTTTGGATTGGATGATTTAATTGTTTGATATCCCTAATATATGATGCTTTGTGTTATGAATTATCCTTATTTATGCTGTGATCTGTGATGTAATTTATTTATCTATGATGTAATTTATTATCTACGATGAATTTATAATTCATCCATGATCTGTAAATAAAGATAAGCGTTATTGGTTATACCGCTTATCAATATTTCTGTATTTAAATCTGTGCTGATTGATGATGTGGCACTTTCATTCTGTAAACCCCTGGACCACACTATACACACCCAAATATGGATGTCACGAGGAAATCAGTTTAAGTCACAGATATTTGAATTTAATATTTTGAAATAGTTTTAAAGTTTGAATTTTTTTTAATCCAAATGGTTTTGGAAATGGATTGGGTTTAAAGTGAAAAACTTTTGAAAAGGTCTTTTAAAAATAAAAGTTATTTTGAATAACTTGATTGAACTTTTGAAATTTAAATAATTTGATTTGAATTCAATATTTGAAATTGAATTCTATTATTTGGGAAACAAGTGGTTTCAAATAATAATAGCTTTCATATAAGGAAAGAATTTTCCAAATTTTGATGAAAAGATTTCAAATTTGAAATGGAATGATTTTGAAAGCTATAATTGAATCTTTGTGAAAGATAGTTGAACCCTGTTGTAAAATTGAAGAGGATTTTAAATGATATATCTTATATATATATATATATCTATCTATATATATATATAAAGATTTGAAACCGGGAATTGTTTTGAAAATTATGAATGAACCTTTGAGAATTGTTTTGAAAAGCTATGAATGAATCTTTGTTTAAAAGATTGGTGAACCTTGTTTTAAATTGAAATTGGTCTTAAAAGTAAATCTTTTGTTTAAAAGATTTAAAGTGTGGAAATTGCTTAAACCATTGAAAGGTTTCTAGAAGTGAGTCTTTTTGTTTAAAAAGATTTGTAAATGGTAATTGGTTTAAACCATTTGGAAAGAAAGTTTTTTGGGTTTTAAAGTTATGACTTAACTGAAATCTCATATCCATATGTTTTTAAAATATTGCGCTGGTTATTCGGTTTAGCCGGGAGAGGACCTTGTGTCATATAACCCATTCCGAATAATGACACGTCGTTATGGATAGCATTTGAAGACCAGTGGTGAAGACCGGGTATTTGCGAGAATGATAGGATGACCTATGGATTGTCTCTGCACAGAGTAGCTACGGTATAGAGATTCCCTAAGTGATGGGAAGTCCGATCGGGATTGTGGATTCCCGAATTTGCAAGGGCTTCTTCGGAAGTGCCTTCCGTTCTGTTCGAACCCGGAACAAACTTGTATGGATTGTATGTCTGACATTACAAACTAAGATATAAAGTTGATTTCTTTCAAATACATATCTGTTGGTGGCGGAGAATTTATTCTCTTAGCTTAACACCCTTCTCTAAGACGTACGAGCTCAGAGGTTATGTAGTTGAAGGTTATTAGTAATATACTCCCAATTTGGTAGTGTGGCATGCTGAGTGCTGCTGAACATTTGTTGATCGTAGCATGGCTTTGTGAAAAAGCGTAGCTTTATGGACGAGACTTCGTCGAACCTCACAACCCGGTTATGGTCAAAACAGGAATCGTGGCAGCAAGGTTATTTGAGGGTAGCGCCCTCTGAGGGTATGTCCATTTCCTTCTGGATTATAAGTGGTATCATGGTATGGAGCCTAGATACTTACTTTGTAGTTGCTGCAAACTTATTGCTTGTGGTTGTCGGTTAGGAAGTGCTTCGGGTAAAGGTTGGTAATTACCGGGAGGTGGCATACTCGTGTCAGTAGTTACCTAGTTACAAAGGTAACCCGACCTTGTGTAGCAGAGATCCGGTTAGGTTCTTGGGGACGTCCCTCCAGAGGCGTTCCATTTCATTTTATTTGGGAAGTTCCTTTGCCCGACCATTTGTTGGAAATCCAATCATCCCAATACGAGCTCTTTACGGTTTTAGCTGTAGAACCCGCCATCTAACATGGTAGCTATAATAGGCATAATATAATGGTACATATGCTGGCTAAGATTAATATTATACTTTCGAAATGTTTTCCACTATGCACTAATAATAATATCTAATGGTTTTCGCATATCAAGCATGTTTGACTATCATAAGGAGAAATCTCCTCCAAGTCTGCATTTGCATTGTGTGTATGGCGGGAGGACTTATGGTAGTTTCATTTTTTGAAAAGCACTGCGGATTTCAAATTTTAAATTCTTTTGTTTTTTTTAAAGATGAAATGTGTTTTCGTTTGCTCCCACCAGTCTCATGACTGACCCAGAGTTTGTTGTTCCCTTCCTAAACTCTAGGTGCCCACAATTTACCACACGGGCAGTCTAAAGTTGGGTTTTTCAGATAGTAGATTAGATATCGATTCGGTAGCTTTCAGCTTTCTCTTTGGAATTCTTTGGATTCTTTGGATACATGGACTGGACTTGCTTATCTTGGTGAAATGTGATGGTGGTTCTCGCTAGTGGTTTGGAGTTTTGGTTTTGGAGCATTGGAATTGGAGTTATCTCTTGGCTATCTGTTTTCCACTGTTGTTTATTTTTTTTCTGATGTTCATTGTATCTCTGATATTGATTCATATTGTATCATTGTTGTATCGAATGTTGTATATCAATGATATTCATTTATTTTCTTCCGCTGTATTGTTATACTTAATTGTGTTATAAGCTCCGGCGAACCAGATTCGACGTTTGGATCTGCGGCATTGGAATACGAGTGTTGTATTCGGTGCTGATTTTCGAAGGTCGAGTCAGGGTCGTCTCAAGGTGGAAAGACTCTGGAATTTTATTAAAAAAATAGTTATGGAATAATAAGTTTAAAAACTTAGGAAATTTAGATTTAAACTGAAATTGACTTGAATTGAATTGTATAAATGTGAATTTGTGAGGTCTTATAAACTAAATGTTTGGAATAAAATCTATATAGGTGGAAAATAAAATTATGAATGAATGAATAAATTTGCAATTGCAAGTCCATGAAAGTAAATTGAATATTGAAATTCATTTCGAATTTGTAAGTAAATAGAACTGGAGTTGGAATTGAAATTGATTTGTGATAAACAAAGTGAAGTATTAAACTAAAATTAGTAAGTGAAACTAATTGAAGAATGGCCAAATGGATAAGGTTTAAAATGAATTGAATCCAATATTTTTAAATGGAAGTAAATGGAATTCCTATAGAATTGAATTTGATTTGTATTAGACAAAGTGAAATATTGAAATAAAATTAGTAAATAAAACTAATTAAAGGAATGATGAAACTGAATATGATTTGTATTAAATCGAAATTCAATAATTATAAACGAAAGATAAATTGAATCCATATAAAATTGGAAATCCAGTTTAATATAGGTAAATATAAACCAAAGTGACGAATTAAAAATAAATATAAGAAGTATATAGAATATTTGCATTTAACTTAAGAAATGAAGTGTGAAATTCTTAAGTAAATTTTATATTGGGTATATACCAGGTTAATCATTAAGTGAAGGCTAAATTGGAAATCGTGAAATGGTAATAGTGAATTGAAAATAAAGTTTTGGGAATGAATAAAAGAATAAAACTGGAATTGAAAACTGAATATTGAAAATCAATTTGAATTGTCTGAAATCAAATGATGTTGTAAAATTAGTTCAATGTAAACGAAAGATAATAAAGGTGGAAATATAAAAATGGCTTGAGATTACATGAATTGGAATTTGTAATAAATTAGTAAATGAAACTAATTTAAAATAGTGATATGAATCAATTGCGAATGAAAGATAATTGATAAATGCAATATTCGGAAGGTAAAAAATTTGAATCCAAATAGAATTGAAGTGTAAATTGAATTCAAATGAACATGGAAATGCAAAATTAAATGAAAATGGATATATAACTTCAATAGTGAACCAAAAATTGTATAAGAAGTATATATTGAAAATTTTGTAAAGAAATATGCAAAATAAATTTGAATGTTGAAATTGGACATTATGGATATAAGGATATACAGGTGTGTTAAAGACAAAGGATAAATTGGGATTTGATTTTGAAGATAAAATTTGAATTGCACGACAAAAGGTATGTATTTAAATTTCTATATGAAATTTGGTATTTTCTTGACTAGCAACTTGGCTTTCTGTTTCCTTTTTGAATCTGGTGGCCTGTGGTGCCATTTTGTAGTCGTACCGAGCTAGCCGTGTAAAGGAGACACTGGCGAAATTTTTTGAAAATTTAGGGAGTTAGAAAAATTTTGAGAAATTTTTTAAAGTCTAAAATTTGAATTTAAATTTAATTTTGAATTGTTAAGAAAACAATGTTGTTTGGAATCTATGATTAATTTTGGAAAGTTAGTTGAAGCAATAAATGGATTGTCAATAAAAAAAGATTTGTTTGGTAAGATGATAAAACTGTTTGGTTTGGGAAAATAATAAATGGGTTAAGGATCATTCTTCTTAACTAGTAATTTCGGGACGAAATTCTTTTAAGGGGGAAGGATGTGACGACCGGGAAATTTTTAACATTTGAAATTGAAAATATTTAATTGATTTTAAATATTTGAATGATGGTTTAGCTTGAATTTCAAATATAACTATGGATTTGGCAATTAAATTATTAAATTTAATTTATCGAAGTTTGGTAAAAATTTGAATTTTCAACTTTAACCTGAGTAAAACTATTTTCAAGGCTAAGAAAATTTATATTGAGGATACTAAAGGTAATGGAAGCTTCAGAATTGAATTTGGAAATGCTTTGTTCAGTTTTGAGATTATATCGTTTAAATTAATATCTAAAAATAGCCTTCCGAGGCACGGTCTCGGAATTTAACGAAACCAGTTCCATCAGATCCGTAATATTGTATTATTATCGAACTTCAATTTTCGTAGCTTTTGGAGCTATCGTGTGATCATACGAGATATAAACGCCTAGACGATAATTAATCGATTTAAATTAAATATAAATTTATATACTTTTCTTTCCCGTCAGCCTTTCATTTTAGCTGACCTCCTCTGAAATAAGCCACCCTAGTAATCGACCATGTCTCCTTATCTCATTTAAATCACGCAACCTCCTTTCTTACTTCCTCAGTTCAAAAATCAAAAGATAATAATGGCCGAGCGTATTAGAGAAGGAAATCGATCCTACCTTCAAAATAAATCGCGCTTCTTCCTTAGATTTAACCAACCCATTTTTCTTCCCCATTCAGACGCCTATTAAGAAAATCAAATTTGTCTTCGTCATAAAAAAAGAGGGGCGACGAGCAAAGTCGGGAGTCGGATGCAAACTCGACTTCTTTGGAGGCGTGACAGCATTTAGGAGAAGGCGCAAGGATCGGCGAGGTCATGGCGCTCATGCTCAAATGATGGTGAGTCGAATCGGAAATTGGGGGATGCTGCGCTTGATTTAAAGGTTGCTTAGGGCCTGGGGGCTTGTGCTCGAAGGCAATCTGACCTGGAGGTGATGTGTGCGCTTAGGGTTCTGGTGGAATCGATGGGCTTTGAGTGACTAGGAATGGCAAACGTGTCGTTCATTCTCTACATTCAAGGCAACAGCAAGTTCGGCGAGGTCAAGCACTCGTGTTCGTGTAGGAAAGTTGTAAGGTATACGAAAGAATTTTTCTTCAATTTTAAAATATGTATGTAAATATTTTGCAGTAAGCTAAAAGAAATAAATATATGTATTTAACTGCTTATTAAATTTATTTTAGTTACTAAAGGTCTCTAAAGGAAAATTAGTTAGAATTAAAATTATAATTTTAATAAATGGAAATATAGTTTCGACAAGTTCGAATATTAATAAATTGTATAATTATTTATACAAGGTCTAATATTGTGAAGAAAACAAGCTGGGATTGGAAAATGGATTGCATGCATAAATCAAAGGTGAGATCTTCTCACGTAAATTTTAATAATTGAAAATTTAAGTTATTGGTTGATGATTGAATTATGATAGTTAAATTTAATTGTTGGTTGTGTGCTTGGATGATAATTTATTATCAGTTGTATTGAAATAGACCATATGAGCCGCATAATAGCGGAGGTTATTATATTAAACCCATATACCGCGATATTCCACACCGAAGTGGAATTGGTATTATATATTTATTTGGAGTTGTTGTTCCCGCATTATATAGCGGATGAGCCCTATTGAGCCGCATAATAGCGGATGATATTATATAAAACCCATATACTGCGATATACCACCTCGAAGTGGAATGGGTATTTAATTATTGTGCTAACATTTGTGGATGCAGGGAAACCGGTTGGAGGTATCCAACTGGATTCCTTAAATATTTGAATTAATTTCTATATTGTGTGTTGGTTATTTATAATCTATGTGTGACTATTTGTAATTGAAACTTTTGAAGGCTATAATTTAGCCAAATATATTTTTGGTATCGTAGATACCAGGAATAAATAAAATTTGATTTTTTGAAATTTAGAGGGAAACTTATAGTAAATTAATTGTAGAAAAATTGGATAAACTTAAAAGAAGGAATTTGTTTCAAAGGATAATAAATTTGGTGTTTGAAATAAATTTGAGAATCAATTTAAAATTTGATTTGGTGTTTTGAAAATAAATTAGAAAATCAATTTGGTATTGATTTGGTAAAAATAATAAATATTTAGGAAATTGATCTAAAATGGACTTGATGTTTAAACATAAATTTTGGGAAACCAATTCTGAAAATGGATTTGGTGTTGAAAGTGAACATTTGGGAATTGATTTGAAAATCGTATATCTGTGGATATTCAAAAAAATTAAGATTCACAATAGGAATTTTATAAAAGAAAGGGAAATTTGTTTTAAAAATAAATATGGTTTTATTTCTAAAAGTGTGGAAAGGAATTTACGGATTTGGAACGTAAATTTAAAGTAAATCCAGAAGGATTTATAAATTGATTTGAATGAGCCATTTTAGAATGGAAGGTGTATTTTCCCTGGAAAGCCGAGTATGTTTTCAGTATAGTCTATAAATACGAAATTGAAGTTGTAAAGATGTTTTAAGGAAAGATTATTTTGGGGAAATTATTTACTTGGGTTATTTTGAAAACCTTTAAAGTAAAGATTTATTTTAATTTATTATAGAAGTAATTATTTAAATATTACATTGATATTTGTTTAGAAAATGGATATTTAAATAGTTATATCCTATTTACTAATTTTATTTTAAAATTAGTATGGCCTTGAATTTTATACGAGATTTTTATATAATATTTTCATAACTAATATTTGAGTGAGTGTTTTAAAATAGTTTTATTTTAAATATTCCCAAGTATATATGTTTGGATAAGTAATTTAAATTATTTTAAAATATTTTAACTCGGCAGACCTTCAGTGGAAACAAATAATATCGGGAATCTTATTCTGCGAGTGAAAAATGATTTGAAATTTGTTTTCAAATGGTTGAAGTGTTAAAATTGTATCTTGGAAAGATATTTTGAAATATAATTGGGGAAAAAATTATTTGAAATCTAATGATTGTTGTGAATGTTGATTGATAGTTAAATAACCGACTATCAATATTTACCTTTAAACGACATTTGAATTTCGATGCGACCGGGGGTCGGATTCCAAACGGTTATCTGAAACCCACATCGAATCTTTGTGATTGTGATGGATCTTTTGTTTAAGAAGATCAACATGGAAATTGTTGTGATTTGTTTGAAATCTGAGTGAACACTTATTTTTAAAAATAAGCGCTCGTTATTCGGATTAGCCGAGAGAGGACCTTGTGTCATAAAACTCACTCCGAATAATGATACGATGACATGGGATTGCATTTGAAGACGGTGTTGAAGACCGGGTATTTTCGAAAGCGAAAGGATTACCTATCGAATGTCTCTGCACCGGGTTGCTCCGGTATAGAGATTTTATCACCTTTGCGATGGGGATTCCGGACGTGATTTGTGAATATCCGAATTTGCAAGGGCTTCTTTGAAGTGCCTTCGGTTCCGTTCGATCCCGGAACGGACTTGTGTGGATGTGTGTCTGACGTTACACTTTGAGATGTAAAGCTGGTTTCTATCAAATACATTTTTGTTGGTGGCGGAAAATTTATTCTCTTAGCTTAACACCCTTCTCTGAGATGTACGAGCTCAGAGGTTATGTAGTCAATGGTTACTAGTGATACATTCCCAATTTGGTAATGTGGCATACGAAGTGCTACTGATCATTTGTTGATCAAAGCATGACTTTGTGAAAAGTGTGGCTTTGTGGACGAGACCTCATCCGACCTCACACCGTGGAAATGGTTGAAACAGGAAAGATGCGGCAAGGTTATGAGGGTCGCGCCCTTTAGGGTATGTCATTTCCTTCTGGAAAAGGGGGGTATCATGGTATGGAGCCCAGATACTTAACCTATGTTGTTGCCGCAAATATTTTATATATACTTTGTGGTTTCTTTATGGCTGAGGATCCTCGGATAAAGGTCCCAAAGGACCGGGGGATGGCATACTCGAGTAGTAGTTACCTAGTTACAGAGGTAACCCGGCCTTTTGTTGGAAGAGATCCGGGTAGGTTCTCGGGACGTCCCTCCAGAGGCGTACCCATGTGGCAGTAGGAAGTTCCTTAGCATGACCATTTGTTGGAAATCCAAAGAAACAATACGCGCCCTGTACGGTTTTAGTTGTATAACCTGCCATGGAATGTGGCGAAAAGCTGCTATTGAACATGGTAGCTATAGTAGGCATACAATAATGGTTGGATGCTGGCTAAGATTAATATTATACTTTCAAAATGTCTTCCACACTATGCACTAATAATAATATCGAAAGGATTTTGCGTATTAAGCATGTTTGACTATCATAAGGAGAAATCTCCTCCAATTCTGCATTTACATTGTGTGTGTGGCGGGAGGCCTTATGGTAGTTTCATTTTCCAAAGGCATAGCGGATTTCTTTTATTTTCTTTGTGAAAATAACTATTTTTAAGATCTCATACCAGTTCCACGACTGACCTGGAGTTTATTGTTCCCTTTCTAAACACGGGGTGCCCACAATTTTCCACACGGGCAGCCCAGAGTCAGGTTATCATAATTCGGGAGCAAAGTCAAGAAGTTGATGTGGAAATTAGGAGTTGGAGCTTGATGCCGAGGCATATCACTTATATATGTATTAATATTTCTTTCCGATGTTTGTTGTTGTACACTCTGATAATGTAATGTGATGTAATAAAATAACTGATATAGTTCTTTGTTTAAAAGATTATACATTTATCTACTATGTGCTCTGCTTCGATATGTGAGATTCTGTTATTGTTTTCTTTTCTTCTTCTTCTACCTCTTTCTTCTTTAACCCTGAAGATTTGTGAGTTTGTTCCTCTTTGGGCTGAATTGTTGTTGGATTTTGCCAGCTCAAAAAGGGGTACGGATTTGCGGGTCTTTACAAAAAGATATAAAATCAATTATATTTATAAAATAGAAGTTTATACAAATAATTTAAAATCTAAAATAACTTAAAATATTTATCCTTTGAAATTACAACTTTAAATTCAAATCCAAATCATATTCTAAAGTCCAATTTAAAGATCAAGTTATATATATACAAATTCAATTTTTAAAAATAACAAATTCTATTTATATTAAAATCCGTTTGTAAAAACAATACAATACTAACATAGTTTGAAAATAACACATTTATCAAATTTTAAATAATTTATAAAAGAAATTGTCTTATTATTAATGAATTACTTAAATGAATTAAAATATCATATTTATTAAGAAATATTTAAAAAGAAAATAAAACAAACCCTTTATTAATTAATTTAAATTTAAACTTAAGCCAAAATCATTTTAAACAATTTACCTTAACAATTTAAAACCATATAGTTATTTATTTAATAGCTTTGAAAAGCTTATATTGAATAAAATCAAATTACCAAAAATATTAGAATTAGAAAAGAAGCTTTATTTGTTCAATTTAAAACAAATCTTATCTATTTTGAAATATAAACCATATATTTACATTATAAATAGAAACCAAATTATTAGCTTTAAAAGATAAAATCTACTAATTAAATATTTATTTAATTGGATTATTAAATCAATTCAAATCCTATAAACAATAATCATCAAATCAATTTAATTTTATATTGCCCAAAATTCCGGGATATCACATTCCACCCCCCTTAGAAGAATTTCGTCCCCGAAATTTAAAACAAAGGTAATTAAATAATCTCATTAAAATTTAATTTTAAATCACAAGCATATATCTTCAATCATATGCTAACAACCATAGCAACTAATTCATCTAATGAAACAAATCTAACTATCCAGAAAAAATTCTGGATAGAACTTCCTAGAGTTTCCCAAGTATATATACTGGGATACTCGCTTTATAGAATCCAAACAATCAATACTACTAACCTACAGAGCCCTTGCTCATCTAGATCTACAAAACTAAACAAGATATCAGACACAGACAAGTCTGACTCAACAACCAAATCTCCCAAAACGGCTAGTTCCCAAAACCAGAGATGGATCATACACGTACTCGCTCAGAGATACGTGAAACTCGTCGAATCACAATTATCCAAACTGATAATTCAATCTTGAAAACCAAACACTTATCCTCACGAGAACACAGAAAAGATCCAAAACACCTTAGAGCTAGCTTCCCAACCTTACCCAAAACGTATAGGTCCTTAGATCGGAGAAAACTTATCCAAAATCAAATCTCCGACTCCGAAATCCAAATTCCTTCGTCTCTTATCTACAAAACTCTTCGGACGATCCTGGGCTGCCTATATCCTTCCTGATCAGCTCAACCTTCGCTGATGCCTTCGAAACAAACAGAACCAAACAACTCAATATAATGATCTCTCCAAGATCAACCAAAATTGAGAACAAACTCTACTCCACAAACATCAGAAAACTGAACTTACTTCTCTTATCCAGAAAAGACAAACAGAATCATTCCTGGAATCCTAGTTGATAAGAAAACTCAATCTCTAGATGTAGACAAACCTTTGACTTTCTTTAAGACATCCGGAAAAATCTCTGACAACTCAAGAGAATACTCAAACTATCGCAAGTCACTTTTGTGATCAACCCAGCCTAATACCCAAAGAAAACTACTCTCTCTTTACCAATCAGAACAGCTTATGCTAATCTAGCCAATCCTTCGAAGAAATGGATCCACTCTGCTACTTCTGAACTCTACCTCCAAAAAAAAAATTGCTCGGCCAGAAAACTTCCTTGCCGGCACTCCGAGCTGCACTGCTGACAAGGATGCCAAAGACCTCCTATCCAAAGCTCTTCGAGAAACTCGGACCTCAAAACAAACAGAAACACCCTACTGAGCCAAGCCATAACACCGAAACAGACACACTTTCTTAAACTTGTTCCAAAGAAACATCCATAGTCACTGCGTCTCATCACGCAGCTACTATTCCTAAGGTTGCCAAGATACCATCACTTGCTTCTGCCTAACCGATAGATCCAAACCTACTCATCCAACTTCAAAGATGGACTCCGAACCTTTAAAGTTTTACCTTCAGAGATTGATGAAATCCTTATACCACAGCAAAGCTTTCTCGGGACGGTATTATGTCTACAGTCTCGACAGATCCACTTCCAACCTCAAACATTCAAACTCCAATCATTTGTAGTCGTGTTACACACACCACTACTGTAACGCCCCACCCCGAGACCCACCTTAGTAAAGAGAATTAACAAGTAATTCCGTCTACTAAAGCGGAGAATAGGGTTGGTTAAGGGCGACCATCTATAATTTTGTCTTAAACATCTATTGAATACGTCGATAAATGCAGTATAATTTTTTTTCAACTCAAGTGGATCGACGTACCCAATAAATGCTTAATCCAAAACTATAGGTGGTTAACGGATCTATCAGAACAAAATATAATAACTGAATGTAAATCGCATCACAGAATAGTAACCAACATCATATATATACATATACACTGATACATGTTTAGTACAATACAATATGAATACAATAAAGGTGATACTCGACCACACCATAAATATCGAATCAAATGTAGCTACTTCAGAGTGTGCGGAAGAACAAAAACTACTCAAGAGAAAGAAGAGCTGATATCCAACATCAACTTCAAGCTAAGTCCAATAGATGATACCTGAAACAACTCGGTCTGACCCGAGTGATAAACACACGGGTCAGGCAACTGAATCTTATCGTTAGAAAGGAATACGATAAGGTAAAGAGAAGAGCTTCGCAACGGGATAACATAAGTAGGTATGAACATCTAGGGTTGATATCAAGTATCTTCACTATGTCTCTATGGTGGTTTGCATATACATATACTTGGGTTAATCTGAAGGAATTCATGTATATGGTATAAGGGAAAACATTCAAACATTATCCATGAATAAATAATCTCCCAAGTTGTATATAAATCCCAAGTATAAATCCATAAAATTCGAAATCACCAAAATCCTCAAAGAAATCATATTTGCCTTATTTACATCTATAAGGCTAGGTAAACACATCAAAAATGGTGAAATCAAAATCATCATAACTCATAAAAGAAATCTCATATTGGCCAATTATTACATGCAAAAGCATGTTGCACGTGCTATTTACAACTTGACTAGTACTACCATTATTTGGTACCATTCATCGTGATGACTTGGTGTCACATAACATCATAACATCGTGATCATCTTGATTGACTATAGTCGGAAACATCTTGATGACACCCAGTCACAAAAACCCGAGTAATAACATCGTGATGATTGGAGTCGAGTAATAACTTCTTGAACATCGTGATGACTCCAATCGAGTACTCGGTCTGTAGCACTAGTAACATCGTGAATGTGCCTCAACTTCTCGAATAGGAACCCAATAGGCGTCAACGTACGTCCCATACCATACGTTCATACCTATTGGTTTACTAATCGTTAGTCGATGCCACATTAGAAAACCATCATAAAACATCATCAAATAAATACTGCCTCATCTCATCGGCGAGTGTAAGATACCTAACTCGTCTTATCTCTTACTTGGACGAGTTTTAAGTGACATCGAGACTTGTCTCATTTCATTGACAAGTAAAAATTCATCATAAATATCGAAATCATCATCAATCCATCATAACAACTTGCCTCATCTCCTAGGCAAGTAAAATAACTCGTGATGGTTATTTCTAACCATAGTTTCAAATTAAAACTTAACATCAATATTGCCTCATTTCATCGGCAAGTTAATATAATACCATACTCATCTCTTCTCATTGACGAGTAATGGTTCCATCGTGACTTGTCTCATTTCATTGACAAGTAAAAGTCATCATAACCATCTTAACTTCTTAAATCATCATAAACATCTTAACTTTATGAATACTTCATAAATAGACTTAACTCGTCTCATCGGTAAGTAAAACAACATCATGACGGTTATTTCTAATCATAATTCTCCAAACGAAAAATTCTCGTCTTGGTCGCCTCATCTCATCAGCGATTGTAAAAACATCTAGACTGGTTCGTCATCAAACGTACTCAAAAAGAGTAATTCTCCAACCAATAATATTCATTAAAATTTGGCAACTTCTAAATCATCTCAAAATAATAATTCAAATTAGTTTCGGTCGTAGAAGTCCGATATTAAGCGATAAAGCAAGAACACATGTCTGATACCATATATCCTTACTAAATCGTTTAATTCTCATTCTTATACATCCGAAAGAGAAAAATAATAGTTTATGATCTTTGCGCAATAATTTACTAAGGTAGCCGGGTTTTAAAATAAATTTTTCGAAACCCAAAGAAATCCTTTATTAAAATTCTACTTTTTTTTATATAAAATAAATATAGTATATCTACTTTTATTATTTGGAAATACTCTTAAAAATATTTAAAATAAATATTTAACACCATAATTACCAAGATGGAACATGTATATACATGTTCATGGATGCAAAACAATTTTCAAGTGGTTTGAAAACAATAAGTGCACTAACAACATGGAACAAAATACAGGACAACGAGTTTGCAAGAGATTTTTCAACATTTTAGTCAACAAATTACAGAAAGTGATACAAATAAAATTGTCACATTCTTTCTGCAGTTTCCAAAACTTCAAAAATCATTGGATTTGGATAAGAAACGCAAAAGTTATGCGCAAAATACTAGCTAGGTTTGCACAAAACACTGAGTACACTACAACAACAGGACAGCGAGTTTGCAAGAGATTTTTCAACATTTTAGTCAACGAATTACAGAAAGTGATACAAATAAAATTTGTCACATTCTTTATGCAGTTTCCAAAACTTCAAAATTTTGATATTCCGATTAGTAACGAAGAAGTTATGATAGAAATACTACTATGAAAGAAATTATTTGCGCTGTCTGTCAACACAGGACAGCGATAAAAATGCCAATATTCCACTATGTAGACTTCTAAATCAGTCAAATCCGAAAAATTGAAAGTTTTGGCATATTTCACAGGGATTTCAGATCATCCAAGAAATCAAAATTCCGATAAAGAACACAAAAGTTATGGCGAAAACACTAACCAGCCACTAGAATATTCTGGGCTTAATCCCTCTCGGGTTTTCATTTTTGACAGCAACTAAGAAGGTCCAAACGGACTCAAAACCCAATGAAAGTTGACATGAACAAACTATAATCAGTCCTCTACAATCGTAAAAATGAGTGGCATCAATCCCACACCGGACGAGCCAGATATGAGGAAAACAAGATAGGGCATTTTCAGCATCAATCAATATAGAATAAAGGTAAAATTCAACATATTTAACCAAATATTCCAAGCAAGAGATTATTTGCTACTGAAATTTGTTCACTTACAGTTGCTATAAGCCTTAGCTTACCTATTAGCAGCAAAAAGATGACGATTTAGGCTTGAAGATGGAAGTTTTCAACTCGAATTCGCCTTTGCCGGACCTATGATTGCTTAAACTTGTGTATTTGCCTTGACTCTTTTTCCCTAGCTTTCTCCAAGTTTTTTCACTTTATCTTCCTTTTGTTTTTATTTTGTGAAAGAAAGAAAAATAAGTGAACACCCTTTATATAGTAATTTTCAAGGCTAGTTTGGTAATTTTAGTTTTGGACACTTGTCTACTTCTCTTTGCACAAGCTTTAGAATGTTGACACATGCCTACTTAGGTGTCTTAAGATGTTTCTACACATGGACACCTAATGGGGTTATGTGTCACTATTTTATTTAATCTTGTGACACATGTCCTTCATTTTTTTTTATGCAAGCTTTATTTCATGACACATACCTTATTTTATATTGTTCTCCCAAAATTTATTCATATTATATTGTTTATTCCAAATAAACAATATAATTCATCATTTTCTTCCAATTAATTCAATTAATTCTAATATTAAATTATAATATTCATTATAATTTAATATTTACGGTAATCTCCAACCAGGGTTGTTACAGACTCCCCCTCTTATAAAAATTGCGTCCTTGCAATTTCTAGAGGAAATCTGTATTCAACACAATTTATTCAATCGACAAAGGATAAAAGAGAAGCTCGAAACTCAAACCGTTCATATTCTCAACATAGAATGGTACAGAGAAATAAGGAAAAACTTCCTTGGTTAATCCAATGGCCCATCAAATGCTTATATAGCGATTAGCAAACCATCGAATTTTCCAAGTAACTTGAAAGAATTTCGAAGATATCCCATCTTCGAAAAAAAACTCAATAAGATGCTCAACAATTAATCAATCGAAAATGATTGATTTCACAAAACTCTACGAATAGAGTCGGGACCAAACTCACTTAAATCCAAACTCTAAGCAATAAAGAATATCATCAATAAGATTTTCTGCATAATAATACGGAAAGAACATCCTCACCACGAGATAAACGCAATAGACAAGATGAATAAATCACGTAATGACTTCTTGCAAGCCCACCAAATTCGAACGACCGCGATAAGGCATGTCGTTGATATTAACTCAAGGATAGAATATACTCAAGAAATAAGGATATAAGCTCAAATTACTTTTCAATCCAAGATATTTAGAATTTTTAAATCCCAACATCTTTTAAATTTTAAATCTCAATTTTTAACATTTAAAAAAATTTCAAACTCCTTACTATACTACTTAGTAAGTAATTTAAAACTCAAATTAAAAGTCTAAATTTCTTCTCATACTTCAAAATTAATTTTCAAAAGATTTTGTAAATCCATAATAATATTCCTTAAAATAAATTAAGAGTTTAAATTCTCTTTAGTCTTTTTATTAAACCACTTAAACAGTTTAAAACGATCTTCAAATCCCCTTATGACTCTTCTCTTAAAACATCCAATGTATATAATATAATTCTAAAATCTCAAAATATACTTTAAATAAAGTATAGCTCAATAATTTTCTCACATATTCTCATCTTTATAATTTCAAAATATATATATAAATAAATGGCATTGCCTCTCCATTGAATCTCTAATAAATAGATATATCTGTTGGCTGCAAAGTCGGTCAAACGATCAAAACTGCCTCGCCACTCTGTTACTCGTCTCTAAAATTATTGGCTGCAATAACCATTCAAAAATAAATTTAATATATAATCTCAAAATATTATTTTCAAAATCTCAATTTTTAAAACACAAATCATCGTGTCTGATTGCCTCATCATAGTATTTAGGAGATTCCTATCGATAACGTTGATCAGCCGTACCGACCAGAACTCTTAACTACTCGATGGACAACCCAACACTCTCAAATTATTTCAATAAAAGAATTACTACTCATCTAAATTTATTCTCAAAATATTCTTTGATTTTTTTTTTTTAAAAATATCTCAAAGCTCAAATTTCTCTTTAAAACTCATATTTATGTAGCTTCAAAACTCAAACCAAAGAACATTAAGAGAATGCATAGAGATATTTGCAGAATATTCGATTCTCGAAATCAACAGAAGGAGATAGAGCGTTCGTCAACCTTACGATGTCACGAGCAACTCCCAAAAATCATCAAGATATAAGACAAGCAAGATATTCTTCTTGAACGAGATGAAGCAAACAAACAATAAATCATTACTTCAAACAAAGTAATGCTACAGAGAATAACATCGATTGAGTATATGAAAAGGATAACTCAAAAAAAAAAACTGAATGATAAACTCAATCAAACTCGAACAATCTAGAAACTCACCTCATTCCTTAGTGGATATCCTCGTGGAAGGATAACCGAAGAGCTAAGAGCCAGGAATAAGGTTACCTCAACACTCGATTGCCCGATTGGATGTCAAATCCAAATGGACTTACAAAACTCAACAAAGTCACCTTGATAGGAATTCGAGATATATCATCAACATCTCGATATTCAAGAGCGAATATAGAAATTTCGAAATCATCATTAACATTTCAAAGTGATAGAAATAATAACCCAATAAAATAGGAAACCTAAATATACAGGATCCTATAACAACAAAAGGATCGGGCTTAACACCAAATAAGTTAGTCCATCTCAAATCAGATACATCTCAAGATTGTGAGTAACAAACAAATACTCACAAAAGCAACATCAAATAAAAATCTCAGAATGCCCACAATGAGCCAATCATTGTGGATCCCTTCAATAGGATTCAAACTCTCAAATGAAAGCAACGAGAATGCTCAAAGAAATCAATCATCTCCATCGATACGAACTCACTCGTATCGGAAAAAAATTGAAAATAGAATAATCCCAAATTAGATTATTCATAAGACAAGATAACATCAAACTCAATTATGGAATTCTACGGAATACAATATATATTTTCCTAGACATATTCCATCCCGATAATCCCAAAACTCGAAAACTAATCAAGGCTCGATTCGAAAACAAGCTCGAATAAAGGACAATGATTCACTCGTATTGTACTTCGACGTATTGTGATATACGTACTGTTCTGTGTTTATTATACTTTGTTCTGACCGCAGCTCTGATACTAAGCTGTAATGCCCCACCCCAAGACCCACCTTAGTAAAGAGAATTAACAAGTAATTCCGTCTACTAAAGCGGAGAATAGGGTTGGTTAAGGGCGACCATCTATAATTTTGTCTTAAACATCTATTGAATACGTCGATAAATGCAGTATAATTTTTTTTCAACTCAAGTGGATCGACATACCCAATAAATGCTTAATCCAAAACTATAGGTGGTTAACGGATCTATCAGAACAAAATATAATAACTGAATGTAAATCGCATCACAGAACAGTAACCAACATCATATATATACATATACACTGATACATGTTTAGTACAATACAATATGAATACAATAAAGGTGATACTCGACCACACCATAAATATCGAATCAAATGTAGCTACTTCAGAGTGTGCGGAAGAACAAAAACTACTCAAGAGAAAGAAGAGCTGATATCCAACATCAACTTCAAGCTAAGTCCAATAGATGATACCTGAAACAACTCGGTCTGACCCGAGTGATAAACACACGGGTCAGGCAACTGAATCTTATCGTTAGAAAGGAATACGATAAGGTAAAGAGAAGAGCTTCGCAACGGGATAACATAAGTAGGTATGAACATCTAGGGTTGATATCAAGTATCTTCACTATGTCTCTATGGTGGTTTGCATATACATATACTTGGGTTAATCTGAAGGAATTCATGTATATGGTATAAGGGAAAACATTCAAACATTATCCATGAATAAATAATCTCCCAAGTTGTATATAAATCCCAAGTATAAATCCATAAAATTCGAAATCACCAAAATCCTCAAAGAAATCATATTTGCCTTATTTACATCTATAAGGCTAGGTAAACACATCAAAAATGGTGAAATCAAAATCATCATAACTCATAAAAGAAATCTCATATTGGCCAATTATTACATGCAAAAGCATGTTGCACGTGCTATTTACATCTTGACTAGTACTACCATTATTTGGTACCATTCATCGTGATGACTTGGTGTCACATAACATCATAACATCGTGATCATCTTGATTAACTATAGTCGGAAACATCTTGATGACACCCAGTCACAAAAACCCGAGTAATAACATCGTGATGATTGGAGTCGAGTAATAACTTCATGAACATCGTGATGATTCCAATCGAGTACTCGGTCTGTAGCACTAGTAACATCGTGAATGTGTCTCAACTTCTCGAATAGGAACCCAATAGGCGTCAACGTACGTCCCATACCATACGTTCATACCTATTGGTTTACTAATCGTTAGTCGATGGCACGTTAGAAAACCATCATAAAACATCATCAAATAAACACTGCCTCATCTCATCGGTGAGTGTAAGATACCTAACTCGTCTTACTTGGACGAGTTTTAAGTGAGATCGAGACTTGTCTCATTTCATTGACAAGTAAAAATTCATCATAAATATCGAAATCATCATCAATCCATCATAACAACTTGCCTCATCTCCTAGGCAAGTAAAAGAACTCGTGATGGTTATTTCTAACCATAGTTTCAAATTAAAACTTAACATCAATATTGCCTCATTTCATCGGCAAGTTAATATAATACCATACTCATCTCTTCTCATTGACGAGTAATGGTTCCATATTGATTTGTCTCATTTCATTGACAAGTAAAAGTCATCATAACCATCTTAACTTCTTAAATCATCATAAACATCTTAACTTTATGAATACTTCATAAATAGACTTACCTCGTCTCATCGGTAAGTAAAACAACATCATGACGGTTATTTCTAATCATAATTCTCTAAACGAAAAATTCTCGTCTTGGTCGCCTCATCTCATCAGCGATTGTAAAAACATCTAGATTGGTTCGTCATCAAACGTACTCAAAAAGAGTAATTCTCCAACCAATAATATTCGTTAAAATTTGGCAACTTCTAAATCATCTCAAAATAATAATTCAAATTAGTTTCGGTCGTAGAAGTCCGATATTAAGCGATAAAGCAAGAACACATGTCTCATACCATATATCCTTACTAAATCGTTTAATTCTCATTCTTATACATCCGAAAGGGAAAAATAATAGTTTATGATCTTTGCGCAATAATTTACTAAGGTAGCCGGATTTTAAAATAAATTTTTCGAAACCCAAAGAAATCCTTTTATTAAAATTCTACTTTTTTTATATATAAAATAAATATAGTATATCTACTTTTATTATTTAGAAATACTCTTAAAAATATTTAAAATAAATATTTAACACCATAATTACCAAGATGGAACATGTATATACATGTTCATCGATGCAAAACAATTTTCAAGTGGTTTGAAAACAATAAGTGCACTAACAACATGGAACAAAACACAGGACAGCGAGTTTGCAAGAGATTTTTCAACATTTTAGTCAACGAATTACAGAAAGTGATACAAATAAAAGTTGTCACATTCTTTCTGCAGTTTCCAAAACTTCAAAAATCATTGGATTTGGATAAGAAAAGCAAAAGTTATGCGTAAAATACTAGCTCAGGTTTGCACAAAACACCGAGTACTCTACAACAACAGGACAGCGAGTTTGCAAGAGATTTTTCAACATTTTAGTCAACGAATTACAGAAAGTGATACAAATAAAAGTTGTCACATTCTTTATTCAGTTTCCAAAACTTCATAAATTTTGATATTCCGATTAGTAACGAAGAAGTTATGATAGAAATACTACTAAGAAAGAAATTATTTGCGCTGTCTGTCAACACAGGACAGCGATGAAAATGCCAATTTTCCACTATGTAGACTTCTAAATCAGTCAAATCCGAAAACATGAAAGTTTTGGAATATTTCACAATGATTTCAGATCATCCAAGAAATCAAAATTTCAATAAATAACACAAAAGTTATGGCGAAAACACTAACCAGCCACTAGAATATTCTGGGCTTAATCCCTCTCGGGTTTTCATTTTTGACAGCAACTAAGAAGGTCCAAACGGACTCAAAACCCAATGAAAGTTGACATGAACAAACTATAATCAGTCCTCTACAATCTTAGAAAAGAGTGGCATCAATCCGACACCGGACGAGCCAGATATGAGCAAAACAAGATAGGGCATTTTCAGCATCAATCAATATAGAACAGAGGTAAAATTCAACATATTTAACCAAATATTCCAAGCAAGAGATTAGTTGCTGCTGAAATTTGTTCACTTACAGTTTCTATAAGCCTTAGCTTACCTATTAGTAGCAAAAAGATGATGATTTAGGCTTGAAGATAGAAGTTTTCAACTCGAATTCGCCTTTGCCGGACCTATGATTGCTTAAACTTGTGTATTTGCCTTGACTCTTTTTCCCAAGCTTTCTCCAAGTTTTTTCACTTTATCTTCCTTTTGTTTTTATTTTGTGAAAGAAAGAAAAATAAGTGAACACCCTTTATATAGTAATTTTCAAGGCTAGTTTGGTAATTTTAGTTTTGGACACTTGTCTACTTCTCTTTGCACAAGCTTTAGAATGTTGACACATGCCTACTTAGGTGTCTTAAGATGTTTCTACACATGGACACCTAATGGGGTTATGTGCCACTATTTTATTTAATCTTGTGACACATGTCATTCATTTTTTTTTATGTAAGCTTTATTTTATGACACATATCTTATTTTATATTGTTCTCCCAAAATTTATTCATATTATATTGTTTATTCCAAATAAACAATATAATTCATCATTTTCTTCCAATTAATTCAATTAATTCTAATATTAAATTATAATATTCATTATAATTTAATATTTACGGTAACCTCCAACCAGGGTTGTTACAACTACCCTATCTACCTTCATAACTTTTGTAGGGAACAGGTAACCTGACAAATATATATATATATATATATATATATCAATATTACAAATACGCTCTCTCAAGAAGAAAATCACTCCAAAGCCTAGGTGTTCACTCAAACTAGCGCTCTGATACCAACTGAGATGGCCCGACTTTCACTCCATTGAAAGTCGCATCATCTTGAAGAAAGAAAGAGATAGAAAAGAGAAAAGAAAGAAAGAACAACATTAGAATCTCAATAGCAGAACGAATAAATTGTATTAATAACATAAGTATTACATAATATACAACATCAATCAAAGTTACACAAATAATACATCACATACTAGACAGTTATAAACACCTGTCTAGTTATTACAACTCAATACAATACAAAGAAACCACTCAGAGATACCAACACAGCGGAACACTATATATATCTACACCGCTGAAGCCTCCTGCTCAATTGCTCCTCTATAATTCGTCAAAGCTAACCTGAATTCCTTGGCTAATCGTAAAAATTTGAGTACCCAAGAGTTTAAGAAAATAGAAGATAAACTTCGAGTCAGACATGGGTCTGGTGAGTAATAGGTTAAGGTTGCTTAACTTTGAAAACCCTTTGAAAACAAAAGGTATCATGTAAGACTTCCCACACATAAACATGGATTAGTTTTTACCTTACGCTAGCCAAAATATTTGATAGGAAATCCAGTGATATTATAATAGGGTCTAGGGTTTTCAAGTAAAATACAGAAATAGCTGGAATGCTTGCATCTCACGTTCCAACATAGTTGGGCACAACTAAATCGTACGGCACTTATTGGAGATTGGATTCCATACAATGGCAGAGCTACTGGGTACTGCCGGTCATAGTACGGGGCCTAGATCACTGTATCGAGGATTACTCCCAATCCACTGCAACACAAAGCCGGAACCATTCCTTACTGAACAGTTCCGAACAAGAGAACCCCGCAGTTGTGATTAGCAACCGCACCACACAGCCGAAATAAAAAGGGACATCTAGACAGGGGTAAATCTCGTCTTACTTGGGCATGGCCCACTTAGCCTTGCTGCACCTCCCATGTTTTAGCCATTCCCGGTTGATGAGGCTTGAGACTACGATTACCTTTATCAGAACACATCACTTAGAATGCTCATCGTCCACCTGACGATGTTCTGAAAGCATTCAATCCATACAAGTTCGTTCTGGGTTCGAACGAAACCGAAGGCATTATCTCGTTACACTCATTTTGGAATCACCCTCAAAGTTAACGACAATAACTCTTGCACTCTAAATCTTCATCTTCACTTGAGATTCATGACCTATCGTTAATTTGGATCGATGTGGTTTTCGAATATCCAAATCTGGAAAGCCGATCGCGGTCTCATCGAAATCCAAAACGTATCTTTTATGTCCAAGTTGTTTTAAAGTTTAAAACAATTCAATTCAATTTCATTATCTATATACACACAGATAGATGATTCACATATCACAATAGATAATCAACATTATCATCACAAAAGATAATCTACATCTCATCACAAACAGATAATTCATACTATCATCCCAATGCAACCAAAGCATCCATATCACACAGCATTACTTATCTCATATCTGAGATCTCAAACTATTCAAGGAAATCAATTATCATCCATCCATACATAAGCAATGATTTACTTAATCACATCATCTATAATTAATTTAAAATGAATTAAATTAATTACTTCCATCTCTAATTAATTTAAAATGAATTAAATTAATTACTTCATTTTATAAACCTTGCTTACTTAACCATTAATTAATTACAAAATAATTAATTGATTATCCTCTAATTATTCACCTTTAATAATCATCCTTGATTAATTATCGTTTAATTACGTTCAGGTAATTATCTTTAATTAATTTCACAAATTAATTATACTTAACCCAATATAATAATTAACTTTTAATCACTTCATAAATTAATTAACTATAATTAATTACATTAATCCTTAATTAATTACATTAAATAATTAATCTTAATCACTTATCATTGATTGATTAATCTTAATTAATCAACCCTTAATTACATCATTAATTATATAAATTAATGATCCCTTATTACATTTTAATTAATTATTATATTTAAATTAATTAAATTATGTAATCAATCTTAAATTAAACCACTTTATTAATCACTTTTGATTAATCACATTCAGTAATTAACTACCCTTAATTACTTCATCAAATAAATTAATTACTCCTTAATTAATTATCTTTAATTAATCCCTTGATTAGTTCTACAAAGTAATTTAATCCAAATTACTTTCATTCTTAAATCATCTTCCATTAATCACATTTAGTAATTACCATTAATTACTTCACTAAGTAATCACACTTCATTAATTACATTAAGTAATTATATTAACAAATCAATCAGTGATTAACCTAAATTAATTAAACTTAATTAGTTAACTTAACTAGTCACATTAAACTCAATTAATTACATTGAGTAATTAATTCCTTAATTACTTCCCTTAAGTAATTAGACTTAAACAATTTCACAAATGATTATCTTTAAATTAATTAATCTAATTAGTTTTTAAAATTAATCACATTAATTAATTACATAATAATCTCAAGTTAATGGCCTTCATTAACAACTAACAATTATTTAATTACTTTTCTTAAGTAATTAAACTTAGATTAATCATTATTAATCACAAATTAATTAGTCTTTAATTACCCATTAATTAATCTCTAATTATATAATTAATTAAATGTTAACTGTAACTTAATTAATCCTTAATTACTTGATTAACTAATCTTCAATCGTTAATTAAAATCTAATTAATAATCCTTAATTACAAATTAATTATTTCTTAATTAATTAATCTTAAACTTTAATTAATTAATTTAAACCTTTAATTACTTATTTAACTAATCCAAATCATTAATTGATTAAATAAATAAATTATCCATTTTAATTACAAATCATTAAATCTTTATTTATTTAAGGATAAAAACATTTTTCTTATTAATGATCAAATTATCTTTAGCAAAGCATTTAAAAACAATTTACTTTCAAATTTTATTTCTAAATTTAAGATTTAAAATGAATACAAATTAACTTTAACAAAGTTTAAAAATAATTTAAAACCCTTTTTATTTCACAAGTTAAAGAAATATTTATCTTATAAAGAAGTTTAAAAGGATTTAAAAAACCAAATTTATTTTAGATTCAAATCAATTTAAAATACACTTTAACATTCAAAGTTGTGTTAAAGCGATTCAAATTTAAAACTTCCTTTAATTTCAAAACTGGAATATAGATTAAATCTTGATTCTAGATTTAATTTAGACTTAAAAACTTTACTTACATTTTAAAACTTCATTTTAAAATTCAAACCATTTAAATATTTTAAAGTTGTTAAAACAATTTAAATTTAAAAACTTTATTTTATTTTTAAAACTGAGATTTAAACTTGAATTAGATTTAAAACCTAGATTTAAATTTATTTTAAATCTTTGCTTTACAATTTAAACTTCAGTTTTTAAATTCAAATCAAATACACTTTAAACACTTAAAAGTTGTTAAAACCATTTAAATTTCAAAAACTTAAATCATTTCAAAACTAGAATTCAAATCAAATACACTTTAAACACTTAAAAGTTGTTAGAACCATTTAAATTTCAAAAACTTAAATCATTTCAAAACTAGAATTCAAACTAACTTGAATCCAAATTTAAACTTAGGTTTAAAACTTTGCTTCACATTTTTAAAAACATTTTGGAAATTTTAAAAACAGAACAGGTTTTCTTTTAAAACCTGTAACAAAACATTAGCCGAGCCATCACCTAAATGACTTCGAGCCGAAACATACTTGACTTTAGGCAAATAACCTAATTTACTCGAGAAAAACTCGAGACCACTAAAACCCACAAACCAATACTTCACCAGAAATCCATACTGCACACCGTGCACATGCACGGTGGCGCTGATCGACTATGGCCATCATCGAGGATCTTCACTCATCGAAAATCACCTTAGCACCTCCTCACGATCATTAGATCGTTCTTCAAATCTCAAAATCGAATTCGAGCTTCACATCCCAAACCTGGAACAGCTGGAACCACCATATTCAAAACCTGGGAAATACCTCATCTTCGCAACCTCAATCACCAGAAGGTCTGAAATTCCGGCTACACCTTCGTCAAAACTCCAGCCTCCATCACCCACAATCTCGTAGCACTCGATCAACCAGAGAATACGAGATGATTAGAATACCTAACCTAGTTAAACTAGGGTTCCAGACTCAAAACATCAACCACCACCTCCGCCGTACACTGATCAACTTGCTGGCAATTTTCCCTAACTCACACATCATTCCAATACCTCTAGTGGAAACCCCATCATTCCCGATCGCTTGGATCATCAAAACTTTCCCAAACAACCATTTCTGTTCAACCCAGAAATGAACGCTCAACCCTTAACTAAAAATTATAATTTCAGTTTTAAAAATCATGTTTTGGTTCAAGGATTTAATTGATGTTCCTGAATTTATGAATTGAGAAGTTTGAATTTTTCACTTTATACTAATTTTGCTCTGTTATTTTATTTCCAGAGCCAATACAAAATTATTTTAACTTATATAAAATTTTAAACTTTACTTTATCATGTAATAAATAAGTTTCATTTGAATACCAAGTCTTAACAACAACCAGATTAAGAGAAAAAAAAGAATTTTTATCAGCTTGAGCTTGAACTGGAAACAGACAGTGACTTAGGTGAAGCAGACATGCATCTCATTTATACACACACACACACACACACACACATATATATATACACAGATGCACATACTCAGCAATGTTTTTATCAATATATATACAATCCTACTTATTTCCATGGATAAATCAAACAACCAGATTTATGTACTTACACCTGTTAAAACTTGATGAACAGAGCACATTTTATTTGAAAAGCCTTTTGAATCTTTAAAACTGAATTGCCCTTTGCTTTAAAAACTTGAGTTACTTGAGTAAAATGCTTTGATTAAAAGCTGCATGCTTGCTTTAGTTCTTAGGTTTGCATGTAGTAGCCAATTTTCAGATTGCATTTGAAAACTTGGAAAATGATTACAGGCTTGCTTGCTTTGAAAACTCTGGTTTAATATGCAGGCTTGCTTTTTTTTTTGAAAATAAGTTTACAAGTTGATAAAAAGCTTTGCAAACTTGATATGGAAAGTGATTTACAAATTTTGTTTTATCAAGAGTAATTACTGATTTTTGTTTAGAAAAAGGTTTGCAGATTTCTTTTCTTTTCTCAGTTTTGATCTGAGATTTTCTTTACTTGGAAAAAGATGAGAAAAAGAAAATGAATAGAAGATGTATGTGTTTATATAACTAAATTTATGATTTATTAAAAATTAAAGAAAAAAATAAAAATAAAACATGACACATGTCCTATATATTAACACTTGTTATAATGAGGCCTTAAAATAATAACATATGTCTTGTAATTAATTAGTATTTAATTAGATGTTAGTATAGGTTATTCTTAATTAATTAGTTTACAAATACTTATTTATATGTATAGATAATTTTAAAAGAAATAAAATCAATTATATTTATAAAATAAAAATTTATGCAAATAATTTAAAATCCAAAACAACTTAAAATATTTATCCTTTGAAATTACAAACTTTAAATTCAAATCCAAATCATATTCTAAAGTCCAATTTAAAGATCAAGTTATATGTATACAAATTCAATTTTTAAAAATAACAAATTCTATTAGTATTAAAATCCATTTGTAATAACAATACATTACTAACATAGTTTGAAAATAACATATTTATCAAATTTTAAATAATTTTAAAAGAAATTGTGTTACTATCAACGAATTAGTTAAATGAATTAAAATATCATATGTATTAAGCAATATTTAAAAAGAAAATAAAACAAACCCTTCGTTAATTAATTTAAATTTAAACTTAAGCCAAAATCATTTTAAACAATTTACCTTAACAATTTAAAACCATATAGTTATTTATTTAATAGCTTTGAAAAGCTTATATTAAATAAAATCAAATTACCAAAAATATTAGAATTAGAAAAGAAGCTTTATTTGTTAAATTTAAAACAAAGCTTATCTATTTACAATATAAACCATATACTGACATTATAAATAGAAACCAATTTATTAGCTTTAAAAGATAAAATCTACTAATTAAATAATTATTTAATTGGATTATTGAATCAATTCAAATCTTATTAACAATAATCATCAAATCAGTTTAATTTTTAATACAGATTATTAAATTTATATTGCCCAAAATTCCGAGATATCACAATATCAGCCACAACTTCTGAATTAAATAATATACTTTCCCTCACTTGCTAGTTCGCCCAATTATTTAATTCGAAACTTGTGGCTGATATTCAAGGGGATTTGAGGTGTAGCAAAAGTGAGGGGGTCAATCCTTGCCCATACATGCATACATATAGAGGGTGCTATAGATATGTATAAACAAAACATATACCCATATCGTAGTATATTTAAACATATGTATATGCTTAGGGATTTATATTACCGTTATGCATATGAATTTATCACATGCATATGTAAGTGTGTGTGTGTGTGCGTATGTGTACAGAACATATATAAATCCTAATTTATTTGTATACACATATAATTATAAACAGGCCTATATATATATATATTGTTGGATTATTTTATGAATATACATATATATATATATATGTATGTGTGCATGTGTGATATATTCAAATAAATATTAATTATTAGGATTGATTAAAAAATAAAAAAAATTATTAAATAAAATACAATTTTATTTAAAACAGATAGCTTGGATCTAATGCTAAAGATACAAATAGGTTTTTTAACTTACCCATTTAGCCCTATGCATAATTGAATGGGTTCAAACACTAGCATCATAGCCTGTCATAGCCCGTATGGTCTATGCATTCTAACAAGCTAGCATTAGCAGCCAACTAATAAACAAAGGTGGCAATTAAACCCAATCGAACGGACCTGGACTAGACTTGGTGGGTCTTGGTTTAAGGCAGATCGGGGTTTGACGGGTCCAAACTATACATTTTAAAACCTTTATCCGACCCGGCCCGAGCTCCGGTTTGGGTCGAGTTGGGTAGGTTCGGGTCCAGTTGGTAATAGTACTAAAAATGCATACATTTCAATGTTTATTTTGGGTCGGGTCGGGTTTGATTGGGTGTTTGTGGTATTTTTCTTCATCTAGACCCAATCTGAGATCCATCGGGTTCGGTTTGGATTCGCGTCTTCTCGGGTCAGTTCAATTTGGGTTTATGATTCTCAATTCTAATCGCCAGCACTATAACAAACTTCTCCTATTTGAAGAGTGTCTAGAATAGTATTATCTAGGCTTGGGGTTGGATAGAAAGTGTTCTCTCCTTCCTTGCTACCGTTCGGCCTAATGGTTAAAGTAAGTCCAAATGGGTGGCTCAAATGTAAGGCCTAGATTTACTTTGGGCCTTAGCCTAATTTTCAAATAATAATTTTGGAATTTCAATATATATTTTAAATTTAAATGTTAAGTTTAAAATATAAAGGATATTTTATAAGTGCTACAAAATAAATTTAAAATTTTTCAAAAGTTGTTTTGATAAATAAATTTAATATTTTTTGATATTTTGTAAATATATAATTAATTAATTAAATAAATAAATAAACGTTACTTAATATATGTGTGTGTATGTGTGCGAGCGCGCGTGTGTGAATATTCATATATGTATATAAGTATAAAGGTTATAGTTGAAAATTTATCTTAAAATTGTTTAAGGTAAATTATATTGAATTTCAAAGTCTATTAAAATATTTAACTAAAATATTTAATTAATTAAATAATTTATTTGACAAATAAATAAATAATTATATATATATATATTGATATATGTACGAACAAAACTATATAAGGTTATAGCTTAATAACTTAAAATGTTTTGATTTTCTCTAAGAAAAAATGAATAATTAAAATTTATAATTTTTTTAAATTTATCAAATATCCAATTAAAATGTTTAATTCAATAATTAACTAATTAAAAAAGTAAACTAACTAATATATATATATATATATGCACGTATGTATCTATGTGTTTGTTTATGTGTATATATACAAAACACTATAAAGGTTAAAAAAAGGAGATTCAAATTTGCTAGCAAATGCAGGAAGGAATTGAAATAACCAATAGGGAGAGAAGTAAGAGTACGCCTCGAAATAACTTAGAGGTATTTGTTTAGTGTAATGCGATAGGATATATTCTCTTTTTTCAAATGCAAATGAAAGAACTGTAATGCTTGTGGATACATGACATCCATATAAATCCACATATATATGGGTTATAAAAAAGATCGGTATATGTTTTTATAATAGAAGGTCAATGTATCTAACCAATTACTCCTAAGAGTTCGTATCAGAATAATTTTAGTTGATGAAAATTACTTTGGCATCATGAAAAGTAAAGTTAAATTTCTTAAATGTTTAGGATGAATAAAGTAAAATTTCAAAAAATTTAAAAAAACCTAACTAAATCAGTTGATTAAATTAAATATTAAAATTAATTAAATTCTATTTATTTAGTTAGATACACATAAGTAATATATAAGTTAATTAAAATATATAATTATAAATAAATTGACTTACATAATTATATGCATAAATTAAATTTGAGTGAAACTGAAATATACCCAAATAAATTTTTGGAATAAATAAATACGTTTGGTATGTTTACCATGATTTCATATATGTTTGACACTTGTATCATGAGTGTAATTCATAAAAATACATTTTTCCTTAAATCGATATCAACCAAAGTATACGAGAGATTATAAATCTTCAATATAGTTTCCCGTTATCATTTATATTTTTATAGATTACTTGCATATGCACTAGTTGTTGGTAAACTCAAGCTACAATTATTATGTATAGTACTATTAATATATTACGTCAAAAAAGTAAGATACATGCATGTATTTGTTAAGCAAACTCAAGGTATGTACATTATACTTAGGCCATTAAGAAATGATAGGTAAGAGTGAATATCCACTCTTGCTTTGTTGACAAAATTTAAGTTCAAGGTCAAGATTAGGGCAAAGAACATGGTATGTGTATGATACAACATATAAAGAATTACCCATCACTTGCAGGCTTATGATTTGTTGAATAAGCTCATGTAAGTATCCCAATGCAATCTTATCGTAACACCCACTAGAGAAATCAAATGATTTCTCTATTTCTCTTGGGTTTTTGAGGAATATAAAAATCTTACGGGGGCCTTGTTAGAAAAATGAAATGACCACATTTAACATTTCTAATATTACAAGAACACATGCCATAAAGATTATAGTTATTTATTTCAATAAATTTGTGCAACTATATTAATTAATAAAACTTTTTATCAACTAATGCATACAAATGAACCAAATTAAGATTAGAAAAGAAATATAAAATATACTAACAAATAAAACCTTTTGCTTGTTGTAGCTTCACGACACATACAAGAGCTGAACTACACAACTACTAAATACATTCATACCTTAGTCATTTAAGTGCTTATTTGTCCAAGATTGTATATTATCATTTGAATATTGAATTCTAAAACAATATAAGAATATGGATATTCGACCTATATAAGATAAAATACAAATGTTGTATGGTAAACAGTCGTGATCGTAGTATGAAATCTTGATGAAATTGGTTTGTTCAAAATAAATCTACAACAATGATGGTATTTATTTTTATAACAACATGATGAATTAGCTATAGAAAATATACAAGTATCCAAAATTTTCTAAATTATTTTGGAATTATTGACTAAGCTATATTTTTGAAAAATAATTCTTTAATCCTATAATTATGAATCATGTGATATTTGTTAATTGTATCTCAAAAGATTATGGGCAAAGCACTCATTCAATAGGATTGACACTGAGTTAATAAACAAATCATATTGATACATATAGATGTAATCATTCCAAAGTCTAATGATACCAAAATGGATGTACATACTTTGTTAATCACCAATGAATCATCACAGACAAGAACATTCGTATTTGATACACAAGTAGAATTCTATAAAAAGTTTATAGAATATAAAACGACAGTATAAAATATAAAATGCAAAGGAAATAAAATAATTTGATTTGGTTGAATATGTGAGTATATTAGAAAGAATTTCCAAAAGTACCTAAAAAGAATAAGATTAAATCTTAAAGTCACTCCTCCTTATGATGCATAATGGTGATTGGTAAGGAGAAATCGACAATTGTTGGACAAAGAACAATAGATGATGAGTGAGGTTGTGTTATTCTAGAAGAATATGTACTTAGAAGTAAGTACAAATTTTTAATTTTATTTCATCTTAATCTTAGTTTATGTGATCATATAAGATATGAGTTGACAAGAAATCCTAATCTAAAATAGTTCAAGATACGTGGTTGTCTAATTTACATTATGAACATAAGTTTATAGACTCAAAACCAGGTTAGCATTAGGTATGGATAAAGGAAGTTCATAAAATGTTTTTGAATGCCTATTTCATCGCATCGAGAAACAATTGTTGTTTCAAGAAATTAAACATTGTGTAAGTTGAGAGGCTCCACGTAAGATTCGTTCATGAGGAATCATATGTGGACTACCGTAAAGGAGTTTAAGACTGATCAATAATTAGAATTAGTGGTAATACAATGGATATTATCCAAAACTTTAGCATGAAACTTATTACATATGGTGAAATAAAATTAACCTAACCTAAAACGACATAACTCATTAAAATGTCTAATAAAAATTCTTATACATTAAAAGAGAAACTATGAGATACTTATCAATGTTGAGGAAAAGAATTATTAGTAGTAATAATTTCCTCATTTGTAATAAGCCATAAAGAGCATAGACTCTACTATATAGCACGATGCCTAAATCTAAAATGCATTCCAAGTACATTATCATAATATGATTTTGACAGTTGCACCCTAATGAGTATGATTCCTTGATCGTAGGTGTGTATTCAATAGGAAGACTGATGCGGTTGGAATATAGTTGGAAATATTAATGGGAATAATCTAGTAAGTTTCAATTGCTGAAATTAACATGTAAAAAATTGTCAATCAACGTGCTTGAGTAAATTTGGATTCTACTAGTAGAATTATCGTCCATTGTGACTTTGAATTTTGGTACATCTTAATTGAAATGTAAATTCCGAATAATGATTTATATTATACTGTTTTGTAGATGATAACCAAAATGTCATGATGTTAGTGGGAGCAATGATTGAGTTTGTAAGCGCTGGATAAGATCCAATAACTGATACGACAATATCATTCGACAAGCATCAGAATCAAGTAAATATTTTGATAGAGAAATCAAATAGTTTGATTAACAATCAAAATGTAGAGGAGGCATGTGTTTGTAAGAAAGGATATTAAAAGGTACCAAAAGAATTTTCTAAAACTATACCTAATGATGTTGGGATTGTCCCAAAGGATGTATGTAGACACCATATTAAAATGTTTAATGCGGATCATATGAGATAGATTGCTTATGCATCGGTAACAGCAATTACCGTACATGCTACATTATCTACTATATCACTATTTGTCTATATAATTGATGCATCAACCGAGTATAAATTTGAATTAAGATCGCTAAAATGTAGTTATGATTATTCTCAAGTATTTGTAAAATGCTAGATAAATGTTTATGGAAATAATGAACTTCTTATAAAGGAGTATTTGAAGTCGAACTTCATAAGTGATACAGAAAATGGATATCAATCATAAATTCATATTCAACCTTAGTTAAGGAGCATTGAATATGAAATGTTCCAAACAAGAGGCGGTGGATGATTCAACCAAAGGCTATGTACATGTCTTGAATATCATCACAATAAAAGTAATATACATAAATGCACAAACTTATAACTGAGCTAGGGGTGATTCCATAGGTTGAGAATCTCATGACATTGTTTTGTAAAAATAATGTTGTGATATAGATCACAAAATAACTTAGGTCTCACCAGATGTCTAAAAACTTGCTTTGAAAGTTCCACATGATAAAGACAGTTTATCGACAGAGGAGTGAAGTTGGCTGACAGAGTAGATAGTAAAATAATATAGCAAATCCATTCATTAACGGACTAGCTTGATTAGCTCTAAAATGGTCATGGGATTAAGGTTCCATAAATCACCCCAAGTGAAAGTGGGAAACTATAAGTGGTAGTAGCATTTCCTAGGGGATATTATATAATTTGTTATATACATTTAACTCTATAATCAATCTTATTCCTAATAAAGGAGTTTGATTTCATTTTTATATCATGATATAATTAGTTAAGCGGTTAGTTTAAAGTATAATAATAGGAAAATCCTTAAAAAGATGTTCTGTGATTGTAGTTGAAAATAGTTGCAATCATGGGTAATAAATCACAAAATAAAATAACATTTTGTTCTAAATATTTATAGTAAAGATGTTTCGAGAAAGGACATCAATACATCGGCTGAGACCAAAGAACATAACTGTAACGACCCAGAATTTTATTTAATTAAAATTTGAATATTTGATTAATTTTAAATATTAAAAAGTGAATTTATAAGTCAAATAAATTTTTATTTGAATTATTGGATTTAATTGGATAATTAAATCGATAATTTAATGTGTTAAATTATGGAAATAATTAAAAATTGAGTTAAATATGATTGAAAATAATTTGGAAAATTTTATTTAATCATACTGGAGTTATAGAAATATTTTAGAACTTTTAAAATCGAATTAAAAGTTAATTTGTGAAAATTGAATATTTTAATATTTAATAATCGACTGTAAAATAGCCAATTTTTGAACAGTCTCAGAATTGAACGAAACCAATTTCATTGGATCCGTAATAGTTAGTTATTACCGGATTTCAATTTTCGTGTCAATCGGAGTTATCGTTTGATCGTGGCAGCTCGAAACGCATCGAATCGTTTTTAATTTAAATTTGGCGAGTCAAAATAGCCATTTTTCAAAAAGTCTCGGATTTCGACGAAACCAGTTTCATCGGATCCGTAATGTGATATTATTGTAAGGTTTCAAATTTCAAGTTGTTTGGATTTACCGTTTGTCCGGTACAAATTAAAACGCCTAGAAATCGACTTAAATCGGTTTAATTTAAATTGAACGTTTGTAGCCATAACTCGCACATACTTCCGAATTAGCTTCCGAAACCTGTTCCATTGTGTCCGGAACGCGGGATAAACCCTAGGTACGCTGGTTACGGCGTCTAAATCGGAGTTCGGAATTTCCGGGATGAATAGTGTCGCTCGTTCCTTATAAATAGCCCTACCCCTTCATAAATTTGATAAAATATCATTCCAAACCCTAATTCATTCATGTAGCCGGCCCTAAAACTGAATGGCCAGAAATCCATCTCCTTCATCTCTCAATCTCTCCCAATCTACAAGGAATTAGAAGAAGTGTTCAACACGAAAAAGGTAGAGCATGAAGAGAGCTTGAAATCCATACGGATATGATCGAGTTTGGAGTTGCGTAGAGGGAGCAAGGATGGGTCGTTCCCATCAGTTTTCGCACGCCTTTCTAGGCGTTTTGTGCAGCCGAGTTTGCTAGGGATGGGGTCGAAGGTGGAGGAGGGGGTGAGCTAGAGTTTGCAACTCCCCGATCGAGATTTCATCGAGTATTGAACGAGCATAATTCAACCCTAGTTCTCAAGTTGGGTTCGGCCTCAAAACCTGTAGCACGCGTATGAGGGAGATGAAGCAAGGGTGCGGTGGTGATGAGTTGGAGCAGGATCCTAAGGCCCAGGATGCTTTGGGTATAAAATAAATTAGTTAATGTTGAAATTAAGTTATATAAATCGCGTACAAACTTCAAAAATCAATATCTTTTTCATACGAGGTCGAAAAAATGCAAAACCAGTTGCGTTGGAATCGTATGGACGAGCACTACGCGATGGAGTTGGTTTGGAGTCGTTTGGAGTTAGTGAGAATTTCGGGTAAAATTAAACGCGCGTTTAATTTTATTCGAAATAAAAGCTAAAACGGAAATTAAAACCAAGGTGAGAACTTCTCACTCAATCGAATAGATTTCGATTTTATTTTAAATAGTTAGATTTAAAATATTTGAATGCATGTATGAATGATGAATTGTATATATTGATTGTTAAAATAGACATTATGCGCCGTTAGTAAGCGGATGTTATTTAATAAAAACATATACCGCGAATATTTCATAAACAGTGAAATTGGTATTATATATAATATCAATATATATATATTGGCATATGTATATATTGCAGTTATTGATTTCCCGCATTTTTTGTTTAGCGGATGAGACCCTATTACGCCGTTAGTAAGCGGATAATATTTAATAAGAACATGTACCGCGATAATTTCGTACTGGAGCGAAATTGGTATTGTGCTAATGTTTTTGGATGCAGGAAACAGGTTGGAGGGATCCAACTGGATTCCTCAACAGTATTTATTTTAATTTCAGATATTTTGATATTTGATTGATTATCATATTGATATATGATATCATTGTTAGTCGTGATTGACTATTTGGTGTGTAGCATCATTGGACCCAGATTTTGGGATTTTAAAATGTTTTTAAAGTGATTTTTGAAAAGATAAAATATTTTTGGAAGTGATCCATTATAAATAAATGAACGTTATAATTTTTAAAGTTATAAAAATTATAGTTTTTGAGAAATACGGTTAAAAGCTGATTTTTGAGAAATATGAACCAATGATTTTATAAAATAGTTTAAATTGGGAAATTTAAATTTATTATTAAAAGTTTGAATATAAGATTTTATAAAATAGTTTAAATTGGGAAATTTAAATTTATTATTAAAAGTTTGAATATAAGATTTTATAAAATAGTTTAAATTGGGAAATTTAAATTTATTATTAAAAGTTTGAATATAAGATTTATAAAATTTGATTTTTTATAAATCAAGAAAATGGTGAAATTATAAAGGAATTTAAAGACGTTTTAAAAGAATAATATAAATTGATTTATATTAAGAGATTTATAAATGGATATTTATAAATTGAATTATGGACATTATAAAACGAGTTTTTATAAGTGTTTGAATTAAGTGAAAATGAATTTCATAATAGAATGAAATTTATAGAATTATAAACTGTGAAGTTATAAATGAAATTTATAAATAGTAAGATTTATAAATTTGGTGAAATTATTTGAAGAATAGATTGATTAAATAAATAAATCTTATAAGTTATAAGGTTTATAAATTGAAAAGTCTTTAAAAAGAACGATTTTGTAAAATAATCGTTTTATAAGTAGTTAACTTATTATATGAACATTCAGTTTATAATTTAGTTATAAACTGGAATAGGTTAATAACGGAATTTATAAAAAGGAAGTTTTTATAAATAAATAGAAATGGAATTTATAAACGTTGTTTTATAAATTCGCAAACGACTTATTTTGATAAGTTAATTGTTATAACTTAGAAATAGAGTTATATTCACGTTTTTAGACAGTGAATAATTCTTTGAATTAAAATGAATAAAAGGATGGAATTTGTTAAAGAAGGATATTCACGTTTTTGTATAGTGAATGATATGTTAAAGAAATTGTTTTGAATGAGATGTTTAAATTGAATTAAAACAATCTAATGATGTTTTAAAGGTGTTGAGATTCGAAACCATAGATTTTAACATTTATTGTTGAAATAGATGTTTCGAGAAATGAAAGGAAATGGTGGACTATAACACTGTTGTTATAGTAAATGATTTCCGAAAGGAAATGTTTTTGATTAGTATTGGGATTTATATATCTATTTTAAATTCGAATCCCTATACTAGTGATTTTGGGTTGTCGTAACGATGTTTTACGCAACATTCGTTTTGGCCCAAGTAAATATGTTTAAGTGAATGATTTCCTTAAATAATGAAATATATACTTAATTCGATTTAAGTATATTGAATATTTTCTAAGTGTTGAAAATAAATGATTGTGAATTACTTATTTAATAAGTATGGAAATGTTTTCCAATATAAAGTGGATATTTTGAGAATTTATCTTTTTGAAGATAAATTGAAAATGAATAATTGAAATCGTATATGCGCGAATATTTTGAAATATAAATTCATTATGGAATTTATATGTGAAAAGTGAAATTGGTTAAAAAAATAAATATTGATTTATTTTTGACGTATTGAAATTATATATCTTGTAAAGATATTTTTGGAAAATAAATAATTTGGAAAATTATTTGGAATCTGGTGATGTGTGCATATCCAGTGATAGTTCAATAACCGACTATCAGTATTTCCCTTTGAATGGGTATTTGATGTGAATTGATTGAATTTGAATGCACACTTATTTTTGAATAAGCGCTCACTATTCGGGTTAACCGGGAAAGGACCATGGGGTCGTATAACCCATTCCGAATATGTGATACGTCGTTGTGAATTGCATTTGAAGATCGGTGTTGAAGACCCGGTATTTGCAAAAGCGATAGGATGACCTATCGATTGTCTCTGCACTGAGTTGCAACGGTATAGAGACTCCCTAAGTGATGGGAAATCCGATCAGGATGGTGAATATCCGGATTGCAAGGACTTCTTTGTAAGTGCCTTCGGTTCTGTTCGAGCCCGGAACAGACTTGTATGGATTGTATGCCTGACATTACAAGTTGAGATATAAAGCCGATTTCTTTCAAATATATTTCTGTTGGTGGCGGAGAATTTATTCTTTGCTTAACACCCTTCTTTGAGACGTACGAGCTCAAAGGTTATATAGTTGAAGTTATCAGCGATATATCCCATTTTGGTAATGTGACATGCTGAGTGATGCTGAAATGATCATTGTGTTGATTATTTGTGATAGGATCATTTATTTGATCGTCTATCTTAGTGATCATTGTGTTGATCATTTATTGACCCAAAGCATGGCTTTTGTATAAAGTATGTTTTTGTGGACGTGACTTCGTCGAGCCTCACATCCCGGAAATGGTCAAAACAGGAAAGATGCGGCAAGGTTATTAGGGGTTGCTGTAGCTCCCCTTAGGGTATGTGCATTTCCTTCTGGAAAGGGGTGGTATCATGGTATGGAGCCCAGATACTTACTCATGTTGAAAACACTCTATTTATTATGGTGTGATGTTGGATATCGAGCGCTCGGTTGAAAAGGTCCTAAAGGACCGGGGAATGGCGTGCTCGTGTCAGTAGTTACCCAGTTAGGGGTAACCCGGCCTTGTGTTGGCAGAGATCCGGTTTGGTTCTCGGGGATGTCTTTCCAGAGGCATTCTCAGTGGCAATGGGAAGTTCCTTGGCCTGATCATTCGTTGGAAATCCAAAGAAACAATACGTGACTTGTACGGTTTTAGTTGTAGAACCTGCTGTGGAATGTGGCGGTAACCTGCTATTGAACATAGTTAGCTATAGTAGGCATACGATAATGGTCGTATGTTGGCTAAGATTTATATCTTTATTTTCGAAATGATTTGTCATACATTATGCACTAGTAATAATATCAAATGTTATTTTAAATGCGTATCAAGCATCTTTGACTATCATAAGGAGAAATCTCCTCCGATTCTGCGTTTGCATGTGTGTGTGTGCGGGAGGCCTTATGGTAGTCTCATTTTTAAAAGCATTGCGAATTGAATTTAAAAATATTCCTCTATTTTGATTTTAAAGTAAATAAACTGTTTTGAGTTCTCACACCAGTCACATGACTGACTTGGAGTTTATTGTTTTCCTTCCTAAACTCTGGGTGCCCACCAATTTCCACACGGGCAGTTAAGAGTTAGGTTTATCAGGATATTCTGGATATTCTGGAGTTGCTGGAGGCAAGCTGGTTGGCATGGCGTATTACTAGTTTATATAGTATTTCTTTTTCCGCTGCACTGTTTGTTGTTGTATGATGTTGTACACTCTGATGATATGATATGATATGATGTAATGAAATATGATGAAATGTAATAACTGTAGTTCTTTGTTTAAAGATTTTTCATTTATTATTATATGTTGTTCCGCTGCGAATTGTGAGATTCTGTTGTTGTTCTGTTGTTCCCTTTCTGCCCCGTTCTATTTGTCAAATTCTCTGTTTTCTAAAAATTGTCTATCTTCTTTTCCCTCTATTTTTCTTTTTCTCTCTTCTTTCTTTTCTTTCTTTTTTAAAACCCATAACATCTCGTGTTTTCGGCCTTCGATATTCGGCAGTCGATAAAGTGAGTGTCGATGTTGGATTTTCGAAAGTCGAAAATCTCAGAATGTTACATTTGGTATCAGAGCTGATGGTTAAGCGACAACCATGGTTCTGTTGGGTATTACTCGTTAGAGATAGAGTCAGTAGTACTCTAGAATGAGTTTGAGAGTAATAATAGATATGAGTGCGTATTTGTTAGTGAATATAAAAAAAAATTGTTTTATGTTGTGATGATTGGTTTATTGAGTGGCATATGAACCTTCGTCAGCACGGTCAGTCAAACTATGCCGAAGGGGTTTCTAAACACTTGGATAGAACAATTCGACACAGTATTGTTTTAAATTGGGTAAATGAAATAATTTTACCTTGATTATATTTTATATATAAAGGAATAATTTTTCAAAATTATTAAAGTGTATATAGGTTGATTGTTAGGTTGTTTGAATAATCTAAATTATAAGAATTGAATTATAATTAAAAGTGTTTACAATTGTGAAATAAACTTATATATATAAGAAGTGAAACTATATGAATATATCTATGAATATGAGTTGTAAATAAAAGGGGAATTTAAAGTTAAATGGAATATAACTTAAGAGATATTGAATGGAATTGATATTGGTATCGAAGTAAATAATCAAGTGGATTAAAAGAATATGAACTTAAGTTATGTAAATGGGAATTCAACTTTGAAATTGAATTGAATTAATGGTTTGAATGTTTAATCAATTGAATGTGAATAAATTGGAATGGAATAATTAATGAAAATGTTAATTCATTAAAATCTAATTTTATTGGAAGTTGAATAAAATTGAATGAAAATCAATTTAATTAAACCAAAATGAATGTAAGTGAAGCAAAGGAATTTGGTTGTAAGGAATATACTTTGGTTGTTATATGATTGTAGTTGATTTTATATAAGTTCATTAAGTATTAATGAAGTGGAAAGCTAAAGTAAATTGAATTCAAATTGAAAGTAAATAAATTTGAATAGAATTGAAGGTGAATTGGATTTAAATTAGTAAATGATAACTAATTGAATTGAGAATGAATGTTGATAAAATCCAATGTAAATAAATCAAATGTGATTTGAATTGAAAACCAATTCATTAAATATAAATGAGAATATGAATGAGTATTTAATTGGATGATGGTTGAATATATATTGCTATTGTTGCATTTGCTATGTGATATATATAGTTGATATGTTACTATATGTTGTATATTGAGATTATTTGCATATGTGCATATTCTCATGTTGTTTGTTGAGTTTAGTAGATGCGGATCGCGTTTGCTTCGCATTTGGAGTTCGCTTTAGCGCTATATTAGCCGTATATGCTCGCTAATAAAATATAAGGTACATATCTCGGATTAAATACAGTACTTTTACACTTTTTTCCCTGCGGGATGCCTCATTACTTGATGAGATGTATATTTGTGATATATATACTGTCATTTTTTTTTTTCGGATCGAGCCGCGCAAAGGAGACTATGGCGAATTTTTCCGAAAATTTAAAGCGTTAGAAAAATTTTGAGAAAATTAGAAAATTTTGAAAACTATAACTTTGATTTTGGAATTGAAAGTTAAACAATAGTAGTTGTTTTTGAAAAGATAACTAAGTATGATTTGGAAAACTTAGTAAAGTTTTGTAAGAAGTTTAATTATGAATTTTGGGAAAGTTAATAAATTGTATAACTTTTCTTACTTGTAATTTCGAGGACGAAATTCTTTTAAGGGGGAAAGATTGTAACGACCCAGAATTTTATTTAATTAAAATTTGAATATTTGATTAATTTTAAATATTAAAAAGTGAATTTATAAGTCAAATAAATTTTTATTTGAATTATTGGATTTAATTGGATAATTAAATCGATAATTTAATGTGTTAAATTATGGAAATAATTAAAAATTGAGTTAAATATGATTGAAAATAATTTGGAAAATTTTATTTAATCATACTGGAGTTATAGAAATATTTTAGAACTTTTAAAATCGAATTAAAAGTTAATTTGTGAAAATTGAATATTTTAATATTTAATAATCGACTGTAAAATAGCCAATTTTTGAACAGTCTCAGAATTGAACGAAACCAGTTTCATTGGATCCGTAATAGTTAGTTATTACCGGATTTCAATTTTTGTGTCAATCGGAGTTATCGTTTGATCGTGGCAGCTCGAAACGCATCGAATCGTTTTTAATTTAAATTTGGCGAGTCAAAATAGCCATTTTTCAAAAAGTCTCGGATTTCGACGAAACCAGTTTCATCGGATCCGTAATGTGATATTATTGTAAGGTTTCAAATTTCAAGTTGTTTGGATTTACCGTTTGTCCGGTACAAATTAAAACGCCTAGAAATCGACTTAAATCGGTTTAATTTAAATTGAACGTTTGTAGCCATAACTCGCACATACTTCCGAATTAGCTTCCGAAACCTGTTCCATTGTGTCCGGAACGCGGGATAAACCCTAGGTACGCTGGTTACGGCGTCTAAATCGGAGTTCGGAATTTCCGGGATGAATAGTGTCGCTCGTTCCTTATAAATAGCCCTACCCCTTCATAAATTTGATAAAATATCATTCCAAACCCTAATTCATTCATGTAGCCGGCCCTAAAACTGAATGGCCAGAAATCCATCTCCTTCATCTCTCAATCTCTCCCAATCTACAAGGAATTAGAAGAAGTGTTCAACACGAAAAAGGTAGAGCATGAAGAGAGCTTGAAATCCATACGGATATGATCGAGTTTGGAGTTGCGTAGAGGGAGCAAGGATGGGCCGTTCCCATCAGTTTTCGCACGCCTTTCTAGGCGTTTTGTGCAGCCGAGTTTGCTAGGGATGGGGTCGAAGGTGGAGGAGGGGGTGAGCTAGAGTTTGCAACTCCCCGATCGAGATTTCATCGAGTATTGAACGAGCATAATTCAACCCTAGTTCTCAAGTTGGGTTCGGCCTCAAAACCTGTAGCACGCGTATGAGGGAGATGAAGCAAGGGTGCGGTGGTGATGAGTTGGAGCAGGATCCTAAGGCCCAGGATGCTTTGGGTATAAAATAAATTAGTTAATGTTGAAATTAAGTTATATAAATCGCGTACAAACTTCAAAAATCAATATCTTTTTCATACGAGGTCGAAAAAATGCAAAACCAGTTGTGTTGGAATCGTATGGACGAGCACTACGCGATGGAGTTGGTTTGGAGTCGTTTGGAGTTAGTGAGAATTTCGGGTAAAATTAAACGCGCGTTTAATTTTATTCGAAATAAAAGCTAAAACGGAAATTAAAACCAAGGTGAGAACTTCTCACTCAATCGAATAGATTTCGATTTTATTTTAAATAGTTAGATTTAAAATATTTGAATGCATGTATGAATGATGAATTGTATATATTGATTGTTAAAATAGACATTATGCGCCGTTAGTAAGCGGATGTTATTTAATAAAAACATATACCGCGAATATTTCATAAACAGTGAAATTGGTATTATATATAATATCAATATATATATATTGGCATATGTATATATTGCAGTTATTGATTTCCCGCATTTTTTGTTTAGCGGATGAGACCCTATTACGCCGTTAGTAAGCGGATAATATTTAATAAGAACATGTACCGCGATAATTTTGTACTGGAGCGAAATTGGTATTGTGCTAATGTTTTTGGATGCAGGAAACAGGTTGGAGGGATCCAACTGGATTCCTCAACAGTATTTATTTTAATTTCAGATATTTTGATATTTGATTGATTATCATATTGATATATGATATCATTGTTAGTCGTGATTGACTATTTGGTGTGTAGCATCATTGGACCCAGATTTTGGGATTTTAAAATGTTTTTAAAGTGATTTTTGAAAAGATAAAATATTTTTGGAAGTGATCCATTATAAATAAATGAACGTTATAATTTTTAAAGTTATAAAAATTATAGTTTTTGAGAAATACGGTTAAAAGCTGATTTTTGAGAAATATGAACCAATGATTTTATAAAATAGTTTAAATTGGGAAATTTAAATTTATTATTAAAAGTTTGAATATAAGATTTTATAAAATAGTTTAAATTGGGAAATTTAAATTTATTATTAAAAGTTTGAATATAAGATTTTATAAAATAGTTTAAATTGGGAAATTTAAATTTATTATTAAAAGTTTGAATATAAGATTTATAAAATTTGATTTTTTATAAATCAAGAAAATGGTGAAATTATAAAGGAATTTAAAGACGTTTTAAAAGAATAATATAAATTGATTTATATTAAGAGATTTATAAATGGATATTTATAAATTGAATTATGGACATTATAAAACGAGTTTTTATAAGTGTTTGAATTAAGTGAAAATGAATTTCATAATAGAATGAAATTTATAGAATTATAAACTGTGAAGTTATAAATGAAATTTATAAATAGTAAGATTTATAAATTTGGTGAAATTATTTGAAGAATAGATTGATTAAATAAATAAATCTGATAAGTTATAAGGTTTATAAATTGAAAAGTCTTTAAAAAGAACGATTTTGTAAAATAATCGTTTTATAAGTAGTTAACTTATTATATGAACATTCAGTTTATAATTTAGTTATAAACTGGAATAGGTTAATAACGGAATTTATAAAAAGGAAGTTTTTATAAATAAATAGAAATGGAATTTATAAACGTTGTTTTATAAATTCGCAAACGACTTATTTTGATAAGTTAATTGTTATAACTTAGAAATAGAGTTATATTCACGTTTTTAGACAGTGAATAATTCTTTGAATTAAAATGAATAAAAGGATGGAATTTGTTAAAGAAGGATATTCACGTTTTTGTATAGTGAATGATATGTTAAAGAAATTGTTTTGAATGAGATGTTTAAATTGAATTAAAACAATCTAATGATGTTTTAAAGGTGTTGAGATTCGAAACCATAGATTTTAACATTTATTGTTGAAATAGATGTTTCGAGAAATGAAAGGAAATGGTGGACTATAACACTGTTGTTATAGTAAATGATTTCCGAAAGGAAATGTTTTTGATTAGTATTGGGATTTATATATCTATTTTAAATTCGAATCCCTATACTAGTGATTTTGGGTTGTCGTCACGATGTTTTACGCAACATTCGTTTTGGCCCAAGTAAATATGTTTAAGTGAATGATTTCCTTAAATAATGAAATATATACTTAATTCGATTTAAGTATATTGAATATTTTCTAAGTGTTGAAAATAAATGATTGTGAATTACTTATTTAATAAGTATGGAAATGTTTTCCAATATAAAGTGGATATTTTGAGAATTTATCTTTTTGAAGATAAATTGAAAATGAATAATTGAAATCGTATATGCGCGAATATTTTGAAATATAAATTCATTATGGAATTTATATGTGAAAAGTGAAATTGGTTAAAAAAATAAATATTGATTTATTTTTGACGTATTGAAATTATATATCTTGTAAAGATATTTTTGGAAAATAAATAATTTGGAAAATTATTTGGAATCTGGTGATGTGTGCATATCCAGTGATAGTTCAATAACCGACTATCAGTATTTCCCTTTGAATGGGTATTTGATGTGAATTGATTGAATTTGAATGCACACTTATTTTTGAATAAGCGCTCACTATTCGGGTTAACCGGGAAAGGACCATGGGGTCGTATAACCCATTCCGAATATGTGATACGTCGTTGTGAATTGCATTTGAAGATCGGTGTTGAAGACCCGGTATTTGCGAAAGCGATAGGATGACCTATCGATTGTCTCTGCACTGAGTTGCAACGGTATAGAGACTCCCTAAGTGATGGGAAATCCGATCAGGATGGTGAATATCCGGATTGCAAGGACTTCTTTGTAAGTGCCTTCGGTTCTGTTCGAGCCCGGAACAGACTTGTATGGATTGTATGCCTGACATTACAAGTTGAGATATAAAGCCGATTTCTTTCAAATATATTTCTGTTGGTGGCGGAGAATTTATTCTTTGCTTAACACCCTTCTTTGAGACGTACGAGCTCAAAGGTTATATAGTTGAAGTTATCAGCGATATATCCCATTTTGGTAATGTGACATGCTGAGTGATGCTGAAATGATCATTGTGTTGATTATTTGTGATAGGATCATTTATTTGATCGTCTATCTTAGTGATCATTGTGTTGATCATTTATTGACCCAAAGCATGGCTTTTGTATAAAGTATGTTTTTGTGGACGTGACTTCGTCGAGCCTCACATCCCGGAAATGGTCAAAACAGGAAAGATGCGGCAAGGTTATTAGGGGTTGCTGTAGCTCCCCTTAGGGTATGTGCATTTCCTTCTGGAAAGGGGTGGTATCATGGTATGGAGCCCAGATACTTACTCATGTTGAAAACACTCTATTTATTATGGTGTGATGTTGGATATCGAGCGCTCGGTTGAAAAGGTCCTAAAGGACCGGGGAATGGCGTGCTCGTGTCAGTAGTTACCCAGTTAGGGGTAACCCGGCCTTGTGTTGGCAGAGATCTGGTTTGGTTCTCGGGGATGTCTTTCCAGAGGCATTCTCAGTGGCAATGGGAAGTTCCTTGGCCTGATCATTCATTGGAAATCCAAAGAAACAATACGTGACTTGTACGGTTTTAGTTGTAGAACCTGCTATGGAATGTGGCGGTAACCTGCTATTGAACATAGTTAGCTATAGTAGGCATACGATAATGGTCGTATGTTGGCTAAGATTTATATCTTTATTTTCGAAATGATTTGTCATACATTATGCACTAGTAATAATATCAAATGTTATTTTAAATGCGTATCAAGCATCTTTGACTATCATAAGGAGAAATCTCCTCCGATTCTGCGTTTGCATGTGTGTGTGTGCGGGAGGCCTTATGGTAGTCTCATTTTTAAAAGCATTGCGAATTGAATTTAAAAATATTCCTCTATTTTGATTTTAAAGTAAATAAACTGTTTTGAGTTCTCACACCAGTCACATGACTGACTTGGAGTTTATTGTTTTCCTTCCTAAACTCTGGGTGCCCACCAATTTCCACACGGGCAGTTAAGAGTTAGGTTTATCAGGATATTCTGGATATTCTGGAGTTGCTGGAGGCAAGCTGGTTGGCATGGCGTATTACTAGTTTATATAGTATTTCTTTTTCCGCTGCACTGTTTGTTGTTGTATGATGTTGTACACTCTGATGATATGATATGATATGATGTAATGAAATATGATGAAATGTAATAACTGTAGTTCTTTGTTTAAAGATTTTTCATTTATTATTATATGTTGTTCCGCTGCGAATTGTGAGATTCTGTTGTTGTTCTGTTGTTCCCTTTCTGCCCCGTTCTATTTGTCAAATTCTCTGTTTTCTAAAAATTGTCTATCTTCTTTTCCCTCTATTTTTCTTTTTCTCTCTTCTTTCTTTTCTTTCTTTTTTAAAACCCATAACATCTCGTGTTTTCGGCCTTCGATATTCGGCAGTCGATAAAGTGAGTGTCGATGTTGGATTTTCGAAAGTCGAAAATCTCAGAATGTTACAATAACACTCTCCATATGGTAGACAGTTATTGCTCATCGCTACTATAAGCACCCAAGGGGTTACATGCTCATAGTTTTTGAATATGGAATGACTTATTCGAGAGCTCCTTGTTAGGTTAATAACAAGTAGGTCAAACAGGTAATCTTAGTGTGACAACGTTGCATAATTCTCCTTACTTGAGAATACTTTGGATATTTCAATATGGATACTCCACATTGATTATGGTTAAATTGTGGCATGAAAGCCATCGTGACTATATTTGGTTCCAAGTTGAAGCTTTGGAAGTGAAGCGCTATTCAATAGAGAATTCTCCTCCTCGACTATATGAGGTTAGTATCTTTATTAACCATAGTCAACTCAAAGTCAAACTCTCCGATCAACGTAGAACGATTAATGATAAATGTTATTATTGAACGAATTATTTTTATGGACTAATCAAGTTGCACGTGGATAACATTTGAGTTTTGACAAATACTAAGTTTCATATATTCTAATGTGATATAGTGTTGACGAAGAGAACGTGTATAAATTATTGTCACTATTGTACTGCTTAAGATAATATAAAATTTGATTTTACTGAAAAGATCTATAAATGATGAAATCAGCCATCATCATACCATTAGCTGATGTAGCGTGTGAACGCTAACATTTAAATTGTTCAATATTAATCGCTGATTGAATTCACAATCTCGAGCCACACAGCCATATTTGTGAATTCTCCAAAAAATCACACGATTTATTTAGTATATAAAGTGATATAAAGTAATGAAATTAATTAATATTTAAGAAATATGAATTACTAATTCATTTGATGTTTTGGATGTTGTTAGTAATTATTTTAATGTGTGTATGAAAGTTATATATGCTAGTATGAATATATGATGTTAGTATTACATATAAACGGGCTTTAAATATAATTAATTACTTAATGGGTTTTTGGAAAACTAGTAATCGGTCAATGTAAGGGGCAAGTGATGGTCAGCCATACAAAGGAGAGAGGGGAGATTTGGCTTAATTGAGAATTAATTGAAAGTTTAAAAGGGAAGGTTTTAAGAAACAAAGGAAAGGTTTCCATTATAATATTCTCCCATTCATTCCTAGTTTAGTTTTCTTTTTCACCTTTTATGCTCATCCATGGACGTCGCCCCTATTCCTCTCAAGGCCTAAGATTTTTCTACCAAAATAAAATCAATGCAATTTACTTGATTCCGGCAAGATCGAGTGTTGATTTCAAGAGTCTAGGAAGCAATTCGCAAATCAAGATGTAATGAATAGCTATATCTAATGACGTAAACATTCTTCTCCTGATTTCATTATGTCATCCACCTTAATATATACGTGTGTGTGTGTTGCCAAATGTATATGTATGTGATTTTTAAATTATAGAAATTTGTTTGTAACATAGGTTTTAATTGTATATTTCTGCTATAACAAATGAATATGGTTTAGACATGTATACCGATGATTTTTGAATTTGATAATGATTTTTTAAGATTAGATTAAAATTTATTTAGATCGGGTTTAAAAGATTTTTTTTATCACAACTGTATATGTATACACACACATACATATATGCTTACATAAATACGTACGTACATACGTACACACACGCACACACATACATATACACATACATACGTACATACGTACATATATATAGGTATATAATTCATAAAAAGATTAATATACATTTAATATAAGTGTTATGTCAAGTTATGATACGTGTGTGTTTGAAACATTTTGTTTTTAACTTAATTCCTTGTTATCTATATAGTGCATTTTTTGTTTGATACATATTTAGTAAGGTTTCACATCAGTAGGAACATCTATATGAAATTTTTGAATAATTTTATTTGTTGGTTTATAAATTTTTATATAATATTTTAAATCTAAGAATTTTAATGTTAGACCATTTTGTTTATGGTTATTTAAGAAATCATATTCTCTTTTTATTCTAAATATTAGATCTTGTTTAATTAGGAGATTGTAAAGGAGGAAGGTATTAATTACTTTCCATTTTCTATCTAGTTGTTAAATCTTCACCAAAAATTTAAAATATCTAATTTAATATGTCGATTTACTTTAAACTATGTACATAAATAAATAGATGTCAATACATAATATATACATATAAATTCCTAAACTATATAATTGGGGCTATTGACATGCGCATACAAACCGTATCACATATCATAATATATTTAAACATATGTATATACTTAGGGATTTATATTCCTGGTATGCATATTAATTTACCCCATGCATATGCAAGAATAATATATATATATATATGTATATATAATAAATATTGTATTCATATGTATGTGTGTATAGTTATATCTATGCCTATATATATCCTTATATTATTGCGTCATTTTATGAATATACATATATATATATATATACATATTCAAATAAATATTAGTATATATTAATTAATATAATTAGTTAAATAAATACAAAATAATTTTTATATAAAATATGATTTTATTTAAAATAGATAGATTGGATCTAATGTTATTTAATAAATTTCATAGGCCTATTAAGATTCAAATAAGGAATTTTTTAAAATTTACACATTTCACCTACTGTGAAACAGTACACATTTCTTTGCTAATTAAGGCGTTTATGTTTGTTCGGTTACGCTTATTAATCCAACCATGGAGATGGTAGTATATCACATTTACTATTGCCTATTAATTACTCTTTGGTATCATGTTATATTGGATATAATCTTGGGTGCAGATGGTAGGTGACATGAGCTCAATACATTAGGTTGAGTCATGCTCACTAGAATCGAAGGTTAGGTATGACTTCTTATATTTATACCTTTTGCCATATTATATGTATACAACATTAATGTATACCATATTTTGAAGTGGTATTTACACATATAGAACTATCTTCTGTCTTGAGTTTTTTTAACAACCCTTGAACACTCTCATGAGTAGGTTGAGAGTTGGGACTAGATGAAGTAGCGCTTGGTAGTTATCTAGAGACGAGTAAGAGATTAGAGTGTCCTATTTTATATTGCATTAGTATTTATTTATGGCTATGTGTTTCTATCATATATATGTATCACTTTATCATTTCATAAAGATAATGTCAGGACCGGCTCCACGGCTAGGCTGAGCAGGTGGTCGCCTAAGACAATCCCTCTCGACAGGGGAAACAATCGAAGAAAAATATGTCTAATGTGAATATTAGACTTTAAACAAGTATGTGTTGATGACTTTTAATTTGCAAAGATTCATTAACTTGTTTGGTCATAAACTTTAGATACAATTAATGAGGTTGTGGATTTAATTCATATAGACAATAATTTTCCCTTTTCCCTACTTTTGTTGTTTATTTATGCTTTTCCTAGGGTAACTCATAGTGTGGAGCTGGCCCTGGATAATATTTCCTATAGTCTCTAATTTATGTTCAGACATTAACTAATACAAATTATGATCATTGTATTAGATATTTGGCATAGTATGGGGTATTCACTTGTGTGCTTTCAATCATATTACTATCTCGTTTTATTACTATATTTATTTATTATATTTTTCTTGTGCATTGTGATACTATATATGATCAACTTATGTGTTATATATTCGACGGGCCACTTTTATTGGTGCTTGACTCATGCATAGGCATATGTGGTTACTCTAGCTGGTTTTTGGGCATTGGTGACGAAGGTTCATGATACTACTTCTCTTTGATTTTCAAATATATTGTCTTAGACTTTCAGCTCTCAAAGGAATTTAAGTGCACTCTCAATGAACTTTCCTATTTCATCTTCCAAAATGAGAAAAAAATTCAATTAGATCGAACAATCAGCTAGCAACTTCCTTGTCTAGAGCTCTTCATTCTTGTCAAATTCCTTTATTCGTCATTGCACTACTAATTTTCCACATTTGGGATTTCACTACAACAAAATATCCTTTTTACAATGGGCAGTCCCTATTGTAATAGGAATTTTACAATGGGCCTGTATCTGTCGTATTATACGATGTTGTAATAGACTCAAAAGATTTTACAACATTTTAAAACCATTGTAAAATCCCTTTGTAGTAAATATTTTTGCAACGGTCGACAGCCGTTGCAGTAGGGTCTTTTACAACTAATTTTGCCAGTTGTAAGAGATTTAATTACAACTGTGTTCAACAGTTATAGTAGGTATTTTTTACAACTGTTTTTGCCCGTTGTTAAAAAAATGCAAAATTAAAAAAAATTAAAGCATTGGTGCACTGACAATTGCTAAAAAGCCAAAAGGAATTATACATTCACATTATTAATGAAGTCTTAATATAATTACAAATCATTATCGCTAAGAAGGAATACTAAACCAAAATTTCATTTATATTTTCATTTATATTCTGTAACGACCCATAAAATTCGATGTTTAAAATGAATTAAATTAATAAGATTTTTAATTTAAATTTAGAAAGAAATAAAAATCTTATAACTTATATGGGAGCGAATGTAGAAATTTGATGTATCAATTGTAATTAAAATCAACAATTTAAAGTTTATATTGCAATTAATTGAAATAGTGTAAATTGTCATACTTGGTTATAAGTTTAATATAAGAAACAATGAAAATTTAAGATTAATGATTTATGAACTTGCATAAAATTCCGATTATAGAAAATAATCTAAACGTATGTCTGATTTTAAATTGTACATAAGTAAATAAATGGATTGAGAATATAAATCATAATTTATGTATATATTTGGCAAAGATATATTAAATGGAAACATGATAGTAAATAACAAAGGAGTTAGAAATTTGAATAAAGTCAATAATTAATGAATTGAATGAAAGGCCAATAAATGAAAATAAATGGAAACTTTGATTTGTGAATAATAAAAGCTTATTAACGTGACTAGAAGTTAGCGTAACGATTTTGCATGTTACCTATTTGGGTAGAGTGTTAATTTACAATTGGGAAACAGCTACAACAATTATAAATTAATATTACGTTAATGCTAATTAAGATAATAGTTGTAAATAATGTTAAGGTTATTCATATTTGACAATTTGTTGTATTATAAGGAATGGGAATAAAATTTATCAAAATACTGGAAAACAATTAAATTTAGATGAAATTAATTGTCTCATTTATGTGGGTGAGAACTGTAATTGAAAAGTGGAAAGGTAATAAGCGACGGTAATGAATATTTATTTAATAAGTTAATATAAAAGAATGAAACGACTGTTTAGGTAAAAATTGATTGTAAATAGGAATATTTGGAAATAAACTGAATATATGAAAACAAAATGTGAGCATTGAATTAAATTAATGAATTCAAATTATAATAAATGGTCATTGAAAAATCAGTGTTCTGCAAGTAATTATAATATTGTTATTGATAATAATTCAATAAATATTAATATAGTAACGGAAGTGTGAATGAAAACTTAATAGAAAAATAAATTTATTTTAAGGAAACAAGAGATATATTTACAAATTGATGAATTAGTATAAATTTAATGGTAATTGGATAAAATCATTATCATATGAGTCATTGCAACATTTGTTGTAAACTATAAACCTATAAATGTGATATAGGGAAAATAGTGACCGTTATTATTTGTTAGCAGTTTACTTAGGCTATTAAGCTGTGAGTGGGAATCAATTGAAATTTAAAATGAAACTTGGTATTACAATTATGAGTTTAAGAAAATAATTACAAGATATAAATGTTATAAGTTGCATAGAAATGTTGGGTATTTTGTGAAGTAATAAATGATGTAATTTGTGGTAATATGTGGTAATAATGTAAATTTACGTAATAAGTGGTAATGATGTAAATTTAAATTTAAGTATTACGTTAATGTAAGTTTAGGTAATATGTGGAAATAATGTACATTTAGGTAGTATGTGGTAATAATGTAAATTTAAAATTAGGTATTACGTTAATGTAAATTTAGGTAATATGCGGTAAGAATGTAAATTTTATTCATAGAGTGCTAATGGATTTAATAAAAAGAATGAAATCAAGATGAATAAATAAATTAAGAGTATAAATTTTAATAAATGTGTGCATTGATTTATAGTGGGATTTAAAAGGCAATTAATAATTTAAAGGTTGATTTATTAAGAAAACAACGTGTAATAGATGGAAATGGAATAAGTGTAGTATAATTAGAGTTGTTGAATTAACTTACAAATGTTACAAAATGTATAATGGTAACAATTGGTACAAATATTACAAATAATTATTTTGAAACTTAATCAACTGAAATGAATGTAATTGAAAATTTCTAATTAATAGGAGAGAGAATACTAAATGTAAATTAATAGAGGTAACTAAAAGCAGCTTATGTTTTGTGAAAATATAAGAAAAGTTTTGATTCAATGAAAAAAAAAACATTTGCATCAAATAAAATGAAGGTTTCATCTGTGAACATTGGTTTAATTTCATTAAAATAAAGAATAGAAAGATTGATTTTAAAGAAAGAAATATATGTTTATTTGAACTGTGTTTTAGCTCACAGACTGATTACAAGAATAGGAAAATAATCTATTTATTACTCTTGTGTATAAACAATAAATTTATAAACGTGTTTAAATAAACAATTATTCTATTTTCTTTTATCCATTTTAGTTGTCTGTTTTAAAATTTAACTTTGTAAGTAACTGCAATTAATGTAATTCAAATGTTCAATTAAAAGGAAAGGAAACGTTGATTGCAATTAATAGATTTAATAAAAGAAATGCACGTTTTGTGTTAAACAAAAAGGGTGTTTTAATGGTAATAAGAGATCATTTTGGGAAAAACAAATCAAATGTTTTCATTTTTAAGGTAAGAATAAAAATTTATTATGCGTAGACAAAAAACCTAAATGCGTAGAAATTCGAATATTACTTGAGTTAATGAAGTTAATTTGGTTACGTTCCAAAAAAAATTGAATTTCAAAATCTTTTATTATTAATTGTTTCACGAACGTTTTAAAATAGTTACCTTACTATTAATACTTGATCCGTTTATTTCTCCATCTGTTTAATACCTGATAACTTTTAGGTTTTATTTAATTCTTGCCACCTCATTTTCACGTATACAAAATTCTACTTTCGTTTGCAAACTTTTCCATTCCTACGTACATTTCCTTATGTATTAATAGCTGAAGCTTTAATAACAAAACGTGACATTTATTTTTGTCCCTAAACATTCATTTCCTAATTATAAATAACCTACATCTTATTTCTTCTTTCTCCTAACACCTCATATTCAAAAGCTCTTATTATTGCAAATCCAAAAGCATTCTTTTATAAAAATAATTTTTTTTTTCATTTTCGTACACTTCCTGTCCTCATCTTAGTTGTTCTTCAATCTTTTCCTGAAGCCTCATCTTGAGAAAACGTAAGTATTAAAATTTGTTTGTTTATATATATTTTTAACGCGTACTAATTTTTATTTTAATAATATTTCTTGTAACATGAATATCTTTTGCATATAAACTTTGATTCATGCGTGATTTCTTCTGTTGGATTCAAATTTATATTTCGGACAACATGAAATTGATTTAGTTGAATTTGGAGATTGTTGAGTTTTGCGCTTCTGTTTGGATTTTATGGGCTAAAATCAAAGGTGAGTGTTTTAACCCACTCACAACTTCTAGAATTTCTTATGTTTGTTAAATTGATATATGATGTGATTTAAAATTAATTTATGGTTGTTTGGCATATTTTTATCATCATCTCAGTTAATTTCATTTATTTAAAAATAAATTGCTATTTAATTTATTCATTGCATTTAAACTGCCAGTTAAATTTGTTAATTAATTATTCATTGCATATAAACTGCCACTTAACAGTTATTTAATTTATTAATGAATTAAACTGCTATTTAATACCTGTTGTTTATTTTCCGTTCCATGTTGATGCTATTGTTGAATTTGATGATGATTGCGATAAATGGTTGATGGTTGATATTGGATTAATGGATGTTATATTTTATATTGTTATAAACTGCAAATTATTATGCATTTTCATCTCATTCGGGATTGCGGTTTGAAATGATATATAACCGCAATTTTTATTTTTAAATTGCGGATTAAAATGATAAATATCCGTATCACTTGACCATGGGGTAGAAAATTATATACAGGCACCGCGGTCTACATATAGAAATATTTTGAAGTGATTTCCTATGGTTTTGGAAAGGAATATACAGTTTATTAAATACAAATTTTGATGTGATATAAATATTATTTTATATATATATAGTTAAATTCTTGAATTTAAGCTATGTACAAAATTTGTTTAATAAAATGAGTTAAATAATGGAGTTTAATGGTTTATATTATATGGGTAAGTACCTATTTAAGGTATTATATATATAGAATTTAAATGACTTAAGTGAAATTTAAGTTGGAAGATAAATAATGACATTTTTTTAAAATAAATTATTTAAGATTTGTACTTGAACAAATTTGATTTGGAATTTAGATATAAGTTGAGTATTAAAGGGTATGATGCTTATAACCTAATTTGGTTAAAGGGTTTTAGACGAATATAAAGTTGAGATAAATGAATATATCAAGTTAAATAAAAATTTAAAGAATATCCAGTTGTTTGAAGTTAAAAGTTTTACTTAAATTTTATTGGATTTATTGAGTAACCATTTCAAATCTAAATAATAGTAATTGAATTTGATATTTATGGTATTATCAAATAATTAGTTTTGAAATGGTGGAACAATTAAAGCTTTGAAATATATGAATTTAAATGGTTTATTTGGAGTTTTAAATCGGTATTTGGAATTTATTGTGAGATTAAAGAACCTATTTTTATATAAAGTAATATAATAATTAAACCATTAACTATTAAAAGTTATGTTTCAAAGCTATGGGTTTCAAGGTATATAGATTTGAAAGTGCTACGATTATGGGAAAAGGTTATATTTTGAAATAAAATGATATCATTTTGATTTGGGTCTTTAAATAGAAATGATATCGTATTTATATGGTTTTGGAATGGATATTTTATTCTGGTTTTAAAGTATAAACTATTTTGAAAAGACCACGGTGTTATAATAACATTTGGTTGTTGAAGATACCGGGATCGGAAGTTTTCATACTCTCTGTCAACTCCGAAAACCATTTTAACAACCGTGTACGCGGTGGAGATTCCAGAATGAAGTAGGATGGTGGCGGCGTTTCCTTTGAGGTAAATACGTGGATCCAACTCCCGTGAGTTGGCATGAGGTGGCTAAAATAGGAGCGATTGACGGGTTAATTGAGGTAGCACCTTTGATCGGACACATCCCTTCGATATTCTACTTTGACTTTTGGATTGATTCGGTGGCCACTTTTGATTTCTTTGATTTGGGGGTGTTGTTCGAGGTGGGCGGTAGTAGCAGCCACGCGTTACCACCGACCCAGAAGCGTAATTGGTATATCTGCCCTGGCATTGCCTAGTTGTGTCGTGTCACCTACCCTATCGCGCCTTGTACGACTTTGGTTTTCTCCTTTGCCCGTGGAGTATTTAGGGTAGTCTCCCGATCTGGAGATGCGCTGATACTGGATGGACTACTGGAACAATTACTGTGTTAAGGGGAATATTAGATCACTCCTTAACGCTATTTAAAATAAGTTTATTTTACAATTATACACTATTATAATAGCGAAATATTACTACATAGTAAATAGTTCAACGGATCATTAGGAGATGTAAATCCCGAGCATCTCTTGAGTTACTGCACTCATATTTTCTTCTATTGATTAAACTTACATAAGATCTTTTAGTTCTGACTCGAGTGTTTTGTGTTTTCAATTCGCTCGGGTCAGTCCGAGCATTTCAGGATCGAAGACTTTATTTTTGGAGGACGAAGACGAAGATTTCATTATTATTACTATATTATATTGTTCCTCTACACACTGTATGTAACATCCCGCCTTTTCGCACGCTTCAAATCGACACACATGCCGATTCAAACCATACGGAAGGGCGGATTGTTATGGGGTAAATAAGAAAAACAGAGAAGAAATAAACAAAATAGAATCTCACAGCGGAAGGATAAAATATAATAATAAAATATACAGTTTATAAAACTGTTTACAAACATTTATATAATACATATCAGAGTTACACATACCAATAACAATGCAGCGGAATTAAATGGTGTAGTGGAATAATATAGTAGATACTAGTAATACAAATCTTCGTCTTCGTCCTCCAGAGCTAAATCCTCAAATCCTGAAACGCTCGGACTGACCCGAGCGAATTGAAAAGACAAAACACTCGAGTCAGAACTAAAAGATCTTATGTGAGTTAAATCAACATGAGTAAATATGAGTGCAGTAACTCAAGAGATGCTCGGGATTTACATCTCCTAAGAATCCGTTAGACTATTTACTATGTAGTATATTGCGCTATTATAATAGTGTCTAATTGTAAAATAAACTTACTTTTTAATAGCGTTAAGGGGTTACCCATATAGCCCTTAACACAGAATATATATTCCTATAGTCTATACAGTACCGTAATCTCCCCCGTACTGGGCGTCGTCAGAGGGCACTCCATAGGTATGGTACAAAACAAAACTCGTAGTAAAGGCTCGGTATGGTAGGTGACACGGCACAACTAGGCAATGCCAGGGTAGATATACCAATTGCTATCCGGGCTGGTGGAAACGCGTAGCCGCAGCTACCGCCCACCTCGAACAAACTCCCCCAAAATCAAAAATAGAAGTGGCCACTGAATCAATCCAAAGTCAAAGTATAATATCGAAGAGGAGCGTCCGATCAGAGGTATGACCTCATTGGCCCGAGAATCACTCCTGTTTTAGCCACCTTATGCCAACTCACGGGAGTCGGGTCCACGTATTTACCTTACAGGAAACGTCGCCACCACCTACTTCATTCTAGAATCTCCACCGCGTACACGGTTAGTCAAAGTGGTTTTCGGTATCAACAGAGAGTATCTCCATATCCGATCCCGGTCTCTTTGCCAACTCATCGTTATTATAACACCACGGTCATTTAAAAATAGTTTATACTTTAAAACCAGAATAAAATTTTCCATTTCAAAACTATGAATACGATATCAATTTAAACCCAAAACAATATGATATCATTTTATCTCAAATATAATTCTTTTCCAAAATCATGCTGGTTTAAAATTTAAAATATCTGGAAACCAAATATTTGAAATATACTTTCAAAGCATAATATTTCGAAATTCAAAATTTTAAAACCATAACTTCTAAAACTTGAATGGTTTGGATATTCAACGAATGTAAAATAAATGGTTTAACTTTAAAGTTACTTTGTAAAGAAAAATAATTTCCATGGCTTTTCAAATATATTTCTTTATTTAAAGTTTAAACCATAATTTAAATATCACTTCAAGTTCCAAAAACCCCTTCAGTTTCTATATATATATATATATATATATATATATCCATTTGGAGTATTAATATTTCAAAACTAAAGTTGGATTTTCTTCTTTCAACAATTAATATTCTGTTATTTAGTCTTGAATATTCATATAAATTCCATAAATAAAACTCCAATTTCTAGCAATTAAATATTTTCTCAAATTTACTTTATACTAGAATTTTCATTTTTAATTCATCTTGGAAAATCCAGTTATAAATATCATACCTTAAAATTTCCAAACTTAAACATATAAGATAAATTTCCAAATTCCATTTTCTCAAATTTTCATTTTTATTCAACAGGATTATACACAACTTAATTTTCAAATTTTTAACTTCATATGTATATATATCGAAGAATAATATTTTATAAAATATAAAAAACAAATTTTTATAAACCGTATCCCATCCAAACCATAGAAATCACTTTAAAATAATTTATATATAGACCACGGTGCCTGTATATAATTTTCTATCCTATGGTCAAGTGATACGGATATTTATCATTTCAATCCGCAATTTAAAAATAAAATTTTGCGGTTGTATATCATTTCAAACCACAATCCCGAATGAAACGAAAAATGCATGATAACTTGTAGTTTAATGATATAAAATAAAACATACATTCATTAACATCATCCATCATCCAAATCACAATCATCATCCAATAATAATTCAATATCAATATATATCTGACAATATATATCAGGTAATAACTGGCGGTTATATTCAAAAATAAATTTAATCAACTATTAAACTAACAGTTTATATTTAGTAATAAATTTTATAACTTTTTACTAACAGTTCCTATGCAAATAAATAAATTCTAACTGTCAATTAATATGCAATAAATAAAATAAATTAACAGTTAAATTAAATAACGCGATTTAGCAAATATGATCAACAAAACATGCCAAACAGTTATAAATAAATTTCTACTCATATCTAAAATAAATTTAACAAACATAAAAACTTTTAGAAGTTGTGAGTGGGTTAAAACACTCACCTTTTTGAATTTAAATTGGATTCAAATCCAATTTAAACCCAAAATTTTGACGGTCTCCAAATTGGTCCAAACCAGCGTCAACAGATCCGGAATTTAATTACGATCCTAACAAAAGAAATTTCGCGTGAAACGGATATCGTATGACGAAGTTACACATGTTGATTCGTTTGAGAAACAAAATTAAATTAAATTAAATTAAACAAACAACTCACCAACAAAACTTTCCACATCACCACGTTAGTTACAGCCGCACACGTGCTTCCTCACGCAACGAAACCCTAATTCATCTCTCCAGATCGTGTAACCCAGATGGCCGCCGACCCCTTGTCACCGAAACCAACTCCAACGCCTCCACCATCCTACGATCTGATAACTCCATCCCCTCAACCTTGCTGAGCCAACCCCCTGGCACCATCGTGCCACGTGCGTGACCCCCTGGCCGAGCTCGAAACCGTGACTTCAATGGCCAATTTTTTTCCGATCTCGATGACTTTAACGCAAAGGAAACCGTTGGATCGTCAAGTCTCGACCTCCTCTACGCTCTCAGATAACCCGATCGATGAATGGTGGCCGATCCGTCGTTGAAAACGATATCCCACAATGGATGGACGAAAACAAAACATTGATTTTAGGGCGACCAAAAATTCGAATCAAAAAACGAATTGTACCATCAGATTACGTATTCCGAGAGCTTTAACATATAAATTTTTGGAATTTTTCTGGAGAGTTTGAATTTTCATTTAAAATTTGAATAGAATCGGATCTGACATTTGCATCCATTTGAGGAGGAGAAGGAGTTGAAGAAAAGAACGTACAGCAAAAGAGAATAGAATAGAAAGGAGGATAGGGTTTATCACAGCATATTTATAGACAAATTGTAGTAGGCTAGGTGGGCACGTATTACGAACGTGCTAAACGGTAGTTGGCCCAAAAAGCCCGTTCTGACCCCGGAACGAAATCTATTAAACCCATATATCCAAATAGGTATTTTAAAATATTCTAAGTGCGATGGAAAAAGTTTCATGTCCAAATTCGATCATATGAAGAAGTTATGCTGAAAACAAAATTTCCAAATTGATTTCAAACTGATTTAAATTAAATCGATTTCAAGGCGTTTCGCGTCCGTACAATCAAACGACAGGTCCGATCGATACAAAACTTGAAACCCTACAATAATTCACTGATACGGATCCGATGAAACTGGTTTCGTCGAAATCTGAGTCCGTGGCCAAAATGGCTATTTTTATATTAATTAAATAAATTATAAAATCCAATTTTATACTTAAATTCTAAAATTGACCAAATTTTACCGCTTATATATTTCTTAATCAATTTTAATGGTTTAACAAGTTTAGATGTGAATTAAAAGTTGATAAGTCTATAAATTTTAGTGTTAAATTTCTCCACTTTCTTATATTTAGAAATTATAAATTAAATTCTCAAAAGCCCATTTATTAGATTTTCAACTTTTATATTCTCACCTTTTCCGAAATAAGGCTGCCACTAACATTGGTTCATGATTTCACATTATTATCCTCAAAGTCCATTTAAATTTCAATAACGAAAAATTTAACCGTTAAATTCCTTTTTATTATGCAATAAATGCAATGGTTGAATTTGATACTCTAATTAAGTTTATAAATCCTGCTTCCTATACTTTAAAACAACCCATGGCCCTATTATAAATAGAATTAGCATAAATTTTGTCTTATAAAATTAACCCTCTACAAATACAAACAAAAATCTACGCTAACTGCACCATTTAAATCAATTAATTGTAATTGAGTCTACATTAAATGTTATAAATTATAAATTGGAACCTCCATAAATTTGTTTATAGATTTAAAATCTTCCTATTCGATAAATAGGCATTTATGGGTATAAATAACATTGAGTTATGATATAATTTATTAGTGCACGCTTTATTTCTTAAAAATTCCCCTTTATTAACTAGAACACATTAACAAAACAAAATAAATAATTTTAGATTTATTTCAATCTATTGACCTTCTCAACTTAATATACTCAATAATGGTTAACCTAAATAATTGTTACCCTTTCAAATTCAAATTCACTTACAACCATCATTAACAACAATGTTGCCATAGATTTAGATTTAATTAAATAAATTAGATGAATGGGTAAAACTTTGTAATTATCCCAAATGCCAAATATAATTATGCATTAATTTACTACTTATTATTATGAATTCATTTATTAATTTACTAGTTGCCTTTGTCATCTTATTTCCTATTTACTACCAAACTTACTACTTAGTTATAGTTTATCAATATATACATACCTAGGCAAATCAAGATCTTGTTCTTTCTGTTATTTCAATTAAATCGGGTATGCGCAAATAAATTGTTAATTAACTTATTCCTACAAAATTATTTACATACATTCAGTTCCAAATTTTATAGAATTAAGTTCTAATTACTTACCACTTACTCCATCAATTATATATTCTATCCAAACATGCATTTAAATCTTTTTATTTTATTTTAAATAAATTTATTCAATGTTGACATCCACTAAATAAAATTTACTTTCATTTATATAGTTGCAATTCAATTCAGTTATTATTTCATAAATACTATTTCCGATTTATATCTTCCAGTATTAATCAACAAATTATAACTTATAACCACAAACGCCAATTTACGTTATTTCAATCTATTGCCATATAAACATTTAAATTGTTAACCTTTAATTACAGTTACTATATCTAATTCCTACATTTACTCAAATAAAATCTTAAGACTTTTATTTCATTCTAAATTAGATTAGATATCATATTAAATTAACTCATTTAATATCATCGAATTTAACGGGTCGTTACACTCTCCCCCACTCAAAACTTTTCGTCCCCGAAAAGGAAAAAGAAGGGAGAAGGAAGAATAAAACAGTACATCTTATTTCAAATATTAACTTATAAACAATAATTTACTAAATTAATTTCCTTAAATGAAATATACCCGTTTTATAATCATTATATTCTTTTATACTTAAATAATTAAAGTTGGAAAACATTTTCAACAAAATTCTAAGTCCAAAATTTACGGAAAATTTTGGCAGAGTCTCCTTTGTACGGAGAGGTTTGGGAGAAAAATATAATATCAAAATATAACAAATATATTACATATATTATCCAAAATAAAATATCCCATCACGGGAAAAATTATATAAAATAGCGCTACAAAACGTAATCCGAAAACGTACCTATTTGTCGGGCAATTACGCTTATTAATATGGAACCAAAAGCAGTAGCAATTGCTTCCATGCCTGCATTTCACTTATAAAAATCCAAAGGTTTAACAATTTAAATAAAGTGAAATATTTAAGTGGTTTCAATCACTAATATCCAATCAGTACAACAACCATTAGTTTCAACAAACAGCATACACAACAAAACAAAACAACCATTCAGTCAAACAAGCAAATAGTTGTTCGGGTTCAAAACTTGAAATGGTACGGAATGAAAAATAACTATCAAGTGCATCATTTACTCAACAGTCATAGATGGAACAAAATAGATTATTTATTCATCCAACAACTTCAAATTTCCTTACCCGACCAACCATAAATCAAACAATAACAATTCAATCAACAAGTCAATTAACTCATTATAAATTCACTACATACTTTAGTTGTTTGATTTCCTTTCTTTTATTCAAACCACATAAATTTTCCTTTTATAATTTACACTTATTTCTAACAAACTTTATATTTTATTTTCTCATTCAGTGGTTGTTTCTTTATTTCTACTTATTACTTACCATTATTCATTTTTATTTTATTTAGGTTATGTAAATTTCTTTTATTTGTATTACATTTAATGCACTTCTCAAATTCAATCATTTATTAAATGCTTACATTCTATTACATTTAATTATAGTAACCCCTTTTAATTTTACTTAAATTCTTAACCTTATAACCTCCATTCTTATAAAGGATTTTATTAATTTATTACCTAGGGTTTACAGTCATTTTTTTTTATATTAACCTAGTAGCATTTAAATCATACTTAAGTTAATAACCCTACACATCCATCCTTATTTATTAAAGAATTTCATTTTATTTACTTAAGTTTAAATCACCTATTAATAATACTTACCTTTAATTTTAGTAAAATTTCAATTATACTTAAGTTTATACCATTAAATTCTTATTTATAATAGCAATTCATTTAATACTTCATTATTTCCAAAACTTCTACTTGTATAATATTCTATTCCAATCCCTTATTTAACATTTCAACTTTTCATATTGGGTAAGTTATTTATGTTAAAGAAAATGCAAAAGAACTTATACAAGTTTTATCTCATCTTTTAATCAAATTATATGTTCAACAATACTACTTTTTGTCTCATATGTTAAAAATTTCAAATTTCTCTTTATAAACTTGCATTAATTTCCTTACCTAAATTAGAGGTTTCAATTCATTAATTTCTTACCTTTTTCTTTCACTAAAATAATTTAAACAATTAATTAATGGAAATTTAATAATTTAATACCGGGTCAAATTTCAAATTATTTTAAAAATAATAGATAAATAATTTCTTACAACTTTTATATCTCAATTATATTTTAAACAGTTAAAATTTAGATAATTTCAAAATAAATCTGCAGTAGAATTTACTACAGTGGTCTTTCTCCTTCAAAACTCGAAAATGAAAGTCGATGATGCGGCCGCCATCACCGAGGTTATTTTCCAGTGACAGAGAGGAAAGTACAAAGCTTATTTCTCCATAATCTTCTTTAAAACCATTCTTCCGAATTATACTAAATATTTATATAAGAAATACTTATAAACAAAATTATTATATTTCATAAATCCTTTGAAAGCAAATTTTCAAAAATCCCGGACTTAAGTTCTAAAATTTACAAATTTCATTGATTCTAATTTCAATCTTATTTTACCTATTATTTAAAAAATTTATTCCTAACAACCAATCTATTGCAACCAAATATAGATATCATTTGAAAATTTTATTTTATATATAGAAAATATAATAGGCAAAGTTATTTCACCTATATTAAAACAGATATTATGTCGGTCTGTCCTATTAAGTGTTTAGAAATCCCTATTGATGTCATAGCGTCCTATGCACCAACCAGAATTTATAAATACAAAACGGAACAGATTAACACAATATCAAAATCTTTTTATAACACTAACAAATACGCTCTCTCATATATATATACATATATATATATATATATATGTATATACTCAGTGACTCCCATAGGGTATTACTACCCTATTAACAAAGAGTCAAACCCCACAAAGCCAAGGTTTATCGCTAAACCAAAGCTCTGATACCAACTGTAACATCCCGCCTTTTCGCGACACACATGCCGATTCAAACCATACGGAAGGGCGGATTGTTATGGGGTAAATAAGAAAAACAGAGAAGAAATAAACAAAATAGAATCTCACAGCGGAAGAATAAAATATAATAATAAAATATACAGTTTATAAAACTGTTTACAAACATTTATATAATACATATCAGAGTTACACATACCAATAACAATGCAGCGGAATTAAATGGTGTAGTGGAATAATATAGTAGATACTAGTAATACAAATCTTCGTCTTCGTCCTCCAGAGCTAAATCCTCAAATCCTGAAACGCTCGGACTGACCCGAGCGAATTGAAAAGACAAAACACTCGAGTCAGAACTAAAAGATCTTATGTGAGTTAATCAACAGGAGTAAATTTGAGTGCAGTAACTCAAGAGATGCTCGGGATTTACATCTTCTAAGGATCCGTTAAACTATTTACTATGTAGTATATTGCGCTATTATAATAGTGTCTAATTATAAAATAAACTTACCTTTTAATAGCGTTAAGGGGTTACCCATATATCCCTTAACACAGAATATATATTACCATAGTCTATACAGTACCGTAATCTCCCCCGTACTGGGCGTCGTCAGAGGGCACTCCATAGGTATGGTACAAAACAAAACTCGTAGTAAAGGCTCGGTATGGTAGGTGACACGGCACAACTAGGCAATGCCAGGGTAGATATACCAATTGCTATCCGGGCTGGTGGAAACGCGTAGCCGCAGTTACCGCCCACCTCGAGCAAACTCCCCCAAAATCAAAAATAGAAGTGGCCACTGAATCAATCCAAAGTCAAAGTATAATATCGAAGAGGAGCGTCCGATCAGAGGTATGACCTCATTGGCCCGAGAATCACTCCTGTTTTAGCCACCTTATGCCAACTCACAGGAGTCGGGTCGTATTTACCTTACAGGAAACGTCGCCACCACCTACTTCATTCTGGAATCTCCACCGCGTACACGGTTAGTCAAAGTGGTTTTCGGTATCGACAGAGAGTATGTCCATATCTGATCCCGGTCTCTTTGCCAACCCATCATTATTATAACACCGCGGTCATTTAAAAATAGTTTATACTTTAAAACCAGAATAAAATTTTCCATTTCAAAACTATGAATACAATATCAATTTAAACCCAAAACAATATGATATCATTTTATCTCAAATATAATTCTTTTCCAAAATCATGCTGGTTTAAAATTTAAAATATCTGGAAACCAAATATTTGAAATATACTTTCAAAGCATAATATTTCGAAACTTAAAATTTTAAAACCATAACTTCTAAAACTTGAATGGTTTGGATATTCAATGAATGTAAAATAAATGGTTTAACTTTAAAGTTACTTTGTAAAGAAAAATAATTTCCATGGCTTTTCAAATATATTTCTTTATTTAAAGTTTAAACCATAATTTAAATATCACTTCAAGTTCCAAAAACCCCTTCAATTTCTATATATATATCCATTTGGAGTATTAATATTTCAAAACTGTTTGCGCAAAAAATGGGCAAACACCTCCAAGTCGTGTGATTTAGTTGATTTTATGTGATTCTTAATGATGTAGATGAGTTATGTAAATATGAAAAAAGAAGGGGCTGAAATGTAAAAGACACGCTGATTTATAGTGGTTCGGCCAGAACGTGCCTACGTCCACTTTATATGTTATTATCTTCTTTGTTTCAGATTACAAGTACAATGCTTTGTGTACAAGTATATGAAAGTAGTTTGAAAGTTCCTTCCGTGCTTGAGCTCTCAAACTTGTCTCCCATTGTTGTACCCCTGCTCCTCTATTTATAGAGTGAGGCTGGGGGCAGGGGTTCTGAATGTATATAGCTGCTGGTGGGCCCGGGCTGAAGCAATCTGGCCTGGTAGTTATCTGGTTCGGCGAGGCCTCATTCGGCATGGAGCTTGGACCGGTGGTAGGTGTGGACCGGTGGTAGGTGTGGACCGGTAGTGAGTATGGTTCGGTGTTAGATGGTGTGGGCTTTGGACCGGCAATGGCCTCGTCCGGTAGTAGTGGGGGATGTGTGGATCGGTAGTATGATTGGTTCGGCCATGATGGGAATGGGTTTGGTTCGGCCTTGATGGAGATGTGTTTGGTCCGGTGGTCGAATGGGAATGCCGAATGAGCTTGTATATTGCGAACGCCGGATGGACTTCTATGCTTGCATTGAGCCTTGTGTTTGTCGAACGTAGTGGGGGTTGTGAGCCCGGGTGAAACTGTGATTCCTTGGTCTCGAGATCTTCTGGGTGAGAATTCGCCCAACATTTGCCCCCCAAAGTGGGGCACGTGCTTGCATGTGTCGCGCTTTGTTTCCCTGCGGTAGGAAGGCTTGTTTTGTAATGCCATGGGCTGGATGTTCGTATTCTGTTGATGTCCTGCAAAGGAATTTACAGTTTTAGTGTGATTTCAAATAACGATCGCTCGGGATCGAAATTTTTGAGATAGAGCGAATCGTGCCGTTCGGGGCGAGAGGGTGTGCCCCGAAGGGGGTTTAGCATTATCGATGCCAGGTTCACGTTAGAGTGGGTCCCTGGATCGTTTGTCAAGGTGGTTTATCGCCAGCTCAGAGCATGCCTAGGGATCGTTCGCAACCCCGTACATGTGTAAGTAGCTTAGCCATTTCATAAGAATCAAATATCCATTTAATTGATGAGCTTAAAAAGGATGTCAAAGTGCAAATTCTCACGACGATAGGGTTAATAGCCATTCAGAGCGTGCCTATGGACCGTTCGTGGTTGCGTACACGTGCAAATGATTAACCCACGTTGGTGAGAGATTTACGACTCATTCATTGTTATCATATTCTCTACTTTATCAGTAGGTCCTAGAGTTCGGTACTTATCTGAGTGAGGTGCTTTACATGCCCCCTGTTTCTGGTTTTCGCTGGTGGAGACAGCTTCATTCGGTTTTTGGTTGGTCCGGTATGGATAATTTCATTCGGTATTTTGTTGGTCCGGTATATGTTGGTCCGGTGGGCCGGACCAGTTGGTTCGGCAGATCTGAGCGCGCCTATATATAGAGCTACGCCCCTTTAGTTTTTTCCTTACCGAACCAGAGAGCCGAATCAACTGACCACCGAACCAAATCTTCTGCCGAACCAAGCTTCTTCCGAATCAGGTACATCCTTTTTTGCCGAATGGGTTTGATTGCCGAATACATATGAAAGATTTCAAATGCCGAATGAACTTGAGACATCAGTGCCGAATGAACTTTTGTCATAAGTGCCGAATCAACTTTAGACATCATCGCCGAATGAACCTTCGTCATAAGTGCCGAATGAACTTTAGATATCATCGCCGAATGAACATAGGACCCTAGTACCGAACGGCCTTGAATCCCAGTGCTGAATGACTTTTGTATTCGGACTTTGAGTGGAACTCCAGACTTATGCATGCTTGCTTGTATTCTTTTTCTAACATCATGTTTTTCACTTTTGTGTATGCAGATAAATGTCTCGCAAGGCGGAAACACGATCAGACAGACGGAAATCCAAAGATAGAGGCGAGTCTTCCTCCGTGCCCCCAGCCCAATCAGGATCTAGGCAGCATCGACCTGTTCCGAGGTCGTTAGTGGACGGATATGGTCCACAGGAACTTCTGGTTTCCCCTCCCGATTGCTTTCCTAGCTCCCTAAAGGAGGAGCAACTTGATGTCATCTCTCGTTCATTTGGGATAGACAGGGCTCTTATGCTGCTGCCGGGAGATGGGGTGATGCCGTATAATCCCCCCGAAGGTTACTTCGCTTACAGCAGGTACCATTGCATGTGTGGTGCTATCCCTCCTATCAATGCCTGGATAGTCAGCTTTACCACATATTTGAAAGTGGCTCCATTCCAGCTTCAGCCGAACTCCTATGCCATTCTGGTAAGCCTCTTCGTCATCTTCCAGAGGAGATACGGGCGCCCTCCTTCTAACCGGGAAATTCGGTATTTGTATAACCTGAGGGGCTACAAGAAGGGGTCTCCGTATATTAGTCTGGAAGCGGCCGTGCCCTTCAAACCGGTCTTGCACTTATATTCAAAGTTCACCATGTTCAAGAAGGAATGGTTCTTCGTCAAGGACGATTCTGTTTCCTTCCGCCTTTTCACTTCCGGCTGTAAGATTAATTTCATTTATATTTTCCATGTTCTGACTGTAGTGCTTCTTCTGACACGCTTCTATTTCTTGCTAGCGACAGGTGGCATTGCTGTCGTGGAAGATGATTCTTTGGCGCGGATGGCTGCTGGAATAAATGCCATTCCTGCGCGGGACAGGTCGGCTTCGTTCCTGATCAGGAACGCTACCCTCCTGGAGTACAATTTGATCCAGCCGCACCAGTCCGTCGTCAAGCAGAGGGACACGGCTGAGGAGAAGGCTGCTAAAGCTAAGGAGGGGGTCACGGTGAAGAGTGGCAAGAGAAAACCCTTTGCACAGCATCCCGTCGCGGGGGCCAAGAAGCTTAAAGAATCGGAGGGCCCCTCTCCCAGTACTTGCCCGATCATTCCGGAGGAGGAAGGTGTGGAAGAGGGCGAAGGAGGCGATATGGAAGGAGAGTCGGAAGGCGGAGGAGATGGAGATGGTCAGGGTGGTAGTGGTGCTGGTGCCTTAACTTCTGGGCAAGACTCTGAGCTGGATGAGGCCCTCCGCCAGGCCTTCGGGGAATCGGAAGGGGAATCGGGAGCGGAGAAGGCGAAGGAGACTGGCAAGGTCGGGGCTGGTGCCGATCTATCCCCCAGGGGTTCCTCAGCGAGGGTGACTTCGACGGTGCAAGGTGAACTTTTGTCCTCTGTCGATTCCAATTTCGATAAGGACTTAGAAATATTTTATGGTTCACTCCCGTCCTGGAATGAGATTCAGGACTTATTGCAGTACCCCACTCCTCCGCAGGGTTTGTATAATAGACGTGCCTTCACACTTTTCTTCCTTTTTACTTAACATGTCTCCTGAATTGTGGACCATTGTATGTTCGTAACACTTGTTCTTTATTCCAGGGGCAGACCAGGTGGTTAAAATGTCAGACGTTCGACACCGCCTCGAACAGTTCAAGTTGATGAGAGCTTCTGCGAAGCCTCCCACTGGTCGTACTGGGGACGTGGTCAAATACCGTCCTCTTCTCGGGGTCATCGAATAGGGCATTCAGAAAAAGAAGAGGAGTCATTCTTTATTTGAGCCTTCCCCTGGTCCGCAGCTTCCTGTTCAGCCTCCTCGTGATGCCATGGAGGAGAGCACGGAGTTTATCCCCCTTCCACCTCCTTGCAAGAATCCTACAGTTATCCGCATAAGGCGTCCTGACGTGCCCCGTGACCCCTTTGCCGGTCATCCTGACTTAGATCCAAGCTCTCGGGATATTTCATTTGATGAGGCCACGGGTGAACACCTCCTTCCCCGCAACCCCATGGTACGAGTGTTAGACGAGGCTAAGTCTCTAGATCTTGATCTGCTTACCACTCGGGTAGTTACCATGGGAGACGAGGCCAAGGCTAATATTGATCGGGTGGCTGAGGAGACCAAGAAGGTAATGAAGTATCATGCTCAATTGGTCAAGGCCGGGGAGGAGATTGGAAGTGTTAATATTCGGTTGCGGCTGAAGGTTGCTGATCAGGCCGAACAGCTTGCCGGTCAAGCCGTTCAGATTTCTCGGCACGAGGAAGCCTCCAGGCGTCTGAAAGAGACCATGGAAAAGGCTAGTAGGGCGGAATTACGGAAGATGGAGGCCGCCTGTAAGGAGCGGATCGACATGGCTATTGCGACAGTGGATGAGGTTCGGAATTCGGATCTCGAGCAGGTAGAGGAGTAGTCTGGGAGGCTTGAGGCCGCGGAGATGGCTCAAGTCAAGTTAACGGAGGAGATGGAGGAGATGAGGAGGTCTCCCCAGGCTGACTGCTCGAGATACCGATCAGAGAGGGATGCCGCTGTCGCCAAGTTGCAGGCTTCCGAGGCCAGGGTGAGGGAGTTCGAGGAGAATGAGGGGATGATGGACGAGATGCTGTAGGACATGTACTTCCGCACTTGGAAGGAGGGCAGCTTGTCTTGGATGGATGACTATCCCCGGGTCATGGCCAAGATATATCTCCAGGCTTTAGAGGAGGCCAGGGTCGATGCGGGTAAGGAAGGTGGAGTGGCTTTTAGCCTGGATGTGGTCACTGCTCAGTTCTCGAAAGAGGAGCAAGTGGCGGTGAAGTAGGGGATGCGGTTGCTCGCTGCGGAGGAAGCGGGTGTGCAACTGGAGGATGAGGATCAAGCGGCGGACGCTGGTGAGTTATTCTTCTCTTTTCCTTTTCTTTCCAGGTTTCCATAACTTGATCGTTTATCGTTTGTTTAATGGATTCCTTTTCTGAATTGGACAGGTGGAACTTCCGATCAACATGCTGGGGGTTCCGGCCCTGCGGCCAAATAGGCTTGGGAAGTTGGTGATGGAGTGTGGACGCAGCTGGTTACTTGTCCGGATTCGGCCGCTTTTTATTTCTTTTTTACTGTTGTTTACGTTAGTCCAAAACATTGATGTGACTGTAATAATATTATTTGCAGAGAATAACTTGGTGTGATTTCATAATATAAGCTGATTTTGTTATGTTTAAACGTTGTTGTCATTTTGATGTGCTGCGTGAGAAGTATAACCATGTATATGCCTGTGATTTTAGTTGTGTTTGATGTTAATCCTTTGCTTGAAATATAATTTCATGTTTTGCAATGTTGGTGTGACATATGAATAAGCTATAGTTATGCATCTATGTACAAGAGAAGAGAGTACCGCCCTTCATGTTTTATTTGCAGGCGGTAGTTTTGAGCATCTTGTGTAACTGATCATGAATATATCTGAGTACCTTGCCACCCAGTACGCGGGCTTAGATTCTCATGAGTGAATGCTCCCTGTTCGGTTTCCTGTACTTTAGAGTTTGTTATGCAGGATAGGGGAAAAGTATTTAAATGAAATGGAAATATAGAAAAAGTAAAACTTCCAGTCACGGAAGGCCGTCGATGTGCATAAGTTCGTGGCAAACGGGTTTTGTAGTCACTTTCCCTAGCTGTGGGTCTTGGAGACATTTGTCACCCATCTTACGCCTCCGCGGGGAGTTTTCTTTTTTACCACAGCCGCACTTAAGACACATCGGAGCCGAGATCGCGCACGGTAACTACCCGAACCATTATGGTCCGTAATCGTGGGTATTATTCGATTTACCGTGGCCGGCTAGCGTGGGTGCCGTTGGCCGTGAACTACCCCTGGCTGGCCACACCTTATGTTGGGGCTTAAAGTAGGTTCACAGTTGCCGGCGAGCCGAACGCCGTAATGAGCTGCCATCGGCTATAGTCGGCCTTTATGATGACTTATAATCGGCTCATTACAGTTGGCTTTGAGGGCAGGCGCGAGCAATGAGTTAACCCGCAGCAGAGGGATGCTAGAGCAAAAGAGTCTCATTAGCGAGTGCATAGAATCGTAGCGTACCTGTTAGGCCTTGTCCAGATGAGGCCGTGGTGCGTCTTGAGTGGAGATGCCATGAGATTTTGTTCAACAGAAAAGGATAAAGCTTAACAAGCAGCCAAGATATAAAGGAACGAGTTAAAAAGAGACAAGATTTTTTAAAGTGGTTCGGCATGAAAATGCCTACGTCCACTGATTCTCTTTGTTAATTCACTTCATATGGGCAGTACAAGTTAAGAAAAGTATAGACGGAGGTGTCGGATGTTCCATGCCTCTGGAACACTTCTCCGTCCACTGTTGACAAAATATAAGCTCCGTTGTGGAGGTCTTTATGAATTACATATGGTCCGTCCCAGATGGGGTCCAGTGCCCCGGGGCGCGGAAAGATTCGCCTGAGGACAAGATCTCCTTCTTGTAAGATGCGATGTTTGACTTTGGAGTTGTATAGTGCTGCCACCTTTTGTTTGTGAGCTGCTGCTTTGAGAGCTGCATCGTTTCTCCTTTCCTCAATCAGATCCAAAGACATGAGGAGGAGTTCTTCGTTTTCTTCTGGATTGTAGTGGATCCTACGATGGGAAGGAACAATAGTCTCAACAGGGAGCATTGCCTCCGATCCGTATGCCAAAGAGAAAGGAGTATGTCCCGTTGATGTTCTGAAAGATGTGCGGTAGAACCAAAGTGCCGTAGGAAGTTCGTCCACCCAAGCGCCTTTTGACTTTTCGAGTTTCTTCTTGATTAGGGTTTTGAGAATTTTGTTGACAGCTTCGACTTGTCCGTTTGCCTGAGGATAAGCTACCGATGAGAAGCTTTTATGAATTCCATGCTCTTGGCACCAGTCGGCGAATTCTTCGCTGTCAAATTGGAGTCCGTTGTCTGATATGATCTTGAGTGGTACTCCGTACCTGCACAGAATATTTTTGATCAAGAAGTTGATAACTTTTGCTGAAGATATTTTATTTAGGGGTTCCGCTTCCACCCATTTGGTGAAATAATCGACTGCCACTATAGCATATTTGGCCCCGCCCCTGCCCGTTGGCAGTTCGCCAATTAAATCAATTCCCCATACAGCAAAGGGCCAAGGGCTGGTCATTTGAGTAATCTCATTTGTGGATAGTCGAGAAATCTTGGCAAATTTATGACATCTGTCGCATCTCTTGACGAAGTCTAAGGCGTCTTTGTTTAGTGTGGGCCAGTAATATCCATATCGGAGTATCTTTTTCGCCAGAGTCTGCCCTCCAGTGTGATCTCCGCAACTACCTTGATGGATGTTGAATAAGATTTCCTTGGCTTCCCTTCCAGCGACGCATCTGAATAAGGGGCTAGAGAAGCCACGCCGATAGAGGATGCCTTCTTGTATTGTGTAGTGGGGAGCTTTCCTCAAAATTCTCCTGACTTCATCACGTTTGTCTGGTAGTGTGCCGTCCTGCAAATATTTCCGGATAGGAGTCATCCAAGTTGCTTCTTCAATTGCAGTTATCAGATTCACTTGTTCAAAACTTGGGGCTAGCTGCCTTGAGATGGCTAGTGCTCCGGAAATGGTGCTATTCATCATACTAGCTTGCTTTGCTAGTTCATCGGCCTCTTGGTTATCTTCTCGAGGAATGTGTTTGATTAGATAATGGTCCAATTGGTCGAGCAGCAGTTTGGTTTTCTTTAGATATGCTGTGAGTCGTTCTCCTCGTGTCTGGAATTCTCCTAGTACTTGGTTTACGATAAGTTGAGAATCACTATGAAGACATAAAGAATTGACTCCAATTTCTAAGGCAAGCTCCAATCCCGCTATTACTGCCTCATACTCCGCATCGTTGTTAGTGGCCGCGAATTCCAACCTTAATGCATAGTACAGCTTTCTTCCCCTAGGGGTGATTATCACAATACCTGCCCCCGAGCCTTGTTCGTTTGATGCTCCATCTACAAAGAGGTTCCACTTGATGTTTTTTGCTATTTCAAACTGATCCTTGCCTTCGTTGGTGGTGAATTCGGCAATGAAATCGGCCAGGGCTTGCCCCTTGATAGCAGTGCGAGGATGGTAGGTGACGTCATACTGACTTAGTTCAATGCACCATTTGAGGAGTCGTCCAGAAGTGTCGGGACGATGGAGCACCTGTCTTAGTGGCTGATCGGTTAGAACTCTGATGGAGTGAGATTGGAAGTAGTGTCGTAGTTTTCATGATGCGATCAATAAACAATATGCCAATTTCTCAAGTTTAGGATATCTGGCTTCTGCCCCTGTAAATCCCTTACTTATAAAGTACACCGGGCGTTGTGTGCGGTCTTCTTCTCTTACCAGGGCAGCGCTTAGAGCATGAGATGATACAGCGAGGTATAGGTATAGCTCTTCGCCTTCGTTTGGAGTTGAGAGTACTGGTGGTTTCTGAAGGTGTTCGATCAGGTTAAGGAAGGCTTTTAAGCATTCATCGGTCCACTCGAACTTTCCTTTGTCTTTCTTGAGAGCTTCGAAGAAAGGGACGCACTTGTCAGTTGCTTTGGAAATGAATCTGCTTAGGGCGGCTACCTTTCCGTTTAAGCTCTGCATTTCTTTTCGGGTGGAAGGTATCCTTATTTCTTTTAGAGCCCGGATTTGTTCAGGGTTTGCTTCAATTCCTCTGGAATGGACAATGAACCCTAAGAATTTTCCCGATGACACTCCGAAGGAGCACTTTAGAGGATTCAGCTTCATTCCATATCGGCGAAGTACCTGAAACATCTCGCTCAGGTGGCTTACATGATCGTCGGCTTTCCTGGACTTTACCAACATGTCATCCACATATACTTCCATAGTTCGTCCTATTAATTCCGCGAACATCTTGTTGACGAGGCGCTGATAGGTGGCTCCGGCATTTTTGAGTCCAAAAGGCATGACTTTGTAACAATATAATCCCCGGTCAGTGATGAAGCTAGTGTGGTCTTGATCGGGAGCGTGCATGGGAATCTGGTTGTATCCAGAGTATGCGTCCATAAAAGGTAAAAGTTCGTGCCCGGCAGTGCTGTCCACAAGTTGATCGATTCGGGGGAGCGGGAAGCAGTCTTTCGGGCAAGCGTCATTTAAGTTGGAGAAATCAATGCATGTTCGCCACTTCCCATTAGCTTTCTTTGCTAGTACCGGGTTAGCTATCCACTCGGGGTATATGGCTTCTCGGATGAAGTCATTAGCAAGTAGGTTCTTTACTTCCTTGTCGAGGGCTGCTGATCGTTCTGCTCCCATGCTTCTCTTTTTCTGCTTTATCGGTGCCCTGGTGGGATCGATGTTCAGCATGTGGCATGCTATGTCTGGGGAGATTCCTGTCATATCGGCATGTGTCCACGCAAATACATCTAAGTTGTGGCGGAGAAAGTCGAAGAGTTGATCCTTCGATTCTGTTTTTAGCTGAGATCCTATTTTTAATAGTCTGTTTGAATCATGTTTGTCTACAGATACGAATTCCATGGCCTCTGCAGGCTCAGCGGTAGCCTCCTCCTCCTTATCCCTGGGGTCTAGTTCATTGAAAGGATCGCTGGTGTATCGAAGAGGAGGGGCTTTCTTTAGTTGCTATGCTTCCAAGCTTTTCATGCAGAGAGTAGTCTCTGCATCTCTCCCTTTATTCTTTCTATGGTTATTGCGAAGTTCAGTTACATAGCAATCTCGAGCGGCGTCTTGATCTCCTTCAACTTCTCCTATTCCGTCATCTGTTGGGAATTTCATCTTTAGGCACCACGGGGCTAGGACAATTTGGAAGTCAGACAAGGCTGGTCTTCCCAAGAAGGCGTTGTAGGCCGAGTGGTTTTCTATTAGTACGAACGTTTGTTTTCGCACAACGGAGCGGGGATGACTTCCTATTTCGACGAAGAGGTCAAGTTGCCCGAGGGGCATTTTCGCATCTCCAGTGAAACCGTGCAGGGGTTTGTTGCAGGGAGACACATCCTTCATTGACAGTTTCATTTTGTCGAAAGCATGCTTGAACAGGATATTTACGGAGCTTCCTGTGTCTATTAGAATTCGGAAAAGTTTAGCTGGACCGAACCAGGCAGAGATGACCATGGGATCCATATGCGGATACTGTCTTCCTTCTAAATCACGCTTACTGAATACGATGTCCTCACTCTCTTTCCGTTTCGGGTGGCGTTCTTCCATAATGGAGTTAACATAGCCTTCAGCATTTCTAAGTGACTTGCCGTATCTTTCCATCTCTGCCCAGCTTCTGTCGGCAATGTGTGGTCCTCCCGAGATGGTATGGACCACTATCTTCTCTTGACTAGAGCCACTGGTGTTGCGATTCCCTCCGCTTACTTCTGGGAGGGGTCGCTTTGAGTTCTCATTGGCAGGAGTTGGAGTCCTGTTCTGACCTTTCACATAGCGTTCCAGCCTTCTTCTCCTGATGTGTTCTTCGATCAAGTCCCGGAGATGGTGGCATTCATTGGTGTCATGTCCGTAGGATTCGTGGAAGCGGCAGAACTTTTCAGACTTGAGTGCGTTATCAGATTCTTTCTTGTGCGGGGGGCGCTTGTATCCGAGTTCGCCCTGAGTGGCTAGAAAGATGTTTTCGATTGTTTCATTCAAAGGAGTGTAGGAGTCAAATCTTGGTCCTGGCCGATATTGGCGTTTTTCAACCTTCTTGCCCCCAACATTGTCTCTAGATTCATTTCTTCGAATGTCCTTGGTTGCAGCGGGAACCTTGTCTGAAGTTGTCTTACCTTGTTGCCCTGACTGCCTCTCAGTGGCGGCGTCTTCGAGTCTCATATACTTTCCAGCTTCATGGAAGAAATCAGGTAAAGTAGCTGGTTTTTCCTTAGTTAATCTTCTAGCGAACTTGATATCCGGGTGTACACCACTACAGAGGGCCATTAGGGTGAGCTTTTCATCGGCATCTTGGACTGCGGCCGCTGCGGCATTGAACCGGGTTAGATATTGTTGTAGTGTCTCTCCGGATTTCTGTTTGACATTGGATAGAGAATAAGCATCCTTGGGTTGTTCTACGTAGATGCGGAACTGGCTAATGAACCTTTCTTTCAACATCTCCCATGAGCTGATAGACCCTTGGGGTAGATGGCAGAACCAGGAGGTAGCTAGATCTGCTAGGAATAGCGGAAAGCATTTACACAGCACCCCTTTTGTTGCTCCGCTCATGAGCATATGCTAGGTGTATCTTTGTAAGTGTACGATGGGGTCGGAGTCCCCTTGTAAGGTTCCATGGTTGGCATTTTCCATTCCCGGGGGGTGATGGCAGTTTCGATATTGCGGGTGAAGGGGCTGGTGACCCTAGCGCCTATTCCTCGGTCCCTTTGCTCCCGTTGGACGCATTCTCTGAATAATCGTGCCATTCTTTCATCAGAATTTGGAGCGGATAAAAATGAACTTAGTTCTTCCCTGCGAGATCGATCTCGTTCAGATGACCTGTAGGGATGGTATAGTCTATCACTTCTAACGTTATCCAGTGGTTGCCTCTGGCTGCTCGGATGCATGCTAGGACCAGCTACAGTTGCCCCCGCCTTGATCTTCCCCTGTGGGGTTCTGTTTCGAGCATTTCCATGGGGTCAACTTCGGGCTGGGTTCTAGCTCGGCTCCGTTCAGCGGGGTTTCTATGATTAGGTGGCATGACTGGCTCAGCTACATCCGACCCTCGCCTGGCGCCTCCCCCACTGGGTTCGGTTCCGAGCGCTTCCTCGAGTCGGAGTTCGGGCTGAGTCCGGGCGCGGCCCCTATCATTGTTATTCCTGTTGATGGCTTCCTCGAAGAGGGAAGATCTTTGCTGTCTCCGAGATCCTCCAGATTGGGATTCATCACATGATTCAGTGTTGCGGTTGGATTCTTCGACATCCCTCAAGCGTGACATGAGTTGGTTCACCAAAGCTTCTTGTTGGGATGCGAAGCGGTTAGTCACTTCCACCACAACTCTGTCTAGGTCTGCTCTAGTGATTACTGCCGGTTGTTCCGCGGCAGGGGCTGTTGGAATTGCCTGATCTACCTGTGGCACTGCTGCGGTAGTGGGATGGTTCTCTTGATCTGGATCCACTGGATTTGGAGCGCTGCTAGTTGCAGCGTTCTTTCCCTTGTTGGCGTCTTTTCTTGGTCTGGAAGTCATGTTTCCTAGGCAATGAAGGATGCTATTGGGAAAGAAGGTTGAATGAGGGAAGCTGAAGCTTAAGTTCAATTCTCAGTGAAAGCACCAAAAATGTTTGCGCAAAAAATGGGCAAACACCTCCAAGTCGTGTGATTTAGTTGATTTTATGTGATTCTTAATGATGTAGATGAGTTATGTAAATATGAAAAAAGCAGGGGCTGAAATGTAAAAGACACGCAGATTTATAGTGGTTCGGCCAGAACGTGCCTACGTCCACTTTATATGTTATTATCTTCTTTGTTTCAGATTACAAGTACAATGCTTTGTGTACAAGTATATGAAAGTAGTTTGAAAGTTCCTTCCGTGCTTGAGCTCTCAAACTTGTCTCCCATTGTTGTACCCCTGCTCCTCTATTTATAGAGTGAGGCTGGGGGCAGGGGTTCTGAATGTATATAGCTGCTGGTGGGCCCGGGCTGAAGCAATCTGGCCTGGTAGTTATCTGGTTCGGCGAGGCCTCATTCGGCATGGAGCTTGGACCGTGGTAGGTCTAGACCGGTGGTAGGTGTGGACCGGTGGTAGGTGTGGACCGGTAGTGAGTGTGGTTCGGTGTTAGATGGTGTGGGCTTTGGACCGGCAATGGCCTCGTCCGGTAGTAGTGGGGGATGTGTGGATCGGTAGTATGATTGGTTCGGCCATGATGGGAATGGGTTTGGTTCGGCCTTGATGGAGATGTGTATGGTCCGGTGGTCGAATGGGAATGCCGAATGAGCTTGTATATTGCGAACGCCGGATGGACTTCTATGCTTGCATTGAGCCTTGTGTTTGTCGAACGTAGTGGGGGTTGTGAGCCCGGGTGAAACTGTGATTCCTTGGTCTCGAGATCTTCTGGGTGAGAATTCGCCCAACAAAAACTAAAGTTGGATTTTCTTCTTTCAACAATTAATATTCTATTATTTAGTCTTGAATATTCATATAAATTCCATAAATAAAACTCCAATTTCTAGCAATTAAATATTTTCTCAAATTTACTTTATACTAGAATTTTCATTTTTAATTCATCTTGGAAAATCCAGTTATAAATATCATACCTTAAAATTTCCAAACTTAAACATATAAGATAAATTTCCAAATTCCATTTTCTCAATTTTTCATTTTTATTCAACAGGTTTATACACAACTTAATTTTCAAATTTTTAACTTCATATGTATATATATCGAAGAATAATATTTTATAAAATATCAAAATCAATTTTTTATAAACCGTATCCCATCCAAACCATAGAAATCACTTTAAAATAATTTATATATAGACCACGGTGCCTGTATATAATTTTCTATCCTATGGTCAAGTGATACGGATATTTATCATTTCAATCCGCAATTTAAAAATAAAATTTTGCGGTTGTATATCATTTCAAACCACAATCCCGAATGAAACGAAAAATGCATGATAACTTGCAGTTTAATGATATAAAATAAAACATTCATTCATCAACATCATCCATCATCCAAATCACAATCATCATCCAATAATAATTCAATATCAATATATATCTGATAATATATATCAGGTAATAACTGGCGGTTATATTCAAAAATAAATTTAATCAACTATTAAACTAATAGTTTATATTTAGTAATAAATTTTATAACTGTTTACTAATAGTTCCTATGCAAATAAATAAATTCTAACTGTCAATTAATATGCAATAAATAAAATAAATTAACAGTTAAATTAAATAACGCGATTTAGCAAATATGATGAACAAAACATGCCAAACAGTTATAAATAAATTTCTACTCATATCTAAAATAAATTTAACAAACATAAAAACTTTTAGAAGTTGTGAGTGGGTTAAAACACTCACCTTTTTGAATTTAAATTGGATTCAAATCCAATTTAAACCCAAAATTTTGACGGTCTCCAAATTGGTCCAAACCAGCGTCAACAGATCCGGAATTTAATTACGATCCTAACAAAAGAAATTTCGCATGCAACGGATATCGTATGACGACGTTACACATGTTGAATCGTTTGAGAAACAAAATTAAATTAAATTAAATTAAACAAACAACTCACCAACAAAACTTTCCACATCACCACGTTAGTTACAGCCGCACACGTGCTTCCTCACGCAACGAAACCCTAATTCATCTTCCCTCCAGATCGCGTAACCCAGATGGCCGCCGACCCCTTGTCACTGAAACCAACTCCAACGCCTCTACCATCCTACGATCTGATAACTCCATCCCCTCAACCTTGCTGAGCCGACCCCCCTGGCACCACCGTGCCACGTGCGTGACCCTCTGGCCGAGCTCGAAACCGTGACTTCAATGGCCAATTTTTTTCCGATCTCGATGACTTTAACGCAAAGGAAACCGTTGGATCGTCAAGTCTCGACCTCCTCTATGCTCTCAGATAACCTGATCGATGAATGGTGGCCGATCCGTCGTTGAAAACGATATCCCACAATGGATGGCCGAAAACAAAACATTGATTTTAGGGCGACCAAATATTCGAATCGAAAAACGAATTGTACCATCAGATTACGTATTTCGAGAGCTTTAACATATAAATTTTTGGAATTTTTATGGAGAGTTTGAATTTTCATTTGAAATTTGAATAGAATCGGATCTGACATTTGCATCCATTTGAGGAGGAGAAGGAGTTGAAGAAAAGAACGTACAGCAAAAGAGAATAGAATAGAAAGGAGGCTAGGGTTTATCACAGCATATTTATAGACAAATTGTAGTAGGCTAGGTGGACACGTATTACGAACGTGCTAAACGGTAGTTGGCCCAAAAAGCCCGTTCTGACCCCGGAACAAAATCTATTAAACCCATATATCCAAATAGGTATTTTAAAATATTCTGAGTGCGATGGAAAAAGTTTCACATCCAAATTCGATCGTATGAAGAAGTTATGCTGAAAACAAAATTTCCAAATTGATTTCAAATTGATTTAAATTAAATCGATTTCAAGGCGTTTCGTGTCCGTACGATCAAACGACAGGTCCGATCGATACAAAACTTGAAACCCTACAATAATCACTGATACGGATCCGATGAAACTGGTTTCGTCGAAATCCGAGTCCGTGGCCAAAATGGCTTTTTTTATATTAATTAAATAAATTATAAAATCCAATTTTATACTTAAATTCTAAAATTGACCAAATTTTACCGCTTATATATTTCTTAATCAATTTTAATGGTTTAACAAGTTTAGATGTGAATTAAAAGTTGATAAGTCTATAAATTTCAGTGTTAAATTTCTCCACTTTTTTATATTTAGAAATTATAAATTAAATTCTCAAAAACCCATTTATTAGATTTTCAACTTTTATATTCTCACCTTTTCCAAAATAAGGCTGCCACTAGCATTGGTTCATGATTTCACATTATTATCCTCAAAGTCCATTTAAATTTCAATAACGAAAAATTTAACCGTTAAATTCCTTTTTATTATGCAATAAATACAATGGTTGAATTTGATACTCTAATTAAGTTTATAAATCCTGCTTCCTATACTTTAAAACAACCGATGGTCCTATTATAAATAGAATTAGCATAAATTTTGTCTTATAAAATTAACCCTCTACAAATACAAACAAAAATCTACGCTAACTGCACCATTTAAATCAATTAATTGTAACTAAGTCTACATTAAATGTTATAAATTATAAATTGGAACCTCCATAAATTTGTTTATTGATTTAAAATCTTCCTATTCAGTAAATAGGCATTTATGGGTATAAATAACATTGAATTATGATATAATTTATTAGTGCACGCTTTATTTCTTAAAAATTCCCCTTTATTAACTAGAACACATTAACAAAACAAAATAAATAATTTTAGATTTATTTCAATCTGTTGACCTTCTTAACTTAATATACTCAATAATGGTTAACCTAAATAATTGTTACCCTTTTAAATTCAAATTCACTTACAACCATCATTAACAACAATGTTGCCATAGATTTAGATTTAATTAAATAAATTAGATGAATGGGTAAAACTTTGTAATTATCCCAAATGCCAAATATAATTATGCATTAATTTACTACTTATTATTATGAATTCATTTATTAATTTACTAGTTGCCTTTGTCATCTTATTTCCTATTTACTACCAAACTTCCTACTTAGTTATAGTTTATCAATATATACATACCTAGGCAAATCAAGATCTTGTCCTTTCTGTTATTTCAATTAAATCGGGTATGCGCAAATAAATTGTTAATTAACTTATTCCTACAAAATTATTTACATACATTCAGTTCAAAATTTTATAGAATTAAGTTCTAATTACTTACCACTTAATCCATCAATTATATATTCTATCCAAACATGCATTTAAATCTTTTTATTTTATTTTAAATAAATTTATTCAATGTTGACATCCACTAAATAAAATTTACTTTCATTTATATAGTTGCAATTCAATTCAGTTATTATTTCATAAATACTATTTCCGATTTATATCTTCCAGTATTAATCAACAAATTATAACTTATAACCACAAACGCCAATTTACGTTATTTCAATTTATTGCCATATAAACATTTAAATTGTTAACCTTTAATTAAGTTACTATATCTAATTCCTACATTTACTCAAATAAAATCTTAAGACTTTTATTTCATTCTAAATTAGATTAGAAATCATATTAAATTAACTCATTTAATATCATCGAATTTAACGGGTCGTTACACTGTATTCCACTGCATCGATTTTTATTCATTGGTATGTGCAACTCTGATATATTGTATAAGTAAAATTAAATATTTTGTAAACAGCTTCACGAACTGTATATTTAATTATTATATTTTATCCTTCCGCTGTGAGATTCTGTTTTGTTTTATTTCTTTCTCGTTTTTCTTATTTACCCCATAACAATCCGCCCTTTCGTATGGTTTGAATTGACATGTGTGTCGATTTAAAGCGTGCGAAAAGGTCGGATGTTACATCTGGTATCAGAGCTTTGGTTTAGCGATAAACGTTAGCTTTGTGGGGTTTGACTCTGTACTAATAGGGTAGTAATACCATATGGGAGTCGCTGAGTGTATATATGAGAGAGTGTATTTGTTTGTGTTATAAAAAGGTTTTAATATTGTGTTAATCTGTTCCGTTTTGTATTTATAAATTCTGATTGGTGCATGGGATGCTATGACATCAATAGAGATTTCTAAACACTTAATAGGACAGACCGACGTAATGTTTGTTTTAATATAGGTAATGGAATAATTTTGCCTATTATATTTTCTATATATAAAATAAATTTTTATAAATAAGATATGTATTTGGTTGCTATATATTGGTTGTTTGGTAATGAAAATATAAATAATAGTTGAAATGAGATTGAAATTAAGATAAATGAAAATTGGAAATTTAGAACTTAAGTTCCGGGATTTTGAAAGTTTCTTTCAATTGATTTTGGAATACAATAATAATATTATTAGAAGTATTTTCTAATATAAAGATTTCAATATAATTTGAAAAAATTGTTTTAAACAAATTTTGGAAAAGAATAAGTTGTACTCCCCTCTCTGTCGCTGGAAAATAATTTCGGTGATGGCGGCCGCATCATCGACATTCATTTTCGAGTTTCGAAGTGAGAAGGCTACTATAGTAGTTTTACTGCAGATTTATTTTGATAAACAAATATAAATTTTGAATTGTTTAATTACAGTTAGGTATATATAAGTTGTAAGTATATACATTTATATATTATTTTAAATGATTCTTGTATAAAAACATAAAAATAAAAATAAAAAAACCCGGTATTTAATTCTCAAATTTCCGTTAATTAATAGTTTCAATTAGTGTAGTGAAATGGAATTTAATTAATAATTGAAACCTCTAAAGGAAATAAGAGATATAATGCTAAGTTATAAATTAAATAAAAAGAAAGTTTAAATTGGTAATATATAAAACAAAGGATTATTATTGAACGGCAAATTAATTAAAAGAAATGAGAAACTTGTATAACTTTAATTACATTCTTTAAAAGCATATATAACTTACCAAATATTAAATGTGACGACCCGAACTCGATGTCCGACAAACAACATCAAATTCGTATCGCCGGAGCTTGCAACAACATTAGATGATAAATAACACAGCGGAAAAAAAAAGATGATATCACTGATACAACATGAATACAGTATCCAATACATCAATTTGATACAATGATAATCATCAACATCAGAGAATACAATACAAAATACAGCGGAACACGATACAATATGATAAGTCTTCACAGAATCCAATACTGCAACTCTGATCCAAAAGCTCCAAAGACAAAGCTCCCAAAACTCCAAGCTCGATCCACCATAAAGGTTACACAAAGATAAGCAAGTCCGTCCGTGGGCTCCAAAGACTCCAAAATGATCAAATAGAAGGCTGAAGGCTGCCAAAACGATATCTACTACCTGACTATCTGGAAAACCAAACTCTAGACTGCCCGTGTGGAAAATGGTGGGCACCCAGAGTTTAGAAAGGGAACAATAAACTCCGGGTCAGTCGTGAGACTGGTATGAGCAAACAAAAACATTTGGTCTTTGAAACAAACAGAAGGTTTTAAGTTTTGAAATCCGCGATGCTTTTTGAAAATGAAACTACCATAAGGCCTCCCGCCACACACACAATGCAAACGCAGAATTGGAGGAGATTTCTCCTTATGATAGTCAAAAATGCTTGATACGTGAAAACCATTTAATATTATTATTATAAGTGTACAGTGGAAAACAATTTCGAAAGTATAATATTAATCCTAGCCAGCATACGACTCTTCACCGTATGCCTACTATAGCTACCATGTTCAATAGCAGGTTACCGCCACATTCCATGGCAGGTTATACAACTAAAACCGTACGAGGCTCGTATTGGATTGAATGGATTTCCAACAAATGGTCAGGCTAAGGAACTTCCTATTGCCACATGGGAACGCCTCTGGCGGGACGCCCCAAGAACCAACCTGGCTCTCTGCCAAACAAGGCCGGCTACCCCCTTCCCGGGGAATAAAACCTCAGATATGCCACCCCCGGTCCTTTGGGACCTTTAACCGAGGATCCTCTACACCAACAACATCACACAGTAATAGATATATACTACAGTGCCCACATGAGTAAGTATCTGGGCTCCATACCATGATACTACCCTTTTCCAGAAGGAATGGTCATACCCTAGGGGAGCTACCCCTGAAACCTTGCCGCATCTTTCCTATTTCGACCATTACCGGTTTGTGAGGCTCGATGAGGTTTCGTCCACAAAGCTACGCTTTTTCACAAAGCCATGCTTTGATCACAAATGATCAACAAATGATCATCAATCACACAGCAGCACTTAGCATGCCACACTACCAAATTGGGAGTATATCGCTGATAACCTTCAACTACATAACCTCTGAGCTCGTACGTCTCACAGAAGGGTGTTAAGCTAAGAGAATAAATTCTCCGCCACCAACAGATATGTATTTGAAAGAAATCGGCTTTATATCTCAAAGTGTAGTGTCAGACACACGACCATACAAGTCTGTTCCGGGTTCGAACAGAACCGAAGGCACTTCCGAAGAAGCCCTTGCAATCCGGGTATCCACAATCCCGATCGGACTTCCCATCACTTAAGGAATCTCTATACCGTAGCTACTCAGTGCAGAGACAATCGATAGGTCATCCTATCGTTCTCACAAATACCCAGTCTTCACCACCGGTCTTCAAATGCTATCCATAACGACGTATCATTATTCGGAATGGGTTATAAGACACAAGGTCCTCTCCCGGCTAAACCGAATAATGAGCGTAATATTTAAAAACATATGGATATGGGATTTCAGTTAAGTCACAACTTAAATTTCAAAATTCCCTTTTTAATGGTTTAAACCAATTACCATTTAAATCTTTAAACACAAAGATTAGTTCACAAAATTTACCCAAATTCACAAAGATCCATTCACTTATTTAAAACAATTTCCATTTTTATTTGGATTAACCCACTTAATCTTTTAAATAAAAGATTTAACTCATAGCTTTCAAAACCATTTCCAAAAGTTCATTCATAACTTGGAAAACTGTATTTCAATTCAAACTTGAAATTCCTATAATACCAATTTGGAAATTCATTTCTTATATGAAAGCTTTTATCATTTGAAAACAAATAGTTTTCATTTTGGGAAAATCTGATTTCAATTTTACAAGTTAAAGTTTTTCAAACTTGGGTTACATTTAATTCCCAAAACAACACTTAAAATATGGTTTAAAAACCCATATAAACTTGTATGACCCTTTACTTCATAAATTCTCAAAATAGATTTTAATTTCAAAATTTGAATTCAATTTTAAATTGAATTATTAAGTTTCAAAACTTTATTAAGTTATTCAAAATAACTTTTATCTTTGAAACAGTTTCAAAAGCTTTTCACTTTAAATCCGATCCATTTCCAAAATCATTTGAATTCAAAAATTCAATTGAAAAATTATTTCAAAAATCTGTGACTTAACTAATTTCCACGTGCAATCCATATTTGTGTGTGTATAGTGTAGTCCAGGGGTTTACACAATAGTGCACACATCAATCATCTCAGATATATCGATAAGCGGTATAACCCACAACGCTTATCTTCAATCACAAATCCATAGATAAAGTAAATTTATCAAACACAAAGATTCACTATTATAATTCGATGTGGGTTTCGGATAACCAATTGGAATCCGACTCCCTGTCGCATCGAAATTCAAATGTCGTTTTACGGGTCAAAGGGTTTGCATATTCATATAACAATACATTCATCACAAATAAAACAACTCATCACAAGACATTTCAAAGCATCACATCACATATCAAATATATATCAATCCGTCACATAGCATCCAATAGCAATCAAACCTCTACAACTAAGATGAATTAATTTGGGTGGTTTTTAAATTTATCAACCACATGATTTTTTTTCTTTTTTTCCATTAATAATTCTTAATCAATGATTAAGTTCATCAACTACAATTAATTTAGTTTTTAATCACCTTTATTAATTAAATCATGTCTAAATTAATTATCTAAATTAATTGACCCTTAATTAATTAAATCTAAATTTCTTATTCCTTAATTAACTACTTTAATTAATATACCTTTAATTAATTACTTTAACTAATTACTCCTTAATTAAATATGATTTCTTAATCACTTAAAGTTAATTAACCTTTAATTATCTTCTCTTGATTTTTTCACTAGGTAATTACTATTTTTATTTAATCATTTATTAATTACTTGATCAATTAACTTGAATTACTGATTAATTTACTTTAATTACTTTCATTGAGCAATTCACTTTAAATAATAATTTCCCTTTTACAATATGTTAACTTAAACTTTGAAAATTACTTAACCATTTTAAAACATCCTTAACAATAATTATTTTTAATTTTTAATAAGTTAACCTTAATTACAAATTATTGATTACTTGATTTTTGTTAACAACATAAATTAAAACATTTGATTTTCTTATTCCTAAATCACTTTTTATTAAAAATAACTTGTTAAAATATAAGTTTAAAACTTAATTGTTTTTTTTCTTTTCTATATCCTTTATTTCAAAAACCTTAATTTAATACCTTTTATCTTAATAATAAAATCATCATTTATAGAGAAACAATTCTTATAAACTTGTTATTATTAACCTGCTACAGTTTTTTTTTTAAAAAAAAAAAACTCAGAAACACAAGACCCCAGGCAACCCGAGTGTTTCCCCGAGCTAATCCCCCTCGTACACGAAACCTACTTCGGGTTTTCTCACAAATTTACTCGAGACCGTCCCAGCTACTCTTCTTCTCCTTTCTCTGTCTCAAAACATACCCAGGCACATTCATGTGCACTGTGCACCGTGCACCTACACCAGCTAACCGCCCACCACCAGCCACTGCCGCGATCACCCACGAGTCACCCACGATCCCTTCACCTTGCCTGAGCACCCAGAAAACCCCGACCTCACCGTGTTCAAAATCGAGCATGATGGCTTTCATCCTGGAACCACCAGTCACCAGAAAGAACTCCACGCATCGCCAACCCCGACCACTAGTGACCACGCTGTCATGCCCTAAGAAGCACCATACGTCCACGCTTCTAATCCCCCCGGTCCTTTGCAACTCGATGCAACATTGATGACGAAATAGCCACTAACACGACAGAGCCCCAAAACCCTAAAGTGATCTCGAACTAACAATCTATGCAATGAAATTTTTTTTTGATAATTTTCTCGAAATCATTAATGTTCATGCTTGCTCCAATCAAAATCCCAATATTTAACATTGATTCGATTGTCAGAAAAACGTGAAAACCCATACTCTGTTCATTCCACCATTTTGCCTTAATCTCGCAACTAAAAATTCTAGTTTTTGTTTTAAAAATCATCATTTCCAAAATGTATTCAAGTTATGAAATTAGATTATTAAATTATAACATTTGATTTATTACATTTATTCAAGTCTCCACTGCATGTTCTTATTTCCCAGAAAAACTCTAACTGGTTATGTTTTACAAATAATTTTAATTTTTTTTATCTTCATTTATGATTAAACAATCATAATTTATTTAAACACACATCCTATCAGAATTTTTAAATGAAAAGATTTGGATCCTAGCTTTGTTTTAAACCCTGGAAAATAAGAACAGGGTATATAAAATGATGTATTACAGACATGTACATGTAACCTTTTGAATTTATACATATGTATTTGTATTTATAACTAACATATTATCACACACATGCATTATCACAGACGAGCCAAGATTCACATATACAGGTTTAAAAATCTTCTTACCCAGCTTTGAAAAAAACTAAGAACTGAATTTTTTTTTCATGTTTTAAAGCTCTACTGATTCTCTTCTTCCCATACAAATTATCCTCAAATTTATCTTAACACTACTTTTAAACTTGGATCTGGATTTGTGTAAACAAATTTTATTTACATTCTAAGATCAAAAATGAAGTTGAGAAGGGGATTTGGATTTATGAACAGGGTTTGAAAACCTGAAATCTAGAACAGGGCTCATGTCTTTGTTTACAGACCAATATTTCACACAGTCATACATGCACATCCACAAAACATACAAACAACTTCAAGCATACATAAGAGTTTAAGGGTTTTGCTCACCTCAAGATGAAGAACAGAGGACCAGAGCTTTGCTTTTGATTTCCTACTTTATTGTTCTGAAAGTTGAGCCTTGCTTTTTTTTATTTGCATCAGATTTTGAAACTTGAATTGTTAGCTTCAGATTTGCTTGATTCCAGAACTTGACCCTTGCTTTTATCTTTTGATTTGTTCTTTTATTTGTTGTACCTGAACTCCTGCTATGCTTGCATGCCTTGCTGTTTACACTTCCAGGCTTTACAAATTGATTTGAAACTTTCCTGAATTTGCTTACAATCTGGAATTGGCTTTTGTTTTTTTAGGTTTTGATTCTCCTTTTTTTTCTTTTTTTTTCTTTTTTTTTTTGGTTTGCCAAACCTGGCTCTCAAGTTTGAGATCTAAGTTGCTTTACTTCAACATCTTCCCGACCTTATTCTCTTCCAGATTTTCATTCTAGCATTTGCTTTGGTTTCAGATTATTGAGAGGAATTTTTCGAATTTTAGTTTGAAGATGCAACTTGTTTTTCTCTGGTTTCTCTATTTCAGACTTTAGTAAGCGGAGAATTCGAATTTTTTTTGAATTGGAGATGATGTTGTTTCTTTTTTTTTATTACTGACTTCTCATTTCAAATCTTGAGATTCGAATGGCCTGGCTATTATTATTTGCATATTCCCCAAAAATTTGATTTAAAAGAAAACAGATTCTTTTGCCACTTGTAGCTTGTAGGGAGAATTATGTTTAAATCCTTTTACTCTATTTAATTTGTAAACTTTTGTTTAATCCTCCATGTAGTTATGTTTTCATATATGCATATGCTTTAAATTTTTAAAGTTGTTTATATCTTCATTTATATTTATATTTTTCATAAATAAAAATCTCTATTGTTTTCACATTCAACTTAATTTTAGCTCACTATTTTTATATGCAACTATTTTATACATTTTAAATTCATTCAAGAAATTTCCTAATTATTTCATGAATAAATTCACAATTTATTTTCAAAATTAATTTAATTGCCAAATTAATCGTAGTTAATTTTCAGGAATGTTACATTAAAAGTTGAAATGTTTAATAAGAAAATGTAATGGAAATTTTACAAGTAAAAGTATGTAATGAAGTGTTCAATAAATTGCTTTTATTAATAAGAATTGAAGTTATAATTGTTATACACTTAAGCGTAATGCAAAATTAATTGAATTCTGTAATAAATAAAAATTTGGTGTTGTAGTAAACTTAAGTATAATTGAAATAATAGTAATTAAGTATAATAGAAGGCAGCTATTGTAAGTAAGAAATTTTATACTTAAGTAAATAAGTTGAAGTTATTTATAGATAAAATTGTAAGGAATAAATGTAAATTTAAAAGATAAACCATTATATGAATGTAAAGAAAGGAAATCAAATAACAAATGGATTGAAGTGAAATTGATAAAGAAAAAAAATAAACTTGATTTATTGTTGAAATTGTTGTTTGTTTTGGTTTATGGTTGTTTGGGTAAGGATATTCTAAATTTGGATTGGATGGATGAATAATCTATTGGTTTCATATAAAACTGTTGAGTTAGTGGTGCACTTAGTAGTTTATTTTACATTACGTACAATTTAAAGTTTCAACCCGAACAACTATTTGCTTTGTTTGATATGAATGAATGAATGATTTGTGTTGATTTTTATATGATGGTTGTATGACTTGTTGCAAGTGATTGATGTTTGTATTGATTTGTTTGTTATTATTTGAAACAACTTTAAATATTTCATTTTATATAATTGTTAACCCTTTTGGAATTATATAAGTGAAATACAGGTTATGGAAGCAATTGCTACAGCATTTGGTTTCATAATATAAGCGTAAATTGCCCGATAAATATGTACGTTTTCGGATTATGGTTTATAACGTTATTATATTATTTTCCTGTGTTGGGATATATATTATTTTGGAAAAAAAATGTTATATAATGTTATATTTGATATTATATTTTCTTACGAGCCTCTCCTTACAAAGGAGACCGTACCGAAATTTTCCGTAAATTTTGGACTTAGAAAATTTTGAAAATGTTTTCCAAACTTTATTAATTTAAGTATAAAGATCTATTGGTTATAAATTGGTATATTTTATTTAAATTAATTAATTTCGAAAAATGTATTTGTCTATAAATTGAATGTTTTAAGTAAGATATTTGGATTTCCTAATCTTCTTTTCACTTTTTTCCTTTCGGGGACGAAAAGTTTTGAGTGGAGGAGTGTGTAACGACCCGTAGAATTTGATGTTTAAAATGAATTAAATTAATAAGATTTTTAATTTAAATTTAGAAATAAATAAAAATCTTATAACTTATATGGGAGTGAATATAGAAATTAGATGTATCAATTGTAATTAAAATCAACAATTTAAAATTTATATTGCAATTAATTGAAATAGTGTAAATTGTTATACTTGGTTATAACTTTAATATAAGAAACAATGAAAATTTAAGATTAATGATTTATGAACTTGCATAAAATTCCAACTATAGAAAATAATCTAAATGTATGTTTGACTATAAATTGTACACAAGTAAATAAATGGATTGAGAATATAAATCATAATTTATATATATATTTGGCAAAGGTATATTAAATGGAAATATGATAGTAAATAACAGAGGAGTTAGAAATTTGAATAAAGTCAATAATTAGTGAATTGAATGAAATGCCATTAAATGAAAATAAATGGAAACTTTGATTTGTGAATAATAAAAGCTTATTAATGTGACTAGAAGTTAGCGTAATGATTTTGTACGTCACCTATTTGGGTAGAGTGTTAATTTACAATTGGGAAACAGTTACAACAATTATAAATTAATATTACGTTAATTCTAATTAAGGTAATAGTTGTAAATAATGTTAAGGTTATTCATATTTGACAATTTGTTGTATTATAAGGAATGGGAATAAAATTTATCAAAATAATGGAAAACAGTTACATTTAGATGAAATTAATTGTCTCATTTATGTGGGTGAGAACTGTAATTGAAAAGTGGAAAGGTAATAAGCGACGGTAATGCATATTTATTTCATAAGTTAATATAAAAGAATGAAACGACTGTTTAGGTTAAAATTGATTGTAAATAGGAATATTTGAAAATAAACTGAATATATGAAAACAAAATGTAAGCGTTGAATTAAATTAATGAATTCAAATTATAATAAATGGTCATTGAAAAATCAGTGTTCTGTAAGTAATTATAATGTTGTTATTGATAATAAACATTACTTCGATGATTATTAATATAGTAACGGAAATGTGAATGAAAACTTAATAGAAACATAAATTTATTTTAAGGAAACAGAAGATATATTGTACAAGTTAATGAATTAGTATAAATTTAATGGTAATTGGATAAAATCAATATCATATGAGTCATTGCAACATTTGTTGTAAACTATAAACCTATAAATGTGATTTAGGGTAAATAGTGACCGTTATTATTTGTTACCAGTTTACTTAGGCTATTAAGCTATGAGTGGGAATCAATTGAAATTTAAAATGACATTTGGTATTACAATTATGAGTTTAAGAAAATAATTACAAGATATAAATGTAATAAGATGCATAGAAATGTTGGGTATTTTGTAAAGTAATAAATGATGTAATTTGTGGTAATATGTGGTAATAATGTAAATTTAGGTAATACGTGGTAATAATGTAAATTTAAATTTAGGTATTACGTTAATGTAAGTTTAGGTAATATGTGGAAACAATGTAAATTTAGGTAATATGTGGTAATAATGTAAATTTAAATTTAGGTATTACGTTAATGTAAATTTAGGTAATATGCGGTAAGAATGTAAATTTTATTCATAGAGTGCTAATGATTTAATAAAAAGAATGAAATCAAGATGAATAGATAAATTGGGAGTATAAATTTTAATAAATGTGTGCATTGATTTATAGTGGGATTTAAAAGGCAATTAATAATTTAAAGGTTGATTTATTAAGAAAACAACGTGTAATGGATGGAAATGGAATAAGTGTAGTGTAATGAGAGCTGTTGTAATAATTATTTATAAAGAATTAACTTACAAATATTACAAAATGTATAATGGTGACAATTGGTGTTGTTACCAATTTAACCGATCAATTTCAAATAAATGTCAACAAAATGTTACATTAACGTGGAATAAAAGCATAATTATAGTGTGAACGTAATAAAAAGAAATAGAAATGTTAATTGTATTCATAATGTAATGATTGCTTTAATAGTAAGGATTGAAAATCCAAATAAAAGAATATAAATGATAAGTTTTGTAAAAGAGTAAAAATATGTTTATTTATTTGAAATGTTTGTAAGCTGAAAGATTGATTGTAGAGATGAGTAACTATTATTAGTGAGAAATGTGTGATTACATTTTGTATCCAATAATGTAAATATGTTTAAATTGCTATTAGATAGGAAAAATTGTTTTACTTCTCACTGCATTCATTTAGTCCATTTTGAAATTTAATCAACTGAAATGAATGTAATTGAAAATTTCTAATTAATAGGAGAGAGAATAGTAGTTGTAAATTAATAGGTGTAATTAAAAGCAGCTTATGCTTTGTGAAAATATGAGGAAAATTTTGATTCAATGAAAAAACATTTACATCAAATAAAATGAAGGTTTTATCTGTGAATGTAGGTTTAATTTCATTAAAATAAAGAATAGAAAGATTGATTTTAAAGAAGGAAATATATGTTTATTTGAACTGTGTTTTGACTTACAGACTGATTACAAGAATAGGAAAATAATCTATTTATTACACTTGTGTATAAACAATAAATTTATAAACGTGTTTAAATAAACAATTGTTCTATTTTTTTTAATCCATTTAATTGTCTGTTTTAAATTCTAACTTCCTAAGTAACTGCAATTAATGTAATTCAAATGTTTCAATTAAAAGGAAAGGAAACGTTGATTGCAATTAATAGATTTAATAAAAGAAACGCACGTTTTGTGTTAAACAAAAAGGGTGTTTTAATGGTAATAAGAGATCATTTTGGGAAAAACAAATCAATTGTTTTCATTTTTAAGGTAAATACAAAAATTTATTATGCGTAGACAAAAAACCTAAATGCGTAGAAATTCGAATATTCCTTGAGTTAATGAAGTTAATTTGGTTACGTTTCAAAAAAAAACTGAATTTCAAAATCTTTTATTATTAATTGTTTCACGAACGTTTTAAAATAGTTACCTTACTACTAATACTTGATCTGTTTATTTCTCCATCTGTTTAATACCTGAGCACTTTTAGGTTTTATTTAATTCTTGCCACCTCATTTTCACGTATACAAAATTCTACTTTCGTTTGCAAACTTTTCCATTCCTACGTACATTTCCTTATGTATTATTAATACCTGAAGCTTTAATAATAAAACGTGACATTTATTTTTGTCCCTCCACATTCATTTCCTAATTATAAATAACCTACATCTTATTTATTCTTTCTCCTAACACCTCATACTCAAAAGCTCTTATTCTTGCAAATCCAAAAGCATTCTTTTATAAAAATGATTTTTTTTTTTCATTTTCGTACACTTCCTGTCCTCATCTTAGTTGTTCTTCAATCTTTTCCTGAAGCCTCGTCTTGAGAAAACGTAAGTATTAAAATTTGTTTATTTATATATATTTGTAACGCGTACTAATTTTTATTTTAATAATATTTCTTGTAACATGAATATCTTTAGCATATAAACTTTGATTCACGCGCTATTTCTTCTGTTGGATTCAAATTTATATTCCGGACAACATGAAATTGATTTAGTTGAATTTGAAGATTGTTGAGTTTTGCGCTTCTGTTTGTATTTTTATGGGCTAAAATCAAAGGTGAGTGTTTTAACCCACTCACAACTTCTAGAATTTCTTATGTTTGTTAAATTGATATATGATGTGATTTAAAATTTATTTATGCTTGTTTGGCATATTTTTATCATCATCTTAGTTAATTTCATTTATTTAAAAAAAATTGTTATTTAATTCATTCGTTGCATTTAAACTGCCAGTTAAATTTGTTAATTAATTATTCATTGCATATAAACTGCCAGTTAATAGTTATTTAATTTATTATTGAGTTAAACTGCTATTTAATCCATGTTGTTTATTTTCCGTTCTATATTGATGCTATTGTTGAATTTGATGATGATTGCGATAAATGGTTGATGGTTGATATTGGATGAATGGATGCTGTATTTTATATTGTTATAAACTGCAAATTATTATGCATTTTCATCTCATTCGGGATTGCGGTTTGAAATGATATATAACCGCAATTTTTATTTTTAAATTGCGGATTGAAATGATAAATATCCGTATCACTTAACCATGGGGTAGAAAATTGTATACAGGCACCGGGTCTACATATAGAAATATTTTGAAGTGATTTCCTATGGTTTTGGAAAGGAATATACGGTTTATTAAATACAAATTTTGATGTTATATAAATATTATTTTATATATATGTATAGTTAAATTCTTGAATTTAAACTATGTACAAAATTTATTTAATAAAATGAGTTAAATAATGGAGTTTGATGGTTTATATTATATGGTAAGTACCTATTTAAGGTATTATATATATAGAATTTAAATGACTTAAGTGAAATTTAAGTTGGAAGATAAATAATGACATTTTTTTAAATTAAATTATTTAAGATTTGTACTTGAACAAATTTGATTTGGAATTTAGATATAAGTTGAGATATTAAAGGGTATGATGCTTATAACCTAATTTGGTTAAAGGGTTTTAGACGAATATAAAGTTGAGATAAATGAATATATCAAGTTAAATAAAAATTTAAAGAATATCCAGTTGTTTGAAGTTGAAAGTTTTACTTAAATTTTATTGGATTTATTGAGTAACCACTTCAAATCTAAATAATAGTAACTGAATTTGATATTTATGGTATTATCAAAGAATTAGTTTTGAAATGGTGGAACAGTTAAAGCTTTGAAATATATGAATTTAAATGGTTTATTTGGAGTTTTAAATCGGTATTTGGAATTTATTGTGAGATCAAAGAACCTACTTTTATATAAAGTAATATAATAATTAAACCATTAAGTATTAAAAGTTATGTTTCAAAGCTATGGGTTTCAAGGTATATAGATTTGAAAGTGCTATGATTATGGGAAAAGGTTATATTTGAAATAAAATGATATCATTTTGATTTGGATATTTAAATAGAAATGATATCGTATTTATATGGTTTTGGAATGGATATTTTATTCTGGTTTTAAAGTATAAACTATTTTGAAAAGACCGCGGTGTTATAATAATGTTTGGTTGTTGAATACACCGGGATCGGAAGTTTTCATACTCTCTGTCAACTCCGGAAACCATTTTAACAACCGTGTACGCGGTGAAGATTCCAGAATGAAGTAGGATGGTGGCGGCATTTCCTTTGAGGTAAATACGTGGACCCAACTCCCGTGGGTTGACATAAGGTGGCTAAAACAGAAGCGATTGACGGGTTAATTGAGGTAGCACATTTGATCGGACATATCCCTTCGATATTCTACTTTGACTTTTGGATTGATTCGGTGGCCACTTTTGATTTCTTTGATTTGAGGGTGTTGTTCGAGGTGGACGGTAGTAGTAGCTACAAAAAAGATTATAATATATAAGGCGATTGCTGAATTTGGTTTTTACTTAGACTGACAAATACTTGAATTTTGTTAGTCCAATGAACTAACCTATCACATATAAAACAAATGCTTAAATTTGATTTTTACTCAGACTAACAAGAACACGATAGTGATATTAGTCTTGTGCACTTACAGTATATAGATTCGCAAATTCACACCATTGCTTTTATTTTAAAAATGCAGGTGGACTGCAAAGGAAAAATATAAGAAGGTGCTCATTACCGAGCCCATTGCTTGCAAAAAGTCACTTTTCTTTCTTTTGACATTCTAAATTTTAGACCTGTCAAAATTTAACCCAACCCATTAACCCAACCCATTTACCCTACTTATGAATGAGTTGGGTCAACCCATTTATGAATATCATAAAATGGATTATGGGTTGGGCTGACCCATTTTTAAAAGAGTTATAAATGGGTAACCCATTTACCCATTTATTAAAAATATTAAATTTTAATATAAATTTAAAAAATAAGAAATTTGAACATACATTATAATTTTTCATGAAGATTGACAGTTGTACTTAAAAATTAATAGGCTACCACATCCTCATATTTGAATCCACCTAGTGCAGAAGCCGCTATTTTTTTTGTTCAGACTGCAATAACTTCTTCGTTCTAACTCTGAATCAAACGAGACTTCGACCGATAAACTCCAGCTTAAATTACGGACAGTATGGAACACTCGGATATTTCATCGTGTGAACGCAAACTGTAGTTCTCCAAGGAGACTGACAGTTGTACTTAGAAAATAACAGGCTACTACATCCCTATATTTGAACTCCACCTAGTGCAGAAGCCGCTATTTTTTTTGTTCGGACTGCAATAACTCCTTCGTTCTAACTCGGAATCAGGCGAGACTTCGACCGATCAACTCCCACCTAAATTATGGACAGTATGTAACACTCGGATACTTGATCATGTGAACGCACACTGTAGTTCTCCAAGGGGACTGACAGTTGTACTTAGAAAATAACAGGCTACCACACCTGCATATTGAACTCCGCCTAGTGCAGAAGCTGCTATTTTTTTGTTCAGACTGCAATAACTCTTTCGTTCTAACTCGGAATCAGGCGAGACTTCGACCGATCGGCTCCCACCTAAATTACGGACAGTATGTAACACTCGGATACTTCATCGTGTGAACGTACACTGTAGTTCTCCAATGGGACTGACAGTTGTACTTGCAAAATAACATGCTACCACACCTGCATATTGAACTCCGCCTAGTGCAGAAGCCGCTATTTTTTTTGTTCAGACTGCAATAACTCCTTCGTTCTAACTCGGAATCAGGCGAGACTTCGACCGATCAACTCCCACCTAAATTACGGACAGTATGGAACACTTGGATACTTCATCGTGTGAACGTACACTGTACTACTCCAATGGGACTGACAGTTGTACTTAGAAAATAACAGGCTGCCACATCTGCATATTGAACTCCGTCTAATGCAGAAGCCGCTATTTTTTTTGTTCAGACTGCAATAACTCCTTCGTTCTAACTCAGAATCAGGCGAGACTTCGACCGATTAACTACCACCTAAATTATGGATAGTATGGAACACTCGGTCACTTTATCATGTGAACGCACATTGTAGTATTCCAAGGAGACCGACAGTTGTACTTAGAAAATAATAAGCTACCACATCCCCATATTTGAATTTCGATGAAAATTAGAATTAAAATTTTTAATTTTTGTCGGATCTCAAAACATAAAACTTGGACTTAGAATTATTTTATATTTTTTTTTTTATTAGTCAAACTAAATTTACATCTTTAAATGGGTTAAATGGGTAACCCACTTATTAAGTGGGTTGGATCATAAATGGGTTGGGTCATAAATGGGTTGGGTCGAACTTGACCCAACCCATTTTGACCCAACCCATTTGACAGGCCTAATTCTAATAGATCAAATTTATGTCCCGCCTAGACAACAATAATTATGATATTGCAAAATGATTGCATATGGTTTTGGTAAATCAATTCCTCATTAGTCATTGAAAAATAATGAGCGCATGTGCTAAAGTAAAGTGAATGTACCTTGAATTTTATTGTTGAAATGGCAATTCTAGTGGCTGCTTTAGCTATAACAGCGAGACTATTTGGTTTATACACTGAAGAAAGCCTATATAACTGATCCTTAATGCCTAAATCAAAGCACAAAGGAGCAGGGGCACTACATGGGGTTTTAGAGCATCAAGACATAGTAGGGAAGCAACATGAGATACAAAACTATCTAAGATATTCTCACAACCCCTTGAAGTGCGCTGTGAAATAGCTGCTCTATTGCTTCTCATCGTCATCAATGCCAGATACCGTAATTCTATTGCTTCAACTATTAACAAAATCCGCCAATATCAACTGCACCAAACACCGCATCAATCTGTAGTGGTTCAAACAATAAATCATCTGTAGCATCACTAATTTCATTCACATGTTGGATCGCTAGAAATGGCACATGAACTCAACTACAAACCTCGGATATCTCAACATAAGCAAAGCATTTCAAAGACGACCTCCGAACAACATCGTTGCATCATCAGATCCACGAGCAACTCGAGACTCCAGGCGAAAACTAATGGAGACTCTTCAGATCAAACCACGACATCTCCAGAATAGTGGCGGTTCTCAACTCACATTCCAGCCTCCGACACTCTTCGTGACGGATCTGAGATCCCCTATCTTGTGGTGGAGGTTATTTAGACGATAGGAATCGTATCTGCTCAAGCGAGGAATTTTTTTTTATCGGTTCTCTTCAGCATCAGGGATGGAAAAATTATTTTTGTGAAAGATTTTTTTCAAGAAGGATGCGAATAATTCTTCTGGCAGAAATATTATTCCAGTGAACATAAAAGGAGATGAATTTCCACGAGCACAAACTTTGATAAATTCCAGCAAGTATTCAACTATAATTCTCTTTAGCTTCTAATTCCAACGAGCAAGAATTTCATATCGAAGCAGCTTCGGCTTTAAGGTAGAGTTTGGCGATGGATTTGGATTTTAGGCGGAGTGATTTCTTGAGTGACTTCAAGGTAGTGTTAGGGGATTTAATTTTAGAGAAGGAACGGTAGGAATAAAAACAAGTGGAGAGAGAAGTCTCTAAAAAGTAGGGTTAGGGCATCTCCAGCGTTGAATATTCAGCCCGTAATACTGGGTTGGGCCCCAGTGGCTAGGCGCCCATTTAATGGGCGCCTGAACTAAGGCGCCCATAAAATGGGTACCGCCTCCCCTCCCCCTCACCCTTCTCTCATTTTTTTCGGTTTAATTTTTTTTAAATTAGAAAATTTAAACGAAATGTCGCCGCGTCCAACCAAAATCGTCCGAAGAACGGTCCACAGACATCCAGCGGAGCAAGCTGGACCATTACACGTTCCGCCACCACCTGGAGTTTCACCTGACGATCTACGTGTTCTACATGAGCTGTCAGATGGTTATCGGCATAGAGCCGAAACTGCTTTGACGACCATACAGGTATAAACTGCAAATTACTATAACTTGTTATTTTTAATATTTACATTACATACTCATATTAAATAACTCTTACTGTATCAAAAATTGTTAATTCATAAATTATCTATAGGACCATTACATTAACTGTCGGGGAAGTTGGGCTAAGTGCATTACCCAGTTTTATGACCATCTCACCGGTCCTATTATTGAGAGGCTACAGGCTAATCCTTTTGGTCTATTTTTGTCGATTAGACCTGTTCAGGCCTTTGATCGACCTCTCATTCAGGTATTAGCTGAGAGGTGGTGGCCCACCACGCATACGTTTCATTTTTCAGATTTTGAGCTTGGTATCACCCCAGTTGATTTCTACATGTTTACTCGGATTGAGATTGGACGACATGGTCTTCGACCTTTTCCATTTGATGATTTATACGAGTCGCCCAATTGTTTACAGTTTTTTTACCACTGATAGATGTTACCTGCGTAGCTAGTGGTTCTGTTAAGTTGACTTACTTGCAACAGTACATCACCAGTTATATTGCTAGAGCCGATATAATGGATGCAGTTACTGGAGCATTTTTGTTGTACCTGTTTAGTTCGACCTTTTTTTCGAACCAAAAAGGTACGGTTAAACTAGGCTATTTAGCGTCTCTTACCAGATTAGACCAGCTACATACAACTGACTGGGGCACAGCGATATTAGGCACCCTATATACCGCTCTAGATTCATTTTTCGCTTGGCGATGTCAGACAGATGTATGCTTTTTGGTATATGTTGCCGTTATGGTACTACGAGTACACGGCAAACATGCATCCATGCATCCAGGACACGGCTAGTCAGGCTGCTGAGCATTACTTCCCTAGGATGAGACGATGGGAGACTATGCAGTACGTATATCATGTCCCCTTAGGTGTACGGCATGACTTGATGGAGGCTAGGTCACAGCTTGATATGCGTAGTCGAGGTAACATCATTCGGACTCCTTGGGCCTCACATTGGACTCATCTAGCAGATGCAGGTCTTCTGGTGGACGACCATCCCTTGATGGTTGCGTATTCACTATCTACACGTAGGGTTGCTTTGCATACACCTGCATTTATGCTTAGTGGTATTTGGGAGAGAGATGTGCTTATCAGATTACGGGTGATCGTCGTACAACATATGATCCTTTATCCTGTGAGGACATGTTTGGTAGACATAGGGTGATCGGCGATCAGTACTTAGATGCTCTACAACAGGCTGGATGGGTGGATAGTAGTACTTTCTTCATCAATGGGGATTACGATGCTTATTGGGCTAGAGTAGCACCCCGTAGATTCATTGTACCAGATTATGTTCGTGGGGTCAACTCTGATCATATAGGACCTCATCTGGCGGCCGGTAGAGTTCAGGTACCGCAGGTTTCATTTGACCTGATTCCATCACAGTTCTCCCAGACTCCCATGCTTAGGGCTGTCAATTTCCTACACGACCCGAAACACGACCCGAAACCCGCACGGAAATTAGCAGGTTAACCCGACCCATTTAATTGGCGGGTCATTTTCGGGTCAACCCGAATTTGACCCGTTTATAAACGGGTGGGTTTCGGGTTGACCCGCTAACTCGAAACGGACCCGTTAACAACCCGTTTATACAGTATATAGGTTGAGCTGACCCATTTACGACCCGCTCCGACCCGTTTATGACCCGTTTGTACTTTATATGGGTTATACGGGTTGACCCGACCCGTTTACGACCCGTTCTGACCCATTTACGACACAATTATACCTTATACGGGTTGACCTGACCCATTTACGACCCATTTACACCTTACACGGGTTGACCTGACCCATTTACGACCCGACCCGACTCGACCCGTTTATAATCGGGTTACACGGGTTAGGTCGGGTCAACCCGTTTATAAACGGGTCGGGTTCGGGTTGAGCTTTTTCGACCCGTTTAATAAACGGGTTGACCCGACCCATTTAAAATCAACCCGAACCCGACTTGACCCGACCCAAACCCGACCCGACCCGACCCATTGACAGCCCTACCCATGCTGTTGGAGCCTGATACTACTTTTAGAGCATATGACGTGACAGGTACTTTGATTGAGCAGCCTTTAGTCTTTCCAGATCACCCCGACTATCCTAGTGTGCCTTCAGTCGGGTTATATCCTCCGTATGAGGTACGTTTATTGTTTATTGTCATTTTTTCTTTATTTTTTGCTTGGTTTCTTACTATGTCAAATATCATCTTTATGTAGTATGCTGCTAGATTGGACCAGGCCAGAGTTTCACTTGGTGTATTTCGTGATATGACTCTTGCACGCACACACACACCATGCATGACATGTACATGCAGCATACACAGATGCTAGAGGCCCAGATTTATCTGCTATTAGCTAGACTTGCTGTATATGAGCCTTTCGGATCACAAGGCGGAGGTGATGCTGGTCCCAGTGGGTATGATGCTGGTGGTTTAGATGAGGACGAGGGGGATGATGGGGACGAGGGGGATGTGGTGATGGGGATGACGATGACGACGATGGAGATGATGATGGTGGTGATAATGATGATGATGGTGCTGGAGATGATGATGATGACGATGACGATGACTGTAACGAGTGCGACTTTTCGACGCTCGAAAACCGACATCAATATGTCCACTGTATCAACTGCCGAGCAATCGAATGCCGGAAAACCGTACCGTTATGGTTAAAAAAGAAGAAAAAGATAGAAGAAGAGAGAAAAAGATAGAACAGAAAGAAACAACTGAACAATATCAGAATCTCATAATCACGGCGGAACAACATATAATAGATGAATGAATAATCTTTAAACAAAGAACTATATCAGTTATTACATTACATCACATCACTTTACATTACATCATCAAAGTGTACAACAACAAAACAACAACAAACAGCAGAAAAGAAATACTATATACTTGTGAATACGCCATGCCATCCAGCTTGCCTCCAACAACTCCTGAATTTCAGAATATCCTGATAAACCTGACTCTTGACTGCCCGTGTGGAAATTGATGGGCACCCAGAGTTTAGGTAGGAAAACAATAAGCTCTGAGTCAGTCATGGGACTGGTGCGAGAACTTAAAACAGTTTATCGTTAAAAACAAAGAACAGTATAATTTTAAAATAGATTCGCAATGCTTTTTTTTTGGAAAATGAGACTACCATAAGGCCTCCCGCACACACACACAATGCAAACGCAGAATCGGAGGAGATTTCTCCTTATGATAGTCAACGATGCTTGATACGCATTAAGAAGAAACATTTGATATTATTACTAGTGCATAGTGTAGGAAAAATTTCGAAAGTAAAGATATAAATCTTAGCCAACATACGACCATTATCGTATGCCTACTATAGCTACCATGTTCAATAGCAGGTTACCGCCACATTCATGACAGGTTATACAACTAAAACCGTACAGGGTTCGTATTGTTTCTTTGGATTTCCAACAAATGGTCAGGCTAAGGAACTTCCCATTGCCACATGGGTACACCTCTGGGAAGACGACCCGAGAACCTAACCGGATCTCTGCCAACACAAGGCCGGGTTACCTTTCAAACTAGGTAACTACTGACATGAATATGTCATTCCTCGATCGTAACCGATCTATATCCGAGGATCCTCGATTCCAACAACCACAAAGCAATAAATTTGCAGCAAGAACATAGGTTAAGTATCTGGGCACCATACCATGATACCACCTCTATCCAGAAGGAATGACATACACTAAAGGGGCGCTACCCTCTAATAACCTTGCTGCATCCTTCCTGTTTTGACCATTTTCGGGGTGTGAGGTCTGACGAAGTCTCGTCCACAAAGCCACGCTTTATACAAAAGCCGTGCTTTGATCATCAAATGCTCAACAGCACTTCGTATGCCACATTACCAATTTGGGAATGTATCACTAGTAACCATCAACTACATAACCTCTAAGGGTGTTAAGCTAAAAGAATAAATTCTCCGCCACCAACGGAAATATATTTGATAGAAACCAGCTTTACATCTCAAATTGTAACGTCATACACACATCCATACAAGTCCGTTCCGGGATCGAACGGAACCGAAGACACTTCCAAAGAAGTCCTTGCAATCCGGATATTCACTAATAACGACCGGACTTCCCATCACAAAGGGTAATAAATTTCTATATCGGGGATCAGCCGATGCAGAAACATTCGACGGTAATCCTTCCGTTTTCACAAATATCCGGTCTTCAACGCCGGTCTTCAAATGCAATCTATAACGACGTATCACATATTCGGAATGGGTTATATGACACCATGGTCCTTTCCCGGCTAACCCGAATAGTGAGCGCTTATTTTGAAAATACGTGTGGCATTCAAATTCAAGCAAATCACAACAAATACCTATTTAAAGATAAATATTGATAGTCGGTTAATTAACTATCAATAGGTATGCTCAACATCACCAGATTCCAAATAATCTTCCAAATTATTTATTTTCAAAAAATATCTTTACAAGATATATATTTTCCACACTTCAACATTTGAAAACAAATTTTCAAATCACTTTTCACCGTCACCACTTTTGAAAACAAATTTCAATCATTTTCCTTATGCAGAAATACTTTCATTTCAACATGGTTCATTTAAACCAATTAAATAAATCCTTACAGATATACTTTATATTTACATTCCAAATCCGTAAATTTATTCCCACACTTCAAAAATAAATCAACGTTTATTTTTAAAAAAATTTCCTTTCCTTTTATAAATTCCATAGTGAATTAACAATTCTCAAAATATCTATGAATATACGATTTCCAAATCGATTTCTAATATTCATTTTCAATTTATCTTTAAAAGATAAAATCTCAAAATATTCACTTCATATTGGAAAACATTTCCATACTTATTTAATAATAAGTAATTCACAAATCCATTTATTTTCAACATTTAGAAAATATTCAATATACTTAAATCGAAATTTAGTATATATTTCATTCTTTAAGGAAAACGTGCGCTTAAACACATTTATTTGGGCCAAAACGAATGTTGCGTAAAACATCGTTACGACAACCCAAAATCACTAGTATAGGGATTCAAAATCAAGATAGATATATAAATCCCAATACTATATAAGGCATTTCCTTTCGGAAATCATTTACTATAACAACAGTGTATAGCCCACCATTTCCTTCTATTTCTCGAAAACGTCTATTTCAATAATAAATGTTGAAATCTTTGTATTTGATACTTAAGGCATTTTAAAACATCTTTAAATCGTTTTAATTCTATTTAAAATATCACTTCCCAAAACCATATCCATTTTATTCAATAATATATTCTCTGTCCAAAATCGCGAATATACTTCACTAACCAAATTCAATATTTTTCTACACATTTTATTTAAAGGATTATCCACTATCCAAAATCGTGAATATATCTCCTTTAAAAATCTAAAATAATTGACTTATCAAAATAAGTCGGTTTCGGATATATAAAACAATGTTTATAAATTCCCATTTATATTTTATAAAGACTTCAATTTACAAAATCTTACTACTTATAAAATTCCATTTATAACCTCATTTTCAGCATTAACAGAACTCCTTTTATGATTCCATTATTTTGATTTATAAAATATATATTTTATAAATCTCGTCTATAAACCATTTATACTTATTCGAAAATCTCGATTAAAATGCCAAAATCCGATTTATAAGTTAATTGCTTATAAATCTTTTATTTTACAAAAATCTATTCATTTTATAACTTCCCAATTTATAAATCTATAAATTTCATTTACTTATGAAATCCATTTATACATCATTTTAAAACTCGTTTTATAATTCCTATATTTTAAATTTATAAATATTAATTTTATAATAATTCTTTTTTTATATAAATCGTTTATAATAATTCAAAAATCCCAACTTAAACCATTTTATAAATTAATCGACTATTTATTTCAAAAATCTCACTTTGGTTATATTTAACAAAAATCATAATTTTTATAATATTAATTTTATAACGTTAATTTATTTAAAATGAATCAATTCAAAAATTTAATAAAACATATACTTTCAAAAATCACTTTTTCAATTTGAAAATCATCACTTTAAAATCCTTTTAAAATTCCAAATTGTCCCAATGATGCAACACACCAAATAGTCAATCATGACATTCAAATATCATATATCGATATGATAATCAACAAACATCACAATATATGTAAGCAAATAAATACTGGTGAGGAATCCAGTTGGATCCCTCCAACCTGTTTCCCTGCATCCACAAATGTTAGTACAATACAAATTCTGTTCCAGTACGGAATATCGCGGTATATGAGATTTATAAAATATTATCAGCTATTATGCGGCGCAATAGGGTCTCATTCGCTATATAATGCGAGAAATCAACTCCAAGTACATAAATAATACCAATTTCACTTTGCAGTGAAATATTCACGGTATATGTTTTTAATAAATAACCTCCGCTTAATAACGGGGTATAATGTCTATTTCAATCAATAACAGATAATAATTTATCATTCAGGCATACAATCAACAATTTTAAATCTAACTATTTAAAATTTAAATCGAAACAGTTCGATTGAGTGAGAAGTTCTCACCTCGCTTTCAATTCAGTTTCCGCGTTTTATTTCGAATAAAATTAAACACGCGTTTAATTTTATCCGAAATTCAAACTAGCTCCAAACGAATCCAAACCAGCTCATTGCATAGTGCTTGTCAAAACGAAGCCAACGCAATTCGTTTCGTAATTTTTCGACCTCGTATGAGAAAGTTACAACACTTAGAAGTTTACACGATTTTATATAATATAAATTTTACAACTTTCATTTTATTTTTATACCCTAAATCATCTCAGCCGTTGGATCTGGGCCGCACGCATCAAGGCCGCACATACTTCTCCTCCTCACGCGCGCTATCTCCAGGTAATTCGCGTGCGGATGAACCCATATATCACGATTCTATGGTTTATCACCACGGCCTCCACGAGCATCGAGAGCTCATCAAACTACCACCATACGAGCCGCCATTCGAAGCTCCACCTTTGGTTACAATCTCATAAAGCTCGGCCCCATATCCACGTCGAATTTCATGCGCAAACGCATGGCGTTTGAGCCCAGGTTGTCGTCGATTCGCTTCGCCTACAACGGTATCCACCGTTGGATTGATAGAAGAGGATGTGCTCTACACTTTTGCAGTTGGAAAATTTTCGAAATGAGTTACGGATTGGAAGAAAATTGGAGGAGAAAGGGATGAATTTTCGGCCATTGGTTTTGCAGCCGGCGGCCTGAAGAAACAAACCCTAGGGTTTGGTTTTTAGTTGCAAATGAGAATAATCCAAGGCCTTTTATAGAAAATTTCCAAATTACTATTCATCCCGAATTTTCGAACTCTAAATCTCGCGCGATGACTGGCATTCCTAGGGTTTACCCCACGTTCCGGATACAATGGAATAGGTTTCGGAGGCTAATTCGGTCATCTGTGTGAGTTACGGCAATAAACGATCGATTTTAAAATTAAATCGGTTAACTAAATTTCTGTGCGTTTTAGCTTTCCTCGGACAAACCGTAAAGCCGATTGACACGAAAGTTGAAACCATACAATAATATCACATTACGGATTCGATGAAACTTGTTTCGTCAAAATCCGAGACTGTTTGAAAAATGGCAATTTTAACTCATCAATTAAATATTAAAATATTCAATTTTCAGAATTTAACTTTTACTTCAATTTTAAAAGTTCTATAACATCATTTTAACTCCAATATGATATAATAAAATTTTACAAATCAATTTCAATCATATTAAACCCAATTTTCAATTATTTCCGTATTTTTAAATATTAAATTATCGATTTAATTATCCAATTAAATCCAATTATTCGAAAAATAAATTATTCGACTTATAAATTTCACTTATTAATATTTAAAATCAATCAAATACACAGATTTTAATTAACAAAAATTCTGGGTCGTTATAAACTTCCCCCCTTAAAAGAATTTCGTCCTCGAAATTACCAAGTAAGAAAAAGTTACAGAATCCATTAAATTTCCAAAACAAACCGTTCAAATTTGGATCTTTCAAATCTCTTAAGTGTTTAACTTTCCCAAATTCATAGTTAAACTTCTTACAAAATCTTTACTAAGTTTCCAAATCCAAACTTAGTTTTAAAAAAATTCTCAATTTTCTCAAACATATTCTTACGCCTTAAATTTTCGAAAAAATTCCCCAGAGTCTCCTTTGCGCGGCTCGATCCGGAAAAAAATGACAGTATATATATCACAAATATACATCTCATCAAGTGATGAGGCATCCCACTGGGAAAAAAGTGTAAAAGTACGATATTTAATCCGAGATATGTACCTTATTTATTATAAGCGAGCATATACGGCTAATATAGCGCGAAAGCGAGCTCCAAATGCGAAGCAAGCACAATCCGCACCTACTAAACACTCAACAAACAAATGAGTAACATGTATATATGAAAATAATATCAATATACATCATATAGCAACATAACAACTGCATGTGCCATCATAGCAAATGAGACAAAAGCAACAAATGCAACCATCAAACAACTATCATCCTACTAACATCCAACAAATCAGTGTCTATCCAAATCAATTCATAACCAAATCAATATACATTCACTTTTCATTAATATTCATTGGATGTTTTTACTAACATTCACTTATTCGTATTCAATTAGTTTACATTCACTAATTTATATTCAAGTTAGTTCACTTCCAAACCAAATTCAATTCTATTCAAGTTCATTTTCTTCCAAGTTGGATTTAATGATTTATAGCTTTCAATTTTATCAATTCAACTTCATTAACACTTAATGAATTATATACAATCAACTAACATCCATATGACAACCAATGTATATTCAACATTACCAAATTTATTTACTTCGCTTACATCCATTCAATTTGGATTAACACTTTTAATTCCAATTGATTGATATTAAATTGACTTCCATTCAATTATTCAATTTCTCAACTTCATTAGCTTTTAATGAATTAACACTTATATTCATTGTTTCATATCAATTATTTACATTCAGTTGATTAACATTCCATCCATTCACATTGGATTGATTAATATTCAATCCATTAATTCAATTGCTAATTCTTTTTAACTATATAAAGTTGAATTTCATTTATATAACTCAAATTCATATTCATCACTTCTCTTAATTAATTTACTTCGATACCAAAATCAACTTTATTCAACTTCACTTAAGTTATTTTCTCTTTCAAACATCATTTGTTTAACTTAACTTAAGTTTCCACTTACAAATTCAATTCAGATTCCAATTCTAAAGTAAATTCCATTTACTTTCACCAAAGTCAAATTTTCATCACCTATGCAAATTCAGATTTATTTTGCTTAACAAAATTGTTTAACCATTTTTAACAATTGGTTTCACTTACATTTCCTCATTTTATAAGTTATACAACTTATATTCAACAATTACCACTTGGATTTTATTGATTTACTTATACCTACTTTAATTTAACTCCATCCTTTAAGTTAAATTTATTCTATTAAAACTCAAATTGTATAAGTTATCAACTCATTTATCATTCCCATAAATATTTTAAATAGGATTCCAGATTCATTTCAACCTTTCAAAACACTTCTCTGGAATTTTGTTTTTAGATTATAAATCACATTCACAAATCTTTTACTTATATAATTTCACTTCTTATATATAAGATTATTTCACAATTGTAAATCATTTTAATTATAATTCCATACTTATAATTCATTTGCTTATACAATTCATTCTTTTACAGCTGTTGTTTTTATTTAACTTATTTAATAACCAAACAATCAATTCATATACACTTTAATAATTCTAAAAAATTATTCCTTTATAAATAAAATATAATCAAGGTAAAATTATTTCATTTACCCAATTTTAAAATGATACTATGTCGGTTTGTCTCGTTTAAGAGTTTAGAAACCCATATCGATAATATGGCGTCCCATCTACCGACCAGAATTCACAAAAAGCTCAACGGATAAGCAAACACAATATAAAACAATTTATATTCACTAACAAATACGCGCTCATAGCTATTATTACACTCAAACTCATTCTAGAGTACTACTGACTCTATCTCTAATGAGTAATACCCAACAGAGCCACGGTTGTCGCTTAACCATATGCTCTGATACCAAATGTAACGAGTGCGACTTTTCGACACTCGAAAACCGACATCAATACGTCCACTGTATCAACGGCCGAGCAATCGAATGCCGGAAAACCGTACCGTTATGGTTAAAGAAGAAGAAAAAGATAGAAGAAGAGAGAAAAAGATAGAACAGAACAGAAAGAAACAACTGAACAATACCAGAATCTCACAATCGCAGCGGAACAACACATAATAGATAAATGAATAATCTTCAAACAAAGAACTATATCAGTTATTACATTACATCACATCACTTTACATTACATCATCAGAGTGTACAACAACAAAACAACAACAAACAGCGGAAAAGAAATACTATATACTAGTGAATACGCCATGCCATCCAGCTTGCCTCCAGCAACTCTTGAATTCCAGAAAATCTTGATAAACCTGACTCTTGACTGCCCGTGTAGAAATTGGTGGGCACCCAGAGCTTAGGTAGGGAAACAATAAACTCCGAATCAGTCATGAGACTGGTGTGAGAACTTAAAACAGTTTATCTTTAAAAACAAAGAACAGGATAATTTTAAAATAGATTCGCAGTGTTTTTTTTGGAAAATGAGACTACCATAAGGCCTCTCGCACACGCACACACAATGCAAACGCAGAATCGGAGGAGATTTCTCCTTATGATAGTCAAAGATGCTTGATACGCATTAAAAAGAAACATTTGATATTATTACTAGTGCATAGTGTAGGAAAAATTTCGAAAGTAAAGATATAAATCTTAGCCAACATACGACCATTATCGTATACCTACCATAGCTACCATGTTCAATAGCAGGTTACCGCCACATTCCATGGCAGGTTATACAACTAAAGACGTACATGGTTCATATTGTTTCTTTGGATTTCCAACAAATGGTCAGGCCAAGGAACTTCCCATTGCCACATAGGTACGCCTCTGGAAAGACGACCCGAGAACCTAACCGGATCTCTGCCAACACAAGGCCGGGTTACCTTTCAACACAAGGACGGTAATCCTTCCGTTTTCACAAATATCCGGTCTTCAACACCGGTCTTCAAATGCAATTTATAACGACGTATCACATATTTGGAATGGGTTATACGACACCATGGTCCTTTCCCGGCTAACCCGAACAGTGAGCGCTTATTTTGAAAATAAGTGTGGCATTCAAATTCAAGCAAATCACAACAAATACCTATTTAAAGGTAAATATTGATAGTCGGTTAATTAACTATCAATAGATATGCTCAACATCACCAGATTCCAAATAATCTTCCAAATTATTTATTTTCAAAAAATATCTTTACAAGATATATATTTTCCACACTTCAACATTTGAAAATAAATTTTCAAATCACTTTTCACCTTCACCACTTTTGAAAACAAATTTCAATCATTTTCCTTATGCGGAAATACTTTCATTTCAACATGGTTCATTTAAACCAATTAAATAAATCCTTACCGATTTACTTTATATTTACGTTCCAAATCCGTAAATTTATTACCACACTTCAAAAATAAATCAACGTTTATTTTTAAACAAATTTCCTTTCCTTTTATAAATTCCATAGTGAATTTACAATTCTCAAAATATCTATGAGTATACGATTTCCAAATCGATTTCTAATATTCATTTTCAATTTATCTTTAAAAGATAAAATCTCAAAATATTCACTTCATATTGGAAAACATTTCCATACTTATTTAATAATAAGTAATTCACAAATCCATTTATTTTCAACATTTAGAAAATATTCAATATACTTAAATCGAAATTTAGTATATATTTCATTCTTTAAGGAAAACGTGCGCTTAAACACATTTATTTGGGCCAAAACGAATGTTGCGTAAAACATAGTTACGACAACCCAAAATCCCTAGTATAGGGATTCGAAATCAAGATAGATATATAAATCCCAATACTATATAAAACATTTCCTTTCGGAAATCATTTACTATAACAACGGTGTTATAGTCCACTATTTCCTTCTATTTCTCGAAAACGTCTATTTCAGCAATAAATGTTGAAATCTATGTATTCGATACTTAACGCATTTTAAAACATCTTTAAATTGTTTTAATTCTATTTAAAATATCACTTCCCTAAACCATATACATTTTATTTAATAATATATTCACTGTCCAAAATCGTGAATATACTTCACTAACCAAATTCAATATTTTTCTACACATTTTATTTAAAGGATTATCCACTATCCAAAATCGTGAAAATATCTCCTTTAAAAATCTAAAATAATTGACTTATCAAAATAAGTCGGTTTTGGATGTATAAAACAATGTTTATAAATTCCCATTTATATTTTATAAAGACTTCAATTTACAAAATCTTACTACTTATAAAATTCCATTTATAACCTCATTTTCAGCATTAACAGAACTCCTTTTATGATTCCATTATATCGATTTATAAAATATATTTTTTATAAATCTCGTCTATAAACCATTTATACTTATTCGAAAATCTCGATTAAAATGCCAAAATCCGATTTATAAGTTAATTGCTTATAAATCTTTTATTTTACAAAAATCTATTCATTTTATAACTTCCCAATTTATAAATCTATAAATTTCATTTACTTATGAAACCCATTTATTCATCATTTTAAACTCATTTTATAATTCCTATATTTTAAATTTATAAATATTATTTTTATAATAATTCTTTTTTTTATATAAATCGTTTATAATAATTCAAAAATCCCAACTTAAACCATTTTATAAATTAATCAGCTATTTATTTCAAAAATCTCACTTTGGTTATATTTAGCAAAAATCATAATTTTTATAATATTAAATTTTGTAACGTTAATTTATTTAAAATGAATCAATTCAAAAATTTAATAAAACATATACTTTCAAAAATCACTTTTTCAATTTGAAAATCATCACTTTAAAATCCTTTTAGAATTCCAAATTGGCCCAATGATGCAACACACCAAATAGTCAATCACGACATCAAAATATCATATATCGATATGATAATCAACAAACATCACAATATCTATAATCAAATGAATACTGGTGAGGAATCCAGTTGGATCCCTCCAACCTATTTCCCTGCATCCACAGATGTTAGTACAATACCAATTCCGTTCCAGTACGGAATATCGCGGTATATGGGATTTATAAAATATTATCCGCTATTATGCGGCGCAATAGGGTCTCATCTGCTATATAATGCGGGAAATCAACTCCAAGTACATAAATAATACCAATTTCACTTTGCAGTGAAATATTCGCGGTATGTGTTTTTAATAAATAACCTCACTTAATAACGGCGTATGATGTCTATTTCAATCAATAGTAGATAATAATTTATCATCCAGGCATACAATCAACAATTTTAAATCTAACTATTTAAAATTTAAATCGAAACAGTTCGATTGAGTGAGAAGTTCTCACCTCGCTTTCAATTCAGTTTCCGCGTTTTATTTCGAATAAAATTAAACACGCGTTTAATTTTACCCGAAATTCAAACTAGCTCCAAACTACTCCAAACCAGCTCATTGCATAGTGCTCGTCAAAACAAAGCTAACGCAATTCGTTTTGTAATTTTTCGACCTCGTATGAGAAAGTTACAACACTTAGAAGTTTATACGATTTTATATAATATAAATTTTACAACTTTCATTTTATTTTTATACCCTAAATGATCTCAGCCGTTGGATCAGGGCCATAGGCATCAAGGCCGCACATACTTCTCCTTCCTCATGCGCGCTATCTCCAGGTAATTCGCGTGTGTATGAACCAATATATCACGATTCTAGGGTTTATCACCACGGCCTCCACGAGCATCGAGAGCTCATCAAACTACCACCATACGAACCGCCAATCGAAGCTCCACCTTTGGCTACAATCTCATAGAGCTTGGCCCCATATCCATGTCGAATTTCATGTGCAAACGCATGGCATTCGAGCCCAGGTTGTCGTCGATTCGCTTCGCCTACAACGATCTCCACCGTTGGATTGATAGAAGAGGATGTGCTCTACACTTTTGCAGTTGGGAAATTTTCGCAATGAGTTACGGATTGGAAGAAAATTGAAGGAGAAAGGGATGAATTTTCGGCCATTGGTTTTGCAGCCGGCGGCCTGAAGAAACAAACCCTAGGGTTTGGTTTTTAGTTGCAAATGAGAATAATCCAAGGCCTTTTATAGGAAATTTCCAAATTACTATTCATCCCGAATTTTCGAACTCCAAATCTCGCACGGTGAATGGCGTTCCTAGGGTTTACCCCATGTTCTGGACATAATGGAATAGGTTTTGGAGGCTAATTCGGTCATCTGTGCGAGTTACGGCAATAAACGATCGATTTTAAAATTAAATTGGTTAACTAAATTTCTGTGCGTTTTAGCTTGCGTCGGACAAACCGTAAATCCGATTGACACAAAATTTGAAACCATACAATAATATAACATTATGGATCCTATGAAACTAGTTTCGTTGAAATTCAAGACTGTTTGAAAAATGGCTATTTTAACTCGTCAATTAAATATTAAAATATTCAATTTTCACAATTTAACTTTTAATTCAATTTTAAAAGTTCTATAACATCATTCTAACTCCAATATGATATAATAAAATTTTACAAATCAATTTCAATCATATTAAACCCAATTTTCAATTATTTCCGTATTTTTAAATATTAAATTATCGATTTAATTATCCGATTAAATCCAATTATTCGAAAAATAAATTATTTGACTTATAAATTTAACTTATTAATATTTAAAATCAATTAAATATACATATTTTAATTAACAAAAATTCTGGGTCGTTACAATGGCGGAGATGATGATGATGGTGATGATGCTGACGACGACGACGTTGCATCCCTTTAGCTGTATATCTTTTAGTTTATGCGTAATAGACGTTTTATTGTATGTTGCAGTTCCTATAGCTTATGTACTTATGTCATTGTTTGAGTATACTGTGTATTCTTTATGTTTATATACTTTCACTTTCTTGGATTTTGGATGATAATGCTCGAGTATACTGTAAATTCTATATGTCTATGTATACTGTGAATTATACATGTTGGTGTATAATGTGAATTGTATATGTCTGTTTAACTATGAATTATATATGTTGGTGTACGATGTGAATTCTATATGTTTGTGCATACTTATAAGCACTAACTAGTTACTTATAAACATACAAAAAAACCAATAGTGTCAGTAGATAGAAAATTTATAAAAACCTACTCGCGACATAACAAAACTACTAGGGAGGCACATGAACATAGAACACTGATTAAAAACGACACAGTAATAATAGACCACAAATATGAAGAAACTAGGTATTACATAACCAACAACAGCATACTGTTATCTTAAGGTCATCCAAATCTTTTTAGCCAGTTTTGACGTATGAAGTACGCATCATGGGCTAAGAAGGGCGTGCGATATTTTAAATTGTATCGACCGTCATAAGTCGAACGTGTAGTCTCAAACACATTTTCCAATATTACCTCATTAATAATCTTTGTATAACGCGTGCATGCCCTAGTAAAGTTTCTGTATGCAGTCCTGAGCTCTTGAGCCATACGTATGACTTGAGAGCCCACGTCGTTGTTGTAGAGTTCAGCCAGAGTGTCCCAAAAATTAATTACCATTGACTCCTGATTATCACACATCTCATCGGTTTGAATGTAGTACTGCATAAGCAACTTCAATTCATGAGACGTAAATGTCATGTTGGACAATGTAGCTTGAATAATGTTAGGTTTTAAAATGATGTAAACATATAATGATTTGTGAATTTATATAATGGATGTTCCTTCTCTCCTCTCAACAAAGCAGAGAATCTTGACCGAAAAATGAACGTGGCTACAATACGTGATTTGACCGCACACTGACACACCTTCTCTCCACTCAACAAAGTGGAGAATCTTGACCGGCAAATGAACGTGGCTACAGTACTTGATTTGACCGCACACTGATCAACCTTCTCTCCACTCAACATAACAGATATTCTTAACCGGCAAATGAATGTGGGTACGGTACGTGATTTGACCGCACACTGACCCCCCTTCTCTCCACTCAACATAGCAGATATTCTTGACCGGCAAATGAACGTGGGTACAGTACGTGATTTGATCGCACACTGACCCCCCTTCTCTCCACTCAACAAAGCAGAGATTCTTGACTGGCAAATTAACGCGGCTACAGTACGTGATGGTGACCGCAAACCGACCCCCCTCTCTCCACTCAAGAATTAGTCATATATATATATAACCATATGTATGTCATACTTGTTCACCACAATTTAGTCTAACTAAACATTCAAATATCAAACAACTATCCTCAAATATCAAACAATGTTTGGAAGTTTACTAAAAGCTATATTGCTATGCGACAGTGACTCGAAAGAAGAAGCGTATGCGTTAGCGCATCAACAAGAGGAGGAGGAACTGATGGAGATATACCGTGAAGCATACGGATCAACCTCTGGAAAACATGGTGGTTCCGTCGTGGGTCGGAAATATATCAACCGTAACCAGCAAGCATTTCAAAAAACACTTATGCAAGATTACATTGTCCGTGATCCAACTTACGGTCCATAGATGTTTAGACGACGATTCAGAATGAGTCGTCCATTATTTATAAGAATTCGCGAAAGTATTCAGCAGAATAATAATTATTTTGTTTTTAAGCAGGACGCTGCAAAAAAACAAGGTTTGAGTGGCCATCAAAAGATGACCGCAGCTTTGAGGATGTTAGCATATGGTACACCCGCCGATGCCCTTGACGACGCATATCGTATTGCAGAGAGTACAGCATTGAAAAACCTAAATCACTTCTGTCAGTCTGTTGTGGACGTTTATGGGACGGAATATCTTCGTTCTCCAAATGAGGCAGATGTAACACACTTGCGTGAAATGCATGAAAGCAAGGGCTGGCCTAGAATGCATGGAAGTCTAGATTGTATGCATTGGGAGCAGAAGAACTGTCCAAAAGCTTTTCATGGAGCATATAACGGCAAAGAAAAAAACCAGCTATCATCTTAGAAGCAGTTGCCTCTCATGATTTGTGGATTTGGCATGCTTTCTTTGGAATGCCAGGTTCTCTTAATGATTTAAACGTTGTCGAACGGTCTCATTTGTTTAATGATTTGGCGCAAGGTAAGTCAACTCCCGTATCATTTACTCTTGGTCATAACACATATGAGCATGGATACTATTTAGGAGATGGAATTTATCACAAATGGAGTACGATTGTAAAGACATTTGCAAACCCAATGACGGCAACACAGAAACAATTTGCTGCAATGCAAGAAGGACAAAGGAAGGACGTAGAAAGGGCATTTGGGGTCCTACAAGCAAGGTTTGCAATGGTCATCAATCTATGTAGATTATGGAAGAGATCAAAAATGGCTACAATTATGTTCTGTTGTATAATTCTGCATAACATGATCATTGAAGATGAACGCGGTATGGATTATCCTGATTTCGAATGTAAGGGGGCAAGACAAGCCCCCGAGTTGTTTCGCACAGCCACGTTACGAATGAAGGACAGTACGCAATTCATGATGATCATCATGAAGTATATCGTAATGCAGCTATTCATAATAGACTCCAAAGGGATTTAATGAAGCATATTTGGAATTCTCATGGAAATCAGTAGTTGGGGATGGTGGATCTTTGTTTAATTACATATGTTTGCCTTTTTTATTTCTGTAACAAAGTGTAGAATGCTTCAATTTTTATGTTTGTAATATCATTTATATTTGATGTAGTAAATCTATATTGATATCTACATAATGCATCAAAAAAATGATATACCATTGAATATTGTAAACTGAAAATAGCACTTGATTGCAAATATGAACTGAAGGTACACGGATATTTAAACTGCAATAACTAAAAATATCACATTAATACGTCAACTACATATGTTTTATTCCAGATCTACTCTCAACAATGCATTGTTTGTACTCCATCCAATATTGCATTGTAATTGGCTCCATTACAGTGACATCCTTTTCCATTACTAAGGTCTCTTGGCGTTGCCGCTCTAGCTCAAAGCGGTCCTTCTCAATCTCATTCAGTTCTTTAACACGGCAAGCTTTTCTGCACTTCCTTTTTGACGTTCTGCATTTTCTCTTGCATGTTTTTCATGCATTAGGGCTAAACGAGAATCGATTTGAGATTGAACAGCAATTTTCTTCTTGGCTGCTGCCCCATCGGTCTAGCATCTTCATCAAATGCGAGTACCGCTTCTTCGTCTTCGTTATCTGGGCATACATTTGAGTCCATATGATAAGAATTGCCTGGGCTAGAATTGTAATTAGATCTACTTGTTTTTTTTCCCCTTCGACTTCGTCTGGACATCTCTTAAGCTTTTTGCGGTGTTTGAGCTCCATTTTTGTTGACTAACAAGCAAGTCATAGCAGTTTGCAAACTGATAGTAGTGGGGTTTCTTTGTACCATTTTCTCTTGGAAATAATTTCAAGAATTAATCGTTCGCCATTCTCTTCTATAAAAACAGAAACACAAAATCATACATTAACAAAGTGATCAGAAATGAATGTAAATTAAAAATCATATTTTACAAAAAGCTACCAATTCAGCTTCGCCACCCATTCCACTTGGATTTGCTGTTCTTATTTTGTGGATCTACGACTCGTAAAATTGTATTTGTCGATTAATCTTCCCGAAACGACCCGTGATTGCAGACATTGACCTCGTCGTTTCAACATGTTTTTTATTGTACGCAGTCGTGACTTTTGCCCAAAACGCCTCTCCACTTTGGTCGTTCCCCTTTACCGAGTCGTTAGAAAAATGACAGTAAATATAACACAAATCCTTATCTTCATCGCCAGACCATGGAGCAGAAGAATGGAACGATAGAGGGGGGGCGGTTTGGGGATGAACATTTTGAAAGGGTTGAGAATCTAAATCCCAGCTATCCATATTCATCGCATCGGTATATGATTGAAATGGATGAGACATACTTTCAATATTAAGGAATTGAGAATAGAATTGTAATAGAAGAAGAGATGTGTGTATTACAATCTGATTATTATTCCGATATATGTAGGGAAATCATAAATATGACCCTTTATAGCCCTTGTAATTTTAAATATGACCGTTTATAGCCGTTGTAATTTTAAATATGACGTTTATAGCCGTTGGGGTTAAAATATGACCGTTTTTAGCTGTTGGAATTCAAATGCAGGGGCCGGTTAGAGCCATCGGAAGACGGTGGGGGGTGGGGGATAGGGGGGCTTGGGCGCCCGCCCAAGCCCAGTTCAGGATTCTGAATCGAATACTGAGCTTTCAGCTGAATTATGACCCTGAATTTGACGACTAGAGAGAATTTTGGTGAAAATCCAACAAATAATATGACCACTGGAGATGCCCTTAGAGGAGCCAAATTTTTGAAGAATGACGGGAAATTTTTTGAGTTGGAGCCAAAAATTTTAGGATTGGAAGGAAAATTATTGACTTGCACCCAAATTTTTTGAGGTGTACTCAAATATTTAATTTCAATGATATGATGGCCAAAATTAGAGAAATAACAAAAATATAGGAAAATAGACGCAAGGAAGAAGTTGCAAAAAAAATTAGTTTCAGAGACAGCAACTTTATTTTTTAGTATTAAGGACATTTTTAGTGTAAACTGAAAATGATAGTTACAACTATCATTCTGTGATTTACACTAAAAAGTGTCATCAGCCTAAAAAGCAAACTTCATGTCCTTACAACTAAATTTTTCTTAAACTTTTTCTTTGAGTCTAGAAAACCCTAACGAATATTGCTATGAACTTTTGTTTTTGAATTTTAGAAAAAAAACTTAAAATTTTAGGGCTCTTTCTAAATTTTAGAAATTTTTTATTTCTAAATTATTAAAATAATATAAATTATTTAATGTTAATTATTAAAATTGTAAATTAGTTAAATATTAAATATTAGACATAAATCATAAAATATCAATTATTAAAAGTTTGTTTCATGATTATTTAATTTGGTTTATAATTGTTTAAAGTTTAATGTATAATTTGAAAATAATAATGGATATTTAATTCCATAGTGAGCGGATATTTTTCAAATACAAGCAGTGTCATATTCGCATTCGTATCGAAAATGTTTTCGCATATTGGATATTCGTATCCTCGTTTCGGATATTGAATATTTTTTTATTTTTGGATACAGATACGAACGGATTTCGGATTTTTCGGGTAATCATTAAATACCCTAGTTGCAGCGAGCAGATAAAGCTAAACATTGATATCTATATTACAACGGGCAGAAAACTATTGTAATAGACTTAATTACAACTGGCCAAAACCGTTGTAATAGAGCTGAGAATTTGAATCTATTACAATAGGCTGGAAACCGTTATCATATGACTATATTACAACGGGCCAGTTGACAAAGTTGTAATGGGTATAATTAAATATGAAAAATTACACATATTACAATGAGCTTAAGAAAACTATTGCAAAATGTTTCTATTACAATGGTTTTTTTTGGCCCGTTGTAAAACATGCGTTGTAAAAGGATAGTTTTGTTCTAGTGTTTCTGTAGACAACAAATGAGTTTCAAATACTACGCCTTATGAACCTAATTCCTTTTCAAAATTGCTCTCTTCTTCCATTTACCACTTCATAATTATTCATCGCTCCACTTCTCTATTGCGAATTGTACCTTAGAAGTCGTCTGCGTGTGTTAACACAACTAAACTGGAATTATACTATGATGAACCATCTTTTGCCTTTATTTTCCCACCAAACACCTTGAAGGAGCCAAATAGCTCTTGTACTGGATGCTAGAGAAAAATGATAGTTCCAGTTAATGAAAATCTCCAGATAAACCATGTTCAACAGAAGCAAAGATTGAAATAAAACTTGCAACACAATTGATAACTTCCAATGGATCCCAATTCATCAAATCATAACACAGTTCAATTAAAGGAAACCATGATAGTAAATAGCTAACAAGAAATCACACAGGAGCTAATAATTGTTACATTATAAATGTGATAATGTACATCCACTTAGGATGAGGGGTTTCTTTATTGAAGAATGAGTTAAAAAGATAAAGTACAATAATTTTGATAGAGGTTAGTCTAAGGTTTGATGTGATGTAATTGAATCTCATAAATAACGATGGATGAGTTACTCCTAGCTAAGAAGTGGTAATTAGGTATTACCTCAAATCATCTACGTTCCAACCGTCGTTAAGAATAGAAAATCCTACCATCGAATATCGTAAAGCCAATCAACCCAACATTAAATAACAACCCCATAAAGCAACACGTTAGAGCCTTCAACGAATGATTGGTTGGTCAAATCATCAATTTGACACCTCGTTTAATTAATAGGTTGACCTTGACTGATCCAATTTAAGGTACCGTCTAATTAGTTCTCCTAATTGGTTGATTGTTGCTCATGCAAGGGTCAATCGTGGAGCTCTTGAAGCTCCAGGCAACTGCTCCAACCTTGTCTCTCGCAACTATTTCGATCTTGTCTCACAAACCATGGTATAATTAAAATTGTTTTGACGTTGTGAAGTTAACGAATTTACCTTCGATTTGATATGTTGGATCACTTATTTTAACATGTGATCATTTTATAAAAAATGAATTCAAAAAAACTATGTTTCCCCAGCATGCAATATGCAACAAAGAAACACTATGTTCGCTTGTTGAAATAACGAGTATCATGATAGTTGCGCAGTGATTGAACTAGAAAAAGATTTATTTATTTTTTATATTAAATCGGATCCACATATAATTGCAGGTCCAATAGGATGCAAGTGTGAGTGTAGTCGCTTAAAAAGCCGAGGTACTGTTCACAGCTCTCCCATTGCCTAAAATGCCTTGGTGTCGTTCTTGATGCATCGATGCCGCAAACAGGCCTGATGGTTCGTTTTGGGAGCGAGAGAAACTGATACGTTTGATAGATGTTAATTACTTAATTATTTAGATTAAACAATTTGTAAATTTGTAAAATTAATAACTTTCGCAAGTGAGATCTGTTTGAAATGCAGTTTTTTAGGTTGCAATCGTATCAAAGTGCTCTACATTATGTAGTTCATTTGAACTAAATCCAAGCAATTTAAAATTTTATAATCTAATCAATTAACTAATTTTTGCAAATGATTGATACATATTACTTGTTAAAATTTAAAATATATATTTTGATATGCTACATTTGAATTCTCTGCTCGTAGCATACAAACGCATTATTCATTTATCAACAAGCCCGACTCAAATGTTCTGTTTAGATTCTCCGCTTGTTTCGCAAACAAACTCTGAGTATGCCTAGCAAAACTTGTGTGAAACAGTATGTTCACGTGATTGAAAAGCAATTTCGCCCCTGATCATCATTTAATGCATGTTCGATAATCAAGATTCTTGTCGTCAATGACTTCAAGTAAAGGATTCAACTCCTGGATAGAACCATCGATGGGCTATAAAATTTTAATAACTATTCTAATTGGGTTATAATAATTAGAGTTTAATAATCATATGGATAGAACAACGCTGTGGCAAAAGAAACATCCAAATTATAAAAATATCGAAGCTCTTCTGATGTGTATGGATGACAAATAGTCTTAATTTGTTGATCCGAAGTGTACAAGCCGGGCCCTATTAGGCATACGTAGACATGCCTGCCATTGCCTCAGAAGGTTAGGTATACTTAGCTAAACAAACTTAACATAATTAAAACGCCTTATTTTTCTGGTTGATTAACGTATATAATTAGCAGATTCATAAGCAACATCCAACGATATTGGACCATATTACCTAAATTTGATATTTCATAATTATATCTGAAGCTAAATAACGCTACACCGCTCATGTTTTGAGCTTTGAGTGCAAAACAAGAAGAAATATTATCAAATAATGAATACAGTAGTGTCCAGGAGCATTATTTCAATGGTTGGATGCTTTATTTTTAGTTCATAAGATCACAGATTCGAATCTGCATAGAACGTGTGATTCGAACCACGAACCACTGAGCATATGTTAACATGTAGTTTGTTATATACCAGATGAATACAGTATTGTAGGATTCATACAGTGCATTAGATTTAGTACTAAAATGTTAAAGCGATTGTACAATGTAAGATAAGATATCGAGGTACACAAAAAAAGCATAGCATGCAGAGTGATGTTTCTCCATCACATTAACTACAACTTTATTAAGATACGAGAACAGTTCCATGAAAAAAAGTGCATATCCAAATTACAAGAAAAACAAATTTTTATTGTTTATGTTTGACCACCATCACCTAATATATAGACTATGATGCACCATATGACAACCCAAACAGCTATTACATACATTTACACATACATATATACCATCATCATATCGTGAAATAACCAAATAATTACAAGAATTAAATAGGAAAGAAAACATACAATGGCTTCAAAACCAGGACCCTTAACACAATGGCCATGGCAAAAGCTGGGAAACTTCAAGGTATTCTTAGACAGGTTCATCAAAATATTCAATTTTACAATATATTTTTTCAAACATATCTACGAATGAATATTTTTGGTTTAGTATGCTTTGTTGGTGCCATGGGTGGCTAGGAGTATCTACAAGTTCATAGAGGCTAAATGTAAAGGAGAGGAGATTGATTATCTCAATCTCTCTATAATTCCTACTCTTTTGTTGAGATTGTTGCATACTCAGCTATGGATCACAATATCCAGATTTTACACTGCAAGGAGCAAGCATAAAATTGTGAACAAGAGCCTTGACTATGAACAAGTTGATAGAGAAAGAAACTGGTAATAAACTTATTTACTTCTGTGTTACAAGAAGGAAATATACAGAATATTGAAAGAGGGGTTAAATGGATAAATTTGGTTTTGCAGGGATGACCAAATAATTTTAACAGCTCTGTTGTTTTTCATGGGAAATGAAGTGATACCAGGAGCATCTTATTTGCCATGGTGGAATACTAAAGGGGTTATTTTGTCCATATTTATGCATATGGGGCCTGTTGAATTCATATATTATTGGCTTCATAGAGCTTTGCACCACCATTTTCTCTACTCAAGATATCACTCACATCATCATGCCTCTATTGTCACTGAGCCTATTACATGTAAGCTTGATGCATCTGTAATCTGTATTGTTTTCTTTCCTAGGAGTATATGCGAGAATAAAATTTGGACCACCGTACTTGTTCATGTTAGCAAGGGTGGTACATCTTACCCTACACACCTTAAGAGTATCTTGCTTTGATAATGTACAAGAGCCTTCAATGAGAAGGTGGTATTTGTTACATACTACTGGGTCATACGGAAAATGTTAGGTATTTTTTGTTTATGAAATGAGCTCACAAGTTCAAAAAATCAAGGGTACAATTGGAGACAAATATCATTAAATCTGAGGCCCAATGGTCCTTGAAAATCCAGGACATTAGTCGTACTTTATTCAAACATTAAACTAATGGGGTGTCAGTCCAGAATACCTTATCACTTGCACATTACACCAATGTCTGACTCTGAGGCATTTTATATGCTAAAATCGGTATAAAAAATATTTTTTTTTCACTTACTTTTTTAGCCAGTATGCCCATACCTATCTCCTTCTTTTTTTTCTTCCTCTTTAACAATCACCAAGTGTCGGTATACAGGAGTCTTAGGAACTAATGTTGGCTGTAACTAAAGGGAATTTAAGGTTTAGAGGGGCTGCTGTTAGGGTCAGGTTTGGATTATAATTTTGTTTATCCTTTCAAAGAGGCAGTAAACGTTCAAATAGTAGAAGAGCTCTTATTCAAAGATCCTCGCGATGCTTATATAACTGAAACGCAAAACTGATAATGTGTTTTCTGATTTGGCATGGCAGCTGTTATTCATCCTTTTGCAGAGGAGGTTGCTTACTTTGTCCTTTTCGCATTGCCTATCCTATCAATGACATTTACCAAAACTGCATCAATAGTTGCAGCAGCATCATACTTAATATATATTGATTTCATGAATTACTTGGGTCACTGTAATTTTGAGCTGGTCCCAAAATGGCTCTTTGATGTCCTCCCTCCTCTCAAATACTTGATGTATACGCCTTCGTAGGTTTCCTTTCCATACAATATTCAAATCTGCCTAACATTTATCATTGTTTTCAAGTATTCTAATGCATTTAAATCCTTTTACAGTTTCCATTCATTGCATCATACACAATTCAGAACCAACTACTCCCTATTTATGCCATTTTACGACTACATTTATGGAACGATGGACAGATCTTCAGACCAGCTTTACCAGCATTGCCTCAAGGGAAAAGAAGATGATAAACCCAATGTTATTCACTTGACGCATTTGACTACATTGCAGTCTATATATCATCTAAGGTTGGGGTTTGCATCATTGTCATCAAAACCTTATGAATCTAAGTGGTATATGTGGATAATGTCCCCTATAACATTTTTATCGATGATTGCAACCACATTGTATGGAACTACATTTATCGTTGAGAGAAATAGGATGGATAAGTTGAATATGGAAACATGGGCAATTCCAAGATATAGTTATCAAGTGAGATTTTATTTTATTTTTTCATGTACTTTTGTACTTTTTTATTTCATACTACAATGTAAATATGAACATATGGCTTTGTGTAGTATATGCTATTATCTCAGAGTGAGGAAATCAATGAGTTGATTAAAAAGGCAATTGTAGAAGCAGAAGAGAAGGGAGCCAAGGTTGTCAGTTTGGGACTTCTAAATCAGGTGATTCGTTAATCTAATGAACGATGCTGACCAATATTATAAGTGAATACTCGAAACTCTTCGCTAAACCTTACAGCTTCCAGGGAGAAGAACTGAATGAAAATGGAGGACTATACTGCCACAATAACCCAAAACTGAAGATAAAAATTGTAGATGGAACAAGCTTAGCTGCAGCGGTTGTTCTAAACAGTATTCCTCGTGATACTAGAAGTGTTATTCTTATAGGAAAACTCTCTAAATTGGCTTGTGTGTTAACTTTAGCTTTGTGCCGTAACGGAACCAAGGTAAATGTATTTCTTCTTATATATCATTACTTAGTTCTTACAGGATGAACGATCAAGTGATTGCACACCAATTTGAGAAGAGAACGATCACACTATGTGAGTGTTTCAATTGTTTGTGATTGTGTCATTGTTTTTACAGGTTATTGTGTCGAGAAGAGGTATGTATGAGGTTCTAAAACTGAAGTTACCAAAAGAGTTAGTAGATTATGTGCTTTTCTCAGAAACTTACACGAGCAAGGTAACTGTAAATACCAACTAAAACATTCAAATTGTTAAGTATGATATTAATAATACGGTGACATTTATACGAGAAATATTGTCAGGTATGGCTGATTGGGGATGGGATAACAGATAAAGAACAGAGAAAAGCAACAAAAGACGCACATTTCATCCCATATTCCCAGTTTCCTCCCAGGAAAGTTCGCAAAGATTGTTTCTATTATAGCACTCCAGCATTGACAACACCAAAAGAATATGAAAACATGCATACATGCGAAGTAAGAGCTGCAGCAATCACTATCATTAATGTTATATTGTCTTATATTGTTTATGACTGAAATTTACACACACGCACACGCACACGCGCATACGTATTGATATTTTCATTGATCGTGGTTATAATTATCAGAACTGGTTGCCAAGAAAAGTGATGAGTGCATGGAGGGTGTCGGGAATAATACATGGCATGGAAGGATGGGATTCAAATGAATGTGGAGATATCGTGATGGATATGAACAAAGTTTGGAAAGCAGCTTTAAATCATGGATTTCTTCCAGTTGAAAATCTTATATGCAAGTGAAAAGTTATATCTGTCATTTAAGTTCCAAGTTAATGAGTAAGATTGTATTTCCTCTCTGCGACTAGGCAGTTATTTGAAGTTTGCTTGAAAGCTGTAATTTCTAATTACAAGGATTGAGATGATTTATTTTGAAAAGGTTTCCTTATACATTATTTCAGTGATGTGATTAAAAGTTTATTTGCCATGGATATCCACCACATTATTATAAGTCAATATCCTCAAAATCTGCTTAAATACAGTGATTATATTTGGATTTCCATTCTTTGGAACCTCGGCGCATCATTGAAGCCCAACCTACTAAAATTCCAGGAATGTGGTGGTTAGAAAAGTTTAGCATAAAATTTTACTGCGTATTTTACACTTTATTCTTCCTTTTATTTTGGAGAAGAGTGTGGGGGAGACAGTGGATAAAAAAAAGATAAAATTTAGTCCCATATTTAGCATAAAATTTTATTACTGCGTATTTCACACTATATTTTTGCTTTTATTTTGGAGGAGAGTGTGCAGTTTGTGTGTGTGTGTGTGGGGGGGGGGGGGGGGGGGGGGGTTGGGGTTGGGTGGCAGAGTGGATTAAAAGAAAGGATAAACTTTAGTCTCGTGTTGTGGGATAACTAAAAATGCGTTTGCCCAAGTACAAATTTGTCAGGAATAATGTCCGCCCGCTTCGGCATTCAAAACTGTCTTATTGTCTATATTGTTGTCTTTACATAACCGTTTCCATTTTTATAAAAACTGCAGACTTTGAGGATAATCTGATCAACTTTTCTTATGCTAATTCGGTTGGGTAATATGAGAGAAAATATATTATTTTTAAGAAACAACCTATGATGCACCTTGTAGCATATTACTTTAATTTCACAGCCACTTCGGCCACTATTTGAGAACTCACCACTACTAAAAATAACATCCAACAATCTAAGAAAGATATTATGCAGAAACGAAATCACGCAGTTCAAGGGAGTTTGTTGTTGATTTTACAAAATCGAAAAGATTTAACGGCGTTGATCTCGTCCACGGGTAAAAAGATAATGCATTATCTATTGGTAGAACTTCTAGTTGTAGATGTTTTAAGATACCAAAACCAATTGAAAGAGAGACAATGCTATCGCAATGACAAACAAAAATTGAATGGGAGCAAAATGACCATATTTAAGAGGGAATATTTGTAACGCAATGACCGATGCATTGTTCGACATGTACTATAACAATCGAGTGTAAAGACATTTGGAATGCACTAAAAGTCAAGTATCTAATATAGATATCAATTAGTAAAAAAAAATCTTGGCACAAAATCTTTTAGTTCTAAAATGATTTATTTTAGGCCAATGGTAATGATATTAGGTACATCATAAATGAGTTTGATTCGCATAGCACGAACATGGACGAAGTTATTAAAACTCTCATCCATAACGAACTAGTTTTCCCTTATTGCAAAAATATCAAAACTAATAAAATGCAAGTAGAGGAAATGAGTTTGGATAAATTTGCACATTATTTGCATGTTAAAGCTAAGGATAAAGAAGTTCATGTAAAGATCCGCAACCTACATCACCCAAAATTTATATAAAAATATAACATCTAACTCCCAAATGTTATGAATAAAACAACTTTTAGGGTAAAATATTTAAACAAATAGATCAACTTAACATGACTATGCAATTTTACTCACAGCAGAAGGGTAAAGTACAATATATTAGAAAATACATTCAAAGCTTAACCTCTTGATACATAGGAGTAAGGGTGTGCAAGGTCGATTAACCAAACAAATCGATTAAAAAGCACCGTTAACCATTGCTTATCAACAGTTCGGCTAACCAGACCATGGTTAATTTAATTGGTCTATACCGATCGACCCAATCATAAACTGGTAAACTGTTAACCGATAGGCATACAATCATTAACAAATAACCAGCCCAATGGGGAACGATTAATGTTGGTCGGGTAACCGCTTATGTTAGTTAAGTCGGCTTGGTTAAGATTGGTTAAGCCAATCGAATGCCTCCTCCCTCCCCCCACATATCAACAGTTTGGCTAACAAGACCATGGTTAATTTTAGTTGGTCCATACCGATCAACCCACCATAATGTGGTAAATTGTTAACCAATGGGCATAAAATCATTAACAAATAACCAATCCAATGGGGAACGATTAATGTTGGTCGGGTAACGCTTATTAGTTAATTTAGTTTGGTTAAGATCGGTTAAGCCAGTTGAATGCCTCCTCCCTCCCCTCTCCCCTCCCCCACATAGGATCGTCAAATAACCCAACATAATATGATATATAGTCTCATACATGAATATCTAACATGATTACAAACTAAACAACTGATGGTAGACAAAGTCGACGAATATTCATTCCCTATGGCCAATTTCTTGGTAACTAGTCTCCCGTATGCCTAGTTTAGCCTACGGGGGAGAATAAACAAAAAATGGAAAACAACGACATATCGAACCTAAAGTTTGGTTAGAGAGAACTGTCCTGTAAGTAAGTCGTAACTTATAAATTCATAAGTGTAATAAGGATGTGAGTGGGAAGACACAAATATCATATTTTCCCCACTCACTTCTCATAGTTTGACTAGTCAATATGGTATATAATGAAACCAGTAGAACAAATGGTGTATGGTGAGGTGATTATCATTGTACCTCAAATTCAATATTTATATAAAGAGCTACCATAACAAATAGTGTAGGATGTGGTAAAAGAGTCAATATCATCTAGCAAAACTAATATAGTAAAAACGTGCAACAAGGTGACCTATCCTAAGACATAACATAACATATGGTATATTCCTAGTTTTGCAATAATACATGTTTGCGTCAAAATTGATGTTGAGCGCCAAATAATGTTTAATACAATAATTTTAATCAACTCTGATTAATTTTCAAAAGTGTATAAAATATTCAAAATAAAATGTATAAATATCAACTTGTCCAGAGTTCAAAAATAAATAGAAAATAGAGAAGATAAGAAGGAAAAAAAATATAGTACGAAAATAAAAGGTAGACAGCAGATTTTTATAAAGGTTCAGCTTAAAATTGAATTACATCATTTATATATTCATCAATCATCGTTTTCATCTTCTACCTTTGCGCATGTTATTCTTGAGTGACAATGTAGTAAATACTTTGATTCGATCAAAGAGCTAAGTATCTTGGATATGAGCCTAAGAGTACTTAAAAGAGAATATGATTCACTTTCTACGTTTTCTTATGTTGCATAATGATATATCAATAAAATGTACTCGATCTTTATTAGACATAGTACGATTGGTATTGAGTGAGATTGAGTTGATTTTTTATTTAAGGGATATGCGTTCATAAGCATATGTGTTGAATTCGGTTTCATCCAAAAGCGAAGCCTTTTTCTATGAGTCTGTGGACAATTCATAAAATCTTATGAATGTTTTTCTGTCGCACTTAAGAAACAAAATATTGTTTGAAGATATAACATTTTCCTACTGAACGGAATTTCTTTTCAGAAGATTAATAGTAGTGTGATGGACTTGGATGTGATTCGAGATTCTAACTTGCAAACTATTAAATAGATGATACAAATTTAACTAAGTCCAAAAGGTTGTGGATTATTAGAATGTCTAATAGGAAATCTCACTATTAAAGACAAAATACAATCGATGTTAAGAAATTAGATTTTTCGTAATGACAATCTCCTCGGTAATCAATAAGCTATGGAAACTAGACTCTTCTACATAGTGTGATACTTTAAATTCGAAATGGATACCGAGTCTATTGGCAAATTTGATTTTGGAAGATGTACCGTAATGAGCTAGTCTTTGAGAAGAAGATCAATATAGTTGATTTTTTTTAAAGCAGGGCTGACGAGAAATAACCTTGTCGATTTCAAATATTGAAAACAACAAAGCAATTCACAAGTCAATATGCTTAATTCCATTTAGATTTTGATTATGAGTTTTGGCATATTATTGTTGAAACAAATCTTCCAAACAACGATTTAAAGGAGATTGACTATTTGCGCACCATGTTGATACGCGAAGATTTTGATCAATGACAATGTGCTTTGACAAACAAGGAAGAAATATATGCAAATGCTAAATGAAGATAGATGAAGACCAAACAGACAAACTTAAAGTATGTTTTTACATGTGTCTTAGTCTAGATATTTTGTTAAAATCTATCTTCAAGAAGCTTGCATGAACACTAGAATTTTTTTTATAAACTTCATGTTTTCAATTAAGTTTTAACTATGCAGGTTTTATGAGTTCAGTCTACTGAACAGGAACAGTCAATCGACTGAAACTGGAACAAATTTATACACATGCACAGTTTTAGTCGATTGAATTTCCTGCACAGTCGACTGAATTTGGTCCCGAAAATTTTACTTCATATTTTCAGTTGACTGAATTCCCTGCTCAGTCGACTGAATTTGAACCTGCGAATTTTCTATGAAAAGACACCTTCTTCCTCCCAAGAGTTGCAACCATTCATCAATGGAAATGGAAGCATCTCTTGTTTGCAACCTTTGACAACATATGCACCTCTTCTACAAGTATATATACATGATTCTAACATCATTTAATTCACCGAATTCTCTTGCTTTAATCTAACTATTCTCTTGTTCATATTTTCTAGATACTCTCAAAGCATTCACTAATCTATTGCTTGAATCATTGTTTTTGTTTATAACATTCTTTTGATTCATAGCAATTCACATTTCCTAAATCTTCACAAACACATTGCATACTCTCGTGGATAAGATTATAGGAATATTGTACTATATTAGACTCATTAGTGTTGACAAGAACACAACAAGTCGAATATTGTATTTTAGTAATTGAGTTGAAGTCTTCTTCGGTAGTTGAGGCAAGAAATCCCGTTCGGTTGTTCGGGTAAGTTGTAAACCTATTCCTTCGGGTGAAGTGAGGGTGTTAGTTAGTGAAATTCCTAAGTGAAGCTTAGGGACTGGACGTAGGACGTGAGGTCCGAACCAGTATAAAATCCTGGTGTCTTCTTGCATTTACCTACTTTATCTACCTAGACTATTCCGTTATTCCATATTACACGATCCTACCGCATAGCCTACTCTTTCAATTGGTATCGGAGCAAGGCCGTCCTATAACCATAACACCGTTATTAGACATATTGATAATATGAAAAATAACACAAGTACAAGCACAACATCTGCCTATAGTTCTACATTTGCGGAAGGACAATCTACCCAAAGACCTCCTCTATTCAATGGACTAAACTATAACTATTGGGCTACAAGGATGAGGATTTATATGCAAGCAACAATTTCGAAGCCTGGAATGCTACTCAAGCAGAGTTCGTTGTACCCACAACCGATTATCCTACATGGACACAAATTCAAAAGAATGAAGATAGTGCAAATGCCAAAGCTATGAATATGCTATTTTGCGTCCTGGATAGAAATGAATTCAACCGTGTTAGCATATGTACTACTGCATATCAGATATGGGAAACACTTAAAGTCATACATGAAGGCACAAACAAGGTTAAGCAAACAAAGATATCCATGCTGAAGAATCAATTCCAAAATTTTAGAATGCGACAAAATGAATCCATCAATGACATGTACTCAAGATTTCAAGATATTCATCATGCTCTAATCGAACTAGGAGAATGATACACGGACTTTGACATTGTGTCTAAAGTTCTAAATTCACTCACTGATGAATGGGAGAGAAAAGTACTAGCAATCGAGGAAGAAAATGATCTATCTACAATGAAACCAGAAGAATTGATTGGAAATCTTATGTCGTATGAAGTAAATATGCAAGCTAAAAAGGATCAAGCTCAAGAAAGAAAGAATGTTGCTTTTCATGCGGAAAAGGAAGAATCAGAGTCTGAAGATGAGGATCTAGCATTTATAGCCAAAAATTTCAAGAAATTCTTAAAGTATAGAAAAGGAAACAAAAACGGATTCAAAAAGAATTTCTTGAACAAACCTTCATCCTCAAATATAGAATGCTTCAATTGTCATAAGAAAGGACACATGCAAAAAGATTGTCAAGAACAAATGAAGGAAAATCAAAAAAACTTCAACAACAAAAACAAGAAGGATAAATTCAAAAAGAAGGCATTTTCTGTAACATGGGTCGATTCAGATTCATCTACATCCGAAAATGTTAGTGATAGCGACCATGAACAAGCAAATGTATGCTTCATGGCTCAAGAATCTGAGTTAAATAATTTAACTTTTGACGACTTAATTGAAGTAAACACTGAACTTTTAAGCACAATAAAAACTCTTAAAATGAAACTCAAAGAAACTCGTGAAAATCAAAACAAAGCTGAATTTGAAAGAGATATGTTAAAAGATGAAAAGAAAATCTTAGAAGAAGAACTTGAAAAAGTTCAAGAATCTCATTCAAATTCGGAAACTCAATTATCACTTTTAAGTCAAGAAATTGAAACTCAGAAAACAAAGAATGATATAATTGCCTCTGAAAATCATGAGTTAAAAACTAAGATTGAACAAGTTGAGTTAGAAAATAATAGTCTTCAAGCTAGATTAGATAACATTACTAAAAATGTTTCTAACTTTAACAAAGGAAGAGAAAATTTATCTAAGATTTTAGAAAATTCTCAATCCTCTTCAAGTAAGCATGGATTATGATATAAAAAGGTGTCAAAAATTCCTAAAAAGAAAGATACAAATTTTAAGAGGAATATGGATTCAAAACAACAAATATTGCCCAAAAAAACTACTAAAACTAAAGTAGAAAACAAAGTAATTAAAATTCGGATACCAAAAACTAACAATGTATTAATAAGAAATAAATATATTAAAACATTTATGAATAATGTTCATCATAATGAAAACTATATTTATAAAAAGGATACTAAACCAAATTGGGTTTGGTTTCCTAAACTCTAACTTTTTAGGACCCTATTAAAAGGTGGGTACCAATAGTTTCATATTTATTTTCAAGTCCCACTCAAAAAGAAGAAATGAATATTAGACAGTGGTTGTTCAAAACACATGACCGGAGACAAAGATATGCTTACAAACATCACATACTTTGATGGTGGCTCGGTTACCTTCGGAGACAATTCAAAAGGGTATATCATTGGCAAAGGAGATGTGAACAATTAAGTTACATCAAATTTACCTTTTATAACAAATGTTTCATTAGTTGAAAATTTAAAACATAATCCACTTAGCATAAGTCAATTGTGTGACAAAGGTTTTAAAATAACTTTCTCGAATAATAAATGTAGTATTTTTGATCAAAACCAAAATCTTATTTTTGAAGGAAATAGAGATAGAAATATATATGTTTTAAATATGAATATTAATCATAATTCAAGTATGTGTTTACTTGCCAAAGATAACGATCTTTGGTTATGGCATAAAAGATTTTGTCATATAAATTTTAAAACCATTAGAAAACTTTCTAAAAATGAATTAGTAAGAGGTTTACCCAAAATAAACTTTAAAATAAAAAATCTTTGTGATGATTGTCAAAAAGGAAAATTAAAGAAATCATCTTTCAAATCTAAGAAAAATATTTCAACTTTACAACCATTAGAATTACTACATATGGATTTATTCGGACCAACACAAGTTCAATCAATTAATCATAATCGATACGTATTTGTAATAGTTGATGATTTTTCAAGATATGCATGGACCATTTTTATGAAAAATAAAAGTGACACTTTTGAGCATTTTAAAACATTTGTCAAAAGAATTCAAAACACTAAAGATTTGAAAATTAAAAATATTCGAAGCGATCATGGAGGCGAATTCGAAAATGAAGTTTATGAAACTTTTTGTAAAAAGAAAGGAATAAATCATAATTTTTCTTTTCCTAGAACTCCTCAACAAAATGGAGTTATAGAAAGAAAGAATAGAACAGTACAAGAATGCGCAAGAACATTATTAAATGGATGTTCTCTACCAAAACATTTTTGGGCAGAAGCCGTTGCTACTGCATGTTATGTATTAAATAGAATATCAATTAGACCATTAACTAAAAATACTTCTTATGAACTATTTAATAATAAAAAGCCAAATATATCTTATTTTAAAATATTTGGATCAAAATGTTTCATTTTAAATACAAAAGATCAATTAGGAAAATTCGATTCAAAAGCCGACGAAGGAATTTTCGTAGGATACTCAGAACGAAGTAAAGCATATCGAGTTTTTAATAAACGAACAAACTTAATTGAAGAAACTTTGCATATATCTTTTGATGAAAATTTTAATAAAAATTTAAATATAAAAGATGATTAAGAATTAATAAATATAGAAGAAACAAACCTTGAAAATAATAATAATGAACTAAGATCTCCTCCTAGAATATTACGAGATCATCCAACTCAAAATATAATAGGAGAAATAAATTCTCAAGTTAGAACAAGAAATCAACTAAATCAAATGGGTCATGTAGCTTTCATTTCATCAATAGAACCTAAAAATCCAAAAGAAGCATCAACATATGATTATTGGATTATCGCAATGCAAGAAGAATTAAATCGATTTGAACGTAACGATGTTTGGGAATTAGTTCCCCGTCCTAATAATCAATCAGTAATTGGAACAAAATGGATTTGCAAAAATAAAGTAGACGAACAAGGTAATATAACAAGGAATAAAGCAAGACTAGTAGCACAAGGGTATAATCAAGAAGAAGGTATTGATTTGGAAGAAACGTGTGCTCCCGTTGCAAGACTTGAAGCAATACGTATTCTATTAGCCTTTGCATGTTTTCACAATTTTAAACTTTATCAAATGGATGTTAAAAGTGCATTTTTAAATGGTTTTATTAAAGAAAATGTATATGTAGAACAACCGTCGTTATTTATACATGAAAAATATCCGGATCATGTTTTTAAATTAAAAACGGCACTATATGGTCTTAAACAAGCACCTCGTGCTTGGTATGAAAGACTTAAAAGTTATTTATTAAACTCGGGATTTAAAATTGGAAAAGTAGATCAAATACTTTTTATTAAAAATACTACCAAAGATATTTTAATAATTCAAATATACGTAAACGATATTATTTTTGGTTCAACAAATGAAAATTTATGTAAAGAATTTTCAAATATAATGACTAATGAGTTCGAAATGTCTCATATGGGAGAATTATCATATTTTCTCGGACTTCAAATCAAACAATTAACAAATGGAATTTTTATAAACCAAGAAAAATATTGTACTAATTTAATTAAACGATTCGGATGGAAAACACTTCTGCTAAACCTACTCCTATGATTACAACTACACATCTCGATCGAGATGAAAATGGAAAAAGTGTAGATCAAAAATTGTTTAGAAGTATGATAGGTTCCTTACTTTACTTAACCGCTAGTAGACCTGATATAATGATGAGTGTTTGTTTATGTGCACGTTTTCAATCCGATCCTAAAGATTCACATTTAAGAGCAGTAAAACGAATAATGCGATATCTTAACAAAACTAAAGATTTCGGTCTTTTCTATCCAAAGGAGTGTCCATTTGAGTTAGTATCATTTAGTGATGCTGATTTTGGTGGATCTCGAACAGATAAAAAAAAGTACAAGTGGTACTTGCCATTTCATTGGAAAATCACTTGTATCTTGGTTTAGTAAGAAACAAAATTGTGTCTCGCTTTCCACTTGCGAAGCAGAGTATATATCAGCTGCTTTAGCTTGCACTCAAGTTATATACATGCAACAAACACTTAAAGATTTTAATATAAATTTAACAAATTCTACAATATGCTGTGATAATACAAGTACAATAAACTTATCTAAAAATCCGGTTAATCACTCTCGTACAAAACATATAGATATTCGTCATCATTTTCTACGTGACAATATCGAAAAAGGAATAATTAATTTAGAACATATTTCTACCGAAAACCAAATTGCGGATATATTTACTAAACCTCTATTAGAAAACTCCTTTATAAAACTTCGACGAGAATTAGGTATAATATCCTTTAAAGATATTAATTAGAAATACATTAGAAATATTCCCACATTTCAGTCGACTAAAACAAAATACTCAGTCGACTGAATATTTTATTTCAAATATTTTCAGCTATGTTTTATATTACATTATATAACTCATAGACCACCCATTTTTAAACTGAATTATTAAATAAGAACCATACATTTTAACAAAATTCTCTTTACCATTAAATCTCTGTGCGGTTAAAAATTCTTATTAAATTAACCGTTATTTGTTTAGTTAAATTCTATTATAAATAAACTCTTAAAAATATTTTTATTTTTCATCTTGATTTTACGAATAAAATCTTAATTCAATATAAAATGTCATCCAACAACTCCTTCTCTCCAATCAATATCACTTCTTCAGTTGATAACACTCCAACATCGCCAAAACTTCCCACACCAACACCAGCACATGAACCGGTTTACAAATGGGAAAATTATCGTACTGGTTTCACACCAGAATCCAAAAAGGCAAAACGCGGACTCTTTATTTCACCTGACACAAAAAAAAAGATTGATGAAATTTATCACTTTCAACAACAACAGATAGATCTTCAACGAGAGCTATACTTCGAGCAAAAAGTTACGGCAAGACGTTTGAGCTTTCTAGAACAAATCGGTTTACGCTTCTGTGGATCAAAGAAGAATGAAGTGGCTGAGCCCCTACCTCGTCCTGTTAGCTCACTTGATCCATCTTCATCTTATCGTACACCAGTCGATCCTATGAATCCTTGGACGTCTCCTAAAACTCCTCAATATAGTCTGAATTCATGGGATATAAATTACATGAAGAATGAAGGAAAGAAGTCTCCAAGTCCATCCCCAAAAAATAGTTAAATTTTGAAATATTTGTATGTTGTTACATCAATATTTTTGTAACTATTTCTTTAAATAAATTGTTTAATTTCAAAAATTAACTGAAACAACAAAAATGCATGTTTCAGTCGACTGAATGCCCCTGCTTAGTCGACTGAAAATATGACAGAAAACAATATATACAAAGTTCATTCGACTGGAACCATCTACACAGTCGACTAAAAATTCAACAGAAAATTTCAGCAACAAAATTCAGTCGACTAAATGTACTGCTCATTCGACTGACAGAACACTTCGGCCTTTGATTCAGTCGACTGAATAGAACATTCAGTCGACTGAACGCTACTTCCCAGGCAAAATTTCCCCTTTTAACCACCAGATTTTACCCTACCAATTCACTTTTACCTCCTACAAACCTTCTTCCCCAAATTAATTTCGAAACCCTAGCTCCCAAATTCCTCAAAATCAAATCAATTTTCACCCAAATGGCACCTAAAAGAGCAAGAGCTTCATCTTCTTCATCCTCCGAGCCAATTGATGCTCAAATAGCACAATGGCTTTACGATGGAACCGCTGTCACTCGATGGAACAAGATGAAGAATTCCTGAATTTTCGAGCATTCTTTCGTTGATTTTCAAAGTTTTCAAACCTACAACATCCAAGCATTAATAGATCCGGCAGATTTAACTTCTCTTTTAGATTTGAAACGAAATGACCATGCCATTAATCATGTAATGGTAAAATTATTTTATGCTAATCTTAATCTTGGACACCAAACTCCAAGAAATCCAAACAATAGTGTTTGGAGTATGGTATGTGGAAAGAAAGTTTGGTTTTCCTTAGATAGAATAGCACACATTTTAGAGTCTCCAAATGTCGGAAGAAAGTTAGAGGAGATAGAATTCAATCCACACATTCGTGACAACATCAACCATCGATTCATGGACGATAATATCAACTTTAGGGATTTTAAGTCCACCTCTCTTCGACCTATGGTGAGAATCCTCCATAAAGCCCTAATGAGAACGATTACTCCTCGCACAGGCTCGTACGAAATTGTCTACCCAAATAATTATCGAGCTCTATATGCTATTTTTGGCAATATACAAGTTAATTGGGTACAGCTTATTCTTGATGAGTTTCTCACTTTCAACAATGGCAAAATGCGCACTATTTACTTTGGAGAGTACATCATGCGACTTCTCCTAAATGTCGATACGCCATTACCTGAATCAGAGAATACAATGGTCCATCAAATTAACCATCGGACCATAAGCCTAATGCAACCCCCATTTCGACCTCCTCGCATAATATCACTTGCCGAATGGGAAGCAAGGCATCAACAACAACAACAACCTCCTTAACCTCGCCATGAAGAACATCTCGAGCAAGATGATGAAATTCGTCTTGTTGACCCAAGCTTCACTACCAACCAATCCTTGGGGATATTGTCAAGAAATCAACAAATTCTTGACACTCGCCTTAAAAGGGTAGATCATAAGCTTGACAAAATCAAAGGATTCTTCAACAAGCTTTGGGATGCAATCTCGTGCTCAAGCACCACTACTACGTCAACATCTCGCGGCAAACGTCCGGCACCTACGTTTACATGGACGACATCCGAAGATCATACAAGTAGCAGCGCTAGTGGAGCTAGTTGTGGCCAAGGAGGAAGAGCACATAGACCACCAACAGGAGGACCCATCATACGTGAACCAACAGGAAGAGAAGGTTCATATGACTGGGATAAGGATGAGTAATTTTGTTGCTTTGATGTATATTTTTAACTTTCTAATGGCTTGTATAAATAGCCATTTTATGCTTATCTGTCACAACATTTATATTTCTCTTAATTCATGATTATGCAAATATTCTCTATGCTTCAGTGATTGTTTTGATAAATTATTACTACTGTTAGTTCTTCCTTTTTGTTGATGACAAAGGGGGAGAAAAATCTATGGTACTAACTTTGTTTTATAGGAAAGATAGTGCATACATTCATGGGGAGAAAATAAGAAAAACGTCTAGAATATATCAGTATTGTCATCAATCAAAAAGGGGGAGAATGTTGATACACAAAGATTTTGATCAACGACAATGTGCTTTGACAAACAAGGAAGAAATATATGCAAATGCTAAATGAAGATAGATGAAGACCAAACAAACTTAAAGTATGTTTTTACATGTGTCTTAGTCTAGATATTTTGTTAAAATCTATCCTCAAGAAGCTTGCACGACCACTAGAATTTTTTTTATAAACTTCATGTTTTCAATTAAGTTTTAACTATGCAGGTTTTATGAGTTCAGTCGACTGAACAGAAACAGCCAGTCGACTGAAACTGGAACAAATTTATACACATGCACAGTTTCAGTCGACTAAATTTCCTGCACAGTCGACTGAATTTGGTCCCGAAAATTTTACTTCATATTTTCAGTTGACTGAATTCCCTGCTCAGTCGACTGAATTTGAACCTGCGAATTTTCTATGAAAAGACACCTTCTTTCTCCCAAGAGTTGCAACCATTCATCAATGGAAATGGAAGCATCTCTTGTTTGCAACCTTTGACAACATATGCACCTCTTCTACAAGTATATATACATGATTCTAACATCATTTAATTCATCGAATTTTCTTGCTTTAATCTAACTATTCTCTTGTTCATATTTTCTAGATACTCGCAAAGCATTCACTAATCTATTGATTGAATCATTGTTTTTGTTTATAACATTCTTTTGATTCATAGCAATTCACATTTCCTAAATCTTCACAAACACATTGCATACTCTCGAGATAAGATTATAGGAATATTGTACTACATTAGACTCATTAGTGTTGACAAGAACACAACAAGTCGAATATTGTATTTTAGTAATTGAGTTGAAGTCCTCTTCGGTAGTTGAGGCAAGAAATCCCATTCGGTTGTTCGGGTAAGTTGTAAACCTATTCCTCCGGGTGAAGTGAGGGTGTTAGTTAGTGAAATTCCTAAGTGAAGCTTAGGGACTGGACGTAGGACGAGAGGTCCGAACCAGTATAAAATCCTGGTGTCTCCTTGCATTTACCTACTTTATCTACCTAGACTATTCCGTTATTCCATATTACACGATCCTACCGCATAGCCTACTCTTTCACACCATAACCAAAAATATCTCAAAGTCAGTAGGAATGATAAGAAAGATTGTGGATTTATATGATCCATACGATCTTAAACAAGCATCTAGAGGTTAAGCAAATATTTCGATAGAAAAATCAAATATTTTAATTTCAATCAAAATGCAGAGGATGTATGTGCCTACATGAAAAAATAAAAGGTATTAACACATCTAATGCTATAATTAAAAATATGGTACTAGTTGGCAATATTATATCCACTTTAAAATTAGTTCATCCTGGTTGTTCAATTTCTTAACGAAGGATTTGAAATCTTTATACTTGATATAACACTACTAAAATATGCAACTTTTACCTACTTGGTTTTACCAACGTCATTATGACACCCTAAGTAAATGGTCGATGGGGCATCGAAATGGCATTGGTGATTTACAACTTACGAAAAAATACTGATGTCATTTTGATGTCCTTTAAAGGCGTTGATAGGATGTCAGTCTGGCATTGGCCCCAACCACATTAACGCAACTGATGTCTTCTCCCTATCACTTTTTCCACTCCAAAATTAAAACGCAAACCCACTTGAATCCCTTCTCCTCCTCTCCTCCACCATTAACCTTATCTGCTACCACTTTCTCCTCCATCGACGCCATAGAAAATCCTAACCCCAGCCTTCATTGCTTTGCATCCCTCCCACCTCATCGTCGCAAATCCCAAGTCCGCACCTCATCGATAGCTATAAGCTTAAGCCGCCAACTCCCAAGCCCAATTCCTGCTCCAAGTCACCACATAGGGCTCCAAGTTGGCGCTAACATCGCAAATTCCAAGCGTAGTGCTAACTCCGTCAATAAAATTACATCGAGTCATTTTCTATTCAATGCTATGATTTGATTAGCTTCGTATATGATATAGATCCGTTGGTTTATATTCATTGGTATATGTTGGTTGACAAAGGTTTGACGGTATGGTAATTCATATAGATTTGAGATATCATTGCTATTATTTTAAATTATTCGATAATTCATTGTAATTGATATGATGGTACTAATGAAATCCTATGGATTTTTAATTTGGCCTTGTTTGATAGGTACTATATATAATAGTTATACAGATATTGGTTTTTTAAATCAAATGGAAATCGATATTCATCTGATATGTTATTTGCTAGATTTATCCTAGTATTTGACAAGCTATAAATGTAAATGATATTAGTGTTTCATAATCCAATATTTCAAATTGCATGGTTAACGAAATTTCGATGGTACTTCCTATTTGTTCCTTATGTAGGCCCTTTTGCGTACAAGACGGGGAATAGGGAAAAGTGCCGCCGAAATTTCGTTGATCATTTGGTTTGAAATGATTTACAAACATAAATTTTATTGCATTTGCAAATGGAAACTAAGATGACCGACCATTTAGAAAAGTATAGAAATCCCTAGGTTATATAGCTTTAAAATTGTTTGTGAATTCCATCATTTATAATAAAATTAATAATATTATTAACATTAATAAAAAAATTAATAATGTTATTGAATGTATTAATAAAATTAAAGAAAGTATGTAATAATAAAATTAATAATGTTATGTAAAGTAGTAATAAAATTAATAATGCTATTTAAATTAATAAAAAATAAAAAATGTTATTTAAATTAGTCATAAAAATAATAATGTTATTTAAATTAATAATGTTATTTGAATTACTAATACTGCCGTGTGAAAGATAATGTAAATTTTGTTTATGTGTAAGGTATAGAAGATGAATTATTCAAAAGATCGAAGTTGGATATATATAAGATGTAAAAATAGAGGAATGATTCCATTACACTTTAGAAATAACATTGATGCATTCATGAAAGTGGCATCAAGTATTAAAACAAATATAAAAAAAGTCTGACATCCACGTTCGAAATGTCATTGCCTAAAACTTCTACAGTACTATATTATGATATTACATTTACAGCAATATGATTTTATGCTTGACTATCCTGTGTGAGTATATCATGGAGAAAAATGTCGCATTATACGGAGACATAAATATGGATGTGGATTCCGATGAACCCATTATTGAAGGAAATATAAATCTAGAAATAGAATGGCTGAAATGATTCATTATGCTGTAAGTCCGAGTATATAGACCGAAGAACCAGATTTGGAGGGAGATCATGACTCGGAAGAAAAAAAATTCAACTTGTTAGAAGCAATGAAACAACCACTCTATAAATGTTGTAAAATGACACACTTGGCACGCCATTTAGGTTCGCTATAAATTCGAATATAGTGCATCATAATACCTGATGAACACAGTCCTTAGCTTGTATAAAGAAATGCTTCCACCTGACAGTGTATTAGGAGAGAACTAGTACTCCCATAAAAGAGAGGTCACTGCATCTAAATTTCCTTTATCAAAAATGACATGTGTATAGGTGGTTGCATGATTTCTTAGAAGGACTATCAAGATTTGGTGTTTAGTAAATTCTATGAACAGCCAAGATACAAGTCGATGATAACCAATGGTAATGACGTACCTTTTACCAGAATGCATTATTCCCTATTATACCGAGATTGGAAATGTTATATGCATCTGCTGCTATGGCGAAACACATGTGATGGCATAGTGAATGAAAATGAGTTGAAGTTATTTTATGTCATCGTTTAGACGGTGAAGCTTGGAAACATTTCAGTAGGACATATCCTAATTTTTCTAAAGAATCACATAATGTTGGACTTAGTTTGTACATAGATGGTTTTTCCCATTTGCTTCATTCAGTAAATCTTATTCAACATGGCCAGTTATTCTAACACCTTACAATATCCCTCCTTAGATGTGTATGAAGAATCCATACATGATTCTAACTGTAAATATTCCTGGACCTAAAAATCCAAAAAGTGGGATAAACGTGAACTTGCAGCCTTTAGTTGATTAGGTGAAAAAGCTGTGGACTTAGGATATTGTTATATACGACATCTCAAATAAAAAGAATTTTAGATTTTTTACTTCTTTGTTATAGACGATAAGCAATATTCTTCCATATGAGATGCTTTTTGGATGGAGTACCAGTGGCAAATTAGTTTGTACTATTTTGTGTAGATTGGACAGAATCATTTAGACTTACACAGGATGGCAAAAATTATTGGTGGGATCAACATCGTCGTTTTTTACATGTAAACGATTGCTTTAAATTTGATAAAAAAAGTTCAAATGAAACATAAGTACTTCTTTGGAACCATCATCTATTCTGAGTTACGAAGAAGTGTACAGGCTTGTGCAAAATTACTCCAAAATACACGAGATATGAAAAGTGCCCAAAATTCTCGATAAAAGAGAGCATCACAATTGGTGAAAACAAAGTATATATAGGAATTGCCATATTGGAAAAATCATAAACTTCAACAAATATAATTGTAATGCCTAATGAGAAAAATGTGTCCAATATCTTCTTTAACACAATAACGAACGTGAAAGGAAAAACAAAAGATGATTTGAAGTCCAGAAATGATATCGTGTTATAGTATAATAATCCAGAGCTTAAAATTGATAGCGAACTATAAAATTTCAAACATCTTGCTTATTATGAGTTGGAAAATAAGCGTTGACAAAGACTATTTGAGTGAGTTCAAAATTTGAGGTTTCCAGCACTAATTGCTTTAAACATAAGACCATATGGTTTTGCATTCTTTGTTCACCTATCAACAGCTGCAACAAACTGGTATTCCTATTAATGCAAAAGTTGTGGATTTTATTTTCCATGGTAACTTGCATCTGCCATTTTCGTCAAATCAATACATAAGGACTGTTTGGAATGATATACAATGTAATACCTACCCTCTTGTTGATGTTGATGATGTGCTTTGGAATGAAAGGCCTCATTCTGTCAAGCTTGTGTACAAGCACCTGCACAATTTAGGTGATCAAGCCTTCAAGTGGAGCAAAGTTATTTGGACCACTGATTCAACCCCAGGGGATAATCTAATGCTTTGGAAAGTTCTGCAAAATGCCATGTTGACTAGAACCAAATTGATGGAGATGAGATATGATACGGGTTTCACTTGTGTTTCCTGTGCAAATGAACCAGAGACTGTGCACCAATTGTTTATGCAATGTCCCTTCACTAAGATGCTATTTGACAATATGATGCTTGTTGCTGGGAGTAGATTGTTGGCTCGTCTTACAACGCTGGATTTTGACATGATATACAAAGCTACAAGGTGGCGAACATTGAAAGCGAGACACTTAACCATCTGCTTGAAGAAGTATTTGACAGTGGTGTTGTATGAACGAAATATGATTTGCTTTGAAAAGAAGAGGAGAGATGGGCAGGTGTTATGGAAGGTTTTGAAGAATGAAATATACAAAACTATGAAGATGCAATCCAATTTTCCAGCCATTTACAAGGATGCTTGGATATAGTTGGTGAATTTTCTGGGGCGTATCTTGTTTTGTTTTTTTTACCTTGTGTGTTGTTGTATTTTCCCGCTGTTTTATCTCGGTGTGTTTGAATGTTTTCTTTATTTCATGCTTGCTGTTTCTTTTGGGCAAGTATTGTATTTTATTGTTTTTTGGCAATAAAATCAGGTAGGGGTCCTGTTAACCCCGCTAGCTCTTGCTAAAAAAAAAGATTAAAGAGTCACGATAATCATGTATTTTTAGAGACCCTTTTCCCGATAGTATTTAAGAGGCTTTTGCCGTTGAAGGTGTGAATGCAAATTATTGAACTTAGTTTGTTCTATAAAGAGTTGTGCTCAACCACACTTAATATGAGTAATTTGAAAAAATTAATAGGAGATATACACAAATTATTGTGTATTGGAGAAAATATTTCCTCCTAGAGTATTCAACTACATGGATCAACGTCCCGTACATCTACCTACTGAAGTTTTAATGCATGGACCAGTGTTGTAAAACCCTTCTTTTACGACCATAAAATCACTATAGAATGAAAAGTTGTATTGCTTTAAACATAATAGTAAATAAAGAGCCAAACTAGCTAACTATACCTTATAGAAACTCACAGCAGAATGGATCAAAATACAATATAAATAATGACAGAACCTTGAATTTTGATATTTTGATTGTGACAACTATATAAGTAAATGTTATATGAACTTGTGAGAAATGCGGATTACGGATCTTAAGGCTAGGATTAACACTAAAGGGGGGATGAATAGTGTTTATAAAGAATTACTAAATCTTTTTGAGTTTATGTTAATTTAAACACAGATGTGTGCAATATACAAACACAGATATGATCACAGAAACAAATACAGATGCAGAATTAAAATAAAAACCAGTAAAGGAAAACACACCGTATTTTATACTAGTTCGGAGTTACCCTACATCCAGTCCCGCAACACAAGTGCGGATTTCCTTTCAAAAGCAATCTTTACAATCACACCCTCGATTTCAAGGCTACATCCTCCAGAATCACAATCCTCTGTGTAGAGATACTTGATTTTTCGGGCTACAAGTTCATCCACTTGATTTTAAGGGCAAAAAGTTCACCCAATTAATTTCCTAAGGCTACAATCACACCTTATCATGCTTGATTGATTTTCAAGGCTACAATCACACCTTTTCTCGCTAAGTCGAATACAAAAACCTATAACTTTGAATAGCACTAAGGATCTTGTTGAGATAGTGATAGAGAATCAAATTACGAATGATCGAGTTCAATTCAATGTAGATTTCGGTAGAGTAATGCTAAGAATTTTTATTAAGAAAAGCGGAAGAAGAAGAGCAGTGAAAAATCAGAAAATCTGATGTAAAATTCGTTGAAACCGACCCCTATTTATAGTAGAACAACAGTCATGTCCATTCATGAAGAGTTATGGCGAATAGTCACTTCTTTTGAAATTGAAAATTTGAACTCAACTGACACCATGTCGACATGGTCACCATGAATATGTTGACATCCTAAAGCATTTTTTGATGATTTGGTTTTCTTTGAAAATAACCTTTATCTTATATTAAAACTATTTTAAACTTTATAAATATACTTGACTATAGTTAAAATTCATAAGTAAATATAGAGAATAATATATATAGATTTTAACTATAATTTTATATTTAAATCTAAGTATAAATATTTAAAAGTTAAATATATTATATTAAAAGAAAGTTTAAAATCAAGAGTAATTTGACTTTGAAATTAAAGATGATTGTGAGGCTAAAATTATTTAAAATCAAGATAGATGTTTTTGATGCTTTTAAAAGGAAGGTTTTGAAATCATTTTGAAAAACCATTTTGAATAAAAGGTTAGCGGATACAAAACAATGTTCCACTAGATTTTTCGTAGGTTCCATCCTACTTAGGGTTCCATCCCTTTAACAGGCTTGAAGTGAATTCCATTCCATGAATAAATTGGATGTTAAGATGCCAGTGCTTTTCTAGGAGTTTTAACAAAATTTTCTAATTAAAGAATAAATTAATTGAATTCTTGAACTCTTGATAATCTTGATACTTATGAGTCTTCAATCTTGATATCTTGAATCTCTATACTGTACAGTCTTCATTCTTGGTACTTGAATGGTTTAATCCTGCATATACATATATATCTAAACTTATAATGTTATTATTTATGTTTTATAATCTATTCTAAGGTTGTTGTCATCAAAACCATCATCTCACGGACTAACAATCTCCCTCTTTTTGATGATGACAACCCTTGTTTATAAAATATTACTTCTATCCTAATAACTCTCCCCAAAACTAATAACCCCCCTTAATCTATGCCTAACTATCCTATTTTATACTTCTTCCCCTTTGTTATCAACAAAAACTAACTCTAAACTTTATAACTCCAAACTATATACCTCCCCCTAAATCTGGTACCCTATGGTATGTGATTATAATGATAGTGTTATCATAAATAATCAACACTTAGATAATCCTAATCCTAAACTACTAACTATTCTAAGTATATGATAACTATATAGTTATATTTATTAATAGGGAAGAACACATATAAGAACGCAATTTATTTATTAACCATATAGTTATATTTACATTTTCGTTGTAAACGTAAGAAGGAATAAACAACAATGGTAAAGAAAGAGAAGAAACTAATGTGTGTTTTTTTTGAACATAGGAGATCTATGAATCGAACAGTTCGGATAGTGGAAATAGAAATTTCCACGTTATTCGACAAGATTCCCATCTTTGTCAAAGCATACTTCTCCAAGGCACATGACTTTGTCGTCATCTTCCGCATGAGCTTCTTCCATGGGTTCTTCTTCTTCTTCTTCTTCTTCTTCTTCGCTGGCCTCTTATTTTTGATTGTATGAAGAATCTTCATCAATTAAGATAGGGTTGGCTTGATTATCCATTAGAAATTTTTGCAAATTCCTTAGAATCTTGCCTTGCCTCTCTTGTTCCTTTGTCATACGGAGTTGAATCACTTGAATTTCAGTAATCATCTAAAGTGCATCCTTCAGAGACTCCTCCATTTTTGTTACATGAGCGAGAGTAGTATGTTGAAATGGACCAGAAGTAGGAGAGGGGAACGAAAATGTCAATTTTATGTTTGATTTGGAAGATGATGCCATGATTTTATTTGTTTCAGAAGATAGAATAGAAAGAGAACAGAGAGAATGATCAAAAATCAAAAATAAAAAGAATATGTAACCAATTTTTTGAATTTTGGTGGGAATTTTTTTTTAAAATAAAAACGTTGCATGTCGACATGGGTATATGGGGGATGTCGACATGCTCCTTTATATTTCTAGTATTTGATTTATTTTAGTATTAATTATTTATTACAATGGATATTTAAATTTTATATTTCAGTTATTGAACAAATACCTAATTATCTTCCTAATTTAGTAAATATTGATTCATTTAAGGGTTTTGTTAAATATCAGCAATTTGATTCTCAGAATTGATATAATCGAGAGTAGGGCTGTCAATGGGTCGGGTCTGGTTTGGGTCGGGTCAAGTCGGGTTCGGGTTGATTTTAAATGGGTCGGGTCAACCCGTTTATTAAACGGGTCGAAAAAGCTCAACCCGAACCCGACCCGTTTATAAAAGGGTTGACCCGACCCAACCCGTGTAACCCGATTATAAACGGGTCAAGTCGGGTCGGGTCCTAAATGGGTCAGGTCAACCCGTATAAGGTGTAAATGGGTCGTAAACGGGTCGGGTCAACCCGTATAAGGTATAATTGGGTCGTAAATGGGTCAGAACGGGTCGTAAACGGGTCGGGTCAACCCATATAACCCGTATAAGGAACAAACGGGTCATAAACGGGTCGGAGCGGGTTGTAAACGGGTCAGCTCAACCTATATACTGTATAAACGGGTTGTTAACGGGTCAGTTTCGGGTTAGCGGGTCAACCCGAAACCCACCCGTTTATAAACGGGTCAAATTCGGGTTGACCCGAAAATGACCCGCCAATTAAATGGGTCGGGTTAACCTGCTAATTTCCATGCGGGTTTCGGGTCGTGTAGGAAATTGACAGCCCTAATCGAGAGTAACTACTTCCTTACTTATATTATCTCTGAGAAAATGATGTCTGCTATCAATATGTTTAGTTCGAGCATGTTGAGTAGTATTTTTGGATAAATTTATTGCACTAGTATTATCACAATAAATTGGTGATTTCGAGATATGTAAACCATAATCTTTTAAAGTTTGTTGCATATATATTGCTTGAGAACAAGCCAAAGCAGCAGAAATATACTCTGCTTTAGTTGTTGATAAAGAAACCGTGTTTTGCTTTTTACTAAAGAGGAAACCAGAGAATGCCCCAAAAAGTGACAAGTCCCACTTGTACTTTTTTGGTCTGATTTACAACAGCATCACAATAAGATATTAAGTCAAAAGTATCATTTTTAGGGTAAAATAAACCATAATCAGATGTGTGTTTAACATATCTTATGATTCGTATTACGGCTTTTGAGTGGGTTTCTTTAGGTTGGGATTGATATCTGGCACAGAGACAAACACTATGCATGGTCTACTAGCAGTAATATAGAGTAGTGATCCAATCATTCCTCTATATAATTTTTGATCTACATCTTTCGAGAGATTTTCTTTACTAAGGTACATATTGGTTGACATGGGAGTGGGTTTTCCACTTGCAGTAGTCAAACTAAATTTACTAATTAGGTCTTTACCATATTTTTCTTGACTAATAAAGATATCATTATCTAATTGTTTTATTTGTAATCCTAAAAAGAAATTTAATTCACCCATATGACTCATCTCAAACTCTTTTCTCATTATTTCAGAAAATTCTTTATTCATTTAAAATTAGTTGATCCAAAAATGATATCATCTACATAAACTTGTACTAGTTGAATATCATTTTTATTTCTTTTAATAAAAAGAGTATTATCTACTTTACCAATTTCAAAATTTGATTGTAATAAATAAGATCTTAGTCTATCATACCAGGCTCTAGGAGCTTGTTTTAGACCATAGGAAGCTTTCTTAAGTTTGTAAACATGATTTGGTAATTTATCATTTTCAAAAAGTGGTAGTTGTTCAACATATACATCTTCTTTTACAAATCCGTTTAAAAAGGTACTTTTAACATCCATTTGAAATAATTTGAAATTATTATGATTTGCGAAAGCAAGTAGAATCCTAATGGCTTCTAATCTTCCTACGGGAGCAAAGGTTTCATCAAAATCTCTTCCTTCTTCTTGACAATAACCTTTAGCGACTAATCGTGCTTTATTTCTAACTACCTCTCCTTGATCATTCATTTTATTTTTATAAACCCATTCAGTTCCAATTATAGTTTTATTTTCAGGTCTAGGCACAAGTTTCCAAACATCATTTCTAGTAAATTGATTTAATTCTTCCTACATAGCCAAAATCCATGAATCATCAGTTGATGCTTCTTTTGGATTTTTGGATTCAATAGTTGATATAAAAGCTACATTACTCATTTGACTTAGTTGATTTCTAGTTTTAACAATAGGTTGCATATCTCCGAGTATATTTTCTATAGGATGATCTTTTAAAACTTTAGTCCTTTTTTTAGGATGATTAATTTCATTATTAGTTTCAATTGATTCTTGATTTTGAGTGGTTAAATCCTATTCATCATTTGTATCTTCAAAATTTGTGAAATTTTCATCAAATGAAACATGCATTGTTTCTTCAATGGTGTTAGTTTTTAAATTAAACACTCTGTATGCTTTACTTCTATTAGAGTATCTGATAAAGATTCCTTTGTCGGATTTAGGATCAAATTTATCTAAATTATATTTTGTATTTTAAAATAAAACATTTACTTCCAAAAATTATGAAATAAGATACCTTAGGTTTCTTTGAATAAAGAAGTTCACAAGATGTCTTTTTAGTTAAAGGTCTAATTAAATTTCTATTTAAAATATAACAGGCGGTAGCAACTGCTTCTGCCCAAAATTTCTTTGGTAAATTACTATCTGAAAGCATAGTTCTCGCACACTCTTGAATCGTCCTATTTTTACGTTCTACTGCTCCGTTTTGTTGTGGAGTTATTGGAAATGAAAAAAATGTGAGTTGTTCCCTTTTTATTGCAGAATTACTCAAACTTTTCATTTTCAAATTCACCACCGTGATCACTTTGAATAGTTATAATTTTTAGAGAAAACTGATTTGAATTCTTTTTGTAAAGGTCTTAAAACATTCAAAAGTATCACTTTTATGTTTCAGAAATAATATCCATGTAAATCTAGAATAATCATCTACAATTACAAAAACATATTTACTATGATTTATTGACAGAAATTGAGATGGACCAAATAAATCAAGATGAAGTAATTCAAGAGGTTTTGAAGTTGAAATGATATCTTTTAATTTAAAGGAACTTTTTCTAAGTTTTCCTAATTAACATGCATCACATAAACTATCTACTTTAAAATTCATTTTGGGGAGACCTCTTACTAGATCATGTTTTGACAGTCTAGATAAGAGTTTGAAATTCAAATACCCAAATCTCTTATGCCAAATCCAAGGGTCACTTGTCTTTGCCAACAGACGTAGGTTATCATTTGAAAATTTCATACTAAGAATATAAATATTCTTTCTCTTGACTCCCTCAACTATTATGTTTGAATTATTATCTTCAATGTGACATTTATCTTTTCCAAATTTAATTTTATATCCTTTATCGTAGAGTTGACTTATATTTAGCAGATTATGTTTCAGATTCTTAACTAGCAAAACATTAGTAATAGTAGGAGTTTCAGAATTACCGACTTTGCCGATGCCAATCACATATCCTTTTGAATTGTCTCCAAAGTTAACCAGTCCTCTGTCTTTGTATATAATATCATTCAGTATATCTGGATTTCCAGTCATGTGTCTAGAACATCCACTATCAAGTATCCATTTGTTCTTTCTGATATGTACAATTTTTCTGTTGTGGATTGATTCCTCAACAGCCATAAAGCACGATTTCTGCACATCAAACAATTTTGGTAGATAACTTGAATTTGAATATTGATTATGTGCAGACTCATGAAACAATGATGATTTGAATATTTTTAAACTAGTATTAAAAAATATAGCCATTAAATTTTTTTTCTTTCAAAAATCAGATTATGAAACTTTGAAAACCTCGCTCCGATACCAATTGTGAGAAATGCGGATTACGGATCTTAAGGCTAGAATTAACACTAGAGGGAAATGAATAGTGTTTATAAAGAATTACTTCTTTTTGAGTTTATGTTAATTTAAACACATGTGTGTGCAATATACAGACACAGATATGATCACAGAAACAAACACAGATGTAGAAATAAAATAAAAAGCAGTAAAGAAAAGGACACACTGGATTTTATACTGGTTCAGAGTTACCCTACATCCAGTCCCGCAACACAAGTACGGTTTTCCTTCCAAAAGCAATCTTTACCACCCTCAATTTCAAGGCTACGAGGTACACCCTCCAGAATCACAATCCTCTGGGTAGAGATACTTGATATTCCAGGCTATAAGTTCACCCACTTGATTTTACGGGCAACAAGTTCACCCAATTGATTTCCCAAGGCTACAATCACACCTTATCACGCTTGATTGATTTTCAAGGCTACAATTACACCTTTTCTCGCTAAGTTGACTACACAAAGCCTATAACTCTGAATAGCACTGAGAATTTTGTTGAGATAGTGATAGAGAATCAAACTACGAATGATCGAGTTCAATTCATTGTAGATTTCGGCAGAGTAATGATAAGAATTTTTATTAAGAAAAGTGGAAGAAGAAGAGGAGTGAAAAACCAGAAAATCTGATGTAAAATTCGTTGAAACTAACCCCTATTTATAGTAGAACAACAGTCATGTCCATTTGTGAAGAGTTATGACGAATAGACACTTCTTTTGAAAGTGAAATTTTGAACTCAACTGACACCATGTCGACATGGACACCATGAGTATGTCGACATCCCAAAGCATTTTTTGATGATTTGATTTTCTTTGAAAATAACCTTTATCTTATGTTAAAACTATTTTAAGCTTTATAAATATACGACTATTGTTAAAATTCATAAGTAAATATAAAGAATAATATATATAGATTTTAACTATAATTTTATATTTAAATCTAAGTATAAATATTTAAAAGTTAAATATATTATATTAAAAGATAGTTTAAAATCAGGAGTAATTTGACTTTGAAATTAAAGATGATTTTGAGGCTAAAATTATTTAAAATCAGGATAGACGTTTATGATGCTTTTGAAAGGAAGGTTTTTAAATCATTTTGAAAACAAGATATAATTTTGAAAAATCATTTTGAATAAAAGGTTAGCGGATACAAAACAATGTTCCATTATATTTTTTGTAGGTTCCATCCTACTTAGGGTTCCATCCCTTTAACAGGCTCGAAGTGGATTCCATTCCATGAATAAATTGGATGTTTAGATGCTAGTTCTTTTCTAGGAGTTTTAACAAAATTTTCTAGTTAAAGAATAAATTACTTGAGTTCTTGAACTCTTGATAATCTTGATACTCATGAGTCTTCAATCTTGATAATCTTGAATCTAATACTGTACAATCTTCATTCTTAGTACCTGCATGGTTAAATCCTGCATATACATATATATCTAAACTTATAATGTTAGTATTTATATTTTATAATCTATTCTAAGGTTGTTGTTATCAAAACCATCATCTCACGGACTAATAGAACTAACCATATTTGCAGGAGAAAATACCGTTTTACTCCATAAATAGTCTAACAGATTACAGACAGATTTTAGATAGAAGCTTCTATAATATATTTAGTTTATGGTCTGAGTCTAGTAGTGAATTCATGTTAAAATCTCTCCGAAGTGGTATATGCATGCACACACAATTTAAGGTTTTTTCAAAACATAGTTCATCTGATAAAGTTTTTAATAACATAGTTCATATGCTAAAATTCTTTCAAAACTTTGATATGCCACAAAACACTGAAAACAGCTGGCTGAATAGCATGGTTCAGCTGACTGAATTATGTGCATGTGCACAATTGACTTTGAATATTCGGACGGATGACCATGCATACTCAGCCGGCTGATTTGGGTCCTTTTGCATTGTTTCCTTACTGGATTAAATTTTAATCCATTCAATTGCCTGAGTCATTCTACTCAGACGGCTGAATCTTCATAATGGCTATATTTTGAAAGGCACTTCATTTTAGCGAATAGAAACAACTCTTGATCTAAGAGTTGCTTCCATATTCTTTCATGGCTACCTTTCACGAACAATTGCAACTCTTAGTCGCTGTATATGGCCATGAAATCCATTGTTTTAATCACTAATATTTTTATTCTATTCTTATTATCTAAACTATCTTGCCATTTGCATTCAATATCTTTTTCTAATCATGTGTGAATTCAAGTAAACTTCAAGTGATTTAATAAACTTCCTATGTTCACGAATTACTCGATATACCACAAAGGAGAAGAAAATAGGAATGGTGTATGTTATTGACTTATCACTGCTATTCAAGAGCATACTCAATTAGAAACAATTTTACTATTTGTATTGGAAGTCCTATTAGGTTGCTCAGGTGGTTGAAGTTCTATTCTATTGCTTAGGCGATTGAAGTTTTGTTCAGTTACTCACGCGGTGTAATTCCTATTCCTTCGGGTTAAGTGAGGGTTGATAGTTGAATTCTAGAAGGAGTCTGGGAATAGATGTTAAACGGAAAGTTCAAACCATTACAAAAATTTATAGGTCATTTGCTTTATTATTTACTTTTATATTTGTATTCTGCACTAGCAGATAGTTTAGTCAAAATTCCATGTTGTATGATCCTTAGTCACTTTCACTTGGTATCAGAGCAAGGCATCATATAACCATAACACAATTATTTGATATTCAGTTAACATGAAAAATAACACTAGCACAAGTTTTATTGAAGGTCTATCCACTACACGACCGCTACTATTTAACGGTTTGAATTAAAATTATTGGTCAACTCGCATGAGAATTTATATGCAAGCAAATAGATATGATACTAGGAACATCACTCAGAATGAATACACTATACCTACTACACCATATGCACAATGGTCAAACACATAAAAGGTAGATGCTACCTCAGATGCCAAAGTCATGAATATGTTATTTTGTGCTTTAGATAAGATTGAATTTAATAGAGTTTACATGTGTACAACTGCTTATGAAATTTGGCGAATTCTTAAGGTTACACATGAAGGAACAAACAAAGTTAAACAAAGAAAGGTTTCTATGTTCAAAAATCAGTTTCAAAATTTCTGAATGAAACAAGATGAAATTATAAATGAAATGTACTCTAGATTTCAAGACATATATCACTCACTATTCGCATTAGGTGAAAAATACACTAATTTTGATATTGTCTCATAAATCCTAAATTCTTTACCGGATGAATGGGAACATAAAGTCTTAGCTATAGAAGAAGCTAATGATATTTCTACCATCAAACCTGAAGAGTTAATAGGAAATCTCATGTTGTATGAAGTGAACTTGCAGGAAAAAAGAAATCAAGTAGAAGACATAAAGACATAGCATTCCAAGCCGAACAAGAAGATTCAGAAGGAGATGAAGACGACATGGCTTTTATTGCTAAGAACTTTAATAAATTTTTAAAATTTCGAAAGAATAAGAAATTCGAAAATAATAGGAGAGACAAAACTAATAAACCACCAGCTTCAAATCTTGAATGTTATGAATGTCATAAAAAGAATCACATAAAGAAGGACTATTCTCATCGAAAGAAAGACATATACAAGAATAAGAAGGCCAAGTATTAGAAGAAGCAAGCATTCTCTATTATATGGGATGATTCAGAATCGTCTTCATCATCTGACAATGATTATGAACAAGCCAATGTTTGCTTTATGGCTTCGACTGACGATGTAAGTGATCTAACTTTTGATGATTTAATTGATATAAAATCAAAATTACTGGATAAACTAAAAGAAGTTAAAAGAAAGTATGAAAATGCTTTAGAAAAACTAAACAGAAGTGAAATAGAAGTTGATATGTTCAGAGATGAAAAGAAACATTAGAAGAAGAATTTTTCAGAACACAAGAATCTTTATCTAATGTATCTTATCAACTCATGATGCTATCAAATAAAATTGAATTTCAAAAAGAAAAAAATATGACATTAGATGTAGAAAATCACGATTTAAAATCTAATGTCAGAATTCTTGAATTAAACAATACTAGTCTCAAAACCGAGTTAGAAAATTTTACTAAAAATGTTTCTAACTTTAATAAAGGTATAGAAAATCTCTCTAAAATTATTAGAAACTCTAAATACTTTTAATAAGAAAAGGTTAGGCTATATAATTCCTCAAAATCTAGTTCAAAAAGGAATAATTCACCACATAAAAGTTCCAAAATATATAAGAATTTTGTAAAAGCAAAACCAAAACCAAAGGTCTTTACTTAAAAAAGAATATTTGCGACACGAATATTATAAAAATTTAGGTTCTAAAAACTAATAACAACTCAATTAGAAATAAGTATATTAAGCTTTTATAAATTCAATTCATGAAAATGAAAATTTTACTTATAAAGGGAATTCTAAATCCATTTGGATTTGGTTTCCTAAGATCTAACTCTTAGGACCCTAATAAAAAGTGGGTACCAACGTCTATCCCTATATTTTTTGCCAGTACCAACTAGGAAATGAGGAAAGTAGATACTTGATAGTGGTTGCTCAAAACATATGACAACAAACAAAGATATGCTGACTAACATTATCTACTCAGAGAATCTGTCACATTTGGAGACAATTCCGGGTTATATCATCGGTAAAGACGATGTGAGTTTTTATGACTTTTTTCTATGAGACATAAAACCATCGATAAATTTTGAATTAAAATTACCGCAAGCGCATGGCATAAAAATGTTAGTACGTAGCGAGTATGGGTAAATCCTTAAGAAAATGTTAGATTTTAAAAATCAATTCAATCAAAATTAAACCAAAGTTTAGAGTGATTAGCTAAAAAAGTAAGAAAAATGATAAAAAGAAAGTGATAAAAATATGAGAGTGTTAATACAATATAGAGGTAATTTTCACTATCTAGATCACATAAATCAACAAAATGAAGTTATGTTCTCTCTTTTGGTCATTAGTTAAATTAGTTGATGTGCTTATTATACGTATGGTATATTTTCACTAGTAATTAGCCCAATATAAACCATCAAACTATAGAGCAACCACTAATACACATTTAAATCTCATGAAAAGACAACAAAGTTGAAAGAAAAATCTATTTTAAGCATGGCCTGTTAACTATTTTTTAGAAATATAGGCCATCAAATTTTAATTTCAATATTCACTTCATTACCATAATCATATTTAGATGAAGAGATAATTTGTGTTTAGTGATTGTTTAAGCATAGCCTATTTGGTGTTAATAATATAGGCTATCAAGTTCAAAGCAAAAACAAAAAGTTAAACCACTTCAAGCATTGTCATTAAGCACAAAATAAGAGCAATAATTATCAAAATGTTGAAGCTACATAATTAGAGAGATTCATTAGTCCTAAACTTAAGGGGTTAGCCTCTCATATTTGTTATCATATCAACAATTGTAGCATGCAACATGAAAGAAAAAGAAAAGGAAAAAGAGAGAAAAGTAAAGAAGAGCTATTCTACTTGCATGAAAAATAAATCTATACTACTAATAAGAAAGGAAATGAATATCTAATTAAAAGGAAACCATAATTAATATTGCATAAAAAAGGGAAAAATACACAAGATTAAAATGGCTAAGTAGCCTTGGAAAGAGAAATAGAGCTTTTTTTTATTTTTAATCTAAGCTAAACCTAACTAAGAGAAGGAGAGGTTACATGAAGTATAAGGGGTATTTATACATGTTGAAATCCTAGTCCACTTTTTTGGGGAACACTCAAAATACCCTCTTAGGAAATGTGTATGCCAAGTAATCATTAGCATTAAATAATCATCATTTAAGTATGCATGAAGCTTTAAACTCTATTAGCATGTGCATTAGCCTCTAATTTGTACATTAAGATAGATGAGTAGGTGAGGTCCTCCATGATCCATGAAATGAATTATTTCCATCTTCATTCCTTTATATTCACTATTGTGCATGCACATGTCTTCATGAAACCACTTATGTGTGAAGTCAAATTCCTATAAAATAATATAGAAATTTATAATTAAATTTTGTCAAATTAATATATGTACAAAAATGGCTATTTTTCCCTTGGATGAAGATGAATATATGACGATTTTAAAATAATTTAAATTTTGGTTTAAACGTATTAAAACACCTAATATGATTACTTATTTAATTTAAATAGATTAAATATAGTGGTAAAAATATGCACATTTACGTGCACATTAGTGGGCAACGATGGTACATGTAACTTACCTCTTATTACAAATGTTTTACTAGTTACAAATTTAAAACATAGTTTGCTTAGTATAAGTCAACTATTAATATATTTTGTTCGAAAAGTAAATGTAATATATTTGATCAAAACAAGTATATAATCTTTGAAGGAACTAGAGAAGGAAATATATGCATATTAAATATGAAAGTTAATCATAACACAAATATGTGTTTAGTAGCTAAAGAAAATTATCCTTGGTTATGGCACGAATATTTTTGTCATTTAGACTTTAAAGAAATAAGCAAATTATCTAAAATTAATTTAGTAAAAGGCTTACTAAAAATGAACTTTAATGTAAATAGTATTTGTGATGCTTGTCAGTTAGGAAAATTAACCAAAACCACTTTTAAATCAAAGAAAATTATTTCTACATTACAACCACTTGAGTTGTTACATTTAGACCTTTTTGGACCAACTCAAGTTTAATCTATAAATCATAATAGATATATTTTCGTAATTATAGATGGTTTCTCAAGATACACTTGGACAATATTTATGAAAAATATAAGTGACACTTTTGAAAATTTTAAAATCTTTGCTAAGTGAACTCAAAATATTAAGAAAAAAAAATTAAAAACATTTGAAGCGAGCACGGTGGCGAATTCGATATTGATATTTTTGAAAAATATTGCAATAAGAAAGAAATTGTTCACAATTTCTTTTTTCCTAGAACTCCACAGCAAAAGGGAGTTGTAGAAAGGAAAAATAGAACACTTCAAGGATGTGCTAGGACTTTATTAAATGGAAGCACTCTACCTAAATATTTTTGAGCAGAAGCTATAGCAATTGTTTCTTATGTTTTAAATCAAGTCACCATTAAAACATTAACAAAACATACCCTATATGAATTTTTTAATGGAAGAAAGCCTAATATGTCATATTTTAAAGTTTTCTATTCAAAATGTTTTATATTAAATACAAATGACCAACGTGGTAAATTCGATCCAAAATTCGATAAAGCAATATTCATTGGATACTCGGATTGAAGCAAGGCATATAGAATTTATAATAAAAGAACGTTTCTAAAACTAACAAAAAGATAAACTCAATAAAGGGATTTTCAAATAAAATTTAGGAAAAATCTCTTGTTTTGGGTCCTCGTCGATCAGTGTTCTTGAAAATCCAGCACCTTTCTCTTGGAGGACATCAGACGAAGAAGGAGATGAAGAGGAAGGTAGTGGAGAATTTTAAGATTTTTTAATTTTTATTTAACTCATGACATTTTGCATGTGCACAGTTTACTTTGAATACTCAACCGGTTGAATTGGATCGTTTTTGCACTGTATTCATACTGGATCAAATTTTAATCCATTCAGCGGACTGATTCGTTATATTCAGATAGTTGAATCTGCATAATAACTATATTTTGAAAAGAAACTTCAATTCAGCAAACAGAAACAACTCTTGATTCAAGAGTTATTTCATATTCTGTCATGGCTACCTTTCACGAAGAATTGTTACTCTTAATAACTATATATAGCCATAAAATCAATTGTTTTAATCACTAATTTCTGATTCTAATTCTCATTCTTATTATCCAAACTATGTTTCCATTTGCATTCAATTTTTCATTCTAATCGCATGTGCATTAATGCAAACTTCATTAATGATTTAATAAACTTCCTATCTTCACAAATTACATGATATACCACAAAAGATAAGATTATAGGAAGGGTGTACATTATTGACTTATTAGTGCTAGTAAAGAGCATACTCGTCAGAAATAATTTTACTATTTGTATTGGGAGCCCTATTCATTTGCTTAGGTGGTTGAAGTCCTATTCTATTTCTTATGTGGTTGAAGTCCTGTTCGATTGCTTAACGGCGTAATACCTATTCCTTGGGGTTAAGTGAGGGTTGATAGTTGAATTTCGGAAGGAGTTTGGGACGGGACGTAGAACAGGAAGTTCGAACCGATATAAAATTCTCTGGTGTGATTTACTTTATTATTTACTTTTACATTTATGTTCCACACTAGTAGATAGTTAAGTTAATATTCCATATTGTATGATCCTTAGTCACTTTCAGATAAAATAAAAAGGTCCCATCTATATACATCATAAGTTACATGAAGTATTTATACATACACACAATGTCACACCATGTATACAATATATACAAAACAGCGGATAACGTATGTAAACGTCTCCATAGTCTCCATCTTCAAACACCTCATGTAACACCCCGAAAATTTAATAGGAATTTAATAATAAAACTTAAATTAAATAAAACAAGGACTAAATAGAAAATTTTCACAGACATTCGAATTTGACAACAAAACTTCCACTATTGCATTCGTTGTGATTTTATAAAAGATTTTTATATATAAAAATCAGTAGTGGAGTTAATATGGAGAAGTTATAGGCATTAGAAGAATTGGAAATATAATGAGAAACTAAAAATTAAAAACTTCACAAACTTATAAGGCAATTGGTAGACCCAGAGGGATCGAAGGTCAACTGATAGCATTTGGCCTAGGGTATTAAGCAGTCGCCGTGCTTGTGTATTATCAAGCAATTACTGATTTGTGATGACGTGAACGACTATGATTGATGATTGGCTCCAAAGAAATAGATGTGTGTGCATGACTAGACTGGAGATTATCTAAACTGGATCAAACGACCTAAACTATTTTACAAACCCTACACATTTTAGCCTATTCTAACCCTAAAACTCACTTAACGTAATTCAGTAACGAAACTCTATCAAAATTTTCCCTCTTCTCTAAACTGTAAAATTCTTAAAAATCAAAATAAAATCAACTTAGAAGGAAACAAGCGATTGGAGATAGACGAAGCAAGCAAAGCTAACACATGGTAGGGCGATTCTCAAGCAAATGGGGAAAAAGAGCTTAGGCTTGAGGTAAACAGGAATAAATTTAATAAGATGATTGTTATGGTTAGTTTAATCTATTCTAATTGGTTTAGCGTGCTAGAAATCTAATTTGAACTATATAAATCCTAAATTGGAATATGCAAACTAGGCTAGAATTGAATCACAGTAAACTGTTTACTTGAAATTGATATCTATACCTCTTTTACAGCTAAATTAGAAAACACTAAATTAGCAAACACTAAATTGAGTTGCAAATTGATACGTAGACTAGTCATCTAGTAATTAAGGTTCACTAATCAGTGCTAACGTCTTGAATTAAACTATAACAAAAGATCGACATTAAAAATATGCCAAAAAAACTTAACTTTACTACCCGATCGGCCAACCCTGAAACCATAGTGGTCGACCCAAAGTGGACCAATGGTCGAATGTTCGATGTAAATTGCACATATTGAACCTTAGCCTAAGACCCAATTTTACTAATAAAAATATATATAAACATCGATTGTTTTGAGGCCTATTTAAGGGCATCAGGGTGTATATTAGGACTTATAGGGAAGCTAGTTCCCTTGGAGCTAATATCAGGTCGTTGTGCCATTGGGTAAATGCTTTTTACCCAAATCGAAAGCGAGTAATGGAGTAGAGGCGATGTACTATCACAAATGGTACGCACAGGAGGTTCCATGGTGAACGAGCGACATTGAGGAGGATGCCTGATAGGAGTGGTTTGGCACAACGGGAGACCTAGTATGCATGAATACTAACGTAACATGATATAGTTCAGATGGAGACTCAGAGTATGCAATAAGAGGCCAACACTGTGGTTGAGAGGTAGTTACAGACGCCGACAATGCGACACTTCTGTGAGTCGGCACTGTAGGTTTCCCCTCGATGCACACTGTGGTTACGTGTAGTAACAATTAGAGGAAAAACAGTTTCCCGATAGCTTAGAGGCAGTAATATTGATTGGAGTAGTCCCCAACAGCCTAATGTCGGTGTTTCCATAGTTAATAACTAAGAGGAACGTGCCTTACATATTGAATAGCTCTAGGAGTAGTGGCCGATCATTAGCTATGAGATTCAATCCTTAGTTCGATCCATTTTAGTAGCGCACTCAAATTGTTGTATGGAAAGTAATAGACGAGAACCCTTAGGTAGTAGACCTTAGGAATTCATGGATACTTGTATCACACCCAACATTGAAGTAACTGCACATGATCAACACATATTAAACTTGTACTCATTCACCAGACTTACGTTTGATCCATTATCTTCCTTTCTTTTTGCCCACCACAGTGGACATGGCAGCAGTGATCGACCCATTCTAATACATGGGCAGTCGAGCATATCTTTGGAGACTGCTTTTTATCATATTTGCTCTCCATGTATTTATCTATCTTATCAGCACGGTGTTAGAACCTCTATTATATGATTTCAATGACAACAACTGTACAATCACATATATATGATATATCTTATCATATTACAAGTATATGTATATACTAGAAGAAGATCATGGTGCACAACAAGATTATGGCTCACAGACCATTGAAGAAAGATGGATCATATTATTTAAAAGTGTGGTCATACTTTGTATATAGTCGTAGATATATGCTGTACAATGTCCTTAAGTGATCAAAACACATATAATTTCATAATGACAAATCTTACTAAAAAATATTCTAATTTTTAATTCATAATATGACAGACGTCTGTCACTCAGTCACAGACATCTACGAAAATTCTATGTTTATCATTTTTAGAGATCCACAGACATCTATATATAATGACAGATGTCTGTGAACTGTCTTGGCCTAAAAACAACAAACTGCATCTATCATTTTTGAATGGATGCTTCCCTCTATTTTGAACAAACTTCTTCCTCTTTCAACAGCTGCAGTCATTAATCAAAGAGCAATCTTTCAAGGAGTCATCTTGATTTACTATTTTCTAACTTCCATATTCATATTCTCTTTTGCTATCATTGACTTAATATTCTCAATTAATTTTAACCAAAATCTATATACTTTGGTTAAATTATTTCCTACAAATCCGAACAACTCACACTCATTATCATTCAAAGGAGATTATAAGAAGAATTCTACCAGTAGTCAATATGGATGTTGTATTGAACACACGATTATCAAAGGAATACTTTTGTATTAGCCTATTCTTTTGGGCGAAGCAAGGGTTTTTGTCTACTGAAATACCCAAGGGAAGCTTCGAGACTGGACATAGGATGGGAGATCTGAGCTAGTTTAAAAACTCTAGTGTGCTATTTTTTATACTTTATTATATTGCTACATTTAGTTAATATATTGGTATACACTCACATACTAATGCACTAGACATATTAGATATGATCTATTAGACTTTCATTTGGTATCAAAGCACGGTTATTTCAATCTATAGTAACAAGTGATTGAAAACTTTTTAATGTGGCGAGTAGATTTCAAGAAGGTCAATCAACTTCTCATTCCTTACTATTTACTAGTTCTAATTATGCTTATTGGTCAACACATATGCGAATTTTTATGGAAGCTAATGGTTAAGAAATTTGGCATACTACTCAAACTAGATATGAAGAACCTACCATTGACATAAGCACTTGAACCGATGCAAAAAAACATGGCAACTAATAATGCCAAGCCATGAATGTTTTATTTTGTTCACGTGATAAAAATGAATTTTCATGAGTTATGATTTGCACTACTGCATATGATATATGGTGCACTTTGCAAATTACTCATGAAGGCACGAAAAAAGTCAAGCAAATAAAAATTTCTATTTTACAAAATCAATCTTCATCATTTAAAATGAAAAAAATGAATCTATTATTTACATATACACTAGATTTCAAACTATACAACATGATTTCATGGCACATGGGATCAAATTCATTGATTTTGGTCTATTTACACAAATATTAAGTTCTTTGATTGTCGAATGGGAAAGAAATGTTTTAGCCATTAAAGAAGTTAATAATCTCTCTCAACTTAAAGTTGAAGAACTATTTGGAAATTTGGTGTCAGATGAAGTCAATTTGTAGGCAAGGAAGAAACAAAATCAAGAAAAAAGGATTATTGCTTTCTAACCGAATAGTGACAGTTTTGACTTGGATGAGAAAGAAATTGTACTCATAGTTATGGACTACAACAAATTCAAGAAATTCAAAAAGATGAAAAAATTTCAAAATGGTGGCAATTCAAACTCATCAAATCAAACATCAATCAAATGTCATGGATATGACATGTTCAGCTATATGAAGAATGATTGTCCATAACTAAATAATGAAAAGAAGCGAAGAAAATTCGAGAAATTCAAAAAGAAGCAAAGAACCTTTCAAGTAAATTGGGATGGTTCCAATTCTTCCTCTTCCTCTAACAGTGATAGTGAAAGCGACTTAGAAAAAGGTAACGTATATTTTATGGCTAATACTGATGAGGTTTGCTCTGAATTAACATATGATGAAATATTAAAAATTAGCATCGAATTAGCGATAAATGCAGAGACTTTAAGAAACTAAACAAGGAATATAAAGGAAAGTTAAATAGAGAAGAACTAGAAATTGGTTTATTAAAAGAAGAAAAAGCAATAGTAGAAGAAGAATTAGAAATGGCTCAAAAAGAATGTAAAAGGCTATTTTTTTGAAAAAAAAAAGTTCTTTTAAATCTAAGAAAGAAATTATTACCGAAAAACCGCTTGAATTACTTCATCTAGATTTATTTGGTTCAACTCAATTAAGATCAATAAATCATAATAAATATGTATTTGTTATCGTCGATGATTTTTCACGATACACTTGGACATTATTTTTAAAACATAAAAACGATATGTTTGAAATGTTTATAAATTTTGCTACAAAAATTAAAAATTGAATGAACTTAAAAATTAAAAATATAAGAAGCGATCATAACGGAGAATTTGAAAATGATTTTTTTGAAACTTTTTGTAATAAAAACGGAATTAGTCATAATTTTTCATTTCCACGAACACCATAACAAAATGGCATAGCGGAAAGGATGAATCGAATACTACAAGAATATGCATGAACATTACTTGGTAGCAGTAGTTTACCAAAGATTTTTTGGGCCGTAGCTGTTGCTATCGCACGCTATGTATTAAATCGTGTAACACTTCGACCTATGATTAAGAATACATATTACAAAATGACTTTTGAAAATAAACCTAAAGTATCATATTTTCGTATTTTTGGTTCCAAATGCTTTATTTTGAATACTAAATATAATCAAGTAAAATTTGATCCAAAATCCGATGAAGGAATTTTTATTGGAAGTCGGATTATAGCAAAGCATATGGATTTTTTTAATACACGAACTGGCACTGTTGGAGAAAGTCTTTATGTTTTTGTAACACCCCTAATTTTTGATAACATTATTCAAGAGATTTAATTAGATGAATTAAATAAAATAATATAAATAATTAGAGTGATAAGGGGATTGAGATTTGAAAATAAACTAAGGGTCGTGCTTAATTATTTAAATGGGTTTAAGAATGGCTTATAGGCAAATTAATTTACACAAGGGCTTAATAGGAATAGTCGCACACTTGGCTTTACCATATATTAATGTTCACTTTCATTTCACAAAAACGCAAATATAAGAGGTGCCGGCCATTACTAGGAAGGGAAAAATTAATCAAGAGCTAAGGATTTAAACAAAGGAAATTAATCTCAAAGCCTGTTGAATATGCGCTTATATGATTTTTGTTTGATGATAATAAACATATATTCAATTATTTAAATGTATTTGATAATATACTATTTTTTTTCACAGATTAAATAAATATTTGCTGAATAAAATAAATAACACAGAATTTGAATTCAAACGAATATTTTATTCAAACAAATATTTATTACAATTTTGAATAGTATACAATTTCAAGCTCTCACTATACATATACAATTTTGACTACAATACATGACATTTCACTATTTTACATCAGCACCTCACTACATATCACTCACACTCGTATTTATCTTCAACTGCATTCAAGTTTGAATCCAGCATCTGAGCGATCTGCAAAAATATAAACTAACGCAGTAAAATTGAAAATAAAATATTTTTGCGATATAAAATAAAACGTGAATTTTGAAAATGATATTTGCCTCAGTTATTTGGGTTGTTCGTCATCATTTAAATTTGAATTCATCATACACGAACAACTTGTGACATACACAGTATATTACTGTATATGCCACAAGGCCGTGCACGCCGATATATACACTTGATTGATTTACAGGGACAGGCAAGCACAGGTCAAACCCAAATGAAAAACCGGGTTTCAACTCACGTGCAATATATTTAAAATCACGACACGAGCACAAGGTCAAACCCGAGCTGTAAAACTGGATTCAACACAAGGCGACATGACATGAATGCTATGTTCAAACATGACACAGCCTCAAACCAGCAGTATACAAGTACAAGACCACCAAGCAAAATCAGTACAACATGTCATGAATGAACTAGCAAAGGTTAGCCATCAACATAACAGCAACACCAACCAGAAAAGAAGCAAACCAAACATGCAAATGCATCAACATGCCACAAGACATAGTAATGCAACAGTGGCTAACCAGAAGTGAAGATTGCAGCAACATCAAGTGACAATGCAAGCAAAAACTCAAGTGCAACAGTGAATTTCAGTATGGTAGTGAAACAGACAACTACTGAAGCTCAAGAGGTGGTGTAAATAAAACTCGAAGAATGCAAGTTCATATGTACAGCAACCCAACTGCAATACTGCGACAACAAGGCATAGCAACCACAAGATACTGCAACAAACACTCAAGTGAGTGAAATTCAAGTTATAATGCATCAGTGAGCCAAGAATACATGTACTCAAGCTCGACTAACAGTGAAGAACATGGACTGCAATATTCAAGTATATATTGAAAACAAGCTGCATGAATACATCATAAAGTACAGCAACACAAAGATGCAACAAAGACCAAGCTGCAGCATACCAGAAGATGGAGACAACTCAAATGAACACAATGTCACTGAAACATGTGCAGTCAAATGATCAGAGGCATCAATATGGTAACACACTACAACATGCTCAAAGTAAACGCTGAATACATATGGACACAACAAATGGCATGGCAATGCTCAAGACCAAAACAAAGCTACAGGAATGCAGACAGTGGCCGAAGCAAATTTACAAAATGTCGAAGCCGTGGAAGCATAACAAAGCCAAAAATCGTCACAGTCAATATTGAACGTGTCAACAAAGCCGTGGTTATCACGAAAGTAAATTCAAAACCATGTCAACAAAGGAATGCAAAAGATACGAAGATGACAAAGTCAGTTCGATCATCAATCGTTCAAGCATAATCAAACGGCCAATCAAAAGAATGTGACAAATTCAAATTATTTTATACGAACGCAAGAATAGGATTTACAAACCCTATATAAATCAAATTCACATCATCGGCAAGATCATCGAATTCCAGAAAGCATAAAATCAGTAAAAGAAAAAGCATACAATTACATACCGAAGAAGGAATTCGATCAACGAAGCAGTTGCAAAGAGCATCGAAGTCGAACAATTATCAAAGGTCGGCGCTTCAATTTGAAAGCCCTAAATTGCATCAAAGGGACGAAGCCCCAATTTGATAAGGACGAAGCCCTAAAAAGGATCGGCCGCCATTACAGACAGAGAAATAAAAGAGACGGGTCAAATAGCAAAGGAGGCCGGCCTACTTTCAAAGGAAGTTTGTTTAAGGGGTTTTTAAATTTAATATTAGGGTTATTTCATTTTAATTGCTTTTAATTGTATTTTCCTTTTTTTCTTTTTTAAACCGTTTTATTTTTTCTAGTCGTGTGACTAGGGGACAAGCTACGTGGCGTAGCTTGGGAATTCGCAACTCGGTAGTTGAGTTGTGGCAGGGTTTTGAGCGTAGAGTTAGATTAGTCAATAGCGGGTATAGCGAGTTTACGTGTGTAAGCGAGGGACTATCTAATTTCTAGTAGAAACCTTGGGGGCAGCACGTAGGCAGGGTTTTGCCGAAGCTGGGTAAATTCTGTGTTGTTCTGTTATTTATATTCTGCAATATCTGTGCTGCTATTCTGTGATCTGAATTGAATTTAATTGATAAGCTTCCGCGATTAATTTTTATAATTTACACTATCACCCTATTCACCCCCCCTCTAGGGTGAAATCGATCCTACAAGTGGTATCGGAGCCAGGAATAGAAGTCAACATTTGTTTTAAAAATTCTATTTTTTTTTGAAAAAAATTAGTTTTTGTTTAAAAATTCGAATTTTTAAAATGGCTTCTTTTAATAATGCTTTTGCAGAAGGTCAATCCATAGTTAGACCACCAATGTTCAATGGTGAATATGCTTTTTGGAAAAATAGGATGAAATTTTTTTTGAAAACCATTGACGCTTGGGATATTGTTGAGACAGGTTATAGAATACCAACTATAACTGTAGATGATCAGGAAATAGAGAAACCAAAGGAACAATGGACAGAACTAGAAAATAAATTACAGAATACTAATGCCAAAGCTATGAATTCTATTATCTGTTCATTAGATCAATTTGAATTTAATCGTGTCTCACATTGTCTAACTGCGCAGGAAATATGGCACATATTAGAAGTAACTCACGAAGGAACATCTCAAGTCAAAGAATCTCGCCTTGCCATGCTAAGCAGCGAATACGAGAACTTTACAATGGCGAAAGAAGAAAATGTCAAAGAGATGTACGGACGACTTTCCAACATCGTATACAAATCAAAAGCTCTCGGAAAAACATACACCGAATTGGAAATAGTACGTAAAATCCTCAGAGTCCTTCCACGAAGCTTTGAAGCAAAAGTAACTGCCATTCAAGAATCGAAAGATTTAAAACAACTCAAAGTCGAAGAACTCATCGGAAATCTCACCACTTATGAGCTAGAAATGAAATTCAAGGAAGAGCGTGAAGGTGGAGATACTCGAAAGAAATCAATAGCTCTCAAAGTAACAACTGAAAGTGATGATGAGAATGATGACGATGATGATGGAGCAGCAGAGCTAGCGCTACTAATAAAGAAATTCAAAAAGTGGAATCGCAAATACGGAAATCCAGCTCGAAATCATGAATTGAAAAACAGAATAGGCAAAGCACTAGACAACCCAGAAGATCAGAAAATCATCTGTTACAAATGCAACAAACCCGGCCATATCAAGCCACAATGTCCTCAAAAACGATCAAATCAAGGAAAGAAACTAAAGAAGAAAAGCTTTGCGGCTACTTGGGATGAAACTGACGAAGATGAAAGTGATAACACCGAGAGTGAGAGTGAAAAAGCAAATATGTGTCTTCATGGTGAAGTTACAGACAGTGATGACGACGAGCCAAGCGAGGTATCAAAACTCACTCATTCTGAATTACTAATTTATTTCCATGAAGTAAATGGCTGTTATGAACGACTTAGGGAAAAATATGCTAAACTTGAATCTCAAAAGGATACTTTGATAGAATGCAATAAACAACTTGATCAATTAGTTAAGAACTATCAATGTAGAATTCCTAAGTGTGATAAGTGTCCAACATTTGAAGAAGAAATTAAAAAATCGGAAATCAGTATAAAATCACTTGAAAATGAAATTCTGATTTTAAAAGAGAATGAAAATACTAGGAGAGAGAATTCTATTAAAAAGTGCACACAGTTGTTAAACGAAAATGAATCTCTCAAATCACAAGTCCAACAATTGTCAACGACTTTAGATAAATTTTCAAAAAGTGAAAAATCGTTGAATATGCTATTAGGAAAGCAAACTGTTAATACGGTTAGACAAGGACTTGGATATAATAATTCGAAAATTGTTGAAAACAAGATTAATCAAGTTAATTCTATGTGCACAATTTGTAGAAAATTTGGACACGGTCACAATAATTGTTGGTATAGACCCAAACATGTGAAGACTATACCGATTTGGGTTTCAAAAGGCACAAATATAAAATCTCTCAAAGTTAAACAAATTTGGGTGCCAAAGGGAACAATTATAAATAGTTTTGGGTCTACACAAAATCATTTTTCAAAATTTTCTGCCACTAACAACCATGGACCTATAAAAACAAATAGGTCACTAAACTCTCTTCTCGTGTCGGTATGCTGGCAGGCTAAGGAACAACAGCAATGGTACTTGGATTCTGGCTGTTCCAGGCACATGACAGGCGATAAATCGAAGTTCCTTAGTCTAGAAAAGTACAAAGGTGGCAGAGTCACAATGGGGAACAATGACAAATGTAAAATTGTCGGTAAAGGTAAAGTAGGTAACGATACATTTACCTTGAATGACGTTTTATATGTTGAAAATCTGCACTACAATTTGATATCAATCAACCAGCTATGTGATAAAGGTATGAATGTTATCTTTGATTCTGACATGTGCAAAATTGTTGACAAATCATCAAAAGAAATCTTATTTTCAGGAAAAAGGAAAGGTAATATATATTCTCTATCTTTTGATGATCTCATCCTCTCTAAATGTTTGGTAGCTAAGGATATAGAAGTGAATTTATGGCATAGACGTTTAGGGCATGCTAGTATGAACTTATTAAACAAATTAAAAAGGAAAAGTTTGGTAAGAGGGTTGCCATCACATGAGTTTGAAACTGAAAACATCTGTAAAGCATGTACTTTGGGAAAACTTAGAAAATCATCGTTTCATGCCAAAAACAATGTAAGCACTTCTAGAGTTCTTGAACTAATTCATATGGATCTATTTGGACCTAATGACATTGCTAGCTTAGGAGGTAAGAAATATTGCTTTGTGTTAGTTGATGATTACTCAAGATATACATGGGTATACTTCTTAGCTAAAAAATCAGAAACTTTTTCATACTTCACAAGATTCGCAAAATTTGTGCAAAATGAAAAAGAAGTCTCTATTGTTTCGTTAAGAAGTGATCATGGTGGAGAATTTGAAAATTATGAATTTGAAACTTTCTGTGATGAAAGCGGAATCAAACATGAGTTCTCTGCACCACGTACTCCACAACAAAATGGGGTAGTTGAGAGAAAGAATCGTACTTTACAAGAATTGGCTAGGTCTATGTTAAATGAATATGAACTACCTCTGCATCTCTGGGCAGAAGCTGTAAATACAGCATGTTATGTAATGAATAGAGTTATCATCAGACCGATTCTTAACAAAACCCCCTATGAGTTATGGTTCAACAAAAAACCAAACATCGCTTACTTCAAAGTGTTTGGATGTCCTTGCTATATTCTTAATACAGGTGATCAGTTAGGAAAATTTGAAGCAAAGGCTGATGATGGCATCTTCATGGGTTACTCTTCGAGAAGCAAAGCTTATAGAGTCTACAACAAAAAGATTAAAACAATCGTAGAGTCAATCAATGTGAAATTTGATGAAGGCATTGACGAACATAATACATCCAAAAGCAACGTTGAAGAGGAGAAAGAAAAAGATGAATTTGAAAAACCAAAAGAAACTGCTGATGCTAGAGAAACTACCACAACTCAAGAAGTCAGAAGAAATCTGGATCCAGAAAAGCTGAAATACAAAACTGACCATCCACCAGAATTGGTAATTGGAAACCCTATAGCAGGTATACAAACTCGTTCATCTTTTAAAAATCTATGTGATCTGTGCTTATATAGTGGATTTATTTCAGAAATAGAACCAAATAACATATATTCAGCCCTTAATGATGAAAACTGGTTCATGGCCATGCAAGAAGAGCTAAATCAGTTTGAACGAAATAATGTTTGGAGTCTAGCACCTAGACCTAAGGATTATCCAGTTATAGGAACAAAATGGATTTTTAAAAATAAATATGATGAATCTGGAAATATAATTAGAAATAAAGCTAGACTAGTTGCTAAAGGATACAATCAAATTGAAGGAGTTGACTTTGATGAAACTTTTGCACCTGTAGCTAGACTAGAATCAATTAGAATATTGTTAGCTTTTGCTTGTTACAAAGGATTTAAACTAAGACAAATGGACATTAAGAGTGCTTTTCTTAACGGAGTTTTAAAAGAAGATGTGTTTGTTGAACAACCAGAAGGTTTTGAAAGTCATGAATATCCAAACCATGTATACAAACTAAGGAAGGCATTATATGGATTAAAACAAGCTCCCAGAGCTTGGTATGAATGTCTTACTTCTTATCTCCTTGAAAATGGGTTCAAAAAGGGATGTGTAGATACCACACTATTTTTGTTGCATGAAAACAATGATATTTTGATTGTTCAAATATATGTTGATGACATCATTTATGGTGCTACTAACAAGTTATTGTATGAGAAATTTGAAAAAGTCATGCAGGAAAAGTTTGAAATGAGCTTGGTTGGAGAGTTAAAATTCTTTTTAGGATTTCAAATCCAACAAAGCAATAAAGGCACATTCATTTCTCAAACAAAATATATTAGGGAACTTGTCAACAAATTTGGATTGAAAGATGCTAAACCAGCAAGAACTCCCATGAGTACAACACTTAAACTTGACAAAGATGAAAAGGGTAAGACAGTTGATCAAAAGCTGTACAGAGGTATGATTGGATCACTCCTTTATCTTACCGCCTCTAGACCTGACATCATGTTTTCTGTCTGCTTATGTGCGCGTTTTCAATCTAACCCAAAAGAATCTCATTTAAAAGCTATTAAAAGAATTATAAGATATTTATTGCACACCCCACGGTTTGGTCTTTGGTATCCATCAAATGATAATTTTGAATTGAAAGGTTTTTCAGATGCTGATTATGCTGGAAATTTGGTTGATAGAAAAAGTACTAGTGGAGCATGTTTTATGTTAGGACATTCATTAGTTGCATGGTCGAGTAGAAAACAAAATTGTATTGCATTATCCACAACAGAAGCAGAGTATATTGCTTTGAGCGGTTGCTCTGCTCAAATCTTATGGATGATACAAACTTTGCATGACTATGGCCTAAATTTTAAACGTGTACCACTAATGTGTGATAGCAAAAGCGCAATTGATCTCACAAATAATCCTGTACATCATTCGCGAACAAAACATATAGATGTAAGACATCATTTTATTAGAGATCATATTTCCAAAGAAAATATCCGCATAAATTTTATTTCAACTGATTCTCAATTGGCAGACATCTTTACAAAACCCCTACCAGAAAATAGTTTTTGTAAACTACGACTCAGTCTAGGTGTTTTAGAAATTTGCTGAATATTTAACATTTTTTTTCTCCCTACAAATCATTGAAAAGAAAAATAGTGATTGAAAAAGTGATGAGTGTTGATATTGATTATATATTATAACTCGAGAAAGTATAATTAGAAAATTTCTTTAGAAATGTAAACAAGAGTTATAAAACTTTTTGTTGGTAAAAATTCCATGACCATCTCTATACCTATCATATTTCTATTAACCATCACTCATCAAAACTCTATATAGTTTGTCGATATGTGGTACTTTAAACAGGAATCGTTCGTTTTTCATTTTTTTAAAATAATAAAAAAAAAAAATTAATAACAATAAATAAATACCAAAGTATTCACTCTCATTTAAAAGTCCTCACGGTTATGCATGGGTGAATTACTTGAAATTTGTTATGTGCTTCCATGCTCATTTAAAAGTCCTCACGGTTATGCATGTATGGAACACATATCAAAAGTTGATTTTGTTAAAAAAATAAAATAAAATAAACTAGTTGATTCTAATCCCATTTAAAAGTCCTCACGGTTATGCGTGGTTAGAAGATACTAGAATTCATTTTTCTAAAATAAATTTGGAATACTACTAATCTCATTTAAAAGTCCTAACGGTTATGCATGATTAGTAGATATTCAAATTCCTGATATAAAAATACCACAAACAGACACAATTGTATGGTTTTATATGATGACATCATCTCCATCATTCTAAAAGAGGAATATGCGCCTAACAAAAATTTTATGATTTTTGTTTGATTTTTTATTGAAATTTGATATTTATATTCAATTGAGTTTTAATGTTGGATTGATATCGATTACTTTATCTCTATTTTCTCTAACACTATTATTCTTTTGCTGATAACAAAAGGGGGAGAGAAAAGTTAAGATTTTGTCAAATAGAATCAAGCAAAGGTCAAATAATTTTCCATTTGCATATAGGATAGGCTCATTTATATATTTCTATTTGTATGCATATATGTAGTGGGAGCTTTGTGTAGAGAGGAAGCATTTAAATAGGGGGAGCAATTAGGATATATCAATGATCAAATACATTTAACATATTCAAAATCTTAAATATATGTTTGTTATCATCAAAAGGGGGAGATTGTTGAATATGCGCTTATATGATTTTTGTTTGATGATAATAAACATATATTCAGTTATTTAAATGTATTTGATAATATACTATTTTTTTTCACAGATTAAATAAATATTTGCTGAATAAAATAAATAACACAGAATTTGAATTCAAACGAATATTTTATTCAAACAAATATTTATTACAATTTTGAATAGTATACAATTTCAAGCTCTCACTATACATATACAATTTTGACTACAATACATGACATTTCACTATTTTACATCAGCACCTCACTACATATCACTCACACTCGTATTTATCTTCAACTGCATTCAAGTTTGAATCCAGCATCTGAGCGATCTGCAAAAATATAAACTAACGCAGTAAAATTGAAAATAAAATATTTTTGCGATATAAAATAAAACGTGAATTTTGAAAATGATATTTGCCTCAGTTATTTGGGTTGTTCGTCATCATTTAAATTTGAATTCATCATACACGAACAACTTGTGACATACACAGTATATTACTGTATATGCCACAAGGCCGTGCACGCCGATATATACACTTGATTGATTTACAGGGACAGGCAAGCACAGGTCAAACCCAAATGAAAAACCGGGTTTCAACTCACGTGCAATATATTTAAAATCACGACACGAGCACAAGGTCAAACCCGAGCTGTAAAACTGGATTCAACACAAGGCGACATGACATGAATGCTATGTTCAAACATGACACAGCCTCAAACCAGCAGTATACAAGTACAAGACCACCAAGCAAAATCAGTACAACATGTCATGAATGAACTAGCAAAGGTTAGCCATCAACATAACAGCAACACCAACCAGAAAAGAAGCAAACCAAACATGCAAATGCATCAACATGCCACAAGACATAGTAATGCAACAGTGGCTAACCAGAAGTGAAGATTGCAGCAACATCAAGTGACAATGCAAGCAAAAACTCAAGTGCAACAGTGAATTTCAGTATGGTAGTGAAACAGACAACTACTGAAGCTCAAGAGGTGGTGTAAATACAACTCGAAGAATGCAAGTTCATATGTACAGCAACCCAACTGCAATACTGCGACAACAAGGCATAGCAACCACAAGATACTGCAACAAACACTCAAGTGAGTGAAATTCAAGTTATAATGCATCAGTGAGCCAAGAATACATGTACTCAAGCTCGACTAACAGTGAAGAACATGGACTGCAATATTCAAGTATATATTGAAAACAAGCTGCATGAATACATCATAAAGTACAGCAACACAAAGATGCAACAAAGACCAAGCTGCAGCATACCAGAAGATGGAGACAACTCAAATGAACACAATGTCACTGAAACATGTGCAGTCAAATGATCAGAGGCATCAATATGGTAACACACTACAACATGCTCAAAGTAAACGCTGAATACATATGGACACAACAAATGGCATGGCAATGCTCAAGACCAAAACAAAGCTACAGGAATGCAGACAGTGGCCGAAGCAAATTTACAAAATGTCGAAGCCGTGGAAGCATAACAAAGCCAAAAATCGTCACAGTCAATATTGAACGTGTCAACAAAGCCGTGGTTATCACGAAAGTAAATTCAAAACCGTGTCAACAAAGGAATGCAAAAGATACGAAGATGACAAAGTCAGTTCGATCATCAATCGTTCAAGCATAATCAAACGGCCAATCAAAAGAATGTGACAAATTCAAATTATTTTATACGAACGCAAGAATAGGATTTACAAACCCTATATAAATCAAATTCACATCATCGGCAAGATCATCGAATTCCAGAAAGCATAAAATCAGTAAAAGAAAAAGCATACAATTACATACCGAAGAAGGAATTCGATCAACGAAGCAGCTGCAAAGAGCATCGAAGTCGAACAATTATCAAAGGTCGGCGCTTCAATTTGAAAGCCCTAAATTGCATCAAAGGGACGAAGCCCCAATTTGATAAGGACGAAGCCCTAAAAAGGATCGGCCGCCATTACAGACAGAGAAATAAAAGAGACGGGTCAAATAGCAAAGGAGGCCGGCCTACTTTCAAAGGAAGTTTGTTTAAGGGGTTTTTAAATTTAATATTAGGGTTATTTCATTTTAATTGCTTTTAATTGTATTTTCCTTTTTTTCTTTTTTAAACCGTTTTATTTTTTCTAGTCGTGTGACTAGGGGACAAGCTACGTGGCGTAGCTTGGGAATTCGCAACTCGGTAGTTGAGTTGTGGCAGGGTTTTGAGTGTAGAGTTAGATTAGTCAATAGCGGGTATAGCGAGTTTACGTGTGTAAGCGAGGGACTATCTAATTTCTAGTAGAAACCTTGGGGGCAGCACGTAGGCAGGGTTTTGCCGAAGCTGGGTAAATTCTGTGTTGTTCTGTTATTTATATTCTGCAATATCTGTGCTGCTATTCTGTGATCTGAATTGAATTTAATTGATAAGCTTCCGCGATTAATTTTTATAATTTACACTATCACCCTATTCACCCCCCCTCTAGGGTGAAATCGATCCTACAAAGCCCTCATCATAATCAAGGTGAATAATAATCTATATCACATCTATTTTGTTTTATGATCATTTTCTTTACGGGTTGAAGATTAAATCCTTTATAATGATGATTTTGATGATGATTTGGTTGGAATTACATGATGTTAAACTCAAATAATATTATTTGATAAAGGACTTATATGGTTTTGAGGCCAAACCAATTATAATTGATTTCGAATGCTATGAGAAAATTTTATGCCATATAAAATACGATTTTAGAGTTGTGTTTCAGTTTCCGTAATTTCCAAACCATGGAAAACTTAATATGAGTTTTCAAAGGAAAATATAAATAATTAGGTCTGGAAATTTGTTTCGATTATTTATAAAGAATTTGGGTCTAGAATTTTTATATGTTATATAACATATTGAAAGTGAATTTTTGTAACTTTTGGGGATTTTTCCTAAGTGATTTTCTATGGAAATAAATTTATTTTAGATAAAGGAATTAATAGTTTTATCGATTTTGCTTAATCGAAGGGCTTATTTGTTAAATTAATCCATGTTTAGATCTGAAATTACGAGGAAGTTATTTTTATAAAGAATTTGGAAAGTTATGGTAACCAAACAAATGTATAAAAATAGTAAAGTTAGTTATAAAGTAATTGCTTTAATTGGTATTAAAACGGTCTTTACCTAGAAAAGTGAGTTCCGCCTCGTTCAGAAGCACCTTTCGACCGATTAGTTCTGCTTTGACCTAATCCAAGCAAACATTGCCGAAACTAATACACAAGGTATCATAAGTATGGTACATAGTGGATTGCAGAAAGGTGGAAGGCAGGGAGTCGAAGATTCCGATGGGGCCGAAACCTTTGTTTACTTTCAAATGATAAGCGCCTATCTTATTTTTCCAAAAGCTTTTGAAAAGCTTTTCTAAATAGCTTTCGAAGGGTTGCAATATTTTATTTTAAAGTGTAAGCTTTCGAATGAGTTCCTCTATTTAAAGGATAATGCTTTCGAAAATGGTGGTTTCGACTCAATTGAGACCTTGCTGCCGTTCTTTTGGCCTTTTGAGTGTATTGAAGTCATCAAAGCTTTTGAAGGGTGGCTTATGTTTTAAAATTGTACTAAGCCACTTCCTAAAAGCTTTCAAAAGGGTTCAAAGGTTTCGAAGACAATGGCTTCGAAAGGGGTTCTCGATGCTATCCTTGGGAGTTTTACTTAATGTTTTGAAGCTTTCGAAAGGATGTTCCCGAAGCCATCAAGTTTTCCCTAAACATTTTTAGTTAAAGGTAAATGGTTTCGAAAGGGGTACTTACGATTGTATTATGTTTGACCCAAAAGATATTTTAAGGAAAACCCCAATGATTTCTAAAGAGATACTTTCAATGGTTTCGAAAGGGGTACATTCATATGGTTTTGAAGCTATGCTTCTATAATTGAATGGTTTCACTTTAATACATTCAAAAGGTTTCAAATGGAAGGTTTTAAAGTATTTCAAAAGGCAGGTGCCTAGAGTTTTGATAAGAAAATTTTAATGCTTTGAAAGGAAGTTGTCCAACAGTTTCAAAAGTAATTAATGGTTTCGAAAGCCTTAGTTTTCAAAAACAATTAACCCAATCTCATTTTAAAGGAAAACCATGGCATAATAAAAGAGTTTTGAAATGATTTTAAGTACGGAGTTTTTGAAGAAGCTTTTCTTGATAAATTAATAGGTTAAAGGGATTAATCATTTTTTATATGAAATTGATTTCAAGGATATTAAACCACATGTGTTGGTATTATTATGTTATTATGTTCGTTTCTTTTAATATACATATTCACTTTAAAATGGACCCATAACTAAATTTTTAGGAAAAGGGGAAGGATAACCAGCTAGGTTGACCCAGTAGTGAATATAAATTGAGTTAATGCCTGAATGAATAGAATTACATCCAGAAGGTTAGATAGACCAGAATGGAGGATGCCAGTATATTAACAAAGAAGTTGTCAGATAGACAGGTTCATAGTAAACCTATGAAAGCTATGTTTAGGAAAAAGTAATTGGCAGGGGCCAATATATTCATAGTAAACCCATGGAAACAATGATTAGATTGAGTTATTAGCAGGGGTCAATAGGTTTGTAATGAAACTACGAAAACTATATCTGAATCAAGTTATTGATAGATGCCAATAAGTTCCTAGCAACCCATGAAAATTAGGATAAGAGCAAAGTTATTGGAGATACCAATAGGTTCGAGGAGAACCCATGAATAAGGAAGTTATTGGCAGGGGCCAATAGGTTCTTATCGATCCCATGAAAACTTTGATACCGGACATGGAGTCCGTAAACATCAAACGGGTTATTATAAGCCCATGAAAACTAATAGTTTAATAATGACACTAGAAACAATATTAAGACAGATACTCAGAATGAATGGGGATGGGAAATCCAAAATTGATTTACTTATTTGCGTATCATCATAATATTTTGAACTTCTATGTTCTAACCATTGTGGATGCATCATATTCATTTATATCTCAGAATTTGGTTGATAGGTTATGCTTAGAACCAACATACCTTGTTACTTCCTTATGGGTTGTGAAGCTAATAAGAGGGTATGTGTAAGGACCCGATTCTTCGTCTTCCGAAAACTGACATCAATACGTTCACTGTATCAACTGCCGAGCAATCGAACGACGGAAAACCGAACACTTAGGGTTTTAAGAAGAAGAAAAAGGATAGAAGAAGTGATAAGAAGATAGAAAATAGGGAGGAAAGAAAATAGAAAATAGAACGGAATAGAAAACAGCAGAACAACATCAGAATCTCACAATCGCAGCGGAACAACATATAATAATAAATGAATAATCTTCAAACAAAGAACTATATCAGTTATTACATTTCATACATTTCATTTCATTACATCATATCATCAGAGTGTACAACAACAACAACATCAAACAATGCAGCGGAAAAAGAAATACTATATACTAGTAATACGCCATGTCATCCAGCTTGCCTCCAGCAACTCCAGAATATCCAGAATATCCTGATAAACCTAACTCTTGACTGCCCGTGTGGAAATTGGTGGGCACCCAGAGTTTAGGAAGGAAAACAATAAACTCCGAGTCAGTCATGTGACTGGTGTGAGAACTCAAAACAGTTTATTTATCTTTAAAATCAAATAGAAGAATATTTTTAAGTCAATTCGCAATGCTTTTAAAAATGAGACTACCATAAGGCCTCCCGCACACACACACAATGCAAACGCAGAATCGGAGGAGATTTCTCCTTATGATAGTCAAAGATGCTTGATACGCATTTAAAAGAACATTTGATATTATTACTAGTGCATAGTGTAGGAAAAATTCTTTCGAAAATAAAGATATAAATCTTAGCCAGCATAGACATTCCGCACTTATGCCTACTATAGCTACCATGTTCAATAGCAGGTTACCGCCACATTCCATGGCAGGTTATACAACTAAAACCGTACAAGTCTCGTATTGTTTCTTTGGATTTCCAACGAATGATCAGGACAAGGAACTTCCCATTGCCACATGAGAATGCCTCTGTATGGACATCCCCGAGAACCAAACCGGATCTCTACCAACCCAAGGCCGGGTTACCCTTAATTGAGTAACAACTGACCGAATATGCCATCCCCCGGTCCTTTGGGACCTTTCACCGAGCGCTCGTAATCAATTCACACAATCATAAAGTGTTTTCAACATGAGTAAGTATCTGGGCTCCATACCATGATACCACCCTTTTCCAGAAGGAAATGCACATATCCTAAAGGGCGCTACCCCTCATAACCTTGCCGCATCTTTCCTGTTTTGACCATTCCCGAGGTGTGAGGCTCGACGAAGTCACGTCCACAAAAACATACTTTATACAAAAGCCATGCTTTGGGTCAACAAATGATCATAGAAATGATCACCAGGATAGACGATCAAATAAATGATCCTATCAAAAATAATCAACACAATGATCATTTAACAGCAACACTCAGCATGTCACATTACCAAATTGGGAATATATCGCTGATAACATTCAACTATATAACCTCTGAGCTCGTACGTCTCAGAGAAGGGTGTTAAGCTAAAAGAATAAATTCTCCGCCACCAACAGAAATATATTTGAAAGAAATCTGCTTTATATCTCAATTTGTAATGTCAGACATACAATCCATACAAGTCTGTTACGGGATCGAACAGAACCGAAGGCACTTCTTACGAAGCCCTTGCAATCCGGGTATTCACAAACCCGATCGAATTTCCCATCACTTAGGGAATCTCTATACCAGGAGCTACCCAGTGCAGAGACAATCGATAGGTCATCCTATCGCTTTCGCAAATACCCGGTCTTCATCACCGGTCTTCAATGCTATCCATTACGTCGTATCACTATTCGGAATGGGTAATCCGAATAACGAGCGCAATAATTTAAAAATAAGTGTAACATTCAAATTCAGCAAATCACAACAAATACCTTTCAAAGGTAAATATTGATAGTCGGTTATTGAACTATAAATGGATATGCACAACATCACCAGATTCCAAATAATTTTCCAAATTATTTATTTCCCAAAGATATCTTTACAAGATAAATAATTTTCACACTTTAAAAATAAATCAATATTTATTTTTAAACAAGTTCCCCTTTCTTTTATAAATTCCATAGTGAATTTACATTCCAAAATATCCATGCATATACGATTTCAATTATTCATTTCAATTTATCTTCAAAAAGATAAATTCTCAAAATATTCACTTTATATTGGAAAACATTTCCATACTTACTTATTAAGTAATTCTCAATCCATTTATTTTCAACACTTGGAAAATATTCAAATATACTTAAATCGAGATTAAGTATATATTTCATTCTTTAAGGAAATCATTCACTTAAACGTATTTATTTGGGCCAAAACGAGTGTTGCGTAAAACATTGTTACGACAACCCAAAATCACTAGTATAGGGATTCGAAATTAAAATAGATATATAAATCCCAATACTATACAAAACATTTCCTTTCGGAAATCATTTACTATAACAACAGTGTTATAGTCCACCATTTCCTTCTATTTCTCGAAAACGTCTATTTCAACAACCAATGTTGAAATCTATGGTTTCGAATCTCAACCCAATTAAAACATCGTTAACTTGTTTTAATTCTATTTAAAACATCACATTCAAAACAATTTCTTTAACATATTATTCACTATTCAAAAACGTGAATATACTTGTTAACAAATTTCATCCTTTTATTCATTTTATTTTAAAGGATTATTCACTATCTAAAATATGAATATAACTCCATAAATAAGTTATAACAATTTACTTATCAAAATAAGTCGTTTGCGAATTTACAAAACAACGTTTATAAATTCTATTTCTATTTGTTTTATAACTACTTCCTTTATAAATCTCCTTTATTAACCTATCTCAATTCATATCTCAATGATATACTAAAAGTTCATATTATAAGTTAAATACTTATAATTTATTTGCTTGCAAAAATCGTTCCTTTGAACTTCATACTTATAAATCTTATAACTTATAAGCTTCAATTATTTATCCAAAACCATTCTTTTAATAACTTTATGAATTTTATAAACCTACTGCTTATAAAATTCCATTTATAACTTCACCGTTTATAATTCTATAAATTTCATTCATTTATTAAATTCATTCACAATTCATTCTAACACTTATAAAAACTCGTTTTATAACTCAAATATTTTTAATTTACAAATTATCAATTTATAAATCTCTTATATAAATCAATTTATATTATTCTTTTAAAACGTCTTTAATCTCCTTTATAATTTCATCATTCTGATTTATAAAATAATTAAAATTCATAAATCCTATATTTAAACTTTTCACAATAATTTCAAAAATCCCGATTTAACTATTTTATAAAATCATTAGCCTCATATTTTCAAAAATCAGTTTTTTAACTATATTTCTCAAAAATATAATTTTTTATAACTTTAAAAATTATAACGTTATTTATTTAAAATGGATCAATTCCAAACATATAGTATATTTTCAAAAAATTCACTTTAAAAATCATTTTAAAATTCCAAAATTTGGTCCAATGATGCTACATACCAAATAGTCAATCACGACAACAACGACATCATATATCTATATGATAGTCCATCAAATATCAAAATATCTGAAATCAAATAAAAACTGTTGAGGAATCCAGTTGGATCCCTCCAACCTGTTTTCCTGCATCCACAAACATTAGCACAATACCAATTCCGCTCCAGTACGGAATTATCGCGGTATATGGGATTTAATTATTATCCGCTTAATAGACGGCGCAATAGGGTCTCATCCACTATACAAATGCGGGAAATCAATAACTCCAATATATACATATGCCAATATATATATATATATATTGCTATTATATATAATACCAATTTCACTGTTTATGAAATATTCGCGGTATATGTTTTTAATAAATAACATCCGCTTACTAACGACGCATAATGTCTATTTTAACAATCAATAGATACAATCATCATTCAAACATACATTCAACAAATTTTAAATCTAACTATTTAAAATAAAATCGAAACCGATTCGATTGAGTGAGAAGTTCTCACCTTGATTTTATTTCCGTTTTAGCGATTTATTTCGAATAAAATTAAACGTGCGTTTAATTTTACCCGAAATTCTCACTAACTCCAAATGACTCCAATCCAATTCCATCGCGTAGTGCTCGTCCATACGATTCCAACGCAACTGGTTTCGCGCGTTTTCGACCTCGTATGAAAAAGATATCAATTTTACAAGTTTACTCGATTTTTTTATAAATAATTTACAACCAAACTAAATTATTTATAAACCTAAGCAAATATTGGCCGTAGGATCCACTGCCCCCTCCCATCATCACCGTGCGCACTCCCCCCTTCTCCCTCTCCAGTATCACGCAGCCGAACCCAACTTTGATATTTAGGGTTTAATTTTTCGATTTTTTCGTGCAACAAGAACACGATCAAGGAGCATCAACACGTGCGCCTCCCCCAGAGCCACCCACGGCCAAGCTCTTGTTGAACTCGGTCAACCCATATGCGTGAATTTCGAGGCCGAACGGCCGCACTTCCAACGCGACCTGCCACCAATCCACAACTCCAAACACGATCTCCACCGTTCAGATTGTAGCTCTCGATGTGCTCTTCATTTTGTTAGTTGAAAGATTTTGCAAATTGTTTACGAATTGGAAGAAATTGAGGGATGAAATTCGTGAGTTTCTGGCCTTTGGTTGAGGTTAGAGGCGGCTGCGTATATTAGGGTTTTTAGTTTATTTTTTTTTCTTGTGTAAATGGTGGGCTATTTATAGAAGAACGAACGACACCATTCACTCCGGATTTTTCAAACTCCGATTCACGCACCGTAACCAGCATTTCTAGGGTTTACCCCGCGTTCCGGACACAATGGAATAGGTTTCGAAAGCTAATTCGGACATCTGTGCGACTTATGGCTATAAACGTTCAATTTAAATTAAACCGATTTAAACGATTTTCTAGGCGTTTTAATTTGTACCGGACAAACGGTAAATCCAATTGACACGAAATTTGAAACCTTACAATAATATCACATTACGGATCCGATGAAACTGGTTTCGTCGAAATCCAAGACTGTTTGAAAAATGGCTATTTTAACTCGCCAAATTAATATTAAAAATAATTCGATGCATTTCGAGCTGCCACGATCAAGCGATAACTCCGATTGCTACGAAAATTGAAATTCGGTAATAACTAACTATTACGGATCCAATGAAACTGGTCTCGTCCAATTCTGAGACTGTTCAAAAATTGACTATTTTCACTAGTCTATTTTAATATTAAAATATTCAATTTTCACAAATTAACTTTTAATTCGATTTTAAAAGTTCTAAAATATCATTCTAACTTCAATATGATAAATAAAATTTTACAAATCATTTTCAATCATATTTAACTCAATTTTCAATTATTTCTGCATTTTCACATATTAAATTATCGATTTAATTATTCAATTAAATCCAATTATTCGAATAAAATTTATTCGACTTATAAATTCACTTATTAATATTTAAAATTAATTAAATATTCAAATTTTAATTAATAAAAATTCCTGGGTCGTTACAATCTCCCCCCTTAAAAGAATTTCGTCCTCGAAATTATCAAGTAAGAAAAATTACAGAATCTATTAATTTTCCCAAAATCCATAGTTAAATTTCTTACAATACTTTACTAAGTTTTCAAATCATACTTAGTTATCTTTTCAAAAACTATTACTATTGTTTAACTTTCAACTTCAAATCAAAGTTAAAGTTTTCAAAACTTTTCAATTTTCTCAAATTTTTTCTAACGCCTTAAATTTTCGGAAAAATTCGCCATAGTCTCCTTTGCGCGGCTCGATCCAGAAAAAAAATGACAGTATATATATCACAAATATACATCTCATCAAGTAATGAGGCATCCCGCTGGGAAAAAAGTATAAAAGTACGATATTTAATCCGAGATATGTACCTTATATTTTATTAGCAAGCATAAACGGCTAATATAGCGCGAAAGCGAGCTCCAAATGCGAAGCAAACGCGATCCGCACCTACTAAACACTCAACAAACAACATGAGAACCATGTATATAGACAATAGTATCAATATACAACATATAGTAACATAATAACTATATATGCCAACATAGCAAATGCAAACAAACAACAAATGCAAACATCAACCAACTATCATCCAACTAACATCCATAACCAATAAATATTCATTCATATTCTCATTAATATTCAATGAATTGTGTTCTCAATTTAATCACATTTGATTCATTAACAGTGGATGATTTACTAACATTCATTTTTAATTAGTTTATATTTACTAATTCATATTCAAGTTGGTTCACTTCCAAATCAAATTCAGTTTTTTATTTAAGATTCACTTAACTTCCAATTGAATTCCAATTACTTTAGCTTCCAATTTCATTAACTCAATTTCATTAATACTTAATGAATTATATACAATCAACTAACAATCATATAACAACCAATGTATATTAATTGCAACCAAATTCCTTTGCTTTCAATTGGTTTAATTAAATTGATTTTCATTCAACTATTCAACTTCCAATAACATTAGATTTTAATGAATTAACACTTACATTCATTATTTCATATCAACTTAATTCACATTCAATTGATTTACATTCAATCCATCCATTAATTCAATTCAATTTCTAAAGTTGAATTTCATTTACATAACTTAAGTTCACATTTATCACTTAACTTTATTAATTTTCTTTGATACCGATATCAACTTCATTCAACATCTCTTAACTTAAATTCCATTTAATAAACATCACTTGTTTTTACTTAACTTAAATTCCCACTTATAAATCAATTCAGATTCTAAATTCTAAAGTAAATTTCCATTTAACTTTAAATTCATTTTTATTTACAACTCATATTCATAAATATATTCATATAGTTTCACTTCTTATATATATAAGTTTATTTCATAATTGTAAATCACATTAATTATAATTCAATCTTATAATTCTTTTGCTTATACCATTATTCTTTTATTTAGATTATTCAAACAACCAAACAATCTACTTATATACACTTTAATAATTCTGAAATATTATTTCTTTATATATAAAATATAATCAAGGTAAAATTATTTCATTTACCCAATTTAAAACAATATCGTGTCGAATTGTTCTATTCAAATGTTTATAAACCCCTTCGGCATAGTTGTACAGACCGTGCTGACGAAAGTTCATATGCCACTCAATAAACCAATCATCACAATATAAAACAATTTTATATTCACTAACAAATACGCTCTCATAGCTATTATTACACTCAAACTCATTCTAGAGCACTACTGACTCTATCTCTAATGAGTAATACCCGACAGAACCATGGTTGTCGCTTAACCATATGCTCCGATACCAGATGTAAGGACCCGATTCTTCGTCTTCCGAAAACTGACATCAATACGTTCACTGTATCAACTGCCGAGCAATCGAACGACGGAAAACCGAACACTTAGGGTTTTAAGAAGAAGAAAAAGGATAGAAGAAGAGATAAGAAGATAGAAAATAGGGAGGAAAGAAAATAGAACGGAATAGAAAACATCAGAACAACATCAGAATCTCACAATCGCAGCGGAACAACATATAATAATAAATGAATAATCTTCAAACAAAGAACTATATCAGTTATTACATTTCATACATTTCATTTCATTACATCATATCATCAGAGTGTACAACAACAACAACATCAAACAATGCAGCGGAAAAAGAAATACTATATACTAGTAATACGCCATGTCATCCAGCTTGCCTCCAACAACTCCAGAATATCCAGAATATCCTGATAAACCTAACTCTTGACTGCCCGTGTGGAAATTGGTGGGCACCCAGAGTTTAGGAAGGAAAACGATAAACTCCGAGTCAGTCATGTGACTGGTGTGAGAACTCAAAACAGTTTATTTATCTTTAAAATCAAATAGAAGAATATTTTTAAGTCAATTCGCAATGCTTTTAAAAATGAGACTACCATAAGGCCTCCCGCACACACGCACAATGCAAACGCAGAATCGGAGGAGATTTCTCCTTATGATAGTCAAAGATGCTTGATACGCATTTAAAAGAACATTTGATATTATTACTAGTGCATAGTGTAGGAAAAATTCTTTCGAAAATAAAGATATAAATCTTAGCGAGCATAGACATTCCGCACTTATGCCTACTATAGCTACCATGTTCAATAGCAGGTTACCGCCACATTCCATGGCAGGTTATACAACTAAAACCGTATAAGTCTCGTATTGTTTCTTTGGATTTCCAACGAATGATCAGGCCAAGGAACTTCCCATTGCCACATGAGAATGCCTCTGGATGGACATCCCCGAGAACCAAACCGGATGTCTACCAACACAAGGTCGGGTTACCCCTAACTGAGTAACAACTGACCGAATATGCCATCCCCCGGTCCTTTGGGACCTTTCACCGAGCGCTCGTAATCAATTCACACAATCATAAAGTGTTTTCAACATGAGTAAGTATCTGGGCTCCATACCATGATACCACCCTTTTCCAGAAGAAAATGCACATATCCTAAAGGGCGCTACCCCTCATAACCTTTCCGCATCTTTCCTGTTTTGACCATTCCCGAGGTGTGAGGCTCGACGAAGTCACGTCCACAAAAACATACTTTATACAAAAGCCATGCTTTGGGTCAACAAATGATCATAGAAATGATCACCAGGATAGACGATCAAATAAATGATCCTATCACAAATAATCAACACAATGATCATTTAACAACAACACTCAGCATGTCACATTACCAAATTGGGAATATATCGCTGATAACATTCAACTACATAACCTCTGAGCTCGTACGTCTCAGAGAAGGGTGTTAAGCTAAAAGAATAAATTCTCCGCCACCAACAGAAATATATTTGAAAGAAATCTGCTTTATATCTCAATTTGTAATGTCAGACATACAATCCATACAAGTCTGTTCCGGGATCGAACAGAACCGAAGGCACTTCTTGCAATCCGGGTATTCACAAACCCGATCGAATTTCCCATCACTTAGGGAATCTCTATACCAGGAGCTACCCAGTGCAGAGACAATCGATAGGTCATCCTATCGCTTTCGCAAATACCCGGTCTTCATCACCGGTCTTTAATGCTATCCATTACGTCGTATCACTATTCGGAATGGGTAATCCGAATAACGAGCGCAATAATTTAAAAATAAGTGTAACATTCAAATTCAGCAAATCACAACAAATACCTTTCAAAGGTAAATATTGATAGTCGGTTATTGAACTATAAATGGATATGCACAACATCACCAGATTCCAAATAATTTTCCAAATTATTTATTTCCCAAAGATATCTTTACAAGATAAATAATTTTCACACTTCAAAAATAAATCAATATTTATTTTTAAACAAGTTCCCCTTTCTTTTATAAATTCCATAGTGAATTTACATTCCAAAATATCCATGCATATACGATTTCAATTATTCATTTCAATTTATCTTCAAAAAGATAAATTCTCAAAATATTCACTTTATATTGGAAAACATTTCCATACTTACTTATTAAGTAATTCTCAATCCATTTATTTTCAACACTTGGAAAATATTCAAATATACTTAAATCGAGATTAAGTATATATTTCATTCTTTAAGGAAATCATTCACTTAAACGTATTTATTTGGGCCAAAACGAGTGTTGCGTAAAACATCGTTACGACAACCCAAAATCACTAGTATAGGGATTCGAAATTAAAATAGATATATAAATCCCAATACTATACAAAACATTTCCTTTCGGAAATCATTTACTATAACAACAATGTTATAGTCCACCATTTCCTTCTATTTCTCGAAAACGTCTATTTCAACAATCAATGTTGAAATCTATGGTTTCGAATCTCAACCCAATTAAAACATCGTTAACTTGTTTTAATTCTATTTAAAACATCACATTCAAAACAATTTCTTTAACATATTATTCACTATTCAAAAACATGAATATACTTGTTAACAAATTTCATCCTTTTATTCATTTTATTTTAAAGGATTATTCACTATCTAAAATGTGAATATAACTCCATAAATAAGTTATAACAATTTACTTATCAAAATAAGTCGTTTGCGAATTTACAAAACAACGTTTATAAATTCTATTTCTCTTTGTTTTATAACTACTTCCTTTATAAATCTCCTTTATTAACCTATCTCAATTCATATCTCAATGATATACTAAAAGTTCATATTATAAGTTAAATACTTATAATTTATTTGCTTGCAAAAATCGTTCCTTTGAACTTCATACTTATAAATCTTATAACTTATAAGCTTCAATTATTTATCCAAAACCATTCTTTTAATAACTTTATGAATTTTATAAGCCTACTGCTTATAAAATTCCATTTATAACTTCACCGTTTATAATTCTATAAATTTCATTCATTTATGAAATTCATTCACAATTCATTCTAACACTTATAAAAACTCGTTTTATAACTCAAATATTTTTAATTTACAAATTATCAATTTATAAATCTCTTATATAAATCAATTTATATTATTCTTTTAAAACGTCTTTAATCTCCTTTATAATTTCATCATTCTGATTTATAAAATAATTAAATTTCATAAATCCTATATTTAAACTTTTCACAATAATTTCAAAAATCCCGATTTAACTATTTTATAAAATCATTAGCCTCATATTTTCAAAAATCAGTTTTTTAACTATATTTCTCAAAAATATAATTTTTTATAACTTTAAAAATTATAACGTTATTTATTTAAAATGGATCAATTCCAAACATATAGTATATTTTCAAAAAATTCACTTTAAAAATCATTTTAAAATTCCAAATTTGGTCCAATGATGCTACATACCAAATAGTCAATCACGACAACAACGACATCATATATCTATATGATAGTCCATCAAATATCAAAATATCTGAAATCAAATAAAAACTGTTGAGGAATCCAGTTGGATCCCTCCAACCTGTTTTCCTGCATCCACAAACATTAGCACAATACCAATTCCGCTCCAGTACGGAATTATCGCGGTATATGGGATTTAAATATTATCCGCTTAATAGACGGCGCAATAGGGTCTCATCCGCTATACAAATGCGGGAAATCAATAACTCCAATATATACATATGCCAATACATATATATTGCTATTATATATAATACCAATTTCACCGTTTATGAAATATTCGCGGTATATGTTTTTAATAAATAACATCCGCTTACTAACGGCGCATAATGTCTATTTTAACAATCAATAGATACAATCATCATTCAAACATACATTCAACAAATTTTAAATCTAACTATTTAAAATAAAATCGAAACCGATTCGATTGAGTGAGAAGTTCTCACCTTGATTTTATTTCCGTTTTTAGCGATTTATTTCGAATAAAATTAAACGTGCGTTTAATTTTACCCAAAATTCTCACTAACTCCAAACGACTCCAATCCGATTCCATAGCGTAGTGCTCGTCCATACGATTCCAACGCAACTGGTTTCGCGCGTTTTCGACCTCGTATGAAAAAGATATCAATTTTACAAGTTTACTCGATTTTTTTATAAATAATTTACAACCAAACTAAATTATTTATAAACCTAAGCAAATATTGGCCATAGGATCCACTGCCCCCTCCCATCATCACCGTGCGCAATCCCCCCTTCTGCCTCTCCAGTATCACGCAGCCGAACCCAACTTTGATATTTAGGGTTTAATTTTTCGGTTTTTTCGTGCAACAAGAACACGATCAAGGAGCATCAACACGTGCGCCTCCCCCAGAGCCACCCACGGCCAAGCTCTTGTTGAACTCGGTCAACCCATATGCGCGAATTTCGAGGCCGAACGGCCGCACTTCCAACGCGACCTGCCACCAATCCACAACTCCAAACACGATCTCCACCGTTCAGATTGTAGCTCTCGATGTGCTCTTCATTTTGTTAGTTGAAAGATTTTGCAAATTGTTTACGAATTGGAAGAAATTGAGGGATGAAATTCAGGAGTTTCTGGCCTTTGGTTGAGGTTGGAGGCGGCTGCGTATATTAGGGTTTTTAGTTTTTTTTTTCTTTTTTCTTGTGTAAATGGTGGGCTATTTGTAGAAGAACGAACGACACTATTCACTCCGGATTTTTCAAACTCCGATTCACGCGCCGTAACTAGCGTTTCTAGGGTTTACCCCGCGTTCCGGACACAATGGAACAGGTTTCGGAAGCTAATTCGGACATCTGTGCGAGTTATGGCTATAAACGTTCAATTTAAATTAAACCGATTTAAACGATTTTCTAGGCGTTTTAATTTGTACCGGACAAACGGTAAATCCAATTGACACGAAATTTGAAACCTTATAATAATATCACATTACGGATCCGATGAAACTAGTTTCGTCGAAATCCGAGACTGTTTGAAAAATGGCTATTTTAACTCGCCAAATTAATATTAAAAATAATTCGATGCATTTCGAGCTGCCACGATCAAACGATAACTCCGATTGCTACGAAAATTGAAATCCGATAATAACTAACTATTACGGATCCAATGAAACTGGTCTCGTCCAATTCTGAGACTGTTCAAAAATTGACTATTTTCACTAGTCGATTTTAATATTAAAATATTCAATTTTCACAAATTAACTTTTAATTCGATTTTAAAAGTTCTAAAATATCATTATAACTTCAATATGATAAAATAAAATTTTACATATCATTTTCAATCATATTTAACTCAATTTTCAATTATTTCTGCATTTTCACATATTAAATTATCGATTTAATTATTCAATTAAATCCAATTATTCGAACAAAATTTATTCGACTTATAAATTCACTTATTAATATTTAAAATTAATTAAATATTCAAATTTTAATTAATAAAAATTCCTGGGTCGTTACAGTATGCAACTCTAGGAATGAGATGTGACCAATTATAACTAAACTTATTAGGTCGTAAGTCCGCATGTAGTCTGTATTTTTCGATTTTATAGACTTCAAAATCATTTTGGGTATGGATTGGTCAAGTAAGTATGTGGCTGGGATATTTTGCCAGGATGGGGAGATATCACTAAGACACCCTGATAGTCATAACCGAATTATATCCCCGGTGGAGAATTTTGGCAAGAGTAGTTATGCTTTGCTAAGTGCTATGGAGGTGGGAGAAGAGTTGAGTCAAGTTCAAATAGAAAGAGAGTTTGTAGATGTCTTTGAACTGGTTATAGGACTACCAACAAAACGAGCTGTTAAGTTTCAGATAGATCCTATGCCAGGAGGTGAACCTGTAAATAGACCACCTAGTAGGATGACGCCGACCGAGATGAAGGAAGTGGAGAAACCAAATGGGTTCTTGAGGATGTGTATCGACTAACGTAAGTTAAACTAGAGTACGATCAAGAATAATTATCCTTTGCCGAGAATAAATGATCTATTTGATCAGTTGTCTAGAGCCAGAGTGTTTTCTCAGTTGGATTTGGCGACAGTTTTTCATCAGTTAAGAGTGGCAGAGGACAGTATTTGTTTTACACAATTTCAAACTAGGTACGGTTTGTATGAGTGGTTAGTAATGCCATTTGGGTTAACAAATGCACCCGCTTTCTTCATGGATTTGATGAACCGAGTTTTTCCAGATCACTTAGATAGGTTCATGTTAGTGTTTGTAGAAGACATTTTTGTATACTTTAAGGATGAAAGCAGCATGAGGATCATCTTAGAGTAATGCTTGAGACGTTGAGGCAGCATTAGCCAAAGGTGAAATTTTTCAAGTGTCATTTTGGAAAGAAAGAGGTTAAGCTTCTTGGTCACGTGGTTTCAAAAAAGTGTTTGTCAAACGATCTAGATAAGATCAAGGCTGTTAATAACTGGAAGAGACAAGAGATGATGACTGAGATTAGAAGTTTTCTTTGACTTGCTAGCTATTACCGGAGATTCATCAATGATTTCTCGCAGATAGCAACGCCTTTGACTAAGTTAACCAGGAAAGATGTAAAGTTTGTTTAGTCTGACTGTAAGGAAAGAAAGCATTTTTTGACCAATGCACCTGTATTAGTAGTTCCAGATGGAAACCAAGGGTTGGTGGTGTATATCAATGCATGCGGAGATGGATTGGGAGCTATGTTGATGCAGAAGGGTAAAGTGATTGCCTACGCTTCACGATAACTTAGACACCATGAAGCGAGATATCCTACTCATGATTTGGAGCTGGCTGTGGTGATCTTCGCATTGAAGATTTGGAGGCATTATCTCTTAGGGGAGAGATTTGAACTATACACATATCATAAGTTTTTAAGGTACTTATTCTCTCAGAAGGAGCCGAATATGAGACAACAGAGGCGACTAGAGTTTTTAGCTGCTTATGATTTTGGTATGGAGACTACTCTTAGGAAAAAAAATAAAGTAGTGGATGCTCTTAGCAGAAGACATCAGAATGTAATGTTATCTATTGAAAATCCGAATGGATTGAGAAGCTTTGACTACTTGTAGTGTGCAGTTAAGATCGATTGCTAGTTCTAATCAGAGTACCGCCATGTTTTCCTTTTTAGAAGTTCGACCAGTATTGATCGAAAGGATTTCTTCTAAGCAGAAGAGGGTCTATTATTAGTCAATAATATTAGAAGGCTTGGGTTGGAACCGAGATCGATGATCTAAAAGATTTTAGTCTTGACCCGAGGGGATGGTCGAGAAAGATGAGACAGTTGTGTTTTCCAAATGTGGAGGACTTAAGGAAAGAAGTTCTTGGAGAATATTATCGATCCAAATTTACGATTCATCCTAGGGAGACCAAGATGTACTAAGATATGAAGAAAAGCTTATATTGGGAAGGTATGAAGAGAGATGTTGGCTTGTGGGTTAGGCAGTGCGCAAACTGTCACCAAGTGAAAGCCGAACTTCAGAAACCGAGTGAGTTGCTTCAACCTTTAGAGACTTCGGTTTGGAAATGGGATTTGATATACATGGATTTTATTGACCGGTTGCCAAGGTAGAATAGTGGAAATGAAAGCATATAGGTCATGGTGGACAGGTTGACCAAGGGTGTCCATTTCATTCCAGTTAAGTCAACCAGAACGACACCTGTTTTGGCTACGTTGTTCATGAAAACATAGTCAGACTACATGGAATTCCTAGTAGTATAGTTAGTTACAGAAATGTTTTGTTCACTAGTGAATTCTGGTAGAGTCTACATGAGGTGTTGGGTATCGATATTAAGATGTGTACTGCGTATCACCCTCAAACGGATGGACATACAGAGAGAGTCAATAATTTACTCGAGGATTTACTAAGAGCTTGTGTATTGGACTTTGCTGGATCTTGGGAAGATCACCTATATCTGGTTGATTTTTCCTATAGTAATAGTTATCAAAATAGTATAGAAATGACGCATTTTAAAGCTTTGTATGAAAGACCTTGAAAATCACCAGCATGTTGGTAGAAGACCGGAGATAGATTATTCTTAGGTCCAGATCTAGTTAGAGAGGCAATAGAGAAGATTGATTTAATCCAAGAAAGGATGAAGAAATCCCAATCCAGACAGAAGAGCTATGTAGATAAGAGGCATAAAGAACTAGAATTCTCAATTGGAGATAAGGTTTTCATTAAGGTATCACCGATGAAGGTGTGGTATGATTTGGTAAGTTCGGGAAGCTGGCATTGAGATATGTTGGTCCATTCCAGATTACATAGAGGATTGGAGAGCTCATATACAGAGTAGAGTTACTGAGCAGTATGGTAGGTGTCCATAATTTGTTTCATGTGTCTCAGCTTCGCAAGTATGTGGATGATCCAGAAACAACTATTCCTTCGACAATGTTGGAAGATTTGATAGTAGAGCCAAATTTGACTTTTGTTAGACAACCAGTTCGAGTTGTAGCGAGAAATGGGAAAAGATTGAGGAACAAGACAGTCAAGTTGGTGAAAGTTCAGTGGAGCGACAAAGAGAAGGACTGTATTTGGGAGACATAAGACAAGATTAGAGATACTTATCCTGATCTGCTATGAGGATATGTCTATATTAGATTTATATAGATAATTGCTAGTCAGGTCGGCTAGTATGGTTTTTTTGAGTTGTTACAAATGATTGCTATGTTTAGTATTGAGTCCTTACTGAATTTTGAGGACCAAATTTTTTATGGAGGGGAGCCTATAACACCCCTAATTTTTGATAACATCATTCAGAAGATTTAATTAAATAAATTAAATAGAATAATGTAAATAATTAGAGTGATAAAGGGATTAAGCTTTGGAAATAAATTAAGGGATCGTGCTTAATTATTTAAATGGGCTTAAGAATGGCTTATAGGCTAATAAATTTACACAATAGCTTAATAGGAAATAGTCGCACCCTTATCTATTCACGGCTTTACCATCTATTCAAGTTCACTTTCATTTCACAAACGCAAATATTAGAGGAGCCTACTATTAATAGGAAGGGGAAAAAATTAATCAAGAGCTAAGGATTTAACCAAGGGGAATTAATCTCATTCAAATCTCAAAGTCCTTATCATAATCAAGGTGAATAATAATCTATATCATATCCATTTTGTTTTATGATCATTTGCTTTCCAGGATTAAGATTAAATTCATTATAATGATGATTTTGACGATGATATGCTTGGATTTATGTGATGTTAAACTCAAATAAGAATATTTGCTAAAGGATTTATACGGTTTGGAGGCCAAAAGCGATTATAATTGATTTTGAATGCCATGAGAAAATTTTATATCATGTAAAATATGATTTGGAGTAGGGTTTAAATTTTTGTAGTTTTCCAAGCTATGGAAATTTTACTGTGAATTTTCAAAGGAAAACATAAATAATTGGGTTTAGAAATTTATTTCGATTATTTATGAAGAATTTGGGTCAGGAATTTTTATATGTTGGACAACATATTGAAAATGAATTTCTATAATTTTTGGGGATTTTTCTTAAGTGATTTTTTATGGAAATAAAATTATTTTAGATGAAGGAATTAATTGTTTTATCGATTTTACTTAACCAAAGGGCTTGTTTGTTAAATTAATCCATGTTTAGATTTGAAATTATGCAATTGTTATTTTTATAAAGAATTCGAAGAGTTATGGTAACCAATCAAATGTTTACAAGTAGGCTGGTTAGTTATAAAGTAATTACTTTAATTGGTATTAAAATGATCTTTACCTAGAAAAGTGGGTTCCGCCTCTTTCAGAAGCATATTTCAATCCATTACTTCTCCTTCGACCTAATCCAAATAAATATTGCTGAAAATAATACGCAGGGTATCATAAGTATGGTATGTAGTGGATTGGAGAAAGGTAGAAGGTATGGCATCGAAGCCTTTGCTTCTTAGGGGGCTGATTCCCCTTTGTTTACTTTTAAATGATAAGCGCCTATCTTGTATTGCCAAAAGCTTTCGGAGGAGTCGAAGCATATGCTTTAGAAAGGGTATTCTAAATAGCTTTCAAAGAGTTTTCATCTTTTATTTTAATGTATAAGCTTTCGAATAAGCTTCTCTATTTAAAGGAAAATGCTATGAAAAGGGCGGTTTCGACCCAGTCCAGACCTTGCTGCCGTCTTTTGCCCATTCGAACGTATTGAAGTCATCAATGCTTTTGAAGGGTGGCTTATGTTTTAAAATTGTACTAAGCCACTTCCTAAAAGCTTTCGAAGGAGTTCAAGGGTTTCAAAGACAAATGACTTCGAAGGAGGGCTTCAATGCAATCCTTCAGTGATTTACTTAAATGTATTGAAGCTTCTGAAAGGATGGTTCCGAAGCCATCAAGCGTTTTCCCAAAACATTTTTAGTTTAAGGTAAATGGTTTCGAAAGGGTTACTTTCAAATGTATTCACTTTGATCTAAAAGATGTTTTAAGGAAAACCCCAATGATTGTGAAAGAGATACTTTCAATGGTTTCAAAAGGGGTACTTTCATACGGTTTCAAAGCTATGCTTCTACAATTGAATGGTTTCACTTTAATACATTCGAAAGGTTTTGAATGGAAGGTTTTAAAGTGTTTCAAAAGGTTGTAAAGAAGGTTTCAAGTTGTCCATTGGTATCAAAAGTAACGATTAAAGGTTTCGAAAGCCTTAGTTTTCAAAAACAATTAACCCAGTCTCATTTTAAAGGAAAACCATAGCATAATAAAAGATTTTTGAAATGATTTTAAGTATGGGTTTTTAAAGAAGCTTTCCTTGATAAATTAATAGGTTAAAGGGATTAATCTTGTTTTATATGAAATTGATTTCAAGGATATTAAACCAAATGTGTTGGTATTATTGTGTTATTATGTTCGCTTCTTCTAATATACATATTCACTTTAAAATGGATCCATAAATGAATTTTTAGGAAAAGGGGGCAGGAATAGTTCAGGGAGAACCCTTGAATAAGGAAGTTATTAGCATGGGTCAATAGATTCTTAATGATCCTATGATAACTATGAAATCAGACCGGGAGTCCATGAAATTAAACAGGTTATTAGTCATTACATGAAAACTAATAATCTAATAGTGACATTAGAAATTATACTAAGACAGATAGTCACAATGAATGGGGATGAGGAATCCATAACTGATTTTCTTGTTTGCATATTATCATAATATTTTGAATTTCTATGTTTTAACCATTGCGGATGCAGAAGCACAGTATATGGTTTTATAAAGTTTTGAATAAGATACCAGCGAGTGGAAAACCCGTTCCGCTAAGTGGTGTAGTCTTACTAGATATCTAAATGGTTTGAGATGGTAGATTGTTATTCGTACTACGCTTATGTCTGACTTGAATTTTATGATTTCAGCTTAAACTGTTGGGTGCTCAATTGATTTTGATTAGCTTGAGAGTTGCGGTTTTCAGGTATCTCTTTAGACGAATAAGCTTTCGAAGACGTGCAAGAGGCATGATAGCTACCTAGATTTCTTTTCTGTTTTGATTCCGCTGTGTTTTGTTGTAAAGGCAAAGAAGTTTAATTGCCTAGTTATATATCATGATCATCCAAGGGGCATCTTTATATGCTGCTCTTGGCGTATGTTGTAATAATTATATTTTCTCTTGACGTGGTTCGCGATTGGGATTATGTAATGAATTTTGAAATGCTTTGAAATGGAATGAGAAAGTTGTTTGTTGATTTCAATTTTTTTCCATATCCATGTGTTTCTGTTATGTCAATGTATTTAACATTATTATCGTCGAGGATTAATAACTATGGATAACTGCTGCATCTGTAGCCGTTAATTTTGGACCTCCTAGTAGGGGATATTGCAGTTTCTTTTGATGAAGATTGTAGGAATATCAAAAATGACGACGATGATGAAGTTTGAAGCAATAATAGTATTAATAATACTTCTGTATCTGAAAACAATAATACCATAAATAATAACGTTAATCTCCTGGGATCACCACCTCGAATATTAAATGATCATCTAATTAATAATGTAATTGGTGATTTAAACACAAAAGTTTCAGCTAGAAATCAATTAATCAAATAAGTCGTGTTGCATTATATCTAATTTTGAACCTAAAAATTATAAAGATGCATCAAAAGATGATTTTTGGATTATCGCAATGCAAGAAGAACTTAATCAGTTTTGAAAGAAATGATGTATGAGAACTCATACCAAAATCACATGATCAATCCGTAATTGGAACAAAATGATTTTAAAAAAATAAAGAAGATGAAAATGGAAACGTTGTTTGTAATAAAGCAAGATTAGTTATTCAAGGATACAACCAAGAAGAAGAAATTGGTTATGAAGAAACATTCGCTCCTGTAGCACGTTTTGAAGCTATACGAACATTACTTGCTTTTTCATGTCATCATAATTTTAAATTATTTCAATTGAATTTTAAGAGTGCATTTTTAAACGGTTTCATAAAAGAGAAGGTTTATGTTGAATAACCACCTTTATTTATTCATGAGAAATATCTATACATTGTTTTCAAACTTAAAATGGCATTACAAGGATTAAAACAACACCCCGTGCTTGGTCTGAGAGAGTAAAAACACATTTACACTATATTTCGATTTTCAAATTGGAAAAATTGACTCTACATTATTTATAAAAAGAGAAATAGTGATATACTAGTTGTACAAATATATTTTGATGATATCATACTTGGATCAATTAACAAAAAACTATATTAACGATTTCTCTAACATAATGAAAAATGAATTTGAAATGTCGCATATGGGAGAACTAATTTTTTTTTGGTTTACAAATAAACAACTAGGAAATCGAATTTTAATAAATCAACAAAGATATTGTAGAGTATTATTAAAATGATCTGGAATGGATAGTACTTCAAGTAAACCAACTCTAATGAGCACGATTTTACATTTAGATAAAGACGAAAATGGAAAAGATTTCGATCAAAAATTATACCAAAGTATGATAACATCCCTGTTATACTTAACGTCTAGTATGCCAAATATTATGATAAGCATTTTCCTATGTGCAAAATTTCAAGCACAACCAAAGGAGTCACATCATCGAGCGGTTAGAAGTATTCTAAGGTATTTAACCAACACCAAATTTTCATTTGAATTTGTTTCAGTCTATCTTTTGACAATCATAACAAAAAACCGTTAACAAATTTATGGTTAAAATAGTTCTATCCATACAAAGTTCTAACTATTAAAAGACTATGCATTCTATTCATACATGATTAAAGGAAAATAAAAATAGAAATATTATTTATAAATTTACAAAAACTAAACATGTCTTCTGATGATGACCCTACTTATTCAACTATCGACTTTAGTTCACCTTCATCAAATAACACCTACGTGTCACCAATAGAAACCACACCTCCATCAAATTGATCTGCCTCATTAAATATTATAGCATCACCTACATATCATATCGACTGCTCTCTTAAGGAAAAGAAAGCTAAACGAGCAATTGATCTTGAATCAACATCTCTCAATACTAAAGTTGATGCAATATATCACTACCAACAAGAAAAGATAGGAGTTCAACGAGCAATGTATTACGAGAAATGATGTCAAGGATCTCATCTTAACTTTCACAAAAAATGTATTCTACCAATTTGTGGTCATTCACCAACAAAAAATTGCATGCATAAAAAGTCTGCTCGTTTAATGGAAACCGCTGTAAAAACTTGTAACATTACTCCAAGAAATTTATGGAAAGCAGGGCTATCAAAACCAAGACTGGACTGATACTCCGGCTCACCCAAGTTGGCGTCCACTTAAGGCTTAAGATAAGCAAACAAACATAAACTCTTGGGAACAACCTGAATTCAAAAATTCTCCGGTAGATGATTAATTCTATGTGTACACATACACACACATGTAGAAATAAAAATGTAAATCATATAATATATAATTTTTGTATGTTTCTTGATTGTAATAAGCGTTTATTACAATGATTCTATGAAAATATTCAATTAAAAATAAAAAGTTCAAACAAAAAACTTATAACCCTGCCTCTCTTAGATGTTTGTGAAGAAGAGACAGACGTCTGTCAAATTTCTTAGGAAAACAATCTCGAGTGGTCTCAAATGTCCCTCATTCTTCCTCGGACATTTGAACGGAATTTCGATTGTAAATAAACAACATTTCATACATATCTATTTACCCAACTCTTCAATTATTCACCTATCTACTTTAAATCTAAAACTCTAACTCAAAAATCCTAACTTCCCAAAACACAAATTCGTCAAAAATTGCTCCCAAGACGAAAAATCCAGTTAATAAGAGATTAAAGAGAGCCCAACCTTGTTCTTCTCAAACCTATCTTATCAGCGATGCCTATATTCAAGAATGGCTTCGAAATAGTCTAATTGCAAATAAAAGATTCGAAGAACTAAAGTAAAATAGACTTCATTCTGGTCCATTCTACCGATTATGCAAATTTGGAGAATACGGCTTCAAGAATTGTAAGGTTCCGCCATTCTTACTACCAAAGATGACACTTAATGTATCCTTGATATCCATATGCCGATCATTTAGTAGTCCGAAAGAAGGGTCATTAGCGGTGAAAGAAAAAAAAGAGAAGAGCAGAATCTAAACAACAAGAATCTCACAACGCAACGAAACAATATATATTATTTAACATAATATATGCAATGACCCACAAATCCGTACCCCTTGGGTCAACGCTATCCCCCATCAATCAACTTAAGATGTACGGAAATACGAACCATTTGGGTTAAAGAAGAAGAGGTAGAAGAAGAGAAAACAAAAAACAATAATAGAATCTTACCATCGTAGCGGAATAAAATATAATAACTATTCAATGATCTTTACACAAAAGAAAACTATATCTATTTATACATACATCATCAGAGTACATCAACATCAATAACATATAACTGGATACACAACGGAACAATAATCCAGTACGGAAGTACGCATCGCCATCCAGCTCGTCTCATGAGCTCCACAGCCTCATATCCTGTATCCTATAATACTCGGTCTGACCCGAGCATTACAGTTAAATAACACCGGAGTCAGTCTGGAATACCAGCGTGAGAAATCACACTCAAATTGATTATTAAAATTTCAAAAATTCTTTTGAAAACAAAAGCATCTCGTAAGACCACGCCACAAATAAACATGCCGGGTTTTTACCTTACGATAGCTAAAACATTTTTATATTAAAATCCTCTGATATTATAATAGGGTCTATATACAAATACTTATTAAAATAGCCGAAATTTTTACATCTATTAAATTCCAGCTACTAGCCACAAAGTGGGTAATAAATACAAAACTCGTAAAAGGCGCGTAGGGAGAATGGATTTCCAACTAATGACTAGGCATTGGGGTACCAACTGTCACGGTACCTGGTCTAGATCAGCATATCGAGGATCACTCCCGACTCCCTCAACACAAGACTGGGACTATCTCTTACTGGATAATCCCAAATAAGATCACCCCATGGTTGTGATCAGCAACCGCACCACTAAGCCGAAATAAAAGGGACATCTAGACAGGGATGACCTCACCCGAAATGGGTACTACCCACCAGCCTTGTTGATAACCCTTGATTTTCAGTCATTCCTGGTTGATGAGGCTTGAGGCTAAGAGTTGCCTTTTAGATCTTTTCACTTAGAATGCCCATCGTCCACCCGACGATGTTCCGAAAGCATTCATCCATACAAGTTCGTCCCGGGTTCGAACGGAACCGAAGGCACTACTCCTACTATGTCCATTCTGGAATAATCCTCAGGATTAGTAGCGACTAGCCCTTGCACTTCACTGCTCCATCTTTGAATCCAAACTCGTTTTTCCACGAAAACGTACAAACCGGATCGAAGTGGTTTTCGAGAAATAAATCTCGATCCCGGTCCCTTCGAAACGATCAGCGCATTGGCCAATATTGATATTCGGTTATTTAACTATCGATTAACATTCACAAACATCCATCAAACAATAAATAATTTCGCCAAATTATTTATTAACCTCATAATATCTTCGCAAGATATATTTCTATTTTCAACCCATTTGAAACAGTTTCAAACCATACTTTTCTCATAAGATAAATTTTCAAATATTTATTTCCACTGAAAATACCAAGTACGAAGCTTTAGATTTTTAAATTAATTTAAAACACGCTATTATAAATTATCCATTAAAACATTTAAATTAAAATTATTTTAATACTTCATTAAAAATATATACTACAGGAACATTTAAAATGAGGCTACTATATAAAATATAAACTAGATTTTCTCTTTAAAACAAATACCAAGTCAATTTTAAATAATTACTACTATAATAGATTAAAAGAGAATACTTACTTTAGAATTTAAATGTTTATAAATAATAAATTTTCTAAAACATGCTTTTTAAAACAACATAACTTATATTTAGAAATTTACGTTGAAAACATACTTGGCTATCCAGGGAAGTACTCTTCTCTTTCCATCTTTAAAAATAAATCACTATTTATTTTTAAACAGATTTCCCATTCCTTTAATAAATTCTCACCGTGAAATTATTCTTTCAAATATCCACTGATATATTGCTTTACTTTTATAAACACAGTTTATAAACTTCATAGTCACATTCTCCTTTAAATTTCCAATTTCAAATATTAAATCAATTTCCAAATTGATTTCCAATTTACTCCATTTGAAATAAATTTCTTTTGCTTACTCAATTCATTTCAAAATCCATTAATTATAGACTTTATTATTATTTTCTTTCCTTTTGATTTTAAATCTTTTAACTGAAACATACCAATTCAGATGTTCCAAATTTCTTCTTTATTCTTTTCAATAATTTAAATCTTAAATTTAAAATAATGCTTTATTCCTTTAAATAATAATAACGAAGTGTAAAATTCATTATCTTCCTGTTTATTCAAAGTCCCCTTTTATATACGGAATTTATTTATTATAATTTTAAAACCACTATTATTCCTATCCAGTTCATTATTAATTTATTTAAATTTTCTATAATTACTTTCTTAAAAATTCACTCTTTTATTTTCTTTTCAAAAATCTAATTCTATATATTTTAATAACCCAGTGTACCGAAATATATTCAAGTAAACCATAACATTCAATATTCCAACTACCAATAATATTCATCACAAAATATCGAATATTCATAACAGAGAATATTAAACAATATAAATAATTTTGAGGAATCCAGTTGGAACCCTCCAATCTGTCTCCCTGCATCCACAGACGTTAGCACATCATAAAATACCAATTCCACTTCGAGGTGGAATATCGCAGTATATGTGTTTTAAATATAAAATCATCCGTTATTATGCGGTGCATAGGGTCTCATCCGCTATATAAATGCGGGAAATCAATCATTCCAAGAAATATTATATACTACTATATATAATATTGCACATCCAATCAAATCAATCAATCAACCAATTATTAAAATTTAACCATTTAAATTTGAATTATAACTAGATGAGTGATATTAACTCACCTTTGCATTTGTTTGCAGCCCACTTCAATTCTGTCTTGGTTTTCAGTTTATAACCTTGTATAAACATTACGTATTTTTTTATCAACATTCGAGTCAATTTGAACAATTAAATTTCCATTTATAATTTAATTTAGCCAGTGATTTCATTTTTAAACAATTAAATTTATTTCAAACTAATTTCCTTTTTAATAGAATATTTTAGCATCCAAGTAATTAAATAAGTTAATTAAATAAATTAATTTTCAAATATTTTTTATTTTTTTTATAGGTTCAAACATCTGCCCTTTATAAAATTCTTTGGCATTTAAAATCCTTATATACTTTTCTTTTCTCTTTACTGTATACAAACACAGTAATAAATTTCTTTTTCTTCTACTATTTTTTTTAGTTATATACATATGCCCTACAGAGTATAACTATTATTATCAAGCAATAATTGTTCAAGTTAAGAGATTACCAGAAATCGACTCGACCTCACTATCGTTGCCATGACCTTCCTGCATCGGCGATCTACCAAGTCCAACCTAGCACCACGAATCGCGACTTTGGCGCCTCACTGATGCAACCACCCTTCCTTGCGACAACGCAGCTACACTCGTAATGCGAGCCAATCCATTCTTCGCCCTCTCCCTTGAGCTGTAGCCGAGAACTCACCACCAAATCGATGAATCCAAAACCGATGTGGCGCCTCACGTTTAAACCCAGCAGAATCGCACAGCCTTGAATCGCACGGCGTCGAAAACAATCATTTCTTGTATCGTGACTTCGAGTCGCGATGCTGTCCTCTTTCCCTTTTTTTTATTGAAAATCGAAAGAACTCGATTTGCCGAAGAAGAAAAAAAAGCGGTTTTGAGGAGCTCGGCCATTATTTTTTCTTCAGAACTGTGAAGGAAGATATGTGCTTTAAACAAGAAGGGAAGATAAACTAGGTCGACGCCATTTAGATGCTAGGGTGGCTCGAGTACAATTAGGGTGGCTGGTTTGATTTTTTTTTTTCATTTTTTTATATTATTAAATTTCCATAATATCTCATTTAGTATCACTCAAAATCTCGAACTCCAGATGCTATGAAAATTGAAATCCGATAATAATTCAATATTACGGATCCAATGGAACTGGTTTCGTCAAAATCCGAGACTGTGCCTCGGAAGGATATTTTTAAAATTCAATTTAAACCATAAAATTCAAAAACTTAAACAAGCACTTCCAAATTCAATTTTAATACTTCTACTATCTTTAGTACTATCAATATAAATTTTACACACCTTCGAATTATTTTTAACAGGCTTAAAACTCCAGATTCAACATTTTACCCAACTTCAAATTATTTAATTCAATAATTTAATTATCAAATAAATAGTGATATTTGAATTCAAGTTAAAAATTAACTTTTAAATATTTAAAATTAATTAAATATTCCAATTGCAAATGCTCAAAAATTCCGGGTCGTCACATTCCTTCCCCCTTAAAAGAATTTCGTCCCAGAAATTACTAGTTAGAAAGAATGATCCAATACCCATTTACCTTTCCCAAATCCAACAATTCAACATCCTACCAACTATCTTATTGTAAAAGACCCATTACCATTCTTACTAACTTCTCAACTCTCCCATAGTTTCAAACAATACTATTTGCTCAATCATTCAAATTTTAATATAAAACCAAATTTTGAATTATCAAAATTTTCTCAAAAATTTTCTTACTCCCTAAATTTTTGAAAAATTTCGCCAGCGTCTCCTTGGCGCGGCCAGCTCGGTAAAACTACAAAAAGCCTCTACGGGCCCCTAGATTTCAAAACAAAACAAAGAGCCAAGTGGCTAGATCAAAAACCCAATCTAATTTCATACAGAAATTTAAACACATACTATTTTGTCGAGTAATTCAAATTTATCTTCTGAAATCAACACCCAATTTTCATTTCCTTCATGATACCTGTATATCCTACTTGGCAATAATATCCCATCACAACATTCAAAACATTTTATTGAATTCCTTACAAAAGGTCAATATCTATTCATTCAAGCCGTATGACGTACATATATCATTCGTATGCAATACCGAATCCGATTGCTTACTCGATCACACAATTTCACTTCCGAACTAGTATCGTCCACCCGACTTCCTACTCGGACTCAGATCTGGTTTCTTGATCAGAAACCGTCATTCTCCTTGCGTAGTCATACTATGATAGAGAATTTCCAGAATTAATCAAAATCCATATCCAGGGTTCGCCGTCGAAAATCGAGTGAAAAATCCTAACTCGGATCGATATAACTATCTTGAAATTCTGTGCTCGAATCTGGATCGAATCGCTATGCGAATAAAACAAATATACGTACATCCTATGTATTTATATCCATCGATTATTAACTATATCAATTTTCTTTTATTCACGTTATTTTAATTTTTTATTCACTATCCACAATTATCCCATTTCACAACTTTCAGTTTTAATCCTCATTCAATTATTCACCTAGAATAATTTTTTTCCAATACCAAATTTACTTAAGGATTTTACCATTCATTCCTTAAGTTTAATATAAGTATTTTATATGCTTCTTATGTTTACTTTCACTTCACCACTTTAGTTTATATCTATCTCTATTCAAATTGGTTCTTCCATTTCCATATGAATTCAATTTATCTTCAATTCAGAATATTGAATTTAATCTTCCATTTATAACTGATTCATATCATTATTTTAAATTATTTTCATATACCAATTTATTTCAATTTCCAATTTGAAATTGTTTTATCGCTAATTTTTTTTTAAAACTTTTCAAAACTTTTCGGAAAATTTTGGCAGAGTCTCCTTTGTACGGAGGAGCTTTTGCAATTTGACAAGAGATATAAATATATATACATCGACCCACCCGGTCGGAAAAACAAAAACAGTTTATATATCCTTTTTTTGCGTAGGCGTGCCTCTATTTAGCATTTTTAAGCAAGCGGCTTATTATTTAGCATTTTGCGCGATCAAATGCGGCCAAACGATTTCCTGGTACCTGTACTTACTCAACTAAAACATGTAAGTGCTAAACATATGCAATTTACTAGTATTTCACTTATTTTAATATAGCTAAGACATAAATTTCACATATAATGCATGTTATATAATTTCCATAAGCACATATAAGGTTCCGACAGTTATTACCATTGCTTACAACCAATTCTCAAACCATTCCATTCAGTTTAAGTGATTTACAACTTACTCGCTTATATTTAATGCATTCTAAGCAAAAATAAACTCATACTCATTCCAATTGATTTCAAAATCATCCTATTTCACTTCTAATAACTCATAGAATTTTATCCAATCCTGTTTACATCGAACGACCCATTTTCTTATGCAATTCGACAATATTAATGCGAATAAATAATCACTTAAGCTTTATAACCATTTAAATTGATTCCTACTCACTTTACACTTGATTCCATCCCATTTTAATTTATCCACAATCTTTCATTGCAATTTCTTTCATATCCAAAAGTTGATTCCAAACCATCTTATTAAACTCGGCAACTATTATATTAATTAACCATCTCACAATTTACTTAAGTTATTTATTTCTTCAAACTATTCCACCCAATAATCTTAAGTTTATTTTTTTCAACCAACTTCCATTCAAATCTTTGATTTGATTTTCCTTTGATCAAATCCAAACCATTTTATATTTTATTCAATTAGTTTATTCTTTTATCCATTTTTAAATTTTAATTCACATTAACAATACATCATTGAATTCATTAGTAATAAGGTCATTCAATTTATGCTTTTTTTTCATTTCATTTCCAGAATACCAATACTTTTATTCTGGCTTATTTATTTCCTTTTTAATTTTTTATAAGCTACTCACTTATTAATATTCATTCACAAATTCATTTTCAACCAATAAATTAAATTTCCAAACATTAACTATTATTTTTAGTCCATTTGAACTAATTCTGCACTTTATTTTACACAATTTTAAATCAAACATCATCCAACATTCAAATTTCATTTTATTTACATGCCAAATAAATCAATCAGTTACTTGCTAATTTTAATCTAAACTTTGTTTTATTTAGTCCAACTCAACTAATTTTTCCTTCCGAACTTAAGTTCAACATTCAGTTTCAATTCCCTTTTGCTTACACATTTTAAACTCATTACTAAGATGTTCATATTCAATTTTGAAAACATATATATCTAAACCAAAATATTCCTTTGCATTTTCAAAATCAAACCAAATTTCACAAACAAACTTTAATCCAAAACATCCAGGTGCAATCCCCCTCTTGAAAACTCGAAAATGAATATCGATGATGTCACGTTCATCATCGGGATTATTTTCCAGCGACCAAAAAAATTCAATGCTTTTATCACTTTAAAATCCATTCCAATATTTTTAAATTCCAGATCTCTCTAGATTTCAAAACCTATTCAAAAATATTTCTCAACTATGTATTATTTTCCCTAACTTTTTGAGAATCATTTTCAAATTCAAAGGAATTTAAATTTCCAAATCTTCAAATTCCAAATCCTTTAAATTTATTTTCAAACATTACTTTGGAATTTTATCTTATTTTAATTTTAATCACACTATAATTCACATTTATAGTTTACATTTACAAATCTCATTTGTATATGAATTTGTCTCTTAGTCTTTAATTACGATTTCAATTTCTTACCCAATTATAAATCATTATAAATCACATTTACAAATCCTATTTATTTTATTAATTTATTCCTTAATCTTTGGTTATTATTTCAATTTCTTATTCAATTCTTATACAATGATAATAATTTAGTATTATCACTTTCTAATAACCAAACATCCATATATAACTATAGCAATTTACGAAAAATCATTTCTTTTATATACAAAAATAATTTTGGATAAAATTATTTCATTTACCCTATTTAAAACAATGTTGTGTCATTTTATCTTATTTAAGAGTTTAGAAATCCCTATCGATAACATGGCGTCCCGCATATCGACTAGAATCCATAAACACTCGACCGATAAATCAATACAATAAAAAAACAATTTTATATTCACTAACAAATACGCGCTCATATCGATTAATGTACTCAAGCTCATTCTATAGTACTACAAACTCTATTTAATGAGTAATCCCCGCCAAAGCCAAGGTTATCACCAACCTCGCTCTGATACCAACTGTAATGACCCACAAATCCGTACCCCTTGGGTCAACGCTATTCTCCATTAATCAACTCAAGATGTACGGAAATACGAACCATTTGGGTTAAAGAAGAAGATGTAGAAGAAGAGAAAACAGAAAACAACAACAGAATCTTACCATCGCAGCAGAATAAAATATAATAACTATTCAACGATCTTTACACAAAAGAAAACTATATCTGTTTATACATACATCATCAGAATACATCAACATCAATAACATATAACTGGATACACAGCGGAACAATAATCCAGTAGGAAGTACTTATCGCCATCCAACTCGTCTTCTGAGCTCCACAGCCTCATATCCTGTATCCCATAATACTCGGTCTGACCCGAGCATTACAGTTAAATAACACCGGAGTCAGTCTGGAATACCAGCTTGAGAAATCACATTCAAATTGATTATTAAAGTTTCAAGAATTCTTTTGAAAACAAAAAGCATCTCGTAAGACCACGCCACAAATAAACATGCCGGGTTTTTACCTTACGATAGCTAAAACATTTTTATATTAAAATCCTCTGATATTATAATAGGGTCTATATACAAATACTTATTAAAATAGCCTAAATTGTTACATCTATTAAATTCCAGCTACTAGCCACAAAGTGGGTAATACAAACAAAACTCGTAAAAGGCATGTAGGGAGAATGGATTTCCAACTAATGACTAGGCACTGGGGTACCACCTATCACGGTACCCGGTCTAAATCAATATACCGAGGATCACTCCCGACCCCCTGCAACACAAGACCGGGACTATCCCTTACTGGATAATCCCGAGTAAGATCACCCCACGGTTGTGATCATCAACCGCACCACTAAGCCGAAATAAAAGGGACATCTAGACAGGGATGACCTCACCCGAAATGGGTACTACCCACCAGCCTTGCTGCATAACCCCTGATTTTCAGTCATTCCCGGTTGATGAGGCTTGAGGCTAAGCGTAACCTTTTAGATCTTTTCACTTAGAATGCCCATCGTCCACCTGACGATGTTCCGAAAGCATTTATCCATACAAATTCGTCCCAGGTTCGAACGGAACCGAAGGCACTACTCCTACTACATCAATTCTGGAATAATCCTCAGGATTAGTAGTAACTAGCCCTTGCACTTCACTGCTCCATCTTCGAATCCAAACTCGTTTTTCCACGAAAACATACAAACGGGATCGAAGTGGTTTTCGAGAAATAAATCTCGATCCCGGTCTCTTCGTAACGATCAGCGCATTGGCCAATATTAATATTCGGTTTTTTAACTATCGATTAACATTAACAAACATCCATCAAACAATAAATAATTTCGCTAAATTATTTATTAATCTCACAATATCTTCGCAAGATATATTTCTATTTTCAACCCTTTTGAAAACAGTTTCAAACCATACTTTTCTCATAAGATAAATTTCCAAATATTTATTTCCACTGAAAATACCAAGTACAAAGCTTTAGATTTTTAAATTAATTTAAAACATTTTATTATAAATTATCCTTTAAAACATTTAAATTAAAATTACTTTAATACTTTATTAAAAATATATACTACGGGAACATTTAAAATGAGGCTACTTTATAAAATATAAATTAGATTTTCCCTTTAAAACAAATACCAAGTCACTTTTAAATAACTAATACTATAATAGATTAAAGAAAATACTTACTTTAGAATTTAAATGGTTAGAAATAATAAATTTTCAAAAAAATGCTTTTTAAAACAACATAACTTATATTTAGAAATATACGTTGAAAACATACTTGGCTATCCAGGGAAGTACTCTTCTCTTTCCATCTTTAAAAATAAATCACTATTTATTTTTAAACAAGTTTCTCACTCCTTTAATAAATTCTCACCGTAAATTTATTCTTTCAAATATCCACTGATATATTGCTTTACTTTTATAAACACAGTTTATAAACTTCATAGCCACATTCTCCTTTAAATTTTCAATTTCAAATATTTAAATCAATTTCCGAATTGATTTCCAATTTACTCCATTTGAAATAAATTCCTTTACTTACTCAATTCATTTCAAAATCCATTAATTATAGACCTTATTATTATTTTTCTTTCATTTTGATTTTAAATCTTTTAACTGAAACATACCAATTTCAGATGTTCCAAATTTCTTCTTTATTCTTTTCAATAATTTAAATCTTAAATTTAAAATAAATGCTTTATTCCTTTAAATAATATTACTGAAGTTTAAAGTTCATTATCTTCCTGTTTATTTCAAATCCCCTATTATATACGGAATTTATTTATTAGAATTTTAAAACCACTATTATTCTTACCTTGTTCATTATTAATTTATTTAAATTTTCCATAATTATTTTCCTAAAAATTAACTCTTTTATTTTCTTTTCAAAAATCTAATTCTATATATTTTAATAACCCAGTGTACCGAAATATATTCAAGTAAGCCATAACATTCAATATTCCAACTACCAATTATATTCATCACAGAATATCGAATATTCATAACAGAGAATATTAAACAATATAAATAATTTTGGGGAATCCAGTTGGATCCCTCCAACCTGTTTCGCTGCATCCACAGACGTTAGCACAACATAAAATACCAATTCCACTTCGAGGTGGAATATCACGGTATATGGGTTTTAAATATAAAATCATCCGCTATTATGCGGCGCATAGGGCTCATCCACTATATAAATGCGGGAAATCAATCATTCCAAGATGTATTATATACTACTATATATAATATTGCACATCCAATCAAATCAATCAGTCAATCAATTATTTAAATTTAACCATTTAAATTTGAATTATAACCAAATGAGTGATATTAACTCACCTTTGCATTTGTTTGCAGTCCACATCAATTCTATCTTGGTTTCTAGTTTATAACCTTGTATAAACATTACATATTTTTTTATCAACATTCGAGTCAATTTGAACAATTAAATTTCCATTTATAATTTAATTTAGCCAGTGATTTCATTATTAAACAAGCAAATTTATTTTAAACTAATTTCCTTTTTAATAGAATATTTTAGCATCCAAATAATTAAATAAGTTAATTAAATAAATTAATTTTCAAATATTTTTTATTTTTTTATAGGTTCAAACATCTGCCTTTTATAAAATTCTTTGGCATTTAAAATACTTATATGCTTTTCTTTTCTCTTTACTATATACAAACACGGTAATAAAATTCTTTTTCTTCTACTATTTAATTTTTTTAGCCATATACATATGCCCTATAGAGTATAATTATTATCAAGCAATAATTGTTCAAGTTAAGAGATTACCAGAAATCGACTTGACCTCACTATCGTTGCCACGACCTTCCTGCATCGACGATCTACCAAGTCCAACCTAGCACCACGAATCGCGACTTTGGCGCCTCACTGATGCAACCACCTTCCTTGCGACAACGCAGCTACACTCCTAACGCGAGCCAATCCCTTCTTCGCCCTATCCCTTGAGCTGTAGCCGAGAACTCGCCACCAAATCGATAACTCCAAAACCGATGTGGCGCCTCACGTCCCAACCCAGCAGAATCGCATAGCCTTGAATCGCACGGCGTCGAAAATAATCATTTCTTGTATCGTGACTTCGAGTCGCGATGTTGTCCCCTTTCCCTTTTTTTATTTGAAAATCGAAAGAACTCGATTTGCTGAAGAAGAAAAAAAGCGGTTTTGAGGAGCTCAGCCATTATTTTTTCTTTAGAATTGTGAAGGAAGATACGTGCTTTAAACGAGAAGGGAAGATAAACTAGGTCGACGCAATACAGACGCTAGGGTGGCTAGAGTACAATTTGGGTGGCTGGTTTGATTTTTTTTCATTTTTTTATATTATTAAATTTCCAAAATATCTCGTTTAATATCACTCGAAATCTCGAACTCCAAATGCTACGAAAATTGAAATCCAATAATAATTCAATATTACGGATCCAATGGAACCGGTTTCATCAAAATCCAAGACTATGCCTCAGAAGACTATTTTTAAAAATCAATTTAAAACGATAAAATTCCAAAACTTAACGAAGCACTTCCAAATTCAATTTTAATACTTCTACTATCTTCAGTACTATCAATATAAATTTTACAAGCCTTCAAATTATTTTTAACAGGCTTAAAACTCCAGATTCAACATTTTACCCAACTTCAAATTATTTAATTCAATAATTTAATTATCAAATAAATAGTGATATTTGAATTCAAGATAAAATTTTACTTTTAAATTTTTAAATTAAATAAATATTCCAATTTCAAATGCTCAAAAATTCCGAGTTGTCACAATATATTACAAAGTCATTTCAAATTTTTTACAGCAGTGTCATACTAATACAAATTCTACCATATGATGTTATAACAGTCTATCCCTAACTAATAGATATAATATACATAAAACATAGTGGAAAACAACAAAAATAACTAGCTATCGATGAAGCCACCCGCTTCAAGCACCTCTAAGATGAATCCGTGGAAAAACTGAACTACTTGGCTGCCCATTCAAATTTGAACACCCAAGAATTTAAGAAAAGGGAAAATAAACCCCTGTTCAGACATGGGTCTGGTGTGAGTAAAGCATAAATCTTTAACTTTATAAAAACCTTTAAATCAGAGGCATCTCGTAAGACTACCTCCCAAATAAACATGGACAGGTTTTTACCTTATGGTAACAAAAAAATTTCTATAGAAAATCCATTGATCTTATAATAATGTCTAGGTTTAAAGTAAATAAGGAAAATAGGTGAAATGCTTGCATCTCACATTTCAGCATAGTTGGGTGCATCTAAAACCATAAAGGCATGTATTGGTGAATGGGTTGCATACGATGGCAAGGTAAGGGACTACCTTTCGATAGTAGACCCCTAGAACACCAAAGTCTGATAAGAACTTCTTGTACCCCTTATACTACCACGGTGTTTGCGTGCATAACAATTCAAATATGCACAATCTAGAATGGGATGGCAGCTCCTAATAGTAGCTGACTGCCTAACTCCGCTGCATACCTATTTTTACCCTTTCCCAATTGTGAGGCCTTGAGGCTTACCAGCAAACAATCTTGGAATGCTAACACTACAATCTAGGCAGAGATATAATGCCAACATTCATTTATGCAAGTTGCACCATGCAACGACCCATGAATTCTGTTAATTAAATTTGTCATATTAATAAGATTTTGGAATAAAATTTATAAAGAAATATAATTGTTATAATTGGTAATGAAGTAAATGTTAAGAATTAACCTATGAAATATTAGATTGATTAAAATAGACTTAATTAAAAACGTTGAATTGAATAAATCCTATTTAATGGAACCTAATTTATTGGTATGAAAGTTTATAATAAATGAGTTATTGCAAGAAATTTAAATTTGAATGGAATTCTAATGAATGAAAGTAGTGAAAAGATAAAGTATTAAATTGATTAATGTAATAAAACATTGTTAACGGTATTTGATTGTAAATTAAGGAAACGTGTTAATGCAAGTTAATACTTAATGAATTTGAATGAACGTTACAATTTAATTAAAATTCAATATTATGACTTAGCTATAAATGGAATATAGTAAGAACAAATGCAATTACTATATTTATGGGTGAAATAATATATTGATTTATTTGTAACAGAATGTAAATTAATGCAATTATGTTAATGTAAGTTTATAAATAATTAATTTAGCACAATCCCAATTAATTGAAATAACTGTAAGGTCATAGTTTGTTGTATCTAGTAAATTTGGAAATTTAATTCCAATAAATGTAATAAAGTAATAGAAATGTATATTGTCTCATAAGATAGTATAAGAAATGTAAACTTGTGATCTACGTATGAAATAATAACCAAAATAAGGGAAATAGTGTTAATGTAAGTAGTTGTAACAAATTGGTTTACTAAATCAAAATTTGGATATCAATAATGTAATGTTTATGAGAATTAATGCAAGGGCTGAAGGTAGGTATGTAATAAATAAATAGAAACTGGAAATTTTTCATAAGTAATAAATTGGAAAAAAAAGGATGGAACTAAGGTTTGGTTTTAAAACCTTAATTTAGGCGTGTAATTAATAAGATTTCACATTTGAAACATAGCTATTAATACAAATAAACAAAATGGGAAATAGTGTAAAACTTTAATCATTTACCCATTCATGTAATGCATCGAATTTTGTCTAAATCAAATTTCAACATTTGGTTGTTAATAATAGCTTATGAGTGAAATAAACGTTAAAGCGTGACAAGTATTGTAAGTTAACCTTTTAGACAAGTATATTAAATTATAGCTCATAATCAATTGCAATAAATATAAATAAATTTTTACGTTAACGTTAATTTAAGTAATTTTTGAAAATAATGACAATTCCATTTGTAATATAACTTTTGGTTGAGGTAAAGATTATAAATCAAGATTTATTGATTTATTTGAATGAATTTAAAGTATAAAACCAAGTAAATAATTAATGGAGAATATAAATAATAATTAATGTTCGTATTTGGCAAATATAGTAAAATTGGAATAAAATGTTACGCAATTGAAATAAAGATGAAAATAGAAATGGAATAACGCTTTATTTATTTATTGGAATTTAAAATTTAATAAAAGGATTTAATTGCAATTAAATGGATTTAATATTTAAAATGAGAATTCAGATGATATGTGAGGATATTAATGTAAATAGTTTTGAATCCAATGTTAAATCCATCTATTTGACAATAATGAATGGAAAAATGATTTGTTAATTTAATTTAGTAGAAATTTTGGAAATTAAATTTATAATTTCTGAATTTGAATGGAACTGAGGAAATTACTGAAATCGATAAGATAATCAACTTTAAATTGACTTTTAATTTGTTTACAACATTGAAATTGATTGAGGAATATAAAAGTGATAAAATTTGTCAATTTTAAGATTGAAATTTAAAATTGGATTTAATTAATTAATTATTAATTTATTTAATTAATGGAAAAATTGCCGTTTTGGCCACCGACTCGGATTTCGGCGAAACAAGTTTCATCGCATCCGTAACAGTGAACTATTGTAGGATTTCAAGTTTTGTATCGATCGGACTGGTCGTTTGATCGTACGGACTCGAAACGCCTTGAAATCGATAAATTGAAATCAATTGAAATCCATTTGAAAATATTGTTTTTAGCATAACTTCTTCATACGATGGAATTTGGACTTGAAACTTGTTCCATCATGTTTAAAATATTTTAAAATATCTATTTTGATATATGGGTTGACCTGATTTCGTTCCGGAGTCAAAACGGGCTTTTTGGGCCACTTTGGAGTTAGCACGTATATCCAACCTTATCCATCCATTCTAATTTCTGACCTACCTATATAAACCCCATTATAAACCCTAGCAGCCTCTATTCCTCATCTCTATACGTATGGAAACTTCTGTGCTCCTCTTCCTCAATGGCTGCAAACCCTAGATGCAATTGCAAATTCAAAAATCTAAGGAAAATTCAAACTCCTCAGAAAAATTCATAAAAAAATATACGTTGAAGCTCTCAAGTGCGTAATCTTTTAGTGTAATTCATTTTTTGTTTTGGACTGTCGTCTGACCGGTAAAAATCGAAGAATTCTCGGCCGTCCATTGCGTCGAAATCGACACTGCCTGATCGACTAATTGATTGTACCGTTGGGAAGAGGGGAACGAGTAGAGGTCATCGGTGTTGTTCGTTCGATGGATTGACTGTTGGATTGCGCCCAAAAATTCACTAGGGTTCCGTAGTTTTGGCGGCGCCATTTGTCTCTAGCCCAATCTGCGTGCGTGGGTGACTTCGAGGTCGGCGGGGCTGAGGTGCGGTTATTGACGACTGAGGCGACGACGGCAAGATCGCGAAGGGGCAGCGCGATGCATGTGAGACGGAGAAGGCAGTTTGAATAGTGTATAGGTCGGTTTTGAAGGAAAATTTGAGCATGCTTGGGTTTAAGGAGACGATGATGTGGCGTGAAGGTTTGGTTGTTTTGTTTTGTATTATATAAATTTAATTTTCAACTCGTTTAACTCGAATAACTTTCACATACGATGTCCGTTTCACGCGCGATTTTTTTTTTAGGATCGTATTAAAATTCTAGATCTTCTGACAATGGTTAGGATGAATTTGGAGACTGTCCTATTTTTTGGTTTAAATTGGATTTAAATTCAAAAGGTGAGTGTTTTAACCCACTCACAAATTATAAAATTTTTATGTTTGTTAAATTGATATATGATGTGATTTAAAATTTATTTATGGTTGTTTGGCATATTTTTTTATCATCATCTCAGTTAATTTCAATTATTTAATTAAATTGCTATTTAATTTATTCATTGTATTTAAACTGCCAGTTAAATTGTTAATTAATTATTCAATGCATATAAACTGCCAGTTGAATAGTTATTTAATTTATTATTGAATATAAACTGCTATTTAATACCCGTTGTTATTATCCGTTCTATATTGATGCTATTGTCTCAATTTGATGATGATTGCAATAAATGGTTGATATTGGATGAATGGATGCTGTATTTTATATTGTTATAAACTGCAAATTATTATGCATTTTCATCTCATTCGGGATTGCGGTTTGAAATGATATATAACCGTAATTTTTATAGTCAAATTGCGTATTGAAATGATAAATATCCGTAGCATTTGACCATAGGATAGAAAATTTTATACAGACACCGCGGTATATATATAAAAATATTTTGAAATGTTTTTGTACGGTTTTATAAAGAAATATATATATATATATATAATTTTATGAGATATTGATTTCGGATATTTGATAAAGGTTATTTTATATATAGTTAAATTCTTGGTTTTAAGCTATGTATAAAATTGTTTAAAGTATGAAGTAAATTTAATAATAAAGTTGATTTTATTTAAAATATATTATGGATAAGTATTTACTTAAATTATATTCTAATATAGAGTTTATATTAATTTTTATAAATCAAAGTTGAGTGGATAGTTTTGAAATTGATTTGAGATTTTATTTAATTAAGATCTTATTGGAATTTAGATTTAAAAGGAATATGGTGTTATAACTAAATTCGGGTTTAAGATGATTTAAGTGAATATATCTAGTCTAAATAAATTTAGGAATATTCAGTTATTGAATTTGAAAGTTTTATTTAAAGGATACTGGATTTATTAAGTAAATATTTCAAAACAAAATAATAGTAAAGTGAATTTGGCATATATATATATATATATATATATATATATATATATATATATATGAATTAGAAATTTAGTTTTGAAATGGTGGAATATTTAAAACTTTGAAAGATATGAAAATTTAAACGGTTTATTTGGGAATTCAAATCTGTATTTGGAATTGATTTGAGAAATTAAAAAGCTAATTTACTTTATAAAGTAATTTATTATTAAACCATTTAAGTATTGAAAATCATGTTTCGAAGCTATGGGTTTAAGGTATATATATTTGAAAGTACCATGATTTTTGAAAAAGGATATATTTGAAATAAAAATGATATCATATTGATTTGGGTTTAAAAAAGAAATGATATTGTATTTATACAGTTTTGAAATGGATATTTTATTCTGGTTTTAAAGTATAAACTATTTTGAAAAGACCGCTGTGTTATAATAACGTTTGGTTGTTGAAGAGACCGGGATCGGAAGTTGTCGTACTCTCTGCCAACTCCGAAAACCACTTTAACAACCGTGTACGCGATGGAGATTCAGAATGAAGTAGGATGGTGGTGACGTTTCCTTTGAGGTAAATACGTGGACCCAACTCTCATGAGTTGGCATAAGGTGGCTAAAACAGGAGCGATTGACGGGTTAAGAAGGTAGCACCTTTTATCGGACACATCCCTTCGATATTCTACTCCGACTTTGGATTTTTTCGGTGGCCACTATTGATTTTTTTGATTTGGGGGTGTGGCTCTGTAACAACCCCCATATTTATCGAGTTTATATTTAAATATTTTATTTAAATATTATATCGTTAATCGGATTTTGGTCCGAAAAGCTACTTTTTGCAAACGGTCAAATTAGGACTCGATACCACTTCCATTGAGTTCGAAATGCCGTTTACAACTTTTTTAAGTATAAACATCGATACGTTTGGAGTTAGTGAAATTTCATTAACTTTTCGCGCTTTGGACTTTGGGTTAGTTTAGCCTATTAAGCCCAAGTTCCAACCCCCTTCTTCTCACTCTTCATAAATTCCTAACTAAATTGAAATTTGCATTAATGGTGAAGAGAATGAGAAATTAAAACTCCAAGCTCAAATTTAATTGCTAATCCAACATTCAACTCCAAATTCAAGTAGAAGATATTGGATTCAAGCTTTGGATTGCTTCTCCATTAGCTTCAAGCTTCATCTTCATCCATTTTAGTGAAAAGGTGAGATTTTTATCTCACACTCTTGCTTATAACTATCTTGGACTATTAGGAATGATTCCCTACCACTTTAACATGCACATTTGCATTTGGTTCGGATTGGATTGGCGAAAAACTCCCTTAGGTCGTTCTAGACCCTTAGGTCGCTCGGGTTCATGGCTTGCGCGCGTGGAAAAGTCGCTTGGACGTTAGGTCGTAGGTCACTCACAAGTTAAGCCTTAAGCCGAAGGTCGTTCGCGAGTTAAGCCTTAGGTCATTTGGCCTTTATAACGTTAGGTCGCTCACGAGTTAAGCCTTAAGCCGAAGGTCGTTCGCGAGTTAAGCCTTAGGTCGTTTGGCCTTTATAACGTTAGGTCGCTCGCGTGTTAAAACTTTAGGTCGCGCCGGCCTTAAGTCGTAGGTCGTCTCCGACCTAATATTGCCTCTGCTATTTCACTAGGTCGCGCGGGCCTTAGGTCGTAGGTCGTGAGTCTCCTAGGTCGTAGGTCGCTCGGTCCTACTTTTGTCCCTAAGTCGTGTAACCCTATCACCTTTAGGTCGTTAGGCCTTTATGTCGTTAGGTCGTTACACCTATAACCCGTTAAGTCGCGAATACCTTTAGGTCGTGAACCCCATTAGGTCGCAAACCTCTTTAGGTCGTCTGCCCCTTAAGCAGTTAGTTCGTTCGACCTGTGATGCCTTAGGTCGTTTGACCCGTGTTACGTTAGGTCGCGTAACCCCTTAGGTCGCTTGACCTTGTTTTTCTTAGGACGTGAACCTTGTTAGGTCGCTCATCCTTAGCTCGTGTACCTTCTTAGGTCACACACCCCCTTAGGTCGTTAGACCTCATTTTTGTTTTAGGTCGTAGGCCACTTGTCTTCACTAGGTCGTACCGTTTTGGACGGGGCGCCGCCCCGCACCCCGCCGGGGGCGCTTCCCCCGGGACCCCTGCGATCTGACCGGGCAGGTCGAACCCCGTAGCGGTGGCGTTGCCCCTGCACCCCCACCTTGGGGGGTTGCCACCCCCCTGGACCCCCCCTCTGTAGGGGATCTTATCTGAAAAACATTCAACAGAACTTGCTTTGTTGAGATGCTGAGTTGACCATTCTTCGAGACAACTTTAGAAATATGAAGGTTTCAATACTAGTAGTAAATATCAAAACTTTTTCATCAAAATGATTTCAACTTTATTTTCAATACCAAACTCGTTTATAAAACCTTTTTCCAGTCTATTAGTATATACAAACCTTTGCCTCACTCGGATGAGAAATCTAATTAAACGGCCTAGTAAAACAAGTGGTATGAAACGCTTGCGTTTCCTTCGTCGGTTAATTCTTGGACTTGTTCGATTGAACCTCTTGTGACAATTTTCTTTACAGTTTGTTCGTAAATATTTAAGTTAAGCAAGTGGTTATGGGACATGAAGCTAAACTTTTATTTTTACTAGCTTAGTGTAATTGACACTTCTCGTTGATCATGACGATCATTCTTATGATTTAGACTAGCAATTGTGTGATGTCTCTTGTTTGCTTGGTTAGACTAGACACCACTTGTGTGATTTCATTCACACATACCTTTTTACCTTCTTGGTTAGTCTAGACACCACTTGTGTGATTTCACTCACACATACGTTTTTATTTGCGAGGTTAGACTAGACACCACTAGTGTGATTTCACTCACACATACCTTTTTGATTTTTGGTTAGTCTAGACCTCATCTGTGTGATTTTGACTCACACATATGGGGTAGCTCCCCATGATCTTCGGACCGTCATGTGAAAGGCCTCTTTCTTTTTCATAATTTTCTGGATTTCTTGTGTTGATTTCTGGAATTTATGTCATTGACTTGTTATGAGTACAAGTTTTGGGTATGATACCCTTTTGGATCTTTGAGAAGATTCTTGTGATATTGATTAATCTCTTGTTGATTATCATTTACATACTTATAGTAGTATGATGTTATGGATATTATTCGCATATGCCATTTCTCTTATTTTATATCATGTCGTCTGATATTTATAGCTAGACTGATTCGCTTATTATTTTCTTACAAATAATACTCGGGTCAGACCGAGATGTTACAGGTGCTTCTGCTTGACTTCTCCCCCAGTGATTCACTACACAGACTTTTGGCTACTTGTTTAGATTAGCAGTTTTTGTTGTATACACTTGAGATATAGACTCATAGTTGTATTCTTTTGGTATAGCACGTATTGCTATTCTTTTGTATTATTGTGGATCTTTTTTACCACTACTCTGATGTACACTTTCATGTGTTAGTTATATATTCATATCTTCTTCCGCCTTTGTGATATGGATGTCTGCGACTAATTTATGTTATGCTTATTTCTATGTTTGTTTCCGAAGATTATTTTTAGCCACCGTGTGATAAGTAATTACATGGATGGTCACTCCTCATCAGTCTTATTCTCCGCGCTAGTTGACAGCACTACACCGTAGTGTTCTTGGCTAGCGTGGGTTTTGAGGTGGGGCATCACAGGCTCGAGGTGGGCGGTAGCTGCGGCTATGCGTTACTACCGACCCGGAAGCGTAATTGGTATATCTACCCTGGCATTGCCTAGTTGTGCCGTGTCACCTAACCTAGCGCACCTTATACGATTTCGTTTTGTACCATACTTATGGAGTGCCCTCTCATGACGCCCAGTACGGGGGAGATTACGGTACTGTATAGATTATGGGAATATATTATGTGTTAAGGGGAATATTGGGTCACTCCTTAACGCTATTTTAAAGTAAGTTTATTTTATTAATAGACACTATTATAATCGTGAAATATTACTGCATAGTAAATAGTTTAACGGATCCTTAGGGGACGTGAATCCTGAGCATCTCTTAAGTTACTGCACTCATATTTATTGTTGATTTAACTTACATAAGATCTTTTAGTTCTGACTCGAGTGTTTTGTCTTTTCAATTCGCTCGGGTCAGACTGAGCATTTCAGGATTCGAAGACTTTAGCTCTGGAGGACAAAGTCGAAGATTTATGCTAGTTTTATTTATTATAGTATTCCACCACATTCAAAATGTTCCGCTGCATTGTTAATATTCCTTGGTATGTGTAACTCTGATATATATTTTATAAGAAAAATCGAATATTTTGTAAACAACTTCAAGAACTGTATATTTGATTATTATATTTTATCGTTCCGCTGCAAGATTCTATTTTTTTTAATTTGCTTGCTCCACTTTTTCTTATTTACCCCATAACAATCCGCCCTTCTATATGCTTTAAGTCTGACGTGTGTGGTTTATCGTCGATTTAAAACGTGCAAAAGGCGGGATGTTACATCTGGTATCAGAGCTTTGGTTTAGCGATAAACCTTAGCTTTGTGGGGTTTGACTCTTTACTAACAAGGTAGTAATACCCTATGGTGAGTCGATGAGTGTATATATATGAGGGAACGTATTTGTTAGTGTTATAAAAAGGTTTTAATATTATGTTAATTTTTTCCGTTTTGTATTTATAAATTCTTGTTGATGCATGGGACGATGTGACATCAACAGAGATTTCTAAACACTTAATAGGACAGATTGACATAATATTTTGTTTTAATATAGGTGAATGAAATAATCTTGCCTATTATATTTTCTATATATATAAAGTAAAATTATATAAAGATTTTATTTGGTCGTACTGCATTGGTTGTTAGGCAATGAAATTTGTAAATAATAGTTGAAATAAGATTGATATTAAAATAAATGGAAATTGGAAATTTAGAACTTAAGTTCCGGGCTTTTGAAAATTTCTTTCGAATAATTTTGAAATATAATAATATTGTTTGTAAATATTTTATGATATAAATATTTCAATATAATTTGAAAGAATTGTTTTAAAGAAGATTTTGGAGAAAATAAGTTCTGTACTTTCCTCTCTGTCGTTGGAAAATAATTTCGGTGATGGCGGCCGCATCATCGACTTTCATTTTCGAGTTTCGAAGGAGAAAGGCCACTGTAGTAGTTTTACTGCAGATTTATTTTTGATAAACAAATATAAATTTTGAATTGTTTAAATATAATTAGAGATATATAAGGTGTAAGAATATATTTATCTATTATTTTTAAATAATTTGAAATTTAACCCGGCATTTAATTCTTAAATTTCTGTTAATTAATTGTTTCAATTATTATAGCGAAATGAAATGTAAGTAATTAATAATTGAAACCTTTAATTTAAGTAAGAGGTTTAATGCTAAATTATAAAAGAAATTAAAAGAAAGTTGAAATTGTAACTTATAAGACAAAGGGTAAAAATTTGTTGAACAATGAATTAATTAAAAGAAATGAGTAAACTTGTATAATTTTCAAATACATTCTTTGAAGCATATCTATAACTTATCAAATATTAAAAGTTGAAATGTTTAATAAGAAATGTAATGGAAATTGTACAAGTAAAAGTATGTAATGAAAGTGTTCAATAATTTGCTTTTATTTATAAGAATTGGTGTTATAGAATTATAAACTTAAGTTATAATGGAAATCGTACTATAATAAAATATAATAAAAGAGAAATGTTGTAAGTAAGTAATTTTAGAATTAAGTAAATATTGAAGTTATATATTTTGAAAATAAGCGGAAAGATGAATACGGTAAATAAATGAAAGTAAATAAATGAAATGAAATATTATAAATGAATGATAATGAACTTAAGTAAACATTTGAAGATATTTATAAATAAAATAAGTAGAAAAATGAATGTAATGCAAATAAAAGAAATTTACATTATATATGGATAAATGAAAACTGTAAGAAATAAAATGCAAAATAAAAAGATAAATTAGTATATGGATAAATAGGAAATCGAACAACAATAGTATGAAATGAAATTAACAAGAATAAACTTAGTTTATTGTTTGGATTTGTAGTTTGGTTGGTTTATGGTTGTTGAGGCAAGAATACTTTAAAATTGTTTAGATGAATAATCTATTTAATTTCATCTAAGACTGTTGAGTAATTGATGCACTTAGTAGTTTATTTTCATTCTATACAATTTAAAGTTTTAAAACCCAAACAACTATTTGTTTTGTTTGATATGAATGAATGATTGATGCGTGTCGATTTTATGTGATGGTTGTATGCTTGTTGCAAGTGATGGTTGATTGATTTGTTTATGGTGATTAAAACAACTTAAATATTTCATTTTATATAATTGTTAACCTTTTGGATTATATAAGGGAAATACAGGTTATGGAAGCAACTACTGTTGCATTTGGTTTCATAAGATAAGCGTAATTGCCCGACAAATAGGTACGTTTTCGAATTACGGTTTTTAGCGTTGTTATATTATTTTTCCCGTGTTGGGATATATTCTATTTTGCAAAATATATGTTATATATTGTTATATTTGATATTATATTATCTCCCGAGCCTTCCTGTACAAAGGAGACTCTACCAAAATTTTCCGTAAATTTTGGACTTAGAAAATATTTTGAAAATGTTTTCCAAACTTTATTAATTTGAGTATAAAGGATTTAATGGTTATAAATTGGTATATTTTATCTAAATTAATTAATTTTGTAAATTTAATTGTTCATAAAGTTAATGTTTTAAATAAGATATATTGATTTCTTGATTCTTCTTTTCCCTTTTTTTTCTTTTTCGGGGACGAAAAGTTTTGAGTGGGGGAGAGTGTAACTACCCATGAATTTCGTTAATTAAATTTGTCATATTAATAAGATTTTGGAATAAAATTTATAAAGAAATATAATTGTTATAATTGGTAATGAAGTAAATGTTAATAATTAACCTATGAAATATTATATTGATTAAAATAGACTTAATTAAAAAGGTTGAATTGAATAAATCCTATTTAGTGGAACCTAATTTATTGGTATGCAAATTTATAACAAATGAGTTATTGCAAGAAATTGAAATTTGAATAGAATCTAATGAATGAAATTAGTGAAAAGATAAAGTATTAAATTGATTAATTTAATAAAACATTGTTAACGGTATTTGATTGTAAATTAAGGAAACGTGTTAATGCAATTTAATATTTAATGAACTTGAATGAACGTTACAATTCAATTAAAATTCAAATATTATGACTTAGCTATAAATGGAATATAATAAGACGGCGGCAAGATCGCGTAGGGGCAGCGCGATGTACGTGAGACGGAGCAGGCAGTTGAATAGCGTACAGGTCGGGTTTGAAGGAAAATTTGAGCGTGCTTGGATTTAAGGAGACGATGATGTGGCATGAAGGTTTGGTTGTTTTGTTTTGTATTATATAAATTTAATTTTCAACTCGTTTAAGTCGAATTACTTTCACATACGATACCCGTTTCATGCACGACTTTTTTTTGTTAGGATCGTATTGAAATTCATGATCTTTTGACGTTGGTTTGGAAAAATTTGGAGACTATCCATTTTTTTTGGTTTAAATTGGATTTAAGTTCAATTTAAATTCAAAAGGTGAGTGTTTTAACTCACTCACAACTTATAAAATTTCTTATGTTTGTTAAATTGATATATGATGTGATTTAAAATTTATTTATGGTTGTTTGGCATATTTTTTATCATCATCTCAGTTAATTTCAATTATTTAAATTAAATTGCTATTTAATTTATTCATTACATTTAAACTGACAGTTAAATTGTTAATTAATTATTCATTGCATATAAACTGCCAGTTAAACAATTATTTAATTTATTACTTAATATAAACTGCTATTTAATACCCTTTGTTATTATCCGTTCTATATTGATGCTATTGTTTAGATTTGATGATGACTGCGACAAATGGTTGATGGTTGATATTGGATGAATGGATGCTGCATTTTATATTGTTATAAACTGCAAGTTATTATGCATTTTCATCTCATTCGGGATTGCGGTTTGATATGATATATAACCGTAATTTTTATTTTTAAATTGCAGATTGAAATGATAAATATCCGTAGCACTTGACCATGGGATAGAAAATTTTATACAAACACCGCTGTATATATATAAAAGTATTTTGAAATGTTTTTCTACGGTTTTGTAAAGAAATATATATATATATATATATGATTTTATGAGATATTGATTTTGGATATTTCATAAAGGTTATTTTATATATAGTTAAATTCTTGGTTTTAAGCTATGTATAAAATTGTTTAAAGTATGAAGTAAATTTAATAATAAAGTTGATTTTATTTAAAATATATTATGGATAAGTATTTACTTAAATTATATTCTAATATAAAGTTTATATTAATTTGTATAAATCAAAGTTGAGAGGATAGTTTTGAAATTGTTTTGAGATTTTACTTAATTACGATCTTATTGAAATTTAGATTTAAAAAGAATATGGTGTTATAACTAAATTCGGGTTTAAGATGATTTAAGTAAATATATCTAGTCTAAATAAATTTAAGAATATTCAATTATTGAATTTGAATGTTTTATTTAAAGGATACTGGATTTATTAAGTAAGTATTTCAAAACTAAATAATAGTAAAGTGAATTTGGCATATATATATATATATGAATTAAAAATTTAGTTTTGAAATGGTGGAATATTTAAAACTTTGAAAGATATGGAAATTTAATGGTTTATTTGGGAATTCAAATCTATATTTGGAATTGATTTGAGAAATTAAAAAGCTAATTTACGTTATAAAGTAATTTATTATTAAATCGTTTAAGTATTGAAAATTATGTTTCGAAGCTTTGGGTTTAAGATATATATATATTTGAAAGTGCTATGATTTTTGAAAAAGGATATATTTGAAATAAAAATGATATCATATTGATTTGGGTTTAAAAAAGAAATGATATTGTATTTATATGGTTTTGAAATGGATATTTTATTCTGGTTTTAAAGTATAAACTATTTTGTAAAGACCGCGGTGTTATAATAACGTTTGGTTGTCGAAGTGACCGGGATCGGAAGTTGTCGTACTCTCTGCCAACTCCGAAAACCACTTTAACAACCGTGTACACGGTGGAGATTCCAGAATGAAGTAGGATGGTGGCGACGTTTCTTTTAAGGTAAATACGTGGACCCATCTCCCATGAGTTGGCATAAGGTAGCTAAAATAGGAGCGATTGACGGGTTAAGAAGGTAACACCTTTTATCGGACATGTCCCTTCGATATTCTACTCTGACTTTGGATTTCGGTGGCCACTATTGATTTTTTTGATTTGGGGGTATGGCTCGAGGTGGGCGGTAGCTGCGGCTATGCGTTACCATCGACCCGGAAGCGTAATTGGTATATCTACCCTGGCATTGCCTAGTTGTGCCATGTCACCTACCCTAGCGCGCCTTATACAATTTTGTTTTGTACCATACCTATGGAGTGCCCTCTGACGACACCCAGTACGGGGGAGATTACGGTACTATATAGACTATGGGAATATATTATGTGTTAAGGGGAATATTAGGTCACTCCTTAATGCTATTTTAAAGTAAGTATATTTTACGTAGACACTATTATAATAGCGAAATATTACTACATAGTAAATAGTTTAATGGATCCTTAGGGATGTGAATCCCGAGCATCTCTTAAGTTACTGCACTCATATTTATTGTTGATTTAACTTACATAAGATCTTTTAGTTCTGACTCGAGTGTTTTGTCTTTTCAATTCGCTCGGGTTAGCCTGAGCATTTCAGGATTCGAAGACTTTAGCTCTGTAGGACGAAGACGAAGATTTATACTATTATTATTTATTATAGTATTCCACCACATTCAAAATGTTCCGCTGCATTGTTAATATTCCTTGGTATATGTAACTCTGATATGTATATTTTATAAGAAAAATCGAATATTTTGTAAACAGCTTCAAGAACCGTATATTTGATTATTATATTTTATCATTCCGCTGCAATATTCTATTTTGGTTTATTTTCTTCCTTTGCTTTTTCTTATTTACCCCATAACAATCCGCCCTTTTGTATGCTTTAAGTCTGACATGTGTGGTTTATCGTCGATTTAAAACGTGCAAAAAGGCGGGATGTTAGATACCAGGATCGAACAAACATTCCACATTACTATCTTCTGTTTCGAAATCACCCACAGGAATAATAGTATTATAACTCCACAACATACTTCAATATGATTTAACATCATTCGTTATTAGTTTGGAATGATTCGGATAAATTCGAGGACCGGTGTCTCCAAAACTAAGCGACAATTTCCAGCTAACTTAATTTCGGTTCTTTGGAAGTACGTACCAAGCAATCGAGTCCTCCCCGAGGAACTCGAATATACCCGACATATCTTCTAAGTTAAAACAAGTCCAGATTTGATGGTCAGTAAATCAACTATTAAATAAATTAAGAACAACCAATTCTATTTGTTATTTATTTATCCATGGAAACCACTAAGCCTCAAAACAAATCTTTATTTAATAAATCTCTTTTCAAAACATTTGTCTAAAACATTCATATACTTATCTCTCTGACATAAGTATATTCATAACACATTTGTGAATAACTTACTTCCAAATCATGTTAAAAAGGATTAAACAAATGTTGTTTAAATTGAAGGTAAAGACAACCCGAAACACTATTCACCCGTTATTAAGTATGGAATGGACGTTTCATACCACCATTTTTGAAAGGTCAATTTAGATAAACTCATATCTCAATTCTTTTTATACTTCTTCTGATAAATTATTTTAATCAGTCTATTTCATTTATGAAATTTCTTTTGCTTGAAATCTAAATACATTTCAAAATGCTTTCCTAACTCCAAATTCATTTATAAAATCCTTTTATAAATATTCAAAACCATTTATGTAAATTGCTTTTACAAATATCTAAACTTTTTATATAAATTTCTTATAAATACTCAAAGCTTTTTATAAACTCCCTGTATGAATATCCAAATCATTTTCTAAAATCTCTTCTATAAATACCCAAATCATTTATGAAATCTTTATAAACCTTTTCTGTTTAAACGACTTCTTAAGTAATCTTAAGTTAATTTAGCATCCTTTAATAAGCAAATACATTTTATAAATCTCCCTTATTTATGAAATTCACTTTGCTTGAAAACTCAAATCCATTTACCCAAAACACCCTATAAATTTTCAAATTCATTTATAAAACTCTTTATAAGAACTTCATTTTATAACATTGAAAACCATTCCCATTGGTTAAAAACATCTTTAGTAAAACCATTTGCCAAATCCTCCTTCAAATGTCTTATTCAAATTAAAATAACTTTGAAACCATTTCAAAAGGAAATGAACTATATATCTTTACAAAATCAAACGGAGGGTTAATGGCCACAATGGTGCATTTAATTTGGTTTTATTTATCCAGATAACATGGCATTGCATAATAACAAGTTTATAAGAGATCAACACATAACAATCAGTCAACTTAAGTAAATGTCCGAGTTAATTGTAATAGCAGAATGGTGTTTTGTTCTGCTAATAGATATCATTTAGTTTTCCTAATCATATGGTGTTACTTAAGGGCAAGTGGCATAGAAATCTCTTGATTTAAAACAAATTTGCAATGAAAATAGTTTAAAACAAAAAATAATTACTTAAACTTAAAGCTAATTTAATTAAAACCCTTATAAATGAGAGTCAAATCCTTGTTAAATAGTAATTAAACTCTAATTAAAGGTAATTAAAACTTAATTAAATACTATTAAAACATAGTAAGTTTAATCAAAGATTGATTAAATAAAACCCTTTTTAAATAATAATTGATAATTATCTTAAACAACTAATTAAATACTAAGTAATTAATCATTAACTAGTAATTAAATAATAATTAACTTTAATTAAGTAACTGACGCAGCGGATTAACAGAAAATCGATATAACGATGAAAGTGTAGCAATCGGTGGATTGATGAATACCAAAATGCCCAAATTCGTTGATCCGAAGATACCGAATTCTAGCTATCTCTAACAAGTTGATCGCGCACGATACCGTGAAAGAAGATCTTCAATTCTTCAAGCGTTGATCAAGTGCACTTGATTCCGCGAATCGGCTTCAACAATCGTTGATTCGAGCGCACTCAAATAACCGAAAGTGGAGATAGGAGATTACACTCAACTACCAATTTAGGATGAAAGCACACAGCAATCAAACAAGAATTTTATTCAAAAATCAACCAACTCAAAGTTACAACACACTCCCTATTTATAGCATTTTACCACACAGCCTCTTAAGTCGTCCCCGACTCACGACTTGCGACTTAACTAAGGTCGCGCGCGACCTAAACATTCAGCGACTCACTTATTACAACGACCTAAGACAGTACAACATAAGTACATCACGACATACGACTTAAGGAAGGTCGTCTCCGACCTAACGCAACGTTACATGCGCACATATTCACAACAGCAACATAACATGCCCAATAAACGACTTATCATTACAACGACTCACGACTTAAGGGTTAACAGCTTATTACAACCCAGCATTCATGACTTAAAATAGCTGCGACCTACGACTTAGTGTTCAACACGGCAACAGGTACTTCTTCCGCGACTTAACCTTCTGCGACTTAAGGTTGAGTTTTGCCTCGCGAACGAATTATCTCCTCGCGACCTATCTCATAAGTCGTTGGGTCGTTTGAGCGACCTAAAGAGGCGGTACGTGAGTTAGGTCGTTCGCGACTTATGGAAACAACATAGGAGTTAGGTCGTTCGTGACCTAATGAAGCGGCATAGGAGTTAGGTCGTTCGCGACCTAATGAAACAGCCGATGCCTTCAAAAGCTTGTCCCGGTAGGTCGCTGGAACGTCGTGCTTAGGTCATAACTCGTTTGAGTGACCTTTCAACTCGTTTTCCTTCATCTCATTAAGTCGCTCGCGACTTAAGCTTAAACCATCTTCATCCTTATGTCGTTGGAACGACTCATAGGTATGCTTAGGTCGCTCTCGACCTAAGTCTTTATTCAGATGGCCTGCATCATCCTCCCCTGGTTGAGAAAAATTCGTCCTCGAATTTGTAAATTCTTCCACATCGGATTGTTCATCCCCATAATACGGCACAAGATGCTTAACATTGAACACGTCAGAAGTGTACACATCATCCGGCAGCTTCAACTTATAAGCATTTTCATTAATCCGTTTCACAACTTCTACAGGACCAATTTTTCTGGCTTTCAACTTATTATAAGCACCTACTGGAAAACGATCCTTCGTTAACACAGCGTAAACCAAATCACCTTCGTTAAATTCAACATTTCGTCGCTTCAAATCTGCAGTTCGTTTATACTTCTCATTTGCCTTCACCAATCGTTCCTGAACGATTTTATGACATTCAGTTAATTCATCAACAAAATCAACAGCTCGTTTAACCGTCCCCTTTGGTGGTAGAACTGCTAAATCCAACGGTCCCCTTGGCAAACTTGAATATATGATCTGAAATGGACTGAATCCCGTACTACGATTCACTGCATGATTATGAGCAAACTCTGCTTGGCATAACTTCATGTCCCAACTCTTCAGATTATCCTTCACAAGACATCGCAACAAATTTCCCAATGATCTGTTAACAACTTCTGTCTATCCATCTGTTTGAGGATGATAAGCGCTACTAAATTTCAACTTCGTTCCAACCATCTTCCACAAACTTAACCAAAAGTGACTCAGAAAACGAGTATCCCTATCCGACACAATAGATTCTGGCAATCCATGAAGTCGATAGATTTCCTTTAAAAATAACTGAGCAACACGAACAGCATCCGCCGTCTTCTTACAAGCAATAAAATGTACCATCTTCGAAAATCTGTCCACCACTACAAATATAGAATCATTTCCCCTTTGAGTTCTAGGCAAACCCAAAATGAAATCCATGCTGATATCAATCCACGGTTTAGTCGGTACATGTAACGGCATATACAATCCTGCATTTGTCGCTGTTCCCTTCGAAAGCTGACATATATGACATCTCTCCACAAACCTTTCAACCTCTCTCCTCATTGACGGCCAAAAGTAAGAATGAGAAATCAAATGCAATGTACGATCACAGCCCACATGTCCTTCCTCATGCAACTCTTTGATAATCTTCAATCTCAAACTGCTCTCTGGAATACATAATCGATTTCCTTTAAACAAGAATCCATCAACCAACATAAATTCATCAGTATCTCCATCCTTAACTTTCTCAACGAACTTTGCAAAGTAAGGATCTTCGTCAATCAACTCTGGCAATAATTCAAACCCTATCACCTCAACTTTCATTGTAGTCAACAAATGACTCCTCCTACTCAAAGCATCAGCCACACGATTCATTGCCCCAGATTTATGTTTCACGACAAAAGTAAACTGCTGCAGATAAGCAATCCATGATGCATGTCTCGCAGAAATCTTATCCTGTCCTTGCAAATGCTTCAACGCCTCATGATCAGTGTAAAGAACAAACTCTTTCTGAAATAGATAATGCCTCCAATGTTTAACAGCTTGCACAACGGCATAAAACTCAACATCGTATGTACTGTATCTCATCTTTGCCCCTGATAGATTCTCACTGAAATATGCAGTAGGACGTCCCCTCTGACTCAAAACTCCACCAATCCCAACCTTTGAAGCATCAGTGTGTAACTCAAATAACAACTGAAAGTCTGGTAATACAAGAATTGGTGCTGTCGTCAAAAGTCCTTTGATTCGTTCAAAAGCAAACCCTGCTTCCTCCGTCCAAGAAAACTGTTTCCCTTTCATACAATCAGTAACTGGTGCCATCACGCTACTGAAGTGTGGAATGAATCTTCGGTAGAATGATGCCAATCCATGAAAACTTCTAACTTCAGTGATAGTTCTCGATTGTGGCCAATTTCTAATAGCTTCAACTTTACTTTGGTCCACTTGGATTCCCTTCTCAGATACAACATATCCCAATAATAAAACACTTCGAGTCATGAACACACATTTCTTCGTAGCTGCATAAAATTGTTCCTCATGAAGAATAATTAACACCTTTCTCAAATGTTGAACATGCTCCTCCGTACTCCTGCTGTATATCAGAATATCATCAAAATACACCACCACGAATTTCCCAATGAATGGTCTAAAGATTTGATTCATCACCCGCATGAACGTACTAGGCGCATTTGATAAACCAAATGGCATAACCAACCATTCGTATAACCCCTCTCTCATCTTGAAGGCTGTCTTCCATTCGTCTCCAGGTCTAATCCGAATTTGATGATACCCGCTTTTCAAATCAATCTTTGAAAAGATAGTAGCCCCACTCAACTGATCTAGCAAGTCATCCAACCTCGGCATTGGGAATCTATACCTTACAGTAATCTTATTCAATGCCCGACTGTCAGTGCACATCCTCCACGTCCCGTCCTTCTTTGGTACCAACAAAGCTGGCACAGCACATGGGCTCAAACTTTCCTGCACATGTCCCTGCTCAAGTAACTCTTCCACCTGCCTCCTCAACTCTTCATGTTCCTTCGGACTCATTCGATAATGTGGTCTATGTGTTAATACTGCTCCCGGAACAAGATCGATTTGATGTTGAATGTCTCTCAGTGGCGGTAACTCCTTAAGCAACTCTTCTGGAAATACATCCTCAAATTCTTTCAAAACTGGCTTCGCTTCTTATGGAATTTCAACCTCTTCATGACTCTCCCGTCCTATCAACAAATAGACTTCAGGCTCCTCTTCAACTTCTTTAACAAACTCCTTCAAAGATAGCAAAGTTTTCAGTTCTTCAATCTCCTCCAACTTGCTTTCCTTCTGTTGTTGCTTCTTGGGAACTAAAGTGATTTTAGTACCTTCGAACATGAAACTATAGCTATTAGCACGACCATCATGCTGCACTGCTCTATCAAATTGCCATGGTCTTCCCAACAACAGATGACACACATCCATGTCCACAACATCACACCAAATTTCATCTTTGTACTTCTTTCCAATTGAAAAATTCACACAAGCTCTTCGTCCAACCTTCACTTCACCACCCTTCCTTAACCACGCTAACTTGTACGGTTTAGGATGCTTCTCAGTTTTCAAGTTCAACTTCTTTACTGCTTCTGTAAAGATAATATTGTCACAGCTTCCAGCATCAATAACGAACTTGCAAACCTTTCCCAGAATAGTGCATGTCGACTGAAAAATATTGCTTCTCAACCAAATAGTATCATCCTCTTGCTTCGGTGTAAGAAAAGACCTCCTCATCATAAGGTTACAACCCTCATCTCCGGACAATAAGTCTTCCTCCTCAACAAGTGGTGAATTGGAATATTCAGCTTCTATTTCCTCATCCTCAATCTCTGCAACCATCATTCGCTTCTTAGGCTTTGGACATTCATTGCTTTTATGACCCAACTCCTGACAATTGTAACACTTGAAACTGCTATTGACCTTTGCCTTCTCACCCTCCTTCACAACTGGCTTACTGACAGGTTTAGGAACATTAGAACTTCCACTAACACCCTTCACCTGATTGTTGGAATTAGTAAACACACCACCTCCACGCCTTCCCTGCTTCTCCCAAGCCAACGCTTTCTGGTGTGCTTCTGCCACAGATCTTGGATCGAACATATTAACCATATCCTGGATCTGCATTCGTAACCCTCCAACAAATCTAGCAGTCAATTGTTCCTCTGTCTCCATAATGTCATTTCGAGCAATCAGTTGATAAAATTCGTCAGCATAATCATTAACAGTCTTCGTTTCTTGCCTCAGATTCTGCAATCTCTGGTACATAAGTGATTGATAATTGTAAGGTAAAAATGTAGCTCTCATCAACTTCTTCATCTTCTCCCATGATTCAATCTTCGACTTTCCCATTCTCTCCCTTGTAAGTTTAGTTTGCTTCCACCATGCCAAAGCTCTCCCCCTCAACCTAGTAGCAATCAACTTCACTCGACGATTCTCCGGAACCTCCTTGAAATCAAAGATCTCCTCCACATTTGACAACCAGTCTAAGAATTCTTCAGCAACCATCCCACCTTTAAATTCTGGAATCTCCATCTTCATTCCCGATTCCCAACGACGATCATCATCTACATCCCGATATGAATTTCGAACTTGGTCTCGATCTTGATAATGAATGCTAGCTCTATCACCCTCTTCACCAAAATCAAATGTATGTCTATATCGATCTCGACCATCAACATCCCTTCGATCACGCATGTCTCTTCTACTATGTCTCTCCTCATCTCGATACGGCTCTTCTTCAAACTCATGTGGAGTTCTTCTCTCTTCATGTCCATAGTCATGGTGATCTCTCCTCGATGAAATTGATGTTTCTCTTCTCTCTCTAAAAGATTGTGGTGATACCCTTCTCGCTTCCGTAACCGATGGCGAAACTCGGTTTCCTCCATGGCTCGAGATTGGTGATCTCCTCCTTTGACTTTGATTCAAATCATTCATCAACCTCTCTAACTTTCCAATGCCTTCATCAAATTTCTCATTAATGCGTTGTTCCATTTGTTCGGCTTCTTCTCTTCTATACAACGCTTCAACATTTTGATGTCGATTAGCTCTCCTTGGTGGCATGACTGAATCAACACAAAATTTCAACAAATCGAACACAAAACTTCAACAAAACAACAAGCAAGTCACGGCTTGAACTTCACGACTTAGCTCGGCCTCAACAATAACTCGATAGTTTGCAACGACCTAGGGTAGGTCGGCACTGTTCAACACTTCAAACTCAACTTTGGCGCGCAAACTTCCAACAAGTCCAAATTCAAACACCTTCCAACACTTTGATCCAAAATGAAATGGATCAGAAACTCCCAACTTGTTGCAATCTCACGATGAACACGATGAACACCAAACTTCAAATTCCTTGGCTCCAAGACTCGTCTTAGCTATGATTGGCTAAGTCAAGCTCTGATACCAAAACTGACGCAGCGGATTAACAGAAAATCGATATAACGATGAAAGTGTAGAAATCGGTGGATTGATGAATACCAAAATGCCCAAATTCGTTGATCCGAAGATACCGAATTCTAGCTATCTCTAACACGTTGATCGCGCACGATACCGTGAAAGAAGATCTTCAATTCTTCAAGCGTTGATCAAGCGCACTTGATTCCGCGAATCGGCTTCAACAATCGTTGATTTGAGCGCACTCGAATAACCGAAAGTGGAGATAGGAGATTACACTCAACTACCAATTTAGGATGAAAGCACACAACAATCAAGCAAGAATTTTATTCAAAAATCAACCAACTCAAAGTTACAACACACTCCCTATTTATAGCATTTTACCGCACAGCCTCTTAAGTCGTCCCCGACTCACGACTTGCGACTTAACTAAGGTCGTGCGCGACCTAAACATTCAGCGACTCACTTATTACAACAACCTAAGACAGTACAACATAAGTACATCACGAAATACAACTTAAGGAAGGTCGTCTCCGACCTAACGCAACGTTACATGCGCACATATTCACAACACAGCAACATAACATGCCCAATACACGACTTATCATTACAACGACTCACGACTTAAGGGTTAACAGCTTATTACAACCCAGCATTCATGACTTAAAATAGCTGCGACCTACGACTTAGTGTTCAACACGGCAACAGGTACTTCTTCCGTGACTTAACCTTCTGCGACTTAAGGTTGAGTTTTGCCTCGTGAACGACTTATCTCCTCGCGACCTATCTCATAAGTCGTTGGGTCGTTTGAGCGACCTAAAGAGGCGGTACGTGAGTTAGGCCGTTCGCAACTTATGAAAACAGCATAGGAGTTAGGTCGTTCGCGACCTAATGAAGCGGCATAGGAGTTAGGTCGTTCGCGACCTAATGAAACAGCCGATGCCTTCAAAAGCTTGTCCCGGTAGGTCGCTGGAACGTCGTGCTTAGGTCGTAACTCGTTTGAGTGACCTTTCAACTCATTTTCCTTCATCTCATTAAGTCGCTCGCGACTTAAGCTTAACCCGTCTTCATCCTTATGTCGTTGGAACGACTCATAGGTATGCTTAGGTCGCTCTCGACCTAAGTCTTTATTCAGATGGCCTGCATCAGTAACAAATCATGATTAACTTTATTGATTAACTCTTAAGTTAAAAAACCATTATTAACAAATGATTATGTACTAATTACCTTAATTAATAAACCAAATAATCATTAAATAAAAAAATAAACAATTTTTCTCTAATTACTAAGTTAAAGTTAGAAAAACATTTTTAAAAAGAATTCGAAGTGAAAACAAGTTTACATTAGAAAAATAGTTAGATTTTCCGAATTACGCATGTAGCGACTATCGCTACATGGACCCGTAATTTCAAAATTTGGTTTCAAGCCAATCAATTTCAAAAATCTATTTTCACACTTTAAAGCTTATAACAAAGTGAGAAAACACATTTCAAAAAGTTTTCTATATGGAAACTAGTTTTGGATTTGGATATAGTTGGTTTTTGCGAATTGCGTGTATAAGGACTATCGCTGTATGGACCCATAATTTCAAAACTTGAAAATTTGATTTTGTTTAAAACTTCAACTTTGAACTCTTGTGTTCTTTAAAACATGAAAATAAACTTTTGAAACCAAAATCAAACTTTTAAACTTGAAAACTTTTCTCTTTGAATCAAAAATGAAACCTTCAATAAAAAGCGGATTTCTACCTCGCTTTTGAATGGAGAATCACTACCTTTGTGTTATGAACCCACATACAACATTTACAACCTTCCAATATAATATCACATCATAACATTATAGCACCATTATAAACAAAATATTACTTCATAATATTCACTAACTTTTCCATTATTCAAGTTATAATCTTTATGGCCTACTCAAACTTCGGCATAAGCAGTCATCGCCAAATCAACATATATGCATGCATACACAACATATAACATTACTACATGCTTAAGCAGCATTTCAACTCATAATTTTTACAACTAAAATTTAGCGACTTGAGTTTTTAAAAACACTAACTTTACTCATCAAATTAAGCAACTTCAAACAAAACTTTAACTAGAGCTTGACTACAACCTAGAACCTTGCAAAAAAATGGACTCGATGAATGGCTAAGCACCAAGATTAAGCTCAGCCTAAGGGAGTTTGGGCTCGGCCATACATGTGTTGGTTGGTTGTGTGCTTGCTCTGTGAAGAGAAGAGATTTGGAAGTAAATGGAAGGTGTCTAATTATGTTTTTACACTACTTTCTCTATCTTTTCTCTTACGAATTTTAATTTGGTAGCTATTGAAGTGGACATGAACAAGAAGAAACGAAGTGAAAAAATGAAGTAGGATTTGTAAAATTAAAATTATGAAAGGGAGGTGTTATTTCTGGGCTTAGGAAAGTAATAATATATATATATATATATATATATATATATAATATGATTATATTTAAATACATGCACATGCATGCATCCATACCTCCCCTCTCCCTCTTGTTCCACAAGTTGCCTCTCTCTTCCCTGCCTTGAATCATGCTAGAGCTTCCATGTATGTGTACTAAAGATATGGAGGTGATATATATATATGTATGTATGTATATGTATAAGTGTGTTTATATTTATATATGTGCCTTCTTATAACCATAATTTGTCATACCAAGTATTTATTTAAATTAAGCATGATTTATTTAGCATTAACTCGCTAATTTACTTATCATGGCATGAGCATATATGTGTGCATGTGTACACTAGTGTGCACAACATTTCCTGACAACTTTTTGATACCGAAAAGTCGTAATTTTGAAAAACGTTTTTCGATCATATTTTCTATTTTTATTTGAACTATCAATATTGGTAAACGTATTTTAAAAACTATTTTAGCATCATTATTAAATAATTAAAAAAGGTTTATTTGCTAATAAAAATCCGTTTACTTATTATATAAAATATATATAAATAATCTATTTTACGGTAGCAAAATCCTAGGTCGTTACAAATCTATTTTACCATTTTTGCTATTATTTAAAAGTTATATTTTAATTATAAATCCTGTTATTTTAATATTTAAAATTTATTAAATATTCACAGATCAAGTGTTAGTTTCTGGGATGATGGTTTTGATGACAATAACCATAAGATATGTTATAAAATATAAATACCAATATTCTTTTCTAGATATGTATGTATATGCAGCTATTGAGAATAAAGATATAAAGATTTAAGTCTGAGTGTAGAGATTCAAGAATGACGAATTCAAGATTGAAGAAATCAAGATTGAAGACTCATGAGTATCAAGATTTCAAGATATCAATAAGTAATAGAGTCTAGATTTATGTTGAAATTTCGTAATAGCACTAAAATCTTTATTTGGATTTTCATTGTGGAATGGAATCCACCTACTCGCTTTAATAGTGGAATGGAACCTACGACCTCTTTAGTGGGATGAACCCACGATCTTCTCTAGTGGAATGGAATCTACGAAATTTTCAATATGATTTTTTCTTTCAAGACTATCTTTTTAAAGTCATCTCTATCAATTTAAATATTTTAGCCTTAATTTAAAAACTATTTTTAATCATATTAATTTGAAAATCATCTCTTGTTTTTAAAGTATCTCTTAATTTTAATATTTTAGCTTTAATATATTTTAAAGAAATCTATACTTATTTTTAATATTACTTTTATATAATAGATTATATATTTTAAGATTACTTTCTAGAACTCTTTTAGAAGTTTAAACTATATCCAAAAAGGTTTACAAAGTTTAGAAATTGTTTTGACAAGTTTTAAAACAGAATTATTTTAAAGAAAAATCTATTTTCAAAAATAACATAGGTATGTTGACATCCCTCAACCCCCATGTCGGCATGGTAGCCGTAGAATTCAAATTTCAAATTTTCAAAAGAAGTGTCTATTCGTCATACCTTTCGGGAATGGACATGATCGTTGTTCTCCTATAAATACCAATTGTTTTCAAAGGATTTTAAGTTAGTTTTTCTTCATTTCTTCACTCCTTCTTCTCCACTTAAATATTCTCTTATATTTCAAATGCTTTAACAAAACACTACCGAAATTCTAAGTGAATCAAACTCGATATTCTCTAGTTTGATTCTCTGCCACTCTCTCTCAAAGATCTCAGTGCTATTAAGAGTTAAAAGATCAATTGTAATCAAAGAAGTGTATCGAATCTCTCTATCAAAGTGCGATTGGAAACGGTATGATTTTGGCCCGTAAATCAATTAGGTGTGATTGTAGCCCATAAATCATTTAGGTGATCTTATAGCCTGGTTAAATTAAGAGAGTTTGCCTTGGACTCAGAAATAGGAGGGTGCATTTCATGGCCTTGAAATCGAGGTTGTAATATCGACATTATATTTGAAAAGAAATCTGCACAAGAAATTGTATGGGACTTGATGTAGGGTAACTCCAAACCAATATAAAATTCTAGCGTGTTGTTTCCTTTACTGTTTTTATTTACTATTTGCATCCGTGTTTGGTTTTGTGATTGTCTCTATGTTTGTGAAATTAAATATGTATGTGTTTAATTTGAAAGATGTCAAAAATTTCATAAAATCCATTAAACACTATTCACCCCCCTCAAGTGTTGATCCAGCCTTAAGATCCATAATCTGCATTTCCTACATTTGGTACCGGAGTATTGGTTTTCAAAGTTTTCATAATCTGAATTTTGAAATGTTTTCAAATGGCTGCCAACACTGGTAATGTCAACACTATCAATGGTTCATTTATAAAGGGTCAGTCTATGGCCAAACCACCACTTTTTAATGGCACTAACTATGCATATCGGGCATGTAGGATGAAAATCTATTTAGAATCAATAGGATTAGACATTTGGAATGTCACACAAACTACGTACATTGAACCCACGACTTATTTTACATAGTGACCGCTGAGCAAAAGAATGTTGTACAAAACAATTCCAAAGCCATGAATATTATATTCTGTTCATATGAATGAGTTTAATAGAGTGTCTGTCTGTAAATCTGCATATGAGATCTGGAAAACTTTGCAAGTTTCTCATGAAGGATCAAGCAAAGTTAAACAGACCAAAATATCTATCTTGACCAATCAGTTTCAATAATTCAAGACGACTCCAAAGGAGTCCATTTCAGACATGTACAGTAGGTTTCAAGACATTTTGCATTCGATAATTGCATTAGGAAAGAACTTTTTCAAAGAAGATCAAGTTATAAAATTTCTGAATTCACTCACTCCAAAATGAGATCAGAAGACTCTAGCAATTGAAGAGGCTAATGATATTAGGACTCTGAAAATTAAAGAATTGATTAGGAATTTGATGTCATTTGAAGCACAAATGCAAGGGAGAAGTGAAAGCAAGGCCTCAGAAAAGAAGTCAATAGCGTTTAATGCCCCAACAGATGGTTCAGACTCGAACAGTGACGACGATGAAGAAATAGCCTTGATGACAAGGAATTTTAGAAAGTTTTTGAAATACAGAAAGATGAAAAATTACAAGAGAAATGATCATAAGAATTCTGGAAACAATAATGAAACTCAAAACAACGGCAGATGCTACAATTGTGATGAGACAGGTCACTTAAAAAGAGATTGTCTGCATCCATATAAACATAAATTTTCTCTAAGTAATGATTCGTCAAAGAAAAGAAAGATAACATATACTGCTACATTGAATGTTTCAGACTCATCCTCTAGTTATGAAGATCAAGAGACGGAAAATTCAAACATGTGCTTTATAGCTATTCATGATTCTGATGATCTTGGAAATAAGTTTCTGAAAATAGGAATGCATTTAAATTGTACTGATTAAAATTGCTTGTTTGAATGTTTGATTATTTTCATGTTTTGAAATTGCTTGTTGTTTGAATTTAGAATTTTGATTTTCAAAATAATATTATTTTAATATTAAAATATTAATATTCAAGTGTTATTATATTTAATATTATTTTAGATAAAATATAAATTTAATTATAGGATATATATATATATATATATATATATATATATTAAATAAAATAAGAAAAATAAGTCACATGATTTAAGGGACCCATGTCGACATGATCCTAACCCCATGTTGACATCCCTTCAGAAATTTGAAATTCAAATTTGAATTCAAAACTTTGAATTTCCCTCACCTTTTCACCAACTCCAAAGCTCTAAAAAGGTGTCTCTTGACCAGAGAACATGGCTCTTAGATATCTATTTATCTTCTTAACTTTATTCTATCTTTTCACTTTCATTTCAAAATTCAAACTCTCTTTCAAACTCTCAAGCTCTCTACTTTCTTCAAAAATGGTTTCCTCAAGCACTCCATCCACCATTAGACTGTCTAGGGCCACCAAAGAGTTCCTCTATAATGATTCGAAAGCTATCGAGGCTTTCATAAGCTATGCAAACTTTGGAAAGGTCCGTATGGAAAAATTTGCTATCTTTAACGATTTTTTCCCCTATGAAATCATTAAATTCATAGCTTAATTGATGATTCTCAAAATTGTTTGGTACGTTATCTGAATCTTATCAAAATGTTTTATGCAAATTTGAATCGTTGTTTTTATGAAGGAAATGAAGGGGAATTGTGGAGTAGCATAAAAGGAACATGTAGTGTTTTAAATTGTGATATTTTGGATAACATTCTTGGTTGTAAGTATACGGGAATGGAACTTTCGGATTTTCAAATTGATGAACATGATCGTGAGACATTTCATCACAATTTTGAAGGAGATGATAACTTTTAGTTTATAAATCAAAATTTCCGTCCTCAAGCTAGAATTTTAAACCTTCTTTTGCAATATATCACAACTCAAAGATAAAGAATTTTCAATCACGCTACTTTCAAAGTTTGTAAGGCTCTTTTTACTATTTTTGTGCACAATGACATTAATTGGGAGCAAGTGATTTTGGATGAACTTCGTTCCAAATTTTTTACTTTGGGTGAAAACACTTTACATCATGGGATTTATCTCACTTAGATTTTTAACTACTTTGGTGTTGATTATAAGAAGGAGAAGTTCGTTTCTAGAAAAGTGTTTAACCATGCTAACATCTTGTAACAACCCAAAATTTGACCCGTAATAATTAATTCATTAATTAATTAAATAATAAAATAAATTTGTGAAATTATCAGAATTGAACCACGGGAGTTGCACCATTGTGTCCGTGGTAATTTTCTAATCAATTTCCATACATAGAACGTCAGAATCCGAGTTAATATGAGCAAGGAACAAAATAATCAAAAAAAAACAAATATATATATATGTATGTATGTATATATACATATACATACATACATATGTATATACACACACACATACATACATACATACATACATATATATATATATACATATTGGCCAGGTCGACCCGCCTGCCTATTTTTGTGAACGAACGTTCGTTCGTTCGAAAGTTGAACACATAATTCGCATTAAATGAACTGATCTGGTCCTTCTATTCTTGCATACAATGGCTCCTATTCAGCCTATGACGTGCTTGCATCCCATCCAATCCTCAAATCCAACGGTTCAAGATCCACTTCTATACCTATAAATAGAACCCTAGGCCTAATACTTTTTACATTCTAGATTTTCTCCGCTTGGGTTCACCTTTTCAGGAAGGACTCTAAAACGAATAATTTTTCAAGGAGGGAAACATTTTAATAAAAACATTTTAATACTCTCAAGTGGATCCATGAAACCAAAAAGGAAGAGCTAAGTACCAGAGGTGAGTGATTGTAATTATTTTAAGTAATCTAAAGTATTAGGGTTTCCAATAGTTGTAGTTTAATTATTATTTTTGGAGTAATCTTTTTAGTGATTTATTTACAGTTTTTAGAATTATTTTTAGTCAATTCCTTCTAGCTATTCTTTTCAGTTAATTTTAGTTTATTTCTATTAATTATAGCTTTTCCCATTTAGTTACAGTTTATTTACAGTATTTTAATTTATTTACTGTTATTTATGTGTTATTTACGTCTTCTTCCCACTTCTTGGATTTCCTTCTGTTTTCAATTTTATTTTATTATTTCTTCTTCTTCTTCACCTATGGACTAGAATAGAATTAACAAAAAATTAGATTAAATTATAAGAAATTTGAATAAATGGAGTATGAGATGTAAACCACAAAGACTGTAATATAATTGGAATAGAAATGAAATTATGCCTAATTATGATATTGATTGGACTAAATTAAGAAGATTGGCCTAGTTGAAATTTAGAATTATAACTAAAAAGAATAAAATAAGAAAGAGGCTTATTTTCACATTTAGGCCTTGGGTTAAGTAATAAGCATGATTGTAACGTAAGTTATAAATTAATAAACTATAGAAACTACGGTGAACTATGGAAACTATGACGCTTAATTTAAGACTTAGGATAAATTAATTAGAAATAATAGTAATTGATAAAAGTAAAGGCTTATTTAAATAATTTATCTAAGTTAATAAGCAATGATAAGAGTAGGACCTGTACCAAATAGCATTCCCCCATTATTTCTATAGTTACGGTGTTTCACATAATCCTAAAGTGAGACGAGGTGCTTCACATAATCCTGGAGTGAGGTGAGGGGTACACTTATGCTTATAGTGGCAGTAAACGGTCAATCTATGATAGTTCAAGTCAAAGGGGTTTTAACAAGGGGCACAACTAGGTTATTGTTTGATAAGGATCATTACCAACAGCATTTCCTCTATTTTTCTATAGATACGGTGTTTACATAACTCTGAAGTGAGACGAGGCACTTCACATAATCCTAAAGTGAGCCAAGGGGCACGCTTATGCTGGCTAGGGTAAATAAAAGGTCAAAAGAGAGAGCAACAGGTAGCATGGGCATGGTGGCAGCTACGCGTGCGACTTCCATTTCTACGCTCAGTAATCGTTATGATTTCCAAGCGCTTAGTAAGTTTGTCTTTCGTAAACACCAAAGTCTACTATGTAGAAAAACATTGGGTCTACAGTAGATTCTATGGAGTAGCAGGCCAATCAAAGGGTAATTAGGAATTCATCCTAATCAAAGCATTTATCGAAGACAAGTGCAAACAATCAAAATTGACTTATATTACTAATTGAGAAATAGTTTATTCATATATATTTCTAGTTTCTCTCTTTTTTATTTCTTTTGTTTCTTTTTTATATACTAGAACTGTTGTAAAGTCTATTGCTTTTACTTTGCTTAATGGTTCTAGTAATTAATACCATTCACTAGACTTTTAATCTGACCCACTCCTCTATTTTCCCCTCCCCCCCCCCTCCGGCAATCAAGGGAGAGGATAGTAGATCGCGTTTACTTGGAGGGTTCTTGGAGAAGATTTCTACTATGTATTTCTTTTATTCTAGCTTTAGCTCTTTCTGTGTACCGGCTTATTATGAGGAATATTATATACTTTGATTTTTGAGGCTATGAGTTTTATGAGACATCTTGGATTTTGAGATATGTATGTGTATTTGGTATTCGTTTTGTTTATTTATGAAACAATTACGAAGTTTTGTTTTAAATATGTTATTATCTTAGTTTCCACTGTTTTCACTATTTTTTTCTTGTGAATCTTAGTCTCTATTAGTTTCAGTTATACCTATAACACAACATACCTTTTAATGTTTCCTTTTGGGATTACACCAAGTGAGATCCGCTTCATTAATCTCAGAAATAAGAAGCTCGTACCAATCCAATGCTCTTTCTCGGAGCATACTAGAGGCCACCTGAACTCGGTGAAGGTCAATAAGATTCATGCGCGAAAAGATGCGATCGCACGTTCTTAGCCAAGCCTGTACTTCAATAACAGTTTTGGAACCTTTGAATGACTCCCCACCCAAATTAGTGTAATCGCTACACAAGCGCGCAAATCCCGACTTTGGGTGAGTAGGTTCAGGGTTAGCTCCAGCCGCTTGAGCATTTGTTACCAAATCAAGAAGCTGTTGAGCAGTCATAAAAACTCCATCCTGGGGCGGAGTGCTAGATGGCACGACTCTGGGGCGGCCTGGTCTAGACATTTCTGTTCCTTTAGAAAGAAAGAAGAAGAAGAAAAGGTTATTCACCAAATTGAATATCAAGCAATCTTGATAGATAAAACAAGGAATCATAAAGAAAATAGGATAGAACGGTACGAAGACCCGAATAAAATCCTAAAGCACAACTCCTAAGAAAGACTTAGGACGATGATCCTTGTTATAATATTCCATATTGTTCCGAAGTTTGGCTCTGATACCAAGCTGTGACGCCCCACCTCTATACCCACGCTAGCCAAGAACATTACGGTGAATGCTGTCGACTAGCATGGAGAATAAGGCTGTTGAGGAGCGACCATCCGTGTAATTTCTTTGCGCGAGCACCGATATGTCAGATAATATAACATGCATTCTATTTCAAGAGGAAATCCGACATACCAACACAAACTCAAAGCTACTACACAGTGGCTATAAAATCCTTCGGAAACAAATATAGAAATAAACATAACACAAATTAGTCACAGACAATTCATATCACAAAGACGGAATAAGATATGAATATTACACTAGAAAGTGTACATCAGAGTAGTGGTCTCAAAAGTTCCACAATATCACAAAAGAATAGTTACATGAACTACACAAAAGAATAAGTATACATTATGGAGTCTATATCTCAAATGTATACAACAAAATAACTACTAATCTAAGTAGTTAACCCAAAAGTCAAGGAGTTAATCCCGGATGAGAAGTCAAGCAGAAGCACCTGTAACATCTCGGTCTGACCCGAGTATTATTTAATAAGAAAATAATAAACGGATCAGTCTAACTATAAATATCAAACGAAACGATATAGAATAAGAGATATGACTAAACACGTAATAATCACAATGCCAAGCTGTGATATATATATATATATATATATATATATATATATATATATATATATACTTAGTTGATAATCATCAAGAGATTAATCAATGTCACCAAATCTACACAAGAATCAAAGATGTGTCATACTCATTATTTCGTTCATCAAACCACAAATATTGACGATAATATCAATGTCAATCACCAAAGTCAAAGACGCACAAATTCCAGAAGACTACACAAGAAATCCAGAAATCACAAAAGTCAATGACACACAAATTCACCAATGCACAAATATTGATAAAACTTATCAATGGAAATCACGAAAATTGGTGAAACACAAATTCTAGAAATCTACACAAGAAATCCATAAATCACAAAAATAGAGGGGGGGAGGCCTATCACAAACGGGAGCATAAAGCTCACCAACACGTGTATCACAAACGGAACGCTAATTCCATGGTCGCTAACCATCACAAATTGAGCCGAAGCTCCACAAACGGCCCGAAGACCATGGGTTGCTACACCATCACAAATTGAGTCGAAACTCCACAAAACGGGGTTTAGTCTCCCTCGCAGACAAAGAGACATCGCACATTGCTAGTCTAAATCACAAAGATGATCGTCATGATCAACGAGAAGTGTCGATTACACTAAGCTAGTAAATATATGAGTTTAGCTTCATGTCCCATAACCACTTGCTTAACTTAAATATTTACGAACAAACTGTAAGTCTCCACTAGAAAATTGTCACAAGAGGTTCAATCGAACAAGTCCAAGAATTAATCGATAAAGTAAACTGTAATATCCCGGAATTTCACACCGAATTTAAATATGATAATCTATATAATAAATTAATTTAAATTGATAAACTTTGTTATTTTATTCAACAACAAATAAATGAATGATAAATATTAATTTATTTTAATTTGAAACTAATATAAGGAATTGAATGTATTAGAATTTTATTCATATCTAATTTGTTTTTGAATTGGATTTTTAAATTCAAATTGTGTTTGAATTGATATATTAAAGAATTTAAACTATGTTAAATTTTATTTTAAATTTTACTTTGAGTCTTGAAGAATATTCACATAATTTTATTCAAGTTATAATAATTGTTTATATTTATTACTTAAAATTGATATTTTCTAAGGTTTTAAAAATATAAACATGTAAGAAAAAAATCAATTAAGTGATATTTAAATTTCTTTTTGCATGATTGTACACATGTTAACATCCAAGCTTATTAATAAACATGTGTTAGTAATTTAACTATGTAATTTGACAAGTGTCATAAATTGAAATTTTCTTTTCTTTAATTTTTATAAAACAAATTTTGTATGCATACTTTCATCATTTTTGTCAAAAGAAAATTTACACTCTTCTCTCTAAAAAACTGAAAACCTTTCCAATCTTTGTTTCTTCAAACTAAATTTCTGCATCAATCATAAAGTTAAGCATCAACTCATTCAAGATCTGAAACATTTCAAAGCTAAGCAACAAATTCAAGTTGTGGCAATCTTCAAAGCAACAACATCAAGTAGGAATAGAAGAAGTCTGCAGTTCACATTCTGTTCCTGAGGAAAAAATTTTGAATCTTCACAAATAACAGGTGAGTAAATCCTTAAATTAAAATCTTAAGTATAAAAGTTGTATGATGAATGTTAGTAATGAATGCTTGCATGTTAATTGATTTGTGAGATAATGTTTACAGTTTAAATTATTTGACTGTGCATGTTGATGGAATTTTGATCCTCTGTTGCCTCATGATCAAGCAGATTTTCTTAGCAACTTTAAATTAAAATATAGGATGGTGATGTTTGATATATATATTTTCAAATATATATAAGTTAGAGATAATGTGTTATAAGTAATAAATATTTATATTGATAAACTGTAAACTGCAAAACAAACATATGCAGTAAACAAAAGGAAATCATGGCTTGTAGATTAAGTTAATTTTTGATAAACCAAATATTTATGTTGAATCTAGATTGCATGCAATGAATTTTAAAATTTGAATCAGAATTTATAACATGCTATCGAATTCGAATTCTAAAGTTTTCTGTTTTTGGGGCTTTTGTAAAATTCTCGAGCCTAGATTAATTTTAGCTTTTGAAATTTAAATGGAAGCATGGTTAGATGTTATCTAACACCAGAAAAATACGAATCAAAATTGTTATTCAACATAGAATTTGAAAATTGGGTTTGTAGGGTTTTGGAACTGTTTTGTTGAAGCTTGAAGTTTTTGATCGCGCGAAGTATTGGAATGACCGAGCTTCAATCGGTTTGGGGTGAAGGAGCGTGAGGGTCTTGGGGAGATGTGGCAGAGGTTTGGTAGCGTTTGGCGGTCGGCTCGCCGTGAACGAGGGGGTTTTTCGGTGATGCAGTTTTGGGTATTTGGGTTTGAGCATTCGATTTTTGTTTGAGATCGAATTGATGATTTCTGGGTTGAGTAGTTGGATAAGTGATCGAAGTGTGGTGTGCGCGTGATGCCGGCGGTGGCGATGGTGGCGCGGTGGCGTTGTGCAGGTGCACGTCGAGACGAGTGTGCGTGTCTGTGTGTTTTGAGCGTGCGTGAGTAGAAGCTCGAAGATGTGCTCGTGATGACTCGGGAGGATCGCGTGTTGTGGTCGCGTGTTGCTCGGGGTGATGTGCTTGTTGTTCGAGTTTGGGTTCCAGAATGTTGAAGAGAGGAAGGAGAGGGGAGATTGGAGTTTGAGTTGTGTTGGGCCTGGGTATTTGCTTGGGCCGAGCTTTATGTTTTAAGTGAAGTCAGGTTTAACTTGTTTAAATGTAAGTTTGGGTTTAAGTTAAATTTAAAACTTATATTTTTCTACTTTTTAAAATATCAAGTTCTATTTTTAAAAGTAGTTAGTCATTATAAAATTGAATACTCAATTATGTAAGAGTTTTTAAAGATAAGTGAATATTGTTGTGTTTGAAGTAAATTGAATTTTGTAATTTAAATCACTTTAATTCAATAGTAATTAGTGATGGAACTAATTAATTAATTTAGGTTAATTAATTGTTTATCACTTATGAATTATTTAATGAACAATTAAGAATTAGATTTAATAACAATTAATTAATTTATTAATTAATTTAAGATTAATTCATAAGTAATTAATAATTGATTAATTAATTGATAATTGATTAATAATTTAGTAATTTAAGAAGTTAATTAATAAATGGATTAAGAGTTAATTAATTAAGTAATTAAACATTAATTAATTCATAATTAATTGTAAATTAATTAATGGTTAAGTTTTAATTAATTAAATAATTAAGGTTAATTAATGAATAATTAATTAAGTAATTAAGATAAATTAATTTGTGATTAATTAAGAATTAATTAAGTAATTAAGAAATAATTAAGGTTAAATTAATCATAAATTAAGGGTTAATTGATAATTAATTTAAGAATGATTAATTTTTTTATCAAAGTTTAATTAATAAATAATTATGGTAATTAATTGATAATAATAAGATGATTAAGAAGTGATTAATTAATTAAATAATTTTGATTTAATTAATTAATGATTGGTTAAGCAAGATTAAGTGATAAATTCTTAAGTAATTAATTTAATTTAAATTAATTAAATTAATTATGATATGAATTAAGTAATGCTTGCTTGTGGATGATAGTTTGGATAGATATCTGTATATGGTTGATATCTGTTGAATGATGGTTGATATATTCTATGATGGAATATTGGATATCTGTGATGTGATATTGTTTATATGTGATGGACATTGATTGTTATCTGTTGATAATATTGTGATGCTATGTTCAAACCTGAATTGAATTGTTTAAGTTAATTAGACAACTTGGACCTAAAAGACACGCTTTGGATTTCGATGAGACCGGGATCGGGTTCCATATTTGGATATCCGAAAACCACATCGATTCCAAATAACGTTAGGTCGTGAATCTTATATGAAGAGTGAAGACTCGAGGTGTAAGGGCTATACGTCAGTATAACTCTGTGGGTGATTCCGTAATGAGTTGACGGAATAGACCTTATAGATTCGAGATGGAGAATCAGAGTGCAAGGGTTATCGTCGTTAACTCTGAGGGTGATTCCAAAATGAGTGTAACGAGATAATGCCTTCGGTTTCGTTCGAACCCGGAACGAACTTGTATGGATTGAATGCTTTCAGAACATCGTCAGGTGGACGATGAGCATTCTAAGATAGATGTGTTCTATAAAGGTAATCGTAACCTCAAGCCTCATCAACCGGGAATGGCTAAAACAGGGGAGGTGCAGCAAGGCTTCGTGGGTAGCCCCCACTTGAGAGTGAGATTTACCCCTGTCTAGAGGTCCCTTATTATATTTTCGGCTGTGTGGGCAGTTGTTGGCCACAACTGCGGGGTTGTCTTGTTCGGAACTATCCAGTAAGGGATGGGTCCGGCCTTGTGTTGCAGGGGATGAAGGGAGTAATCCTCGGTACGGTGATCTAGGCCCCGTACTGTGACGGGCGGTACCCCAGTAGCCCTGCCATTGATGGAAATCCATTTTCCCTACGAGACCCTACGGTTTTGATTGTATTACCCACTTTCGTGGCTAGTAGTTGGAATTTAATCATGTAACAATTTCGGCTATTTTCTATTTACTTGAAAACCCTAGACCCTATTATAATATCACTGAATTTCCTATCAAATGTTTTGGTTAGCGTAAGGTAAAAACTTACCCGTGTTTATTTGTGGGAAGTCTTACGTGATACCTTTTGTTTCAAATGATTTTTAAAGTTAAACAACTTTAACTGATTTACTCACACCAGACCCATGTCTGACCCGAAGTTTATTTGTTTTTCATAAACTCTTCGGTACTCAAATTTTTATGAGTAGCCAAGTGATTAGGTATGGATTAGCACATATTTTGGGAGCTGGAGCTGGAGACTAGACGTACTATCTATCTATATTCGCTAGTGGCATTTTGGGTGTTATGTTTTGAGTTGTTTGGGTTGTAAAAACTATTATGAATGACTGATGTAATGGAGTAGTATTATTTTGTGAACTCCGATATGTAAATTATGTAATGGATATGTGAAATATTATATTTTGTTCGTTTCCGCTGTGAGATTCTGATGATTGTTGTTTCTTTTCTTTTATCTTTCTATTTCTATCTCTTTCTTTTCTCATTGATGATACGTCTTTCTGGGTATTGAAAGACGGGTCGTCACATAAACGCAAGCGTTTCATACCACTTGTTTTACTAAGCCGTTTAATTAGATTTCTCATACGAGTGAGGTAAAGGTTTTTATATACTAATAGATTGGAAAACGGTTTTATAAACGAGTTTGGTATTAAAATAGTATTGAAATCGTTTGAGGAAAGGGTTTTGATATTTACTACTAGTATAGAAAACCTTTATATTTTTAAAGTGACAAATCACGAAGAAGATTGTAAGAACAATCAATCACAAAAATTCACATACGAAGACGTGAATAAAATCCAAAGAAATCGATAAAGAATCCATCGAAATGGATATTCAAAAATCCCTAAAAAGAGTCATCAAAATCATAATAGATGATAACAACAAATAGGATTATCACGAATCGATTTAAATTGGAATTCCAATCCAAAAAGGCAAATTGGACTCAAACAGCAGGTTCAGTCGACTGAACAGAGAATTTCAGTCGACTGACCCTGTACATGGAAATTTTCCAGGTTCAGGAAACTTTCTGTTTCCAGTTTCAGTCGACTGTGCAGAGTTTTTCAGTCGACTGAATCATGCCTGGAAACTCTCGGGTTTCAGGTTCAGTCGACTGAACAGAGATTTCAGTCGACTGAATCATGCCTGGGCTGTTTTTCAGCCTTATTCAAATGAAGAGCAAACTCTTCCAAAATGCAATCGGACGAACATTGGCTCTAAGGGTTTATGCTAATCGGCAACCCGGCCCTATATGCTCCTCGATGCATCACCAAAAGCATGATCAAACATCCATAAAAGGATTTTACACAAATTTGACTTAAAAAAACCCAAAAATTGGAATATTCACAAAACCAATCCAAATCAAGAGCAAATGCACCTGAAGAAGTGTTAGGAATTCATACCCAACAACCAAAGATAATTATAGTCATAGATGTGAGATAAAAATCTCACCTTTTCACAAAATCGAACAAGAAGGAGCTTGAAAGCAATTGGAGAATCAACCTCTCTTCAACCCAACCCAAATGAGCTTGAATCTAAGCTCAAAAACAAGAACATTCCCAAGATTAGGTTTAGGAATTTTTGAAATTGGGAAGAGAATAAGTTGGAGAAGAAGAAGAGAAGCTTACCAATGGGTTCTTCTTGAGTTTGGAGCAAGGAATTTGATTTGCAAGAGAAACTAGGGTTTTGGAATTTTAATTTCCAATCTCTCCCACCATTAACACTCTAAAAACTGAAATGAGAAGAGAATGAGGGTGAGTAGGGAAGAGTGGCTCAGATTTGAGCATAAGTTAACATAGGGTTGAGCCCAAAAACCAAACCCAAAGTAAAAAGTAGCAGAAATCAACTTTCTCTAAACATATCGAAGCTTATACTCAAAAAGGTCGCAAACAGCATTTTAAACTCAATGGGAGTGGTCCCGAGCCCTAATTCGACCGTATGCAAAAAGTAGCTTTTCGGACTAAAATCCGACTACCGATAAAATATTTAAATAAAATATTTAAATATAAAATCGACAAATATGCGGGTTGTTACAGACTCCCCTCCTTAAAGAAATTGCGTCCTCGCAATATTACAAGAAGAAGATATATAGTAACAACCATAGAAGCATATTCAACACAAAAGAAGTTTGAAATAAGAAGTTCACCTCAAAGAGCACGAGAAAGTAAGTCCGGATGTGTACGCTCGATGTACTCTCTAGATTCCCAAGAACAATCCTTAGGATTTGAAGACCATTGAACTTTAACAAGCGGAACATCTTTATTTCGAAGTCGTTTGACTTCCGAAGCAATAATACGAATAGGATGTTGCTCATAAGTTAAATTAGGCGAAACTTCAATCTCTTCCACAACACCGGGCTCAAGAATAGAATCGGAATCTCGAAGACATTTCCGAAGTAGAGAAACGTGAAACACGTCATGCATAGCAGAAAACTGAGCCGGTAATAAAAGGCGATAAGCCATGGAACCAATACATTCGGTGATAGGAAATGGCCCAATATATCGAGGCGCTAACTTTCCCGATCGCTGAAACGTACAACACCTTTCATAGGTGAAACACGAATGAACACAAGATCTCCCACAGAAAATTCTAACTTCCTTCTCCGGTTATCGGCATAGGATTTTTGTCTACTTTGGGCTTCTTTCATCCTATGATGAATAAGATCAATCTTTTCTGTGGAATCACGAATAAAATCTGGACCTAAAGCCAGCTTCTCACTGGCCTCAAGCCAACAAGAAGGAGATCGGCATGGCCTACCATAGAGTGCCTCGAAAGGTGCCATACCAATACTAGATTGGAAGCTATTATTATAGGAAAATTCAACAAGTGAGATATGATCTTCCCAACCTCCACCAAAATCAAGAACACAAGCACGAAGAAGATCTTCAAGAGTTTGATTCACACGCTTGGTTTGTCCATCGGACTGGGGATGATAAGCGGTGCTAAAATTAAGCTTCGTTCCCAAAGCTTTTTGAAGACTCTTCCAAAATCCACTAGTAAACAATGGATCACGATCACTAACAATAGAAGTAGGAACACCATGCAATTTAACAACTTCTTTGATAAATATTTTGGCCAAAAGAGGAACAGTTCGATTAGACCGAACGGGAATAAAATGGGCGGATTTAGTAAGTCTATCAACAATTACCCATAAGCTATCATAACCCGATCGAGAACGGGGAAGGCTATCTATAAAATCCATGGAAATTTGATCCCACTTCCAAACTGGAATTTCTAAAGGTTGCAATAACCCACCGGGACTTTGATGTTCGGCCTTAACGAGTTGGCAAGTCATGCAACGTTTAACGAAGTTAGCGATGTCAAGTTTCATTCCCTCCCAATAATAAAGTCGCTTCATATCCGCGTACATTTTACTACTACCGGGATGAATGGTAAACTTAGAACGATGTGAATCTTCTAAAATATCTTTACGAAGATCACCAATATTTGGCACGACAAGTCTACCAAATTTCCGAATGCCGCCACGAGAATCGATATCAAAGTCTTTCAAACCTTCAATATCCATTTTATCCCTAATATTTTGGCCAAGAAGAGCCAAGTCGGGATCTAGCCCTTGAGCTTCAAGAATGCGGTCTAAAAGAGATGGATGAGCCACAAGGCTACATAAAACAAACGATGAGCATAAATCAGAAACACGGTCTCGAATTTCGCAAGTGGATAAAATCTCAAGATCGTTCCATTCAGATATCATCATAGAAACAACAGCTTGTTGTTTACGGCTAAGAGCATCGGCGACAAGATTACCCTTACCGGGAGTATAAAGAATATCAAGATCATATGGTGCAAGAAATTCGAGCCAACGCTGTTGACGCAAATTAAGTTCCTTTTGAGAGAATAAATATTTCAAAGACTTATGATCTGTGTAAAGAACAAATTTCTCTCCTAAGAGATAATGACGCCAAATCCGAAGAGCAAAAACAATAGCCGCGAGCTCTAAATCATGAGTGGCATATCTAGTCTCAGCAGGCTTTAATTGCCTAGAAGCATAAGCAATAACGCGTTCCTTTTGCATAAGAACGGCACCCAAACCAATGCGACTAGCATCGGTATAAACAACGAAATCTTGATTCCCTTCGGGAATAACAAGAATAGGAGCATTAGAAAGAAGTTCTTTTAATTTCTGAAAAGAAGCTTCACATTTGTCCGACCAAATGTATTTAACACCTTTCTTCGTCAAGCTAGTGAGAGGCACGACAATTTTAGAAAAGTCTTTAATAAAACGACGGTAATAGCCCGCCAATCCAAGAAAACTACGAATCTCAGTCACATTCTCCGGTCTCTTCCAATCTTGAATCGCTTCAATCTTTGAAGGATCCACGGAAATTCCGGATTCGGAAATGATGTGACCGAGAAACTTCACACGAGATTGCCAAAAATGGCATTTAGAAAATTTTGCCTTTAATTGATTACTCCTAAGAGTTTCCAACACAATCCGAAGATGTTTTTCATGCTCCTCCTCGGTTTTAGAATAAACAAGAATATCATCGATAAAGATGAGAACAAACCGGTCGAGAAAGTCTTTAAAAACTCGATTCATTAAGTCAACGAAATAAGCCGAGGCATTAGTTAACCCAAATGGCATAACAAGCCATTCATAAGATCCATACCGAGTATGGAACGACGTTAAAGGAATGCTATCCTCTGCAATACGAAGCTGATGAAAACCGGTAGCCAAGTCCAATCGTGAAAAGACTCTAGCACCACTAAGTTGATCGAATAGATCATCAATCCGAGGTAAAGGATATTTATTTTTGATAGTAAGATCATTAAGCTTGCGATAGTCAACGCAAAGCCTAAGTGTACCATCGGATTTCTTCACAAAAATAGCTGAAGCTCCCCAAGGCGAGGAACTAGAGCGAATAAATTGCTTCGTTTCCAATTCAGATAATTGTTTACGCATCTCCTCGTTTTCTTTATTGTACATACGATAAGGAGGACGAGTGATAGGTTGAGCTCCCGGAGTAAGATTAATTCTGAACTCAATTGCTCGTTTAGGTGGTAATCCTAAAACGGGTTCGAATATGTCGGAAAATTCACAAACGACGTGAATAAGAGAAATAATATCACCCTCATCATCATCATCATCACGAGGATTTAAAGAATATAAAGATGCAACCAAAGCAGAATCTGAATCTTTAAGAATAACAGAAACCTGATTAACAGATTGAGGATGTCGAAGATGAATAGTCCGCTCAGGACATAGGATATGAGCTTCATAACGGTTAAGCCAATCCATTCCCAAAATCATTCCAAAGCCTAAATAACGCATGACATGCAAATCGGCTCGGAAAGAAAAATCACACAAAATAATCTCGACATCTTTACACAATAAACTGATTGTTGCGGATCCACCAACCGGATTCGCAATTCTCAAAGAAGTCATTAAACACAAAACATCCAAGGAAAAAGTATCAACAAGTTCTTTTGATATAAAAGAATGGGACGCACCCGTATCAAAAAGAACTCGAATAGGATGATCACGAAACAAAATAATTCCATCTAGAATAGAATGAGAAATACCTTGGCCACGAGATGTGTTGCCAGGGGCTTGAGCAACATTTAACTTTCCCTCCTTCTTGCCCTGAAGCTTGGGGCATGAAGATATAACATGACCGGGAACTTTGCAGTAGCGACAAGAAAGAGACTTTGGGCACTTGTTCGCATAATGTCCTTCGAACCACAATTATAGCATTCCCCACGACCAAAGGAAGAAGTCTTTGCCACGGAGGTTGCTTGCTTCCCTTTCTTATTGGGATAAGGGCCTTTAAATTTGTTTGACCTCTTTCTGTTGTTGAAGTTTGGTTTGGAACCCACCACTTCAACATCATTCTCTCTATCCGCCTCTTCAAGACGAAGAGCGATATCAACGAGTTGGTCGAAAGAAACTTATAACTTTAAAAGTAATGGCTTCTTGAGGCTTTTGTTTAAGCCATAAACGAATCTCTGGTTCTTCTTAAGAGAGGTGTTGATGTATTCAACCCCATATTTGGAAAGCGACTCGAAGGAGGCGACGTAATCAGTCACGGAGGACTCACCTTGAACAAGGTCTATAAATCGTCGAGCCAATGTCACTTTCTCTGCTTCCGGTACAAATTTCAACTCGAAGCGTTCTCGGAATCTCTCCCAAGTGAGATCCACTTCATTAATCTCAGAAATAAGAAGCTCGTACCAATCCAATGCTCTTTCTCGGAGCATACTAGAGGCCACCCGAACTCGGTGAAGGTCAATAAGATTCATGCGCGAAAAGATGCGATCGCACGTTCTTAGCCAAGCCTGTACTTCAATAACAGTTTTGGAACCTTTGAATGACTCCCCACCCAAATTAGTGTAATCGCTACACAAGCGCGCAAATCCCGACTTTGGGTGAGTAGGTTCAGGGTTAGCTCCAGCCGCTTGAGCATTTGTTACCAAATCAAGAAGCTGTTGAGCAGTCATAAAAACTCCATCCTGGGGCGGAGTGCTAGATGGCACGACTCTGGGGCGGCCTGGTCTAGACATTTCTGTTCCTTTAGAAAGAAAGAAGAAGAAGAAAAGGTTATTCACCAAATTGAATATCAAGCAATCTTGATAGATAAAACAAGGAATCATAAAGAAAATAGGATAGAACGGTACGAAGACCCGAATAAAATCCTAAAGCACAACTCCTAAGAAAGACTTAGGACGATGATCCTTGTTATAATATTCCATATTGTTCCGAAGTTTGGCTCTGATACCAAGCTGTGACGCCCCACCTCTATACCCACGCTAGCCAAGAACATTACGGTGAATGCTGTCGACTAGCATGGAGAATAAGGCTGTTGAGGAGCGACCATCCGTGTAATTTCTTTGCGCGAGCACCGATATGTCAGATAATATAACATGCATTCTATTTCAAGAGGAAATCCGACATACCAACACAAACTCAAAGCTACTACACAGTGGCTATAAAATCCTTCGGAAACAAATATAGAAATAAACATAACACAAATTAGTCACAGACAATTCATATCACAAAGACGGAATAAGATATGAATATTACACTAGAAAGTGTACATCAGAGTAGTGGTCTCAAAAGTTCCACAATATCACAAAAGAATAGTTACATGAACTACACAAAAGAATAAGTATACATTATGGAGTCTATATCTCAAATGTATACAACAAAATAACTACTAATCTAAGTAGTTAACCCAAAAGTCAAGGAGTTAATCCCGGATGAGAAGTCAAGCAGAAGCACCTGTAACATCTCGGTCTGACCCGAGTATTATTTAATAAGAAAATAATAAACGGATCAGTCTAACTATAAATATCAGACGAAACGATATAGAATAAGAGATATGACTAAACACGTAATAATCACAATGCCAAGCTGTGATATATATATATATATACTTAGTTGATAATCATCAAGAGATTAATCAATGTCACCAAATCTACACAAGAATCAAAGAAGTGTCATACTCATTATTTCGTTCATCAAACCACAAATATTGACGATAATATCAATGTCAATCACCAAAGTCAAAGACGCACAAATTCCAGAAGACTACACAAGAAATCCAGAAATCACAAAAGTCAATGACACACAAATTCACCAATGCACAAATATTGATAAAACTTATCAATGGAAATCACGAAAATTGGTGAAACACAAATTCTAGAAATCTACACAAGAAATCCAGAAATCACAAAAATAGAGGGGGGGAGGCCTATCACAAACGGGAGCATAAAGCTCACCAACACGTGTATCACAAACGGAACGCTAATTCCATGGTCGCTAACCATCACAAATTGAGCCGAAGCTCCACAAACGGCCCGAAGACCATGGGTTGCTACACCATCACAAATTGAGTCGAAACTCCACAAAACGGGGTTTAGTCTCCCAACTGTGACGCCCCACCTCTATACCCACGCTAGCCAAGAACATTACGGTGAATGCTGTCGACTAGCATGGAGAATAAGGCTGTTGAGGAGCGACCATCCGTGTAATTTCTTTGCGCGAGCACCGATATGTCAGATAATATAACATGCATTCTATTTCAAGAGGAAATCCGACATACCAACACAAACTCAAAGCTACTACACAGTGGCTATAAAATCCTTCGGAAACAAATATAGAAATAAACATAACACAAATTAGTCACAGACAATTCATATCACAAAGACGGAATAAGATATGAATATTACACTAGAAAGTGTACATCAGAGTAGTGGTCTCAAAAGTTCCACAATATCACAAAAGAATAGTTACATGAACTACACAAAAGAATAAGTATACATTATGGAGTCTATATCTCAAATGTATACAACAAAATAACTACTAATCTAAGTAGTTAACCCAAAAGTCAAGGAGTTAATCCCGGATGAGAAGTCAAGCAGAAGCACCTGTAACATCTCGGTCTGACCCGAGTATTATTTAATAAGAAAATAATAAACGGATCAGTCTAACTATAAATATCAGACGAAACGATATAGAATAAGAGATATGACTAAACACGTAATAATCACAATGCCAAGCTGTGATATATATATATATATATATACTTAGTTGATAATCATCAAGAGATTAATCAATGTCACCAAATCTACACAAGAATCAAATAAGTGTCATACTCATTATTTCGTTCATCAAACCACAAATATTGACGATAATATCAATGTCAATCACCAAAGTCAAAGACGCACAAATTCCAGAAGACTACACAAGAAATCCAGAAATCACAAAAGTCAATGACACACAAATTCACCAATGCACAAATATTGATAAAACTTATCAATGGAAATCACGAAAATTGGTGAAACACAAATTCTAGAAATCTACACAAGAAATCCAGAAATCACAAAAATAGAGGGGGGGAGGCCTATCACAAACGGGAGCATAAAGCTCACCAACACGTGTATCACAAACGGAACGCTAATTCATGGTCGCTAACCATCACAAATTGAGCCGAAGCTCCACAAACGGCCCGAAGACCATGGGTTGCTACACCATCACAAATTGAGTCGAAACTCCACAAAACGGGGTTTAGTCTCCCTCGCAGACAAAGAGACATCGCACATTGCTAGTCTAAATCACAAAGATGATCGTCATGATCAACGAGAAGTGTCGATTACACTAAGCTAGTAAATATATGAGTTTAGCTTCATGTCCCATAACCACTTGCTTAACTTAAATATTTACGAACAAACTGTAAGTCTCCACTAGAAAATTGTCACAAGAGGTTCAATCGAACAAGTCCAAGAATTAATCGATAAAGTAAACGCAAGCGTTTCATACCACTTGTTTTACTAAGCCGTTTAATTAGATTTCTCATACGAGTGAGGTAAAGGTTTGTATATACTAATAGATTGGAAAACGGTTTTATAAACGAGTTTGGTATTAAAATAGTATTGAAATCGTTTGAGGAAAGGGTTTTGATATTTACTACTAGTATAGAAAACCTTTATATTTTTAAAGTGACAAATCACGAAGAAGATTGTAAGAACAATCAATCACAAAAATTCACATACGAAGACGTGAATAAAATCCAAAGAAATCGATAAAGAATCCATCGAAATGGATATTCAAAAATCCCTAAAAAGAGTCATCAAAATCATAATAGATGATAACAACAAATAGGATTATCACGAATCGATTTAAATTGGAATTCCAATCCAAAAAGGCAAATTGGACTCAAACAGCAGGTTCAGTCGACTGAACAGAGAATTTCAGTCGACTGACCCTGTACATGGAAATTTTCCAAGTTCAGGAAACTTTCTGTTTCCAGTTTCAGACGACTGTGCAGAGTTTTTCAGTCGACTGAATCATGCCTGGAAACTCTCGGGTTTCAGGTTCAGTCGACTGAACAGAGATTTCAGTCGACTGAATCATTCCTGGGCTGTTTTTCAGCCTTATTCAAATGAAGAGCAAACTCTTCCAAAATACAATCAGACGAACATTGGCTCTAAGGGTTTATGCTAATCGGCAACCCGGCCTTATATGCTCCTCGATGCATCACCAAAAGCATGATCAAACATCCATAAAAGGATTTTACACAAATTTGACTTAAAAAACCCAAAAATTGGAATATTCACAAAACCAATCCAAATCAAGAGCAAATGCACCTGAAGAAGTGTTAGGAATTCATACCCAACAACCAAAGATAATTATAGTCATAGATGTGAGATAAAAATCTCACCTTTTCACAAAATCGAACAAGAAGGAGCTTGAAAGCAATTGGAGAATCAACCTCTCTTCAACCCAACCCAAATGAGCTTGAATCTAAGCTCAAAAACAAGAACATTCCCAAGATTAGGTTTAGGAATTTCTGAAATTGGGAAGAGAATAAGTTGGAGAAGAAGAAGAGAAGCTTACCAATGGGTTCTTCTTGAGTTTGGAGCAAGGAATTTGATTTGCAAGAGAAACTAGGGTTTTGGAATTTTAATTTCCAATCTCTCCCACCATTAACACTCTAAAAACTGAAATGAGAAGAGAATGAGGGTGAGTGGGGAAGAGTGGCTCAGATTTGAGCATAAGTTAACATAGGGTTGAGCCCAAAAACCAAACCCAAAGTAAAAAGTGGCAGAAATCAACTTTCTCCAAACATATCGAAGCTTATACGCAAAAAGGTCGCAAACGGCATTTTAAACTCAATGGGAGTGGTCCCGAGCCCTAATTCGACCGTATGCAAAAAGTAGCTTTTCGGACTAAAATCCGACTACTGATAAAATATTTAAATAAAATATTTAAATATAAAATCGAAAAATATGCGGGTTGTTACAGGAGTGCTACACATCTCTCTCATGATAATTCCATTTGTGTTTCAACCATAAGAAACACTTGCCGAAAAGGATAAGTGATTGTCTCATTAAGAGATGGAAGAAGAAGACGAGGAGGAGGAAGAAGGGAAGGAGATTAAAATATAAAAAGAAGGAGAGGAGGAGGAAGAGACTTCATTGGAAAGCATTGAACACCCTATCACTTCTAACAATCCATTCAACAAAACGCTTCTCAAGAACCAAAAGATTATCGTGGAAAACCAACGGATTCTCAAAAGATCTGTTAGTAAAAAGTTGGACAAGATTTCCACCAAAATGAACAAGTTCTTTGAGAGAGTGAGTCGCAAACTTGGATTATCATCATCTTCATCATCCTCTAACTAATACTAGTTTCATTTCATGTTTGTACAGTTTGTATCTCTCTTTAGTTAATGTTATGGATTGTTTATGCAATGTTAACTAAATTTATCGATGAAAATCTTTTATTTCTACTTATCAGCTCTAAAATATCTTTGGAACGCTACATTACATAAATTTATATATATATAGACTTGTGTATAATACAATGAAACAAAGCAAATTGCCAAAATTAACAGGGGCATGTCGACATCCCCATACCCCCAATGTCGACATGTAACAGCCAGAAAATGGTTTTTGTTTTGAAATTGAAGTTGACATAACTATCTTGTTTCTTTTCATTTCAAACAACTTTCTAACTCTTTAAATACCCATTTCTTCCAGAAAAATTTATACTTTCAATTCTCTTTATTTTCTATTGAATTTCTTCATATTTTATCAGAAAATGGCCTCTCCTGTTCATAATTAAGTGAGAATCTTGAAGAAACTCCCAATTCCTTCAAAAACATATTTACTTTTATCCTTCGCAATCAATGTCACTTAGAATTAAGCTAAATGTAGATGATAAAAGAACAAGAAATGCATTTTAATGAAATTCGATGAATGATCTCAGCCCTCAACAAAGAAGAACCGGAAGCGAATCTAGAAGGAACTCTAAACAAAGATAATGAAGAATGAGATGCTATAAAGGGAGATATTATCTTTGATGAAGAAGGATGGGTTCAAGTTCCAAGAAATGTTTGATTTGACATATGTGGTTTGATTTACTTTGATTTGGTTTGAATTGTTTGGTTTGATTTAATTTGATTTGGTATTGTTGGATTGATTCGAATATGGTGTGTAATATATGACTGAACATGGTGTGGTTTGATAAGAACATGATATATATATTTGATATATTATGTTTGAAATTTTCATATCTCTCACATTTATCGTATTTATTTTATTCATATTATTATCTGTCTCATTTATATACTACTATACTGTGTTATTATCCTATACAGTTGCTATAGTATAAGATTTAGGGTAATTTACGTAGTTTAGGATTATTTTTTGTTGACGACAAAGGGGGAGAATTATAAATAGGTTAGTTAGGCTTAGATTAAGGGGGAGTTTTTTGAATAAGGGGGAGTCAGAGTAGAATCAGAGTTCGGTGGAGTATATTTTATAAACATAGGTTGTCATCATTAAAAAGGGGGAAATTGTTAGTTCCTGAGATGATGGTTTGATGACAACAACCTTAGGACTTGTTATAAAATATAAATAGAAAATATTCTTGTCCAAATATATATGTATACGTAAGATATATATATATATATATATATATATATATATATATATGCAAGTACTAAGAATGAAGAATGTTTCACGACCGGGTATAGAGATTCAAGACTAAAAAATTCAAGATAAGAAATAGAGTCTAGATTTATATTAAAACTTCATAACAACACTAAAATCTTTATTCAGATTTTAATTGTGGAATGGAATCCATCTTCTCGCTTTAATAGTGGGATGGAACCCACGAACTCTTTAGTAGGATGGAACCCACGATCTTCTCTAGTGGAATGGAATCCACGAAATTTTCATAATGATTTTTTCTCAAAACTATCATTTTGAAGTCATCTTTATCAATTTAAATATTTTAGCCGTAATTCAAAAAAAATTAAATCATATTAATTTCAAAACCATCTCTTGTATTTTAAACTATCTCTTGATTTTAATATTTTATCTTTAATATATTTTAAAGAAACCTATACTTAGTTTTTAATATTACTTTTATATTATAGATTATATATTTTAAGATTACTTTCTAAAACTCTTTTATAAGTTTAACCTATATTCAAAATGGTTTACAAAGTTTAAAAATTGTTTTGACAAGTTTTAGAATAGAAATCATTTTAAAGCAAAATCTATTTTGAAAAATAACATACGCATGTCAACTTCCCTTATCACGCCACGTTGAAAAGGTGGCCGTAGAGTTCAAATTTCAAATTTTCAAAAGAAGTGTCAATTCGTCATAACCTTTCGTGAATGGACACGATCGTTGTTCTCTTATAAACACCAGTTGTTTTTAATGAATTTTAAGTTATTTTTTCTTCATTTCTTCACTCCTTCTTTTCTACTCAAATATTCTCTTTTATTTCAAATGCTTTAACAAAACTCTGCCAAAATTCTAAGTGAATCAAACTCAAACATCTCTAGGTTGATTCTCTGCCAATCTATCTCAAAGATCTCAGTGCTATTCAAAGTTATAGGATCATTTTTAATCAAAGAAGCGTATCGAGTCCCTCTCTATCAAAGTATGATTGGAAACGGTGTGATTGTGACCTGTAAATCAATTGGGTGCGATTGTAGCCCATAAATCAATTAGGTGATCTTGTTGCCTGGTTAAATCAAGAGAGTTTGCCCTAGACTCGGAGACAGGAGGTTGGATCTTGTGGCTTTGAAATCGAAGTTGTAATATCGACATTATATTTGAAAAGAAATTTTCACAAGAAATTGTGTGGGACTGGATTTATGGTAACTCCAAACTAGTATAAAATTCTGGTGTGTTCTTTCCTTTGCTACTTTTATTTACTATTTGCTTCTGTGTCTAGTTCTGTGATTGTCTCTGTATTTGTTAAATTGCATCTATATGTGTTTAATTTGAAATGATTTCAAAAATTCCATAAAATCCATTAAACACTCTTCACCTCTCTCTAGTGTTAATCTAGCCTTGAGATCCATAATCCGCATTTCCTACATCAAGCCAGTAAAATTCCAAGTCATTACACCTTCCCCTTAAAAGAATTTCGTCTCGGAAATTGTACCACAATCATAATTCCCAGAAACACTTAAACTATTCATTAATCCGTATGATGTACATAGATCATTCCTATGTAAAATCTAATTTGACCATTCACTCGAACACATAACTTCACTTCCGAACTAGTATCGCTCATCCGATTTTCTAGTGTACAATTTCATAAGGCCTCTTAATTAGAAACCTCCGTTCTCCTTGAATAGCCATTAACTGTGATAGACAACTTTTGGTTCCACATAAGAACCCTTACCAACGCTCGCCATCAAAAATCAAGTGATAAATCCTTATTCGGAATGGTGTAAAACACCTCCAGTCATGTTCTCGAATCTAGGATCGAGAACTATGTGAAAAGGAGAAATGATCTTCATACAACCTTTGTTCTGATCTACTGATTACAACCTTTGTTCTGATCTACTGATTCTTACTATCTAACTACTTTTTACCCTCCCACCATGCCTTATAAGAATCAATTTTTAAATATATTAACTTATCTAATATTCTTCTACATCCCAAGAGTATATAAAAACATCTAATTATTAACTCTATTTAATTTTAACTATTAGATGTTGGCCAAAAATAATTTGGGTCTTGAAACTAAGTCGATTGAATCAATCTCTTTACCCTAATTAGTCTGGTAAGTAGCTTAGAAAAGTAGGATGCTGGTATCTAAACTCCTCCTAGATTCTACTTTTTCTTAGACACAACTAAGGGAAAAATGTCTATAAGCTAACCTAATAACATCAAATAATTCTTCACATCCTAGATGTTAAAATCAAAGGACACAGTTTAAATAGACAAAGTTTATCAAATCCCCTTATTAAATTTAACGTAATTAAAGCTTCATTATTACGCCACCTTCGAAATTGCTTTTTATTTTGAAAACTCTTCCTTCTAAGGGATCCAAGAAAACAATACCCGATTTTATTTCAAAACCTTTGAAAACATACATATATCCAGAATAGCTTTAAAACGATGTCAAGGAACTGGGTGCTACCAAATAGTATCATATACCCCTTACCAAGAAGGGCAATACTCAAGAGAAGTGTTTGCCATCCGAATACATCTCTTACCCATTTTTAATCATTTTCGAGACACTCAAACTAGTTAATATAAATATTTCTTCTTTTTCCCAATTTCTTCTCGAAATAGTACTATTTATAGACAAATAGTTTTTAACAAAATCATCAACCTGCTTTGGATTCATTTGGATTTAAACTCGTCTCGATTATATAATGACCCGTGAATAATTTACTAAGCGTACTATCCTACCTTCCTAAGCAAACAGTCAATTGTCACTTAGAATATTACTCTGATCATTACAAAACAAATCAAGACTTATTTTCGAACTGCCCAAAGAAAACCTTACTCTCAAACTTTATTTTAAAATACCTATATCTTAATCTTTAAGAAAGATTACTACTATTTTCCAAAATTAATTGGAATTTATTAAAGCTATCAAGATTTAACACTCTGAAGGCCCTTTCATTTTTTAAACACATTTAATAGTTTTGATTTGTAAAATCATCTCTCTTAATTCACCTTATTAAACTATCTGAAGATTTTATTTTAATAAAAACCTTTATTAAAATTCAAATTTGTAACCCTACATATCGTCAAACGCCTTATAGTCAAATTGTGAAATTTAATTCATAAGGTGTTCAATTATATGCTACAAATTCTATCTTCCCAACCAACGATGGAAAAGGGAAATCTACCATTTAATCTGATAATAGTTAATGTTCCAAATTTGACGAGCATGACTAGTTAAACCCTAAATGCTAATAATTTAAATAGTATTAACTCCAAACCCATTCTCCTCATAGATACTATATAGATTTTAAAAATTATCCATTTTTATATATAGAAAATATATTCTATAGTAAAACTATTTCATTTACCTAATTTAAAATAATATTATGTCAATTTAACCCTTTTAAGTTTTTAGGAAAATCATTACCGATAACATTGATAAACGCATCGACTAGAATTCTTAAGCCAATCAACATGTCAAACAACATAATATAAAACATTTTTATTCACTAACAAATAGCACTTATAAATATGTTACACTCGGACTCATTTTAGGGCGCTACTGACCCTGTCTAAAATGATTTTGCCCCACCAAAGCCTAGGTGTTCGCTCATCCTGGCTCCGATACCAAATATAAAGATTTTCTTTTCTTACTACCAAAGACGACACTTAATACATCCTCGGTATTCATGTGTCAATCATTTAGTTATTCGAAGGATGAGTCATAAGGGGGAAAGAAAGAAAATCTAGGAGAGAAGAATCTAAACAATAAAGAATATATCACAACATAATGGAATATTTTATGTTATTCAACATAAGATATTACAAAGTCATTTAAAAAATGTTACACCAAGTTATACTAATACAAATTCCACCCCATGACAGTTATAACAGTCTGTCCCTACTTGATAGATATAACACATAAAATACAATAGAAAACAATGAAAATAATTAGCTATTGATAAAGCCACCTCCTCTGAGCTCCTCTAAGGTGAATCTGTGGAAAAACCTGAATTACTTGACTGCCCATTCAAATTTGAGCGCCTAAGAGTTTAGGAAAAGGGAAAATAAACTCCAGGCAGACATGGGTATGATGTGAGTAAAATATAAGTTTTCAACTTTATAAAAACCTTTAAATCAAAGGCGTCTTGTAAGACCACGCCGCACATAAACACGGATGAGTTTTTAAATTACGATAACCAAAACATTTCTATAGAAAATCCATTGATATTATAATAATGTCTAGGTTTAAAGTAAACAAATAAAATAGCTGAAATGCTTGCATCTCACATTTCAACATAGTTGGGTACATCGAAAACCGTAAGGGCAAATATCAAAGAATGGATATAGAAATCAACACATTAAATTTGGTTTTAAATATCTAGTTTAACATGGCGTTACATTACAACAGGTATATAAGGGATCAACACATAACAATCAATCAACTTAAGTAAATGTCCAAGTTAATTTTAATAGCAGAATGGTTTTTTCTGCCAATAGTTGTCTTTTAGTTTTCCTAATCATATGGGGTTACTTAAGGGTAAGTGATATAGAAATCCCTTGATTTAAAACAAATTTGCAACGAAAACAGCCTAAAACAAAAATTGATTACTTAAACTCAAGGCGGTTTTAAAATAAATTAAATCCCTTGTAAATGAGAATCAAACCCTTGTTAAATAGTAATTAAATTCTAATTAAAAGTAATTAAAACTTAATTAAATATTGTTAAAACTTAATTAAGTTTAATCAAATATTGATTAAATAAAACCCTTTTTTAAATAATAATTAATTAATAATTATCTTAAATAAATAATTAAATAACAATTAATTAATAATTAATTAATAATTAGCTTTAATTATGTAACAAATCATGATTAACTTAATTGATTAACACTTAAGTTTAAAAACCATTATTAACAAATGACTAAGTACTAATTACATTTATCAATTAATTAATAAATTAAATAATCATTAAATAATTAAATAATTGTTCTTTAATTAATAAATTAAATTTATAAAAACATTTTCAAAAATATTTCTAAGTGAAAACAAGTTGAAGTCGGAAAAATAGTCAGATTTTTCGAACTACACGTTTAGTGACTATCGATACATGGATCCATAATTTCCAAACTTGGTTTTTAAGCCAATTAACTTCAACTCTATTTTTACACTTTAAAACTCATAATAAAGTTAGAAAACACATTTCAAAAAGTTTTCTAGATAGAAATTAGTTTTGGATTTGGAAATAGTTCGTTTTTGCGAACTACGTGTATAGTGGCTATCGCTATACGGACCTATAATTTCAAAACTCAAAATTTTGATTTTCTAACTTTTAAAACTTCAAATTTGGACTCTTATCTTCTTAAACATGAAAATAAACCTTTGAAACTAAAAAAAAAGTCTTAAACTTTTCTCTTTGAAAAAAATCAAACCTTCAATAAAAAGCGGATTTCTATGTCGCTTTTTATTAGCAAATCACTACCTTTGTGTCATGAACCCACATACAACAATTAGAACATTCCAACATAATATCACATCATAACATTATAACACCATCATAAAAATGGTATTACTTCACTATATTAACTAACTTTTCCAATATTCAATTTATAATCTTTATCGCTTACTCAAACTTCGGCATAAGCAATCATCACCCAATCAACATATATGCATGCAAACAGAACATATAACATTACTACATACTTAAACAACATTTTAACTCAAAAATTTTACAAATTTAAAAACTTAGTAACTTGAGTTTTAAAAACACTAACTTTACTCACAAAACTAAACAACTTCAAACCAAACTTCAATTAGAGCTCGATTACAACCTAGAACCTTGCAAAAATGGACTCGATGAGTGTCTACGCACCAAGATTGGGCTTGGCCTAGGGGAGTTTAGGCTCAGCCATACATGTCTTGGGTGTCTGTGTGCTTGCTTTGTGAAGACAAGAGATTTGGAAATGAATGGAAGGTGTTTAGTTTACACTACTTTCTCTATCTTTTCTCTTCGAAATTTTAATTTGGTAGCCATTGAAGTGGACATGAACAAGAAGCAAGGAAGTGATGAAATGAAGTAGGATTTGTAAAATAAAAATTATGAAAGGGAAGTGGTATTATAGGCTTAGGAAAGTAATAAAATATATATAAAGTGATTATATTTAATTATTCACACATGCATGCACCCATACCTTTCCTCTCCCTCTTATTCCACACGTTGCCCCCCTCTTCCATGCCTTTAATGATGCTAGAGCTTCCATGTGTGTGTACTAAAGATATGAAGGTGATTGGTGTGTGTGTTTGTGCGTGCGTGCGTGCGTGTGTGTGTGTGTGTGTGTGTGTATGTGTTCATATGTATATATATGTCTTTACATAACATAATTTGTCACAACAAATATTAATTTAAATAAAGCATGATTTTTTTTAGTATTAACTCGTTAGTTTACTTATCATGGATTGACAATATATGTGTGCATGTGTACGTTAGGGTGCGGAACATTTGTTGACAACTTTCCTATACCAAAAAGTTGTAATTTCCAAAAACGTTCTTGGTAAAAAAATTAAAAACTATTTTATCATCATTTTTAAATAATTAAAATAGGTTTATCTACTAATAAAATTCAATTTATTTATTATATAAAATAAATTAAATAGCCTATTTCAAAGTGGCAAAATCCTGGGTCGTTACAAATCTATTTTGCCATCATTTGTTATTATTTAAAAGAATAATATTTTAATTATAAAACTTATATTTTAATATTTAAAATTTATTAAATATTCGGAAATCTAGGTTATTATAAGAACTTACCACCGCCTCCGGTTGTCGCGAGTTAATCAGTTTCGATGAAATGAGGTATAAGTTGATCAATTGGCCATCTTTCTTTTTTATGCCAACTTATGTCGTAATGATATTTGGACACCTTAAAATGAAGATGGTTGGTTATGGACTAGCATCTACAATCATGTTTTGAAATTTAGCATTAACATAATTGGTCGTTTACTAGATTGTTCCTTTACTTCACTTGATCAAGAGAAAATTCTCGATCAAAGTAATCTACCACGTGATGAAGTGACACATCAAATTGGGTAGATAGAATGCCGCAATAGAAATCTGTTTATCTATGACCAAAAGCTATCTTACTAATTCGTATGATAATTAATATGATAATTTCCGGCTAGAAAGTCACGAGCATATGTATGAAAGTGACCGCAAAGCCTTATATGCTATATTTGGTGGAATTCAAGTAAATTGGGCTAAATTTTTTCATTACGAAATTAAAAGCTTCTGGTCTCACCACTCGAGCACAATTATATATGCTCCATACGTCATGTGTGTCTTACAAAGTCTCGGGGTACCTTCTTATATTTCTCATTTCGAAGAAATTCCTATCAAAGGAAGTGTATATGGGTTTTATCCTTAATGCATCTTCCGAAAGACGACATACAAACATGTCCCTGGCTCAATGGACCGCGTAACAATAACAACAAATGCATTCGGTCTCTCCTCACTAGGCTCAAGCTCCCCTTCCTCCATAACAAACTCAATCACCTCGTCCACCATAACCAACTGGTTCCTCTCATGATAATATGGAATATCATTCTGATTTGCAGATTTTTGAAGCTCATACTGGACCGAAACAAATTGAATCCATAGGTGATCTAAGTCTTCGAAATCAAAAATTGATCACAGTCAATCAGAGAGCTTTGGAGAAAAATCAAAAATTTTGCATACTAAAATTATTTGTTTGGAACGATCTTTTTCTAAAAGAATGACTAAAATGGAGAAAACTTTGGAAAAGGTTGTTTCCACTTTGGGCAAAGTAATGAGAAAATTTCATGGCAGATCATCTTCTAGATCAACCTACTTTCCTTCTCCAACATCACCTCCTTTAGCACAGACTCCAATTTATCATCCTCAATGATTATCATCTTATAGAGGAAGTTCTCTATAAGATCAGGGAAAGTCTATAATGCAGAAAGAACCAGAGGAAGAACAAGAATATAGCAATAATATGTCCTGGCCCGATCCCTCAGTACCACAACAAATGAATCTTTCAACATTTCAAGGATTGTCTATTTAAGAAAATGAAGAATATACACATTAGCCAAAAAACTATCATTCTACTTCATCCACCTGCCATGACTATTCTGACAATTATGGTGATTTCTTTAACTACAGTTATTATGACCATTAATAATCATTCCTTGCAATTTTAAGATTTTTTTATTTTGTGTTCATTACTGTTTACTCATACTAGTACAGATGTTGTTATTTCCCTAACTATTTCTTTATTTTTATTGTTCAAGATTTTTTAATGCATTTGTTATTTTTTGACAATGCCAAAGGGGGAGATAAATATGCATATACATAGGAGGAGATAGCATTCAGGGGGAGTTATCTTTTCATTAACTATTACTAACCATTGTATAGTTGTCACCATAAAAATGGGGAAGAATGTTAGAACCTCTATTCTATGATTTCAATGACAACAACTATACAATCATATATATAGAATATATCTTATCATGTTATAGGTATATATATACTAGAAGAAGATCACGGTGCACAACAAGATTATGGCTCATAAACAATTGAAGAAAGATAGATCATACTATTTAAAAGTAAGGTCATATTTTTATATATATTCATAGATATATGTTGTACAATCTCCTTGAGTGATCAAAACACATATAATTTCATATTGACAAATCTTACTAAAAATATTATAATTTTATAATTCACAATATGACAGACGTCTGTCACTTAGTCATAGATGTCCGTAACAATTATCTGTTTATTACTTTTAGAGATCCACAGACGTTTGTGATATAATGACAGATGTCTATGAACTGTCTCGGCCTAAAAATAGCAAACTGCAACTATCGTTTTTAAATGGATGCTTCCCTCTATTTTGAAAAAACTTCTTCCTCCTTCAATAGTTGCAATCATTAATCTAAGAGTAATCTTTCAAGAAGTCATAACTTTTCAAATACAACTCTTTGATTCAATAAATACTTCAATCAATTGAGATTTTAATTTAAACTTGATTTACTATTTTCTAATTTCAATATTCATATTCTCTTGTGCTATCATTGACTTAATATTCTCAATCACTTTCAACCAAAATCTATATATTTTGGTTAATTTATTTCCTACAAATCCAAGCATCTCACATTCATTATCATTTAAAGAAGGTTATATAAAGAATTGTACTAGCAGCCAATATCTGTGTTGTATTAAACACAATATTGTTAAAGTAATACTTTTGTACTAGCCTTTCCTCTGGACGAAGCAAGGGTTTTTGTTTAGTGAAATACCGAAGGAGAGCTTCAGGACTGGATGTAGAACTGTAGGTTCGAACAAGTATAAAATCTCTGGTGTGCTCGTTTTTATACTTTGTTATATTGCTACGTTTAGCTCATATATTGGTATAAACTCACATAACAAAACATTATTCATATTAGATATGATCCACCAGACCTTCACACAGTTTATCTCTTTTATTAGGTTAGAGTGATATTTTTTCGTATACTCTGTATTGGACCGTATACTAATTTTCTGAGATAGATTTTTTTTCATGTTAAATATTTTTTTTTCTTCCGTTGTGTTTTCTGAAAGTGTAGTATATCTTAAATTTTATGTACTTCTTTTAGTCTCTATGATGTAAAATATTATAAAATCCCAACGATCTGCATTTCTCGGCATGATGTCAGTCCAAAAGTCATAGTCGGCTTTGGATCGGTGCGTTAGAAGGTAAGGGTTGTCATATCTCACCATAAAATATTATTTCATTCACCTATTGTGTATGAGGAGAGGGGTCAGGTACATGTTCGGGGAGTAAAAATATTACCAAGTATATATTGCTAACATGGTTTCATAGACATCATATGAGAACTAATTGTTACTTTAGGATAACCTGTCTCATGTGCGTCTGAAGAGTTAGTCCATTGTAACAAACATAATATGAGACTCACTATCATATATGTAATAGCATTTAACATATGATAGAGTTAGATAAACATATTTTAACACGCCGACACGCAAGAGAGGGAAAAAAGAGAACTGGTTAAACATATACCAATCTCATAGCTAACATAAGAGTTAGTTAGACAGAGACTAACCGCATGATATAGTTAAACATGGACTATTCTCATGACTGTAAACATATACATAAGTTAGGTAAACATAGATAAACTTGCGTATGCTTAAAGGTACAGGTGAATATAGCCTAACTGCTAATGAACGGTTCGATATCTATGTATATCCACGCACAAATCAACTATATACTTTTCTGCACATTAAATGATTCTAGATGTCATAGGGAAACCCACACTTTTCTTACTATCTATCTCGTATAGATCTAGCTAAAGTAAAATTACTTCAGCTTTGGTCCAGGTTCAATCTAGTAAATTAAACCATGCATCGGTGGACTAGTAAGTTTTAAATCGGTGGACTGGTTACCTTGCCGAGTATTGGAAACTAATTATCTATAACTGTTTTCTTCTTTCCAATTTTGAACTACAATCATCGTTTACTATTTTATTTATTTTCTACTTCTCGTAGACATCATTTTCCACTATTCTAACCTTCCATATTTCTTATATCCAATCTATATATCTCAAAATCAAGCATTAATTATCAGTCACTTAACAATTTAACACTAAATTCGTATAATCTACAATCTAATCCTAATTTAACCCTAAATCAAATGTCGTTAATTTTATTTAATACTGAAATCATAATTATATTCAATCCCAAACTCCAATTTACCAAACATAACTCCTAGTAATCTTAATTAACAATTATATAATATAACTTCTTTTAAGTGAGTTGATTCCCACTCACCAAATTGGTCGTTAAGCAATAAAATTTATCTAATTGCTCTCCAAACCTTCTTGGCCAGAAACGTCATTCCTTGATATTCTTCTATTCCACAAATGATGGGTATCTTCTTGATTTTCACTCCATGCTCGTCTATTTGTATATAATTGTCTAAGGTTTCATTTAGATTTTGAGAGAGAGGAAAGAGACGGTAGAGCGATGGAGGTAAAAGAAGTTAGAGAAACTGAGAAGTACATGAAATGAGAAATGAAAATTCAAAACTTCTCAGTCCTTGTGTTATAACTCCTTTAATCGTCGCTTCATCCAAAATGGGCTTTGGCTCATTTAAATAAAATTTAAACTCGCTTACTTAAAGTCGGCATATCTCCTTCATACAAACTCCAACTAGACGAATGAATATACCATTCTGACCGAAAACACGAGCTCTATGCAATTCATAAAGCCTATCACCTAATTTCAATGTGTGTAAAATTAACCTACTAGTAAAATATATCCCTAAATCTCATGGGGTATTACATTCTCTCCCCTAAATAAGAATTCCATCCTCGAATTTTGGACACGGCTCCATTTCATATATCTATATATCTTATACTATATATAAACGTGTGTGCGTATATATATAAACATAGGATAGTAACATATTTTATAGTAATCCTTCCAAAACCAGAACACTCCCCTTTCATATGGCCCATCTTATTGTAATTATAGCATATAATCTTTGAGAATTTCACCCTATAATTTTTTGCTTCATGTCCCCTCATATTGCATCCCCCACATCTCGTATCTTGCTTACCATCCTATCCACTTGGAAATACCATATCTTTGCACTTATCTTGACTAACATTCTTCGTCGTTCTCCATTTAGAAGCCTCCACTTTAGTAGTATTCAACAATGCTTCATCAATTTACATCACTTCCATAGGAATCTGACTAAGTACTAATTCCCTAAGTGGCGAACTCAACCCTTTTACAAACTTCATTGCCTTCTTTGGTGCCGTTTCTATCAATTCAAAACCAAATTTCTTCAACTCATTGAAAACTACTAATATACTGCTTTATAGTAGAATTTTCTTGTTTGAGATTAATAAAATTCTTAAGCATCGTTTCCTTTTCAGCCCAGACAAGGATTTTATCTCATAACTTTACTTAAAATTAGTCCAAGAGATTTCATTTTTATTAACTTCTTCTATAACAACATCCCACCAATTCATTGCTTCACCCATAGGTTCCAAATAGCAAGCAACCTCATTATCTCATCATTCAAATTCAGCACACTAAATATCTCATCGCATACGTTTCCATTGTTAGTCTCCATCGGATTACTCATCTCTACTATCTGTAAAATTAGATTCAATATTAGATCCTCCCAAAGTAGTAAATCGAGAAGGTAAACTTAACCCGCATGCACATTTACATTAAAATATATATATACATACATTTACACATTATACAAAAGCATACAAGTATACTTTCTTTATACAGCATAACCTATGCTTTGATACCAAATGTAACAACCCATATTTTCATGACAGTATAATTTCTTTAGAATGAAAAATTGGATCGCTTTAAACACAATAGTAAACTTGGAGCTGAACTAACTATATCTTTTAGAAACTCACAACTGAATGGATCAAAATACAATACAATAAAATAAACAAATCACATCTACATAAATCATAGGTTACACAATGTCTTTATACATACATAAAATGTTACACTATGGATACAATATGTACAAAACAATGGATACATATATGAAAAATTCCATAGTTTCTCCATCTTCAAACACCTTACCATCATGATTACTTCACTTACCAATAGTGCATGAGGAGGGAGGCAGACACATGTCTGGTGAATAAAAATATTACTAAGTATATACTGCAAACATGATTTCATAAACATCATACGAGAACTAATACTTACTTTACCCCAACCTACCTAACCAGTGTCTATAGAGTTAATCCATCATAATAAACATAATATGGGATCACTATCATATACTTAGCATGACATACAATAGAGTTAGATAAACAAAGGTTAACTCATCGACACATAAGAAAGGGAAAAAGAGAATTAGTTAAATATATACTAATTTCACAGCCAAAATAGGAATTAGTTAGACATAGACTAACCTTAGAATATAGTTAAACATAGACTATTCCTAGAAATGTAAAAAATGACTTAAGTTTTAAAAAAAATACACACACATTGGTATAGGTAAACGTAGATTAATCCTTAATGAATGATTCAATATCTATGTGAATCCACACATAAGTCAACCATATACTTTTCTAGATGTTAAACACTTCCAGACTCCGAGAGAAACCCACATATCACTTACTATCTATTTCCTATAGGCCTGGATCAAGTAAAATTGCTTCAGCCTTAGCCCATGTTAAATCTGGAAAATTGAACCATGCACCAATGGACTAGTATGCTTCTCATCAATGGACCGATTACTATGTTAAGTGTTAGAAACTGATCATCTTAAACTATTTTCTCCATTCCAATTTTGAATTACAATCGTCGTTTACTGTTTCATTTCTTTTCTGCTTCTTTTAGACATTATTTGGTACGACTCTAACCTTCCACATTCCATATATATATACATACATATATATATATATATATATATATATATATATATATTCAAAATCAAATATTAATTATCATTCACTTAACCATTTAACATTAAATTAATAGAACACACAATCTAATCGTAGTTTAACCCTAAATAAAATTTCGTTAATCCTATTTAATTCTAGAAATCATAACTACCCTAAACTACAGTTTACCTAAATTCAACACTTACTAATTTAAATTAGCAATCATAAAATATAAACTACTTTAGTAGTATATAGCCCAATAAAAGTTCCCACTCACCAAATCGCGTTTTTAAGACCTAGAATTCATTTAATTGCTCTCCAAGCCTTCTATGGCCAAAAACATCATTCCTTGAAATTCTACAATTCAACAGACAATGGATATCTTCTTGATGTTCGCTTCATGCTCATCGATTTGATATATGATTATCAGAGTTTTGTTTAGATTTGAGAGAGGAAAAAGATTGTGGAGCAATAGAGGAAGAAAAAGTTAGAGAAACTAAAAGTACGTGAATTGAGAAACGAAAATTCAAAAATTCTCAGCCCTTTTGTTATAATTTCCTTAACCGTCACTTCATCGAAAATGGGCTTTGGGCCGTTAAATCAAATCGAAACTTACTTACTTAAAATCCATGTTTCTCCTTCATAAAAACTCCAATCCAAACAAAAAAATATAGCATTTTAACCAGAAAAACAAGCTCTAACTAGAAAAACAAGCTCTATAATGGTATAAATCTGGTCTTTCGAAGTTTGTAAAATTACCGTATTTTCCATTCTAGTAAAATATATGCCTAAATCTTAAGGGATATTGCTGGTGCAATACGGATAGATGTCTCCTTTTGAGAGATACATAAAATATAATCAGAATTTATATATTCTTTTTCAAAATCAACATAGATTGATTAATTTTTGATATGAAGGTACTTGGGTCACCTCAAAAAAAGTGAAATAAAAATCACGTGTTGAAGGCAAGCATACATTGTCAAAGAAGCACTACATGTTTTAGTTATTATTTTGAAAACCATATTAAGCTGAATTCTAACATTGGTCCTCGTAATGATGGTGCCATATATGAGTCATCTGAAATTTCTCTTTCAATTTTTCAAAAATATGGATGTCCTTAAGGTAAGTGGAACGATGTAAGTTTTCTAACACTTAAAGAGTTTGTCATAGCTCGAATAATGGTGCTTCTAAATTGTCAAGAATCATCATAACTTGTTGGGTAACACAATAATTTTTTATTTACCATCAATACTATATTATATAGCATAATCATGTTTATCTTAACAATATTAGTTGTTTAATAGTCAATTTGAGCAACAAAATCCAAGGACTCAACCAAGTAAAGGATTTGAAGCTTAGTTTCATAAATATATAAGCATACGTATATACATACATACATACATATATATATATATATATATAATTACTGAAAAACTTAGTATGAAATAGTTTAATTATTATGTATATTAATGTGCATTACGGTAATGCAATAAGTTGTTGATAATGAAAATAACGATATTTAATATAAAACTCTTGCATTTGTTACAATGATGAAATACAAATAATGCCCAATCCTATACATAAATTGCTTTAAATTTCAAACAAAGTGGAATGGAACCAGTAAAACAACTTACATTTGTGGGGTAGGTGTTAAAGGCAACTAACATGGTGATGATTTACAAGATTTTTATTGTAACGACCGTAAATTCGATGATTAAATTTGTTAATTTAATAAGATTTTGTTAATTTAATAAGGTTTTGTTAATTTAATATTGAAAGAAATTAAAAAATTGGAATTTAATAATGAAATAAATACTAAAATTAATAGTAACAAAGTTAACTAAAGCTAATTATTAACAGTTTGAACGAAATTCTAATAAATGAAATAATGTAAATTTTATACCTGGATATAAATTGGATATAAGAAAACAATTGTAAAGATTTAATTAGCTAATGAAATAACAATATAGTTAATGGTAATTGAACAAATCGGTATTTTATAAGAATTGTAACGTTTGTTTGTGAATAATGAATTCATAAGTGTAATTAAAAGTTATGGTAATGATTATTATAAATTACCTACTTATTTGGTTGGTTAAAATTTAATTGGAAATCAATTGCAATCAATACACTTCATTTGTGTAGTTAATGTAGGTTAAGTTGATAATGCAAATGTTGGTTAATTAATGGAATAAGGTGTAATTAATTGTGATATAAATTAGTTGTAGATATGACAATTTGTTTGTAAATAATAAACTTACATGGATTAAAATGTGGTAATGGTGGCGATTGTTGTTGTTACCAATATATTTAATCAATTGAAATTAAATGCAAATAAATGTTACACTTATGTGATTTAATATAATAACTGAAAGTGTGGTTGTGGTAAAATAAATAGAAAAGTAAATTCATTCATAAGGTAAGAATCGAGTTAAAAGAATGAAACTGAGATAAATAATTAATTGGGACTTTATATTTTAATTATGTGAAAATTTGACAAAATCCAATATAATGGAAATATAGTACTAAATACCAATAAAAATGGAGATTGAAGGATATTAATGTAATGAAATGTAAAACAAATGTTAACTATGTTATTAGATTTATAATTGGTTGAGAATAAAGGTTAAAATCAAATTAAGCAATTTATTGAAATTTAATTATAATGAATTGGATTTAATTACAGTGAAACTGAACACTGCAATTAGTTTAATAACCAACATTGATTGCCATATAAACTTGTATTAATTTATGATAAACATCTAAGTGATTAAAAATGATAAAAACTGTAATATATTAACTTTGAATCAGAAAAGTGATTTAATCAATATAATATTAATTTATTTAATTAACTGAAATATAGCCATTTTGGCACTGACTTGGATTTCGAATTAACTAGTTTCATCAGATCCGTAATAGTGAATTATTGTAGGATTTCAAATTTCATCGCGATCGGACATGTCATTTGATCATACGTACTCGAAATGCCTAGAAACTAATTTAATAAAATCAATTGGAATCAATTTGAAATAAGAAGATTTTAACGTAACTTCTTCATACGATAGGATTAGGACATGGAACCTATTCCATTGAGTTTAAAATCATTGAAAACATCTGTTTTGACATATGTGTTGACCCATTTCATTTCGGAGTCGAAACGGGCTTTTCGGGTCGTTTATCATTCAATCAGTCTTGTTCATTCATCCTATTTCTGACCTAACTATATTTACCCCTTTACAAATCCTAGCCACTCCTATTCTCATTTTTCTATATGTACATCTCCTCCTCAACTCCTCATTCCAATGGCAGATAAAACCTAACTTCCAAATTCTCAATTAAATTTCAAATTTCAAAACCAAATCAAAGTTTCAAACTCCACAAACTATATCGAATTATATGTCAATTTAAAGCTCTCGACAAGTGCATCTCAGATCTGTAATTCATTTTTCAAATTGAAACTTTATCTTTCCAGAATTGAAGAGCAATTTTCAACCGTTCATCGCATCGTGATGAACTGTGACCGATCGTCAAATCGTTTGAAGGGTTTTGTAGAGGGGGCTTCCAGAAACCTATAGGTGGTGGCCGCATCACCCAGATTGATCTGTGGTGGCCGAAAATTGGAGGTTAGGGTTTCAAAACCCTAACACGTCGGCGTCGGCGGCACAATGGAGAGAGCATGACCATGTCGGGTGGGGCGGCAAAGGAAGGCGAAGAGATTGGTGGTGGCCGGCATCTCCTAAGTGGTCGATGGCGATGGTCTTCGACGGTCAAAGGGTGGTTTTGACGTGTTTGACTGGATTGAGCAAAACCATGAGACGTGGAAGGAGGTTACATGTAATAGTTTATGCTTTGTTTATTTATTTTATTTCTAAATTAAATTTTCAAATGTTCTAACGTACATATCTTTCGCATACGATATCAAATTTACACGCTATTTCTTTTGTTAGGATCGCATGGAAATTTCGGACATTTTGACGCTAGTTTGGACGAATTCGGAGTCTGTTTGAATTTTGGATTTAAATTGAATTTAAATTCAAAAGGGCTAGTGTTTTAACCCACTCACAACTTCTAAAATATCTTATGTTTGTTAAATTAATTTATGATGTGATTAGAAAATTATTTATGATTGTTTGATATATTTAAATTGTCATCCCTGTTAATTTGCATCCTTTTGAATTAAATTGTTAATTAATTCATTTTTTGAAATTAAATTGCCACTTGAATGCCTGTTATTGTAAATTAGTTATTGTTGATATTTATTTGGTTGATTTGGATGATAATTATGATGGATGTTGATTGTTGATATTCGATGATTGGATGTTATGTTAACTTATGTGTATATATACATATACTGTTATCACTCAGCAGGTTCCTCTAATTATTATTTTTTGAAAATTGTTATGGTTTAAATTGATAGACTCGAGCGACTTTACGAATTTTTATATTTATTCGTGGTTTAAAATGATATATAACCGTAAAATTTTAAATTGTAGATTAAAATGATAAATATCTGTATCACTTGACCCTAGGGTAGATTTGTTAAGTTAAATGATTTTAAAATCCTTAATTTTTGAATGGAACTAAATGATACTTTGATGTAAAATTTGATTTATATAAATTGAAGTATTTTTGGAAAATCAAGTTTGTGTTGAAAACGGAAATTTGGTTTGTTGTTTGGAATTAAAATTGGTCTATATTTGTTGAAATGATATGAATAGTTTAATTCGATATAAATTCCAAACTTTTATTTTATTATAAACTATTTTAAAAGAATATATTATTTTAAAATTTCTAATTATTCAAAATTTTCAAATATACTAAACTATTTAACTAATATTAACAATATAAAATTATTTTGATCTATTTTAAACTATTTTAATTAATTTAAATATAATTAATCTATTTTAAATCTATTTAATCTATTTTAAAGCTATTTAATCTATTTTAATTAGAATTAATCTAATTTAAATCCATTTAACTATCTTAAATAAGTTTAAAAGTATTTTTAACCTACACTTAACTATTTATAACTATTTTAACTATTTATAGTCATTTAAACTATTTTTAAATTTCCATACTAAGTAGAATGGAAGTATTTAGATCCAACGCTTTGTTTTAAAAGAGTAAATTGAAAACGATGATTTTGAACTAAGGTTTCACCCTATTTTGGAAATATGACTATGAAAGAAATTATGACATATTTAAAGGAAATATAATTCCAAAATATGATTTCAAAGTGAATATGGTGATCTCCAAGTGGATATGATTTGAAAGTAAATACGATTCACAACGTATTATGGTTTTGAGAATATGATATTTTTGATATCAATTGTGAATTGACTTTTGAAATGTAAAAGAACCATCTGGTGTGTAATAGGTGATTGGTTGATAAAGAGACCGGGATCGGATATTGTCATACTCTCTGCCATTTTCGAAAACCACTTTAACAACTGGGTATGTGGTGGAGATTCCAGAAATGAAGTAGGATGGTTTGGTGAACGATTTCTGTATGAGGTATGATGTGACCCTTACTCCCGTGAGTCAGCTTAGATGTGACTAAATCAAGAGCCATGCCGGTCCAAGTGAGGTCATTCCTCCTATCAGACAGATTTTTTTGATATTATATTTTGATTTTGTGATTGTTTTGGTGGCCACCCCTTGATTTTTGATTTGGGAGTGTGTTCCGAGGTGGGCGGTAGTAGCTGCTATACGTAACCATCAGTCGAGATCTGCAAATGGTATACCAACCCTCGCATTTCCTCGTGTGCCATGTTCACATTCCCTAGCTTGCCTTCTACGAGTTTGTTTTGTACCATACCTATGAGTGCCCTCTGATAGCCCTTCAGTTTACGGAGGAATTACGGTACTGTATAGACTGTGGGAATATATAAAATGTGTTAAGGAAGATATGGGTAACACCTTAATTCTATTTTAACACTTTACTTTACTGTAGATACTATTATAATAGCGTATTGTACTACAGGGTTGATAGTGTAATGGATCCTTAGGAGATGTGAATCCGGAACATCTCTTAAGTTACTACACTCAAGTTAGACAATGGATAGGAGATGTCAAATCCGCAAACATCTCTAACGCCGTTCCAATCATATTTATTTACCGTTGATTTTTAACTTACATAAGATCTTTTAGTTCTGACTCGAGTGTTTTTTCTTTTCAGTTCGCTCGGGTCAGCTTGAGCATTTCAGGATTTGAAGACCATATTTTTGGAGGACGAAGACAAAGATTGTATTATTATTATTTACTATATTATTCCACTGCATCACATTGTTCTACTGCATTATTATTAATTATTCTCTGGTATGTGTAACTCTGATTTAGTGTTGTATAAGTATAATCAAATGCTTTGTAAACTGCATCAGAACCGTTATTTGATTATTATATTTTGTCGTTCCGCTGCAAGATTTTGTTTTTTTCCTCTCTGCTTTTTCTTATTTACCCCAATAATAATCCGTCCTTCTGTATGGGTTGAGTTGGCATGTGTGCCTACTTAAACTGTCCAAAAAGGCGAGATGTTACAGTTGGTATCAAAGCTTTGGTTTAGCGAAAACCTTAGCTTTATGGGGTCTGACTCTTTACTAATAGTGTAGTAATACCCTATGATGAGTCGCTGAGTGTATATATACAAGAGAGCGTATTTTTTAGTGTTATAAAAGGTTTTTTTTCTATTATGTTAATTTGTTCCGTTTTGTGTATATAAATTCTGGTTGGTGCATAGGATGCTATAACATCGATAGGGATTTCTAAACACTTAATAGAACAAACTGGCACAATATTTGTTTTGATATATAGGTAAAAGAAATAATTTTACCTATTGCACATTTTTATATATAAAATAATGATTTATAATTGTTATATATTTGGTTGTAATATGTTTGTTGTTAGGTAGTGAAATTTATAAATATTGGCTGGAAATAAGATTTGAAAATAAAATAAATGAAAATTTGAAATTTAGAACTTAAGTTCCAGGATTTTGAAAATTTCTTCGAATTATTTTGAATATAATAGTTATATTATTTAAAAATATTTTCTGATATAAAAGTTCCAATACAATTAGAAAGAACTATTTTAAAGGAATTTTGAAATGAAATAAGTTCTGCACTCCCCTCTTTGTCATTAGGAAATGATTTTGGTGATAGACATTCATTTTCGAGTTTCCAAGTGGGAAGACCACCGTAGTGGTTGTACTGCAGATTTATTTTGATAGAAAAATATAAATTTCAAATTGCTTTAAATATAATTGGATATATAAGTTATGAGTATATACATCCATTTATTATTTTAAATGATTTGAAATGGAATCCAGCAGTTAGTTCTTAAATTTCTATGAATTGAGATTTTAATTAATAAAATGGAATTTAACTAGTAAATAATTGGAACCTCTAAATGAAATAAGAGATTAAATGCTAGGTTATAAATGAAATTACAAGGAAGTTGAAATTTGTAACCTATAAAACAAAGGATATGATTATTGAACATTAAACTAATTAAAAGAAATAAGATAAACTCGTGTAACTTTCAATTACATTCTAAAAGGCATATATCTAACTTACTAGTTATAAAAATTTGAAATGTTAAAAGAACATGTAATGAAAATTTTACAAGTAAAACTTATGTAATGAAAATGTACAATGAATTGCTTTTATAAATATGAATTTGATGTTATAATTGTTATAAACTTAAGTTATAATTGAAATGTACTATAATAAATGTGATAGAAAATAAGTATTATAAGTAGATAATTATAGACTTAAGTTAATGAATTGATATGCTAAGTAACTGAACATGAATACTGTAAATAAACGAATGCAAATTAAAAGGATAATAAACATAAGTATGAACTATGCACTAATGAATATTAATATGTAATGGATATTAAGCACATAGATTTAATAAATATGAAATAAAACTGCAATGAGATGAATGCAATACTTGAATAATGAAATCATTAGTTACTATAAACAACTGAATAGAATTAACATATGGAAGAAAATGTAAATAACATATGTAAGGAAATGAATATAAAGAAATGGAAATAATTTTCATTTTTTTGAATAATTAAAGAAAATGAATTTGTAAGAAAATGAATGTAAATAAATGAAATTATGTGATGAATGAATGAATGGAAATTGAAATTATTGTAAGAAATAAATGTAATTTAAAGAAATGATCATTCAGAAAAGAAACTAATAAAAATAAGCTAAAACAATGTTTTGAATGTGTTGTTTGTTTTGGCTTATGGATTATTGGGAAAGGATAATCCTAATTGTTTGGATGTATGAATAAATCTATTGAGTATTATCTAAGACTGTTGAGTAGATGATATACTTAGCAGTTTATTTGCCATTCTATATAATTTAAAGTGTCTTAACCCGAGCAAACTGTTTTTTGGTTGATGTGGATGGATAATTGATTTATTTTGATTTAATGTGATGATTGTATGCTTGTCTGCAAGTGATTGTTGTTTATAATGATTTATTTGTTAGTGGTTGAAACGACTTGAATATTTCATTTTATATAATTATTAACTCCTTTTGGATTGTATAAGTGAAATAAAGGTTTATGGAAACAATTGTTATTGCTTTTGGTTTCATAAATAAGCATTAATTGCCAAACAAATAGGTACATTCTCGGATTACGTTTTTCTAGCGATATTATATTATTTTTTCCGTTATTGGGATACATTATTGTGTAATATATGTGGTATATATTTTTATTTTGATATTATTATTTCTCCCGAGCCTTTCCCTACAAATGAGACTCTGCCGAATTTTTTCGTAAATTTTGGACTTAGAAAATTTTGAGAAGTGTTTTCCAAATTTTATCACTTTAAGTATAAAAGGATTTAGTGGGTATAAATGGATATAGTTGATTTAAATTATTTAATTTTGTAAACATTTATTTGTTATAGTATTAATATTTTGAATAAGATATATTGATTACTTGATTCCATCTTTTCCCTTCTTTTCTTTTCGAGGACGAAAAGTTTTGAGTGGAGGAGAGTGTAATGACCCATAAATTCGATGATTAAATTTGTTAATTTAATAAGATTTACTTAATTTAATATTGAAAGAAATAAAAAATTTGGAATTTAAGAATGAAATAAATACTGAAATGAATAGTAATAATGTTAATTAAAGCTAATTATTAACAGTTTGAACGCAATTCTAATAAATGAAATAATGTAAATGTTATACCTGGTTATAAATTGGATATAAGAAAACAAATGTAAAGATTTAATTAACTAATGAAATAATAATATAGTTAATGGTAATTGAACAAATCAGTATTTTATAAGAAATGTAACTTTTGTTTGTGAATAATGAATTCATAAGTGCAATTAAATCTTATGGTAACGATTATTATATGTTACCTATTTATTTGGTCTATTAAAATTTAATTAGAAATCAATTGCAATGAATCCACTTCATTTGTGCAGCTAATGTAGGTTAAGTTGATAATGCAAATGTTGGTTAATTAATGGAATAAGGTGTAATTAATTGTGATATAATTTAGTAGTAGTTACGATAATTATTTGTAAATAATAAACTTACATGGGTTAAAATGTAGTAATGGTGGCGATTGCTGTCGTTACCAATATATTTAATCAATTGAAATTAAATGCAAATAGATGTTACACTTATGTTATTTAATACAATAACTGAAAGTGTGGTTGTGGTAAAATAAATAGAAATGTAAATTCATTCATAAGGTAACAATAGAATTAATAAAAGAATGAAACTGAGACAAACAACTAATTGGGATTTTATATTTTAATTATCTGAAAATTTGACAAAATACAAATGGAAGCATAGTAATTAATACCAATAAAAATGGAGATTAAAGGATATCAATGTAATGAAATGTAGAACAAATGTTAACTATGTTATTAGGTTTATAATTGGTTAAGTATAAAGATTAAAATCAAATTAAAGTAATTTATTGAAATTTAATTATAATGAATTGGATTTAATTACACTAAACTGAACACTACAATTAGTTTAATAACCAACATTGAATTGCCATATAAACTTGTATTAAATTATGGTAAATGTCTAAGTGATTAAAAATGGTAGAAATTACTATTTATTAACTCTGAATTGGAAAAGTGATTTAATTAATATAATATTAATTTATTTAATTAACTAAAACATAGCCATTTTGGCCACTAACTCGGTTTTCGACAAAACTCATCGGATTTGTAACGGTGAATTATTGTAGGATTTCAAATTTCGTAGCGATCGGACTTGTCGTTTGATCGTACGTACTCGAAACTCCTAGAAATTAATTTAATTAAAATTAATTAAAATCAATTTGAAATAAGCTAATTTTAACGTAACTTCTTCATATGATGGAATTAGGACTTGGAACTTGTTCCATTGAGTTTAAAATCACTGAAAACATCTGTTTTTATATATGGGTTGACCCATTTCGTTAAGGAGTCGAAACGGGCTTTTCCGATCGTTTATCGTTCAATCAATCTTGTCCATTCATCCTATTTCTGACCCTACTATATATACCCTATCATCAATCCTAGCCACTCCTTATTCTCATTTTTCTATACGTACATCTCCTTCTCAACTCCTTATTCCAATGGCAGACAATACCTAACTTCCAAATTCTCAATTCAATTTCAAATTTCAAGACCAAATCAAAATTTCAAACTCAACAAACTACCTCGAATTATATATCGATTTGAAGCTCTCGACGAGCGCATCTCATATCTATACTTTTTTTTTGAAATTGAGCCTCTGTCTTTCCAGAAATTGAAGAGCAATTTTCGACCGTTCATCCCGTCATGATGAACTGTGATCGATCGTCAAATCGTTTGAAGGGTTTTGTAAAGGGGGCTTCCAGAAACCAAAAAGCGGTGGACAATCACCCGGAATAACCTATGGTGGTCGGAAATTGGAGGTTAGGGTTTCAAAACCCTAACACATCGATGGAGGCGGTGGCAGTGTAGAGGAGGCGCAACCATGTCGATCGGGGCGGCAAAGGAAGTCAAAGAGATTGGTGGTTGTCGGCAGCTCCCAAGTGGCTGATAGCGACGGTCTTCGACGGTCAAAGGGTGATTTCGGCGTATTTGACTGGATTGAGCAGAACCATGAGAAGTGGAAGGAGGTGACGTGTAATAGTTTATGCTTTATTTTATTTTATTTCTAAATTAAATTTTTAAATGTTCTAACGTACAAATATTTCGCATACGATGTCCGATTTACACACGGTTTCTTTTGCTAGGATGGTATGGAAATTCCGGACATTTTTGACGTTGTTCGGATGAATTCTGAGACTGTTTGAATTTTGGGTTTAAACTGAAGTTAAATTCAATTTAAATTCAAATGGTGATTGTTTCAACTCACTCACAACTTCTAAAATTTCTTATGTTTGTTAAATTAATTTATGATGTGATTAGGAAATTATTCATGATTGTTTGATATATTTAAATTGCCATCTCTATTAATTTGTATCCTTTCGAATTAAATTGTAATTTAATTTATTTTTGAAATTAAATTGCCACTTGAATATCTGTTATTGTAAATTAGTTAATTGTTGATATTTATTTGGTTGATTTGGATGATAATTACGATGGATGTTGATTGTTGATATTGGATGATTGGATATTATGTTAATGTATATATATATATATATATACACACACGTATACAATTATCACTATGCAATCATTATGGGTTGAAATGATGGACTCGAACGATTTTATGAATTTTTATATTTATTTGGGATTCCGATTTGAAATGATATATATTGAAATGATAAATATCCGTATCACTTGACCCTAGGGTAGAGAATTATATATGGGCACCGAATTGGTTAAATTAAATGATTTTAAAATCCTTAATTTTTGAATGGAATTAAATGACACTTTGAAGTAAAATTTGATTTATATAAATTGAAGTATTTTTGGAAAATCAAGTTTATGTTGAAAAGGGAAATTTGGTTTGTTGATTTGGAAATTGAAATTGGTCTAAATGTGTTGAAATGAAATGAATAGTTTAATTGAATATAAATTCCAAACTTATATTTTAATATAAACTATTTTAAAAGAATATATTATTTTAAAATTTGTAATTATTCAGATTTTTCAAATTTATTAAATTATTTAACTAATATTAACTATATAAAAATATTTTGTTATGTTTTAAACCATTTTAATTTATTTAATTATAATTAATCTATTTTAAAGCTATTTAATCTATTTTAATTATACTTAATCTAATTTAAATCCATTTAACTATCTTAAATCAGTTTAAAAGCACTTTTAACCTATAATTAAACTATTTATAACTGTTTTAACTATTTATAATTATTTAAACTATTTCTAAATTTCCAGACTAAGTAGAATGGAAGTGTTTAGATCCAATGCTTTGTTTTAAAAGAGAATAAATTGAAAACGATGATTTTGAAGTGAGATTGTACCCTATTTTGGAAATATGACTATGGAAGAAATTATGACATTTTGAAAGGAAATATAATTCCATACTATGATTTTAAAGTTAATATGATCTCAAAGTGGATATGATTTGAAAGTAAATACGATTTCGAAGTATTACGGTTTTGAGAATATGATATTTTTGATATCAATTGTGAATTGACTTTTTAAATGTAAAAGAACCATCTGGTGTGTAATAAGCGATTGGTTGTTAAAGAGACCGGGATTGGTTATTGTCATACTCTCTGCCATTACCGAAAACCACTTTAACAACTTTGTACGTGGTGGAGATTCCAGAAATGAAATAAGATGGTTTGGTGAATGATTTCTGTATGAGGTATGACGTGACCCTGACTCCCGTGAGTCTGCTTAGATGTTACTAAAATCAGGAGCATGCCGGGCCAAGTGAGGTCATTCCTCCTATCGAACACATTTCTTCGATATTATATTCTGATTTTTTGATTGTTTTGGTGCCCCACCCTTGATTTTTGATTTGGAAGTGCGTTCCGAGGTGGGAGGTAGTAGCTGCTATGCGTTACCACCAGTCCAGATCCGTAAATGGTATATCTACCCTGGCATTTCCTCGTATGCCATGTTCACATGCCCTATCACGCCTTTTACAAGTTTGTTTTGTACCATACCTATGGAGTTCCTTCTGGTAACCCTTTAGTTTATGGAGGAATTATGGTACTGTACAGAATATGGGAATTTATTAAATGTGTTAAAAGGGATATGGGTAATGCCTTAACGCAATTTTAATACTTTACTTTGCTGTAGACATTATTATAATAGCGTATTGTACTACATAGTAGATAGTTTAAGGGTTTCTTAGGAGATGTGAATCCCGAACATCTCTTAAGTTACTGCACTCACGTTAGACACTGGATAGGAGAAGTCAAACCCCGTAAACATCTTTGACGCCATTCCACACATATTTATTTACCGTTGATTTAACTTACATAAGACCTTTTGGTTCTGACTCGAGTGTTTTGTCTTTTCAATTCGCTGGGGTCAGCCTGAACATTTGAGGATTTGAAGACCTTATTTTTGAAGGACGAAGATAAAGATTGTATTATTATTATTTAATATATTATTCCACTGCATCACATTGTTCCGCTGCATTATTATTAATTATTCTCTGGTATGTGTAACTCTGATTTTATGTTGTATAAGTATAATCAAATGCTTTGTAAACAACTTCATGAAATGTTATTTGATTATTATATTTTGTCATTCCACTACAAGATTCTGTTTTGTTTTTCTCTCTCTGATTTTTCTTAATTACCCCAATAACAATTCGCCCTTCTGTATGAGTTGAGTTGGCACGTGTGTTTGCTTAAACTGTCCAAAAAGACGGGATGTTACAATTATGAAGTGTAATAGGAAATAATTGAAGTCGCTTATTCTGCTATATCGAAGCTTAATCTTTTTAATATAAATGCGATTGGTTTGATACTACTCCTGATGTAGGAGTACGTCGTATACATAAAGAATTCCTCTTGTTGAGGTGAATCATAAAAGGTGATAGGAAGGAAATGATCCATTTGCACTAGCGATGCAAGCAACACAAGTTTATTATGTGCACCATCCTACCATGAACAACAATAAGGACGACTAGTGGGCTATAATTAAAACAAAATCTAGATGGTCATTCAACAGGGATATGATCTGAACTGATGATCAATCGTATCAAAGTGATCTGGAGGATAACGAAATACTCCAAATTTAGAAGATGTTGATGATATAGGACCACCTAACAATGAAGTATTTGATAGAGTTGAATTAGATGAAGATGTCGAGGCTGATGATGATAATGTCAAAGTAAATGAACATGAATACGATGATGATATTGTAAATGGTCATATTGATAATAATGCTGACAGTTGGTAGCTTATGTATAATTTATCCAAAGACTATTTTCTCTATTTTTATGCTAAATCTATAATATGAAGATGAATTTATCTTTCTTTATTACATTATACATATCTCTTTATATAGAATTATAAAAGATATGTCTAGCCGATGCATCTTTGGTGGCTCATCATTAGATCTGGGTGACTCCCACTCATTACAGCATGACATCGACGATGCACATATGATGTCATCATTCATTCGAACTACTGACACTCTCGATGCTCCTATGGATGGTACTTGTCCATCTATATGTGTGTCTAAGACATACACTTCCATATCCATTCATCGACTTGATATCTTCTCGAAAGAGCGAGGATCGAGGTGAGTAATTGCATACATACATACGCTTATATACAATACGTGTACACTCACTCACACACATATACATACAAACTCATATGTGTAAAATAAGTTACTAAAGTAATATTCATATATATATATATATATATATATATATATATCTGTGTGTGTGTGTGTGTGGACAAGTATGATTTCAGCAGCGATGCCACATCCGATGCCATCCGTGATGGCTTACTTAAATAGACCATGGATTTCCGTCCTAAATTGAGTGACATTCTCGATGACGTAAATAAATTCATGTTTAAGGAATTTATGGTAAAATAGTTATATTACACACTACATTATATAATTATGTATGCCATTTTGTTCATAGTCTATTCAATATGCATTTATAGAGGAAATTCTCTTGCAAAAGAGGGTGTTTATGAAGAGCTAGTGAGACAAAATTGGTCAGTCGTAACATCCAAAAAATACCAAGGGTGGATATATGGTATGCGTAGTCATGGCAAGAAGCATTTAGCCATTGCTACGGAGGTATAAAAGCAGTTGCAGTATTGGGCGACGAAGAATTCACGGAAGCTTCTACTCAAAATGCCGAAAGCATGAATAAAAATCCTAAATTGCATACCAATCGCTCTAGTTCATATGTAGATCATCGAAATGATCCGATACATATTTATTTATTAAATTTACTTGATATTTTAAATAAACTAAAAAAGATTTATCTGATAGTGTGTTTAGTTCAAATTTCAGTATGAAGAGCAACATGGTGAGTCTACATCTTAACAACTCTATTCCAGGACTCACAAGCTTAAGTCATCGATTGGGTACACCGCTAATAGTTAGATAGATGACACTTCCACTAGGTTTGTTGTATATTATCCATAAAACTTCATTTACATAATATTTATGTGTGTGTGAATATATATATATATATATATATATATGTATGTATGTATGTATGTATGTATGTATATACGTGTATAAAATTCTAGTGAATACGTAAAATGAAAAATAGGCAAAATACCTAGCTAGGGTTGAGGAAGTTTAGAATTAGGTATGAAGATAATGAGAGAAATGGATGAAGATGTATTCCACACACTCACTAAAGCTACTATAAGAAGGGCGGATCATAAGCCCAACCACGACAATACTATGAGGGTATGTTATAACTTAAAAATTTGTTATATACATGCGATATTAGCTGCTGTTTGCAACCAATTGGACACGAACACCCAAGAACAGATTTAAGTAGTGAAATAAATGAAGAAACGAAATGAAAATAGAGGAACATATCGAAATAATAGGAAAAACACAACACATAAAGCAAGAACAACAAGATTTATAGTGGTTCGACGTGATTGCCTACATCCACTTTGAAAATTCTCTTTATTGATTTTCAATTAACTTGATTACATTTAGAAACAACAAGAAATAGCAAGAAACAAGAGAATAATGGAGGGAGTTGATTACAATAATGGTGTTGACTAACTGACAGCGTAAAGATCCTCAGAATGACCCCCATGGCCTGTACTTATAGAAGAAGGCGACCACCAATCTGGTTGGAACTTCGGTAACAGGACCTTCTCAACCGTATGGGCCCACCATATGGAGAACTATGCCCAACTCTCAATGATGAGGGATCGGTACCTATTTATCCATATGTTGAGTTTGGGGTAGCAACGACCCCTATGGTAGCTTCCTTATGCTCTGATATGATTGTGTTTCAAATGTCTTGATGATTGGATTGTTAAGCTCGAGATTTGGTTGACTTTTGGTTCGAATCTCATTTTAGTCATGGAATTTTCGGTCCCTCTAAAAATAATGTCGAACCCTCTTACTTCCATAACATATCCCGATCCGTTCTACTCAGAATATTATGTCCACCTGTCCATCATGAGCAAAGCCGATCCCTGCGTTTATTGCATATTATACCGATCTATAATGCCTGCGAGATGTATGTCGAACCATATGGCGACCCTTCACTGTGCCAATCCCTTAGTGACTCTATCTACACTGGCTATCCACCTAACTCATCATGTCAATCCCTCTGGTATTTACACTTCATGTTGAACTAAATAACACTGCCTATGCCGACCCATCTAGCACCATTAAATCATATTGAATTATGTCGAACCCTATTGCCTGTTTTGCTATACCAATCTCTTTGTCACCTCACCTATGTTGACAAATGATTATGCTGACCCCTACCTCATCTAATCTAATTTCCATATCTCTGAAATACTACATTGTCTCTCTATCAACCCTGTCCTATCCAGACTTCATATCACGGTCTGGACTCTATTTCTAGTCCCTAATTCGTTGCCCCATGGTTATTATTCTTATAAGCAGTCGAATCTATCTTGCATGACCAGTCCAATACAGCCAGGTCAAGGTCATGGTAATACTTGGCCCCCAATGTACGTCATGTGAGTAACTGATGTGCTTTGAATTGATAAAATTCTGATTTGTCGGAAGGAAGTCCGTCTAACTCCCCGATTAACTTATGTTCCTTTATTAATCTTCAATAATACACTTCTTGTGTCGTATTGTGTTAGCATATATAAATTCGATCATATGGGGCTCACAGGTTTTATTTATTTATTTATTTATTTATTTTTATAGAGGGATCGGTATCCCACTTACCGATCCATTACTGGTGAAACATGAGAAGGGTTCGGCATGCCTTAGTGTCGTTCCTTTTTCTTTTGACCTGGTCACCCTTAATAACTGGTTGGACTTATCTATGTAAACATACATATATAAGCACATTTCTCTCGTCTTCTTCCCTTTACTTTCCCTTTCTCATAACTTTTACTACTTTTATCTGCCTTTGCATTTTCAAGCTCCCCTTCCACCAAACCTATAACATCATGAACCCCTTTATGTAAATAAGATCCGTTAACTCAAGACCTTAACATCGAACATGAATTCGAGCAGCTTTTTCACAGTCACTCCTCCATAATCTTTGATTCTTTAATCCAACCTCTCTTTCCCTCCCCCCTTAATTTAATCTTACATACCTATAGGTATGAACTTTCCCTCCTTTATTTGTGTCATTGGGTCACGAATTTTGAGTTTTTCTGAGTTCAAGATTTTTCTTGGTGAATGATTAGTAGGTCGCAATAGGATGTGAGAACGAGGAGGTGAAGGAGAAGGAGATGGAGAAGGAAGGGTTCGAATGGTGTCTCAAAAGGGATGGAGGAGAGTTGGTTTTTAAGGTTTGAGAAAAGGAAATTAGGATTAGTGAGGATTCGATACTTTTTAGTTGAAAAAGGGATCACTGTAGGAGGCGGCTTTAGGAGGGATCAATATGTCATGCTAGTGAATAATGGATCGGTAGACTATGTCAGCGGAGGTGTAGGGATCGACAATGAGACTTGGGTAAGAGATCGACATAAGGTGTGGGTATCGACATGGACTATACAACTAATCTAATCTAAGTAAAACAAACACTTGATTGCATATGCCTTGCCCGAACATAGGATGACTAGGAACAGCACGACTTGCACTGAATTGTTGGACCTAATCTTGAACAAACAAACTTCCGGGCTGCTCAATACAAACTGTGTAGAAAACTAGCTCAAGAACCTAAACAATAGACTTTATGATTCAGAATATCGACAACCAATCCTAGAACCTTCGTTGCTGATCGACTTTTTCATCGATTGAGATGGTCAGCGATGATGGTCTCTCGGATGAAATTCCGAATCTTGTCACTTGATTCTTTCTTTTATGATTCCGATTAGTTCGTACTTATTTTACACTACATAGCACTGTACTAATTCACATATGACATAGGGGGAATAAGTTATTATTTCTAATGTTGATCGTCTATTGAGTATAACTGACATAGATCTCAAGTTGCATGAAGTGCATAGTCAAAATGTCTTCCGAATCAGCTGCAAGACGCATTAGTTTTGAGGAAAGATCAAGTTCCGCCACCAAATCTGAAAAACCTTCTTCAATCCTCCATACAGAACAAGCAGAGGCATTTGAGCTACAAATGAATCTCTTTTTCGATATTCCGGTCCTACCTACGGAAGCCATTAGTCCGACTTCTGATGTCGTCGAGGGTGCCATCATTCTAGATAACCCTATTGACTCGCAAGCTTTTAGAATCGGCAAAGCTTCCCTTCTTCGATTATGCTCTATCAATGGAATCACATTTAAAGATGTTTTAGTTCCAATAAGGCAAGGAGACCTCATTTGTCCTCAATCGGATGCACTGCTTGCAACAAATTTATGTGCCGAGCTAGACGCGTGCCCCCCTTCAACTCCTTCATTCGGGAAATGTTAAGGTATTTGGGGATTGCTCCTACCCAGTTGCACCTCCAACAGCTATGCTTTCATCCATGGGACTTTCCTTCTCTTTATGAATGTTCTATTCCATCCGCCGACCCCTGAAGACATCAGATGTATCTACAACTTCAAAAGATTGTCAAGGAGTCCCTCATATGTCTTCCTTGAACCTTTGCCTAAATTCCAAGTTTTGACGAGTGCATGGAACAAGCTTTCCTTATTCAAGCTTAAGCGATTTTAGGTACGATGCCCTCCTAGCTTCACAAGGAGATGGTTTAAAGGACATAAGTGTTATTTTTGCTTTCATCTTAAGTTCGATGACTCATGTCATAACTTCTCCTTTGAATATACTAACGTCTCCAGTTCTTTCTGGAATTGGTCCTCGGCCTGAAGGCATCGAGTATTCCAGGGCCATTGTTGACATTCGTGCCACTTTTGCCGAGGATCAGGATATTAAACTTCTTGCTACTGATGAGCTGCTTTCACAATTTAGGCAAGCTGCTTTCACAATTTAGGCTACTGGAATGCAGTGGAAAAATTAGACTCCCTAGGAGCAAAAAAGTCCCAAAAATTATATCTAGAAGAAGAGTAGAAGCAAACGACTCTGCTATTCCCCCTTTCGAGAGCACTCAAGAAGATATCAAAGATGGGGAGATCAAAGAATCTCAAGATGTTGAGCCGAGAAATAAAGGTGCAAGCTTTGGAAAGGCACCGTAGATGAACCGTCGCAGGTCGATCAAATGCAAACACCCCTAAAGAGGAAGAAAAAGTTGGTGTACTGACTGCGCAAAAGTAAGGCCGGGGTAAGTCCAGAGTTCGTCATTACTCCAAGTGAAAAGGAGTCATCCTCTCAACATATGGAAGCTTATTAAAGGGATTCTTTAACCTTTTAATCCCAGATGATATAATGACCTACCACTTTTCTAACATCAACATCGAAAGGCTCAACTCCCCCATCAGAAGTGGTGAAGGCGTCAAACCTTCCAACAAAGTGGAGAATACTCCGATGAGTAAAGGCACCGTTACCTATCCGTCGGGGGGAGAACTAGACACACAAAAACATTTGCACTTCATTGTACACTTGTTACTAATTCTTCGTGTGACAATTCTTGATATGCTCTCATTTGTTTTTTATTGGTGCAAGTCACAGTCCCGCGCCTTCGATCGTCTTTGGGGTTCTTCTACTTATTATTGCTAAAGCCGAGATTCCAAATTGGGGAGATGTAGAGAAAAAGATGACGGGCGAGATAAAGATTACTATTCATGGGAATCTTATTCTTCATCCAAATGGAAGTCCCAACCACATGCTTCTCGTCACGATGATCACTATAATATGCCCGCTCATAGCGAAGAGAGGTCTTCACATCATGCTCTCATATTGCTGCGCCTCATGACCAACATTATGGGTCATCTAGTTTAAGACATCACACGAGCACTGCTCTGGCAAGCATCCACTTGTTACTTCCAATCCGATTTCACCGGTTTCCGCTCCTAACCTCACAACAGCGGAGAAATTAGCTGAACATTAAGCTACCTTTTCAAAAATCTACTTTGTTGGACTTAAGTTCCTCCCTTCCGTACATGTCTTTCTTAGAAGCGCAAAGGATAGCTCACTAGCATGCATGAACGACATGTACATCTAGCATGAATCATTTGTTCTCTTGGATGAGAAAACCTCTGAAGTCTCCATCGAGCACCAACATAAAATCGATCGCCTTAATTGGAGGCCATTCATGACAAGGACATCATCAAGCATCAAGATTATAAGCTACTTGAGTATAAAACTCAACTTGTTGATGTAGACAAGAATGAAAAAGAAACAGCAGAGGCGGTAAGTTGCCAAGAGACTTCGCATGAAAAATAACTTGATGTGGCACTTCATCACAGTGGCACTTTTACTATGGAAAAGGACTCCTTGCAAAAGGAGAAAGATGCCCTAGCTCACCGCTTTGAAGAGCTTAAAAAATTATTAAATAAAGAGAGGGAGTAAAAGTTTGGGGAACAAAAGGAATCACAAAGATACTACGAGGAGATACATGAGGCAATAAGCTTAAGAACAAAGCTCGATGAAGAATTTGCCAAGATCAAAGCTTTAAAGGAAGAGGCCCATGATGAGGGCAGAAAAGAATTGCCCAAAGAAATTAACTCCCAAGTAGATGCTGCCATAGAGTCCGACAGGAATGAGATTAAGGACTTATTCGATCTGCTTATCGTCGAATATAATGCGAAAGTCCTTCTCCACCGTGACTTGACCTTTCTTAGCGAAGGTTATCTTGAACTATTGCTGAAGCCTAGGATCTCGTCTTTAAGGAAAAGAAGGAAGAGTTGGAAGAAGCGGGATTCAATAAAGAGGCACTTATGAGAGAAGTGCTTCGAGGTAACGAGCCATCTGATCTAACCATCGCCAAACTTCAATTCTCCAAAGCTCCTGCACCGACTATAGAAGGTGGGGATATTATTGAGTCAGTTGGAACCGGTCCTCAAAGTTCTCCTCCTATCTAAGAAGCCGGACCATCCTATTCTCACGATATGAAGCGAACCCTTGGCTATAATCTGGATAGGCCCGGCTTTGGACCACTGATGTTGTCTCCTATTCTCGAAGGAAATACTCCATTGAATACAGAGAGTCAACTGGATGCTAGTATCATACTGAATTTCTTCAATTTTGAAAAGTTTTAATTCTTCACGTGCAATGGCTTTCAACTAATGTTCATGCCTTAACAATTCTTTGTAGGTCACCCAGATCCTGATCAAACTCCAAGGAGTAGTGCTGCCCATAGAACAACATGGAAAGACGGTCGGAGAATTGACCATTGTTGATATTTTAGGGCCTAATGCTCAAGTTGACGGTGCTTTTGATGAAGATAAGCTCGAAGGCTGGCCCCCTACAGATGAATCGGAAGATGTAGTGATCATAGGTGCTTCGGGGCATATTAATGAAACTATCATGAATGAGTAGATCGAGGTGGAGGAGAGATTAAAGCGTAAAGTGAAAGGTGAACTCGTCGAGCTGGAAACTGAAGATCTTGATCTTGTACCATTATAAGTCATTCCACTAGGCGGAATGATCCCAAGCGAAAACCCTCCTCCTTTTTTAAGCATTCCAATAAAGGGTGGCAAAGGGCCTCGGAAGAGACGCTCGACCGACTCTACTCCTGAAAAATCGGAGAGGGAGAGAAGGTTGAAGAAGTAGTTGCTTCTTCATATCATTATACATAGTTTTAGTAGTTATTTCTTTCCTCGGTTATGGTATTTGGATATGAATCACGTTCTTTTGGATTAACTTATAATGGAATTTTGGGACTAGTGAATAAAAGATTTTTGCTTTTGATTAGTTGTCATGTTAATAGTTACTTTGATAGTTGAATGATTACTTTCCATTCCATATACTTGTAATTTTTTGATTGTGAATCTCATTAATTATTCACCATCCCCATTAAAGGCTTCTCTACAGTCGTTGCCTTAAGTCGTAAAGAATGTAAAGCCAAAACCATAATAAGCTTTCATATCCAGCCTTCAATAATTTGAATTTCTTCCGCCGATTTCAAGTTGGAATTTGTGGGATAGGAAATAGTCAAAATCCATCCATATGCCCATTAAGTTTACAAATCAGTCCACGCTTTGGGGACTTAGAGTTATTTTGCTAGTGGTTGGACTGTGCTTGACTTATGCATTTGCATTATTCCACATTCTGAGGACTTAAAATTTTCACATGGGTGATCAGTCATACTTGAATTGTTCATATTCCAGTCCGCACTCCGAGGACTTAGAGTTTTCTTGTGGTCATTCATGTTTCTGCCCTAATTGTTTATGCTCTAGTTCGCACTACGGGGACTTAGAGTTTTTCTCATGGGCAGTCATGTTTTTGCCCAGTAACAGTAGTTTTTCCACTTGAATTGTTCATACTCTAGTCCAAACTCCGAGGACTTAGAGTTTTATCGTGGGCAGTCATGTTTCTGCCCAAATCGTTTATACTCCAGTCCGCACTTCGATGACGTAGAGTTCTTCTCATGGGCTGTCGTGTTTCCGCCTGGGGCAGTCGTTTTTCCATCCAAATTATTCATACTCCAATCTGCACTCTTGGTACTTTGTGTTTTTCTCGTCGACAGTCGTGTCTCCGCTTGAAGTAGTCGTTTTTTCGCTCGGGGCAATCGTTTTTCCACCCGAATTGTTCATGCTCTAGTCCACACTCCAGGGACTTAGATTTCTTCTCATGGGCAGTCGAGTTTTGGCCCAGGGCAGTCGTGCTTTCTACCCAAGGCAGTCATTTTTCCACCCGAATTGTTTATACACCAGTTCGCATCTGGGGACTTGGAGTTTTTCCCATGGGAAGTTGCATTTTTGCCCAAGGCAGTCATTTGTTCCACCCGAATTGTCGACGACCATTGTTCCTTATTGCGAGTATCGCCCTTTGGTTCATTTATGGGAGTCGTCAATCGAGCAAATTTACGGAGCTCATCTTGTTTGATCCCATCGGAGATTGGTAAGATTGATCGATTTCAAACTTCATGAATCTGTTCACTCATCACAGATATCGATATCAATCAATTTCATTGTATACTTAGCATAAACTACAATAACAACCACTTCTACAAAGGAAATTCAAGATTTTATTCATCATATGAAAAGGAACAAACTAACTTGTATTATTCCGCATCTAAAAGATCAAAGACTAAAGAAAGTGTTGAAAGAAACAAGTACTGAAATACAAAGGAAGCATTTTAAATGAAATAGCATTGTAGATGCTCGCTATTCCATGCCTTTGGAAGTGTCATGCCATTAACAGTCGCTAGCTTGAAAGTTCCTTCTCCAAGCCTCTGTTCAATGAAATACGGTCCTTCCAATGTCGGATTCATGTGTGAAAGAACCGAAAAAACCTATTTCAGGACGAGATCACCAACTTCAAAGGTTCTCGATTGCACTTTTGTGTTGTAATATTGAGCAACTCGATGTCGGTATGCAATTGCTATCAAATCAGCCTCCTCGTTTCTCATCGATAAAGTCCAAAGATTCCAAGAGAAGATCTTGGTTCGTTCTGGGTCGTAGTAAGTCATTCGATGAGAAGGGACTTTGAGTTCTACTAGGATAACTGATTTAGCTCCGTAAGCTAGAGGGAATGGAGTATGGCCAATCGTGGACTTGTGAATGGTCCTGTAGGCCCAAAGTGCCATAGGAAGTTAATCCACTCACTTGCCTCTAGCCTTTTCCAAACGCTGTTTTAGAATAGATTTAAAATTTTGTTTACAGCTCCAACATGTTCATTTGCTTGAGGGTGAGCGACCGCTGCAAACCTCTTTTCAATACGATATCTTCGACAAAATTCTTTAAATTCAGCACTATCGAACTGAGCCTCATTATCTGTTACGATAGTTCGCGCGAGGCCAAAGCAACATATGATGTTTCGAACAACAAAGTTGATAAATTTCTTGGTCGTGATCATGGCTAGTGGTTCCGTTTCAGCCCATTTAGTGAAGTAATCAACTGCGACAATGGCATACTTTGCGCCACCTTTAGAGATCGGCAAAGAGACGATGATGTCAAAATATCCACATAGCGAATGGCCATGGAATGACCATTTGCGTGAGCTCTTAGAACTTTTGCACATATTTGGCACTTGATGCATCGTCTAACATAATCAGTAGCGTCCTGGTTTACGGTTTCCAGTAGTATCCATAATGGAGTATCTTCTTTGCTAGGGTTTGCCTCCTAGCGTGATCACCACATTCTATGAGAAATGGGGATACGGATTTTACGGCTAGAATAAACACTAGAGAGGGGGGTTGAATAGTGTTTTAAGGTATTACTTATTCTTTTTGAGTTTATATTAATTTTAACACAAATGTATGCAATATTCAAACACAGATATGATCACAGAATCAAACACAGATGCAGAAATAAAGTAAAAGCAATAAAGGAAAGAACACGTCGGATTTTATACTGGTTCGGAGTTACCCTACATCCAGTCCCGCAACAAAAGTACGGAGTTCCTTTGAAAACCAATTTTTACAACTACATCCTCGATTTCAAGGCCACGAGGTACACCACTCTAGATTCACAATCATTTGGGTAGAGATATTTGATTTTGTAGGAAATAAGTTCACCCAATTGATTTCACAGGCTACAATCACACCTTTTCTCGCTTGATTGATTTCACAAGCTACAGTCACACCTTTTCTCGCACAATTTATTACAAAGAAGCCTATAACTCTGAATAGCACTGAGATCTTGTTGAGATAGTGATAGAGAATCAAAACAGAGATGATCTAGTTATATTCAATGGAAATTTCGATAGAGTAATGGTAAAAATATATATAGAGAAATGTGGAAGAAGAAGAGGAGTGAAATCAGAGAAAATATGTATATAAATTCGTTTAAAACCACCCCTATTTATAGTAGAACAACAACAATGTCCATTTGTGAAAGGATATGACGATTAGACACTTCCTTTGAAATTCAAAATTTTGAAATCAACTGCCACCTTGTCGACAAGGGTAGATTGGGGTTGTCGACATGTCTTTGTAATTTTTTGATAATTTGTTTTTCTTTTAAAAATACCTTTCATCTTGTATTAAAACTATTTTTAGACTTTATAAATATACTTAACTATAGTTAAAATACATAAATAGGTATAGAAAATAATATTTTGGTATATATAAAATTTTAAAATATTATATTTAAATCTAAGTATAAATATTAAAAGTTAAATATATTAAAATTAAAAGATAGTTTAAAACCAAGGATAATTTGATTTTGAAGATAAGGATTATTTTGTGGCTAAAAGTGTTTAAAACCAGGATAGATGTTTTTGATTCTTTCAAAAGGAAGGTTTTGAAATCATTTTGAAAACAAGATATAATTTTGTAAAAACATTTGAACAAAAGTTAGTGGATATAAAACAATGTTCCACTAGATTTTTCATAGGTTCCATCCTACTTAGGGTTCCATCCCTTTAACGGGCGCAAAGTGGATTCCATTTCATGAATAAATTGGATTTTAAGATGCCAGTGCTTTTCTAGGAGTTTTAACAAAATTCCTAACTAAATTACTTATTATTTGAAATCTTGAACTCTTGATAATCTTGATACTCATGAGTCTTCAATCTTGATATCTTCAGTCTTGAATCTCTATATTGTACAGTCTTCATTCTTGATACCTACATGGATAAATCCTATATATACATATATATCTAAACTATAATGTTAGTATTTATATTTTATAATCTTATTATAAGGTTGTTGTCATCAAAACCATCTTCTCAGGGACTAAAAATCTCCCCCCTTTTGATGTTGACAACCTTTGTTTATAAAATATTACTTCTATCCTAATAACTCCCCCTAAAACGAATAGCTCCCTTTAATCTATGCCTAACTATCCTATTTTATACTTCTCCCCCTTTTTCATCAACAAAAACTAACTCCGAACTATATAACTCCGCCTTATTTTAATACTATATGACATGTGATTATAATGATAGTGTTATCATAAATAATCACCACTTAATTCTAAAACTAAAACTTAGTCCTTAATTACTAACTATCCTAACTAAGAATCCATATATGTTGATACTTATAATTGTGATAATTATGTATAAGAACAGAAATGTGAGAAATCAAACTAAGAAATCAAAGATAAGAACACAATGTGAGAAATCAAATGTGAGAAATCAAATATAAGAACACAAATAATTTATTAATTATATATTGTTATATTTACATTTGCGTAGAAAACATAAGTAAGATCATATAACGATAAGAAAGAGAGAAAAGAAACTAATGTGTATTTATACATATTATGTTTTGCACACCAATTATCAATCCACACCAAACCAAATCAAATCAAATCAAACCAAGCAATCAATTCAAATCAAACAAAGCAATCAAATAAAATCAAAAATTACGAGGAACTTCCACCCATCCTTCTTCTCCAAATATAGGGTCTACTTTAATGGCATCCCAGTTTTCATTTTCATTGGTGAGAGAGACTAGAGGATGTGCTTCATTATCATCTTTGTGCAGGGAGGAAATCATCCATCGTATCGTATCGAAATGCTTTTCTTGCTCCCTGATCATCTGCATTTGATTCAACTCTAAGTGTCGCTGATTTTGAAGAATGAAAGAAAGAATATTTTTGAAAGATTTAAGTGTTTCTTCAAGATTCGCGGTCAAACTATGAATTGGATTGGCCATATTTGAGTTTGCGAGAAGAAATATAGATAAACTAGATAAGAAATGATTTTGAGTGATGAATTTTGGAAGAAATATGTATTTGTAGGTGTATAAATTCATTTGAAATGAATAGACACAAGGTAGTTATTCAAATTTCAAATTTGCAATGAAAATTCATTTCTTACCAGTGCTTGTCGACATGGTCTAGGGGGGTTGTCGATAGGGGTCAGTTAATTTTGATGACTCATTTTGATTTTATGAATAATTGTATGTGTGTGTATTTATAAAATATACTAACATTTATTATGGAGATAGGATAAGCAAGATAACAGAAAAGTAAATCAATTTCATTTAATAATAGAACGATACAATGATTAAACATTGAGAACTACATGAATATTCAAGTCAAAACAAACTAAAACTAATACAACAAGACATGAAAACGTAGAACTAGTTAGAGGATGACGAAAAGATAACCCAAGCTTCTTGCTGATTTTGGAGAAAAACTCATTCATCATGGATGACATTTCATCCAATTTCTTACTAGATTCTCAACAATGATTTTTTGATTTTTGAGTAAAGTTTTGTTAGTTGGATTAGAGGGATAGTCAATACTTTCCAAGGATGTTTCACTTTCTTCTTCTTCTATTTCCATTTCATCCCCTTCTTCTTCCTCTTCTTCCTCTTCCTCTTCCATCTCCTCATGAGCCAAACGCTCTTCCTTTTCGGCAAGAGTTTCATATGGTTGAAAAACATATGGAATTTTCGTAAGAGAAATGTTTGAGTGGTTAAAAATTTTTCTTGAAACAAATTCTTTTCAGTTGAAATCTACTCCAAAATAATTAAAAATTCGAGTGAGATAGATTCCATGATATAAAGTGTTTTTCACCCATTTTAAGATTTTTGGGACGAAATTCATCCAAAATAACTTGCCCCGATTAATATCATAATTTCCAAAAATAGAAAAGAGTGCTTTGCAAACTTTTGAAGTTGGATTGTTAAAACCCCGATCTTGGGGTCAAAGTATGTTGTAAAAAAAGATTGACAATTCTAGCTTTTGGTCAAAATTTCGATTTATGAAATCAAAGTTATCTCTTTCGAAAATGTGGTGAAATGTCTCACGATAATTTTCATCGGTATTAAAACTAGAAAGATCCATTCCCGTGCTCTTGCAATTGAGAATGGTACCAAAAAGATCACAATTTAAAATGATTCTAGTACCTTTGACACTACTCCAAATTTCATCATCATTTCCATTATAAAATCCACGGTTGAGATTTGAACAGAAAATTTTAACAAGATTTGGATAACAAACAAAATCATTTTGTAAAGCATCAACAAGACTAAGAACTTGATTTTTTGCAAAAAGAGAATCGATTTCATAAGAAGAGAAATCTTGAAATAATGCAAACTTCCCGGGATGGACTTTTCCATAGTTAGCATAGTTGATATATGCTTTTATAGCCTCCGGATCATTGAAAAGTTTCTCTTTTATCTTTCTGGAAATTCTCATTGTGGAAGAGTTGCTTGAAGAAGCCATTAGAGTAGAGAGTAGAGAGTTTGATATTTTGGAATAAGAGTTTGAATATGAATATAAAAGTGAAAAGGTGTGATAAGAGATAGTGAATAAATAGATTCCCAAAGAACATGTTCTCTAGTCAAAAGGTGACTTTTCAGAGACTTGAATGAAGTGAAAAGATGGAGCGAAATTCAACATTTGAATTCGAATTTTGAATTCCAAATTTCAGATTTCTGTACCCTTGTCGACAACATGGTGGGGACCTTGTCGACAGGTGTCTCTGAATTTTCATGATTTTGTTTCTCTTAAGTATTCTAATATATATATTTATTATTTTTAATGTCTATATTTATATGGAATATTACTAGAATTATAGTATATTCCATAAAATATTATGATACCTTTAAAAAATAAAAATAACAATTAAAAATAGTAAAAAAATAACGAAAATAAAAATTTTAAAATTCAAACAATACACCAATTCGAAATCAACCAATCAAGCATCCAATTCTAAGCATGCAATTTCAACCAATATATTGTAAACGTGTACCTTGTTCTGAGTCCGTTTCTCTGAATTCATCGGAGTCGTGAACTACCGTGAATATTTGAATTATCTGTCTTCTAATCATCATCGCTTGAGGATGAGTATGAGTCATCTAGAGTAGCTGTAAATGCACGTTTTCGTTTCTTTGCGGAATCATTGTTTATAGGAAGATTTTGCCTATCTGGATGTGGACAGTGTCTTTTGATATGGCCTGGTTCGTCATAGTTGAAACATTTGATATAGATTGACACTACATCCTGATTTCCAAAGTTATTATTGTTGTTTCTCTTGAGATTATTCATCTTTCTGCATTTCAGGAATTTTCGATAATTCTTGGTCATAAAGGCTATCTCTTCATCATTATCGCTGTTTGAGTCTGATCCATCGGTCAATGCATTGAATGCCATTGATTTATTTTTAGATGCTTTGCTTTCTCTTCTCTCAATCATTTGGACTTCAAACAACATTAGATTTTCAATTAATTCTTATTTATTTAAGGTATTGATGTCATTTGCCTCTTTGATTGCAAGTGTCTTTTGATCCCATTTCGGAGTAAGAGAATTTAAGATTTTTCTGACTTGATCTTCTTCTGAAAATTCCTTTCCCATGGATATTAGAGAATGCACAATATTATGAAATCTACTATACATATCTGAAATAGACTCATAGAATTCATTTTGAATAATTGAAACTGGTTTGTGAGCATGGAAATTTTGGTCTGTTTAACTTTGCTTGTTCCTTCATGAGTAACTTGCAAAGTTTTCCAGATTTCATATGCAGACTTACAAACTGACACTTTATTAAATTCATTCCTATCAAGTGAATAGAATAAAATATTCATAGCTTTAGAGTTGTTTTGTGCAACATTCTTTTGCTCAGTAGTCCACTATGCAAAATTAGTTGTGGGTTCAAAATATTCAGTCCGTGTAATATTCCAAGTGTCTAGTCCTACAGATTGTAAATATATTTTCATCCTACATGGCCAATATGCTAGTACTGCCATTAAAAAGTGGTGGTCTGACAGTAGACTGACCTTCTACAAATGAACTAGTGACGGATAATAGAACCAGTGTTGGTAGTATTAATAGTACCAGTGTTGGTAGCCATTTTGAATTTTTTTCAAAATTCAGGTTATGAAACTTTGAAAACCTTGCTCTGATACCAAATGTGAGAAATGTGGAGTACGGATCTTAAGGCTAGAATAAACATTAGAGGGGGGGGAGGGGTGAATAGTGTTTTAAGGAATTACTAATTCTTTTTGAGTTTATATTAACTTTAACACAAATGTATGCATTATTCAGACACAGATATGATCACAGAATCAAACACAGATGCAGAAATAAAGTAAAAGCAATAAAGGATAGAACACACCAGATTTTATACTGGTTCGGACTTACCCTACATCCAGTCCCGCAACAAAAGTACGGATTTCCTTTTAAAATCAATTTTTACAACTACACCCTCGATTTCAAGGCCACGAGGTACACTACTCCAGATTCACAATCCTCTGCTAAGAGATACTTGATCTTACGGGCAACAAGTTCACCCAATTGATTTCACAGGCTGCAATCACACCTTTTCTCGCCTTTTCTCGCTTGATTGATTTAACATACTACGATCAAACCTTTTCTCGCTCAATTTATTACAAAGAAGCCTATAACTCTGGATAGCACTGAAATCTTGTTGAGATAGTGATAGAGAATCAAACAAGAGATGATCTAGTTAGATTCAATAGTGATTTCGACAGAGTAATGGTAAAAATATATATATAAAGAAATGTGAAAGAAGAAGAGGAGTGAAATCAGAAAAATATGTATATAAATTAGTTTAAAACTGCCCCTACTTATATTAGAACAACAGTCATGTTCACTCATGAAAGGATATGATGAATAGACACTTCCTTTGAAATTTAAATTTTTGAAATCAACTGCCAGCTTGTCGACAAGGGTAGATTGGGGTTATCGACAGGCCTTTGTAATTTTTTGATAATTTGTTTTTCTTTTAAAAATAACTTTCATCTTGTATTAAAACTATTTTTATACTTTATAAATATACTTAACTATAGTTAAAATACATAAATAGGTATATAGAATAATATTTTGGTATATGTAAAATTTTACAATAACTTTAAATCTAAATCTAAGTATAAATATTAAAAGTTAAATATATTAAAATTAAAAGATAGTTTAAAACCAAGGATAATTTGATTTTGAAGATAAGGATTATTTTGAGACTAAAAGTATTTAAAACCAGGATAGATGTTTTTGATTCTTTCAAAATGAAGGTTTTGAAATCATTTTGAAAAAAAGATATAATTTTGCAAAAAATTTGAAAAAAGTTAGTGGATACAAAACAATGTTCCACTAGATTTTTCATAGGTTCCATCCTACTTAGGGTTCCATCCGTTTAACGGGCTCGAAGTGGATTCCATTCCATGAATAAATTGGATTTTAAGACACCAGTGCTTTTCTAGGAGTTTTAACAAAATTCCTAACTAAGTTACTTATTATTTGAAATCTTAAACTCTTGATAATCTTGATACTCATGAGTCTTCAATCTTAATATCTTCAGTCTTGAATCTCTATACTGTATAGTCTTCTTTCTTGATACCTACATGGTTAAATCCTGCATATACATATATATCTAAACTGTAATGTTAGTATTTATATTTTATAATCTTATTCTAAGGTTGTTGTCATCAAAACCATCTTCTCAGGGACTAACACATTCTCCCTCGTGAACTTCTTTTAGAACACGCTTTATCTCGTCATGAGTGATACACCGGAGTAAAGGAATGGAAAACCCTTTTTTATAAATAGTTCCTTCATACATAATACACCATAAAGCTTTAAGAAGGACTTGTCACTTTTCATTTCTCCTCTCAGGAAAGATTCCATGAAACAAGTAATCTTCAAATGGAGTCATCCACGATCCATTCTCGGGCTCCGTTTCTAATACTTGATCAACTTCCATCATATTTATGCTTGGAATATGTAATGTCTTGACTGGAACCAAGCCCATCTGTTGTGCATCACCAATACTAGCGAACTTTGCCAATGAATCAGCTCCTCCATTCTGCTCACGTAGGATATGCAAAATGTCATAATATTCAATATCCGATAACAACTCATGAACCAGGGAACGATACGGGCCGGGCCATTTTCCCTTAGCCCGATAGTCTCCCTTAACTTGATACACCGCCAACTGTGAGTCACAAAAAAATTTCAAGGGACATCTCCCCGAGCTCTCTAGGAAGTTTAACTTCAACGATCAACGCTTCATACCCAGCCTCGTTGTTTGTTACGGGAAAATTGAGCTTCAAAGCAAAACAAATTGATCGGTTTTCAGGAGTTACAAGTACAATCCCAGCTCTGCAACAATGATTATTAGATGCTCCATCAGTGTAAAACTTCCACCATACATTAGGGACTATGCTACTTTCTAGAAGCTCATCATGCACGGTAATCTCTGCTATGAAGTCAACTAGCACATGACCGTGGATAACTCTTCGCAGCAATTATGTGATGTCGAACTGGCTAATCTCGATATTCCATTTAAGCAACCTCCCAGACATCTCAGGTCGCTGTAGGACATATCGTAACGGCTGATCAGTGTAAATCTTGATTGGATATGACTGCAAGTACTGGGGAAGTTTTTATGAAGAGATTAGCAAATAGTACGCCAAATTTTCTATCTTTAGAAAGTTTCTCTCTGCACCTGTTAACCACTTTCAGATGTAATACACCGGGCATTGAATCCAGTTCAACTCGCAAATCAAGGCGACACTTACAATGTGTGACAATACAGCCAAGTAAACATACAATTCCTCATGATCAACTAGTCTTGACGAGACCAGGGGTCGCTCTAAATGGTTTATCAGAGCTCGAAATGCTTCTTCACAATCCTGCATCCATTCAAAGTTCTTCTTTCCCTTTCTTATCAAATCAAAGAAAGGAATGCATTTGTTTGTTGCCCTGGAGATGAATCGACTTAAAGCAGCAATCTTCCCATCCAAACTTTGCACTTGCTTAATGGTTCTTGGCACCTGAATATCTCGAATAGCCTGAATCTTTTTTGGATTAACTTCGATTCCTCGAGCTTTGACAATAAAGCCCAAGAACATCCCTGAGGCAACACCAAATTAACACCTCAAAGGATTGATCTTCATGTTATAAAATCGAAGGATGTAGAACATCTTTGCCAAGTCTTGAATGTGATCATTTGATCGTCGTGACTTCATGAGCATATCGTCCACATAGACGTCCATCGTCCTCCCAGTCTGATCTTTAAATGCTTGGTTAAACCAAACGTTCATAGGTTTCTCCTGCATCCTTTAGTTCGAATGGAATCACCACATAATGGTATCGCCCAATATCCATCACAAAGATGGTATGTTCTAGATCCAGGACATACATTCCTCGAGTACACATCCATAAAGGACAACAATTCATGCCATGTAGTTGAATCAACTAGCTGATCAATTCTAGAAAGGGGAAAACTATAATTAGGGCACGCCTTGTTCAAGTCTGAATAGTCGATGCATGTTCTCCACTTCCCATTCACCTTCTTCACCAGCTCGGGATTAAATATCCATTCAAGATAGAGGGCATCGCTAATAAACCCGTTGACTTTTAGTTTATCCACCTCATCTTTAAGGGTGACGGATCTCTCTGGATCCATTCCTCGCCTCTTTTGTTTTACCGATATGTACTTCAGGTCAACGTTCAATGCATGGCTCGTGATGGCAGGCAATATCCCACACATGATAGAATAAATCAAAGCAAATACATCCATATTCGCTTGGTGAAAATTAGCAAGTTCCCTTATCATCGAGGGGCAGAGTTGTGATCCAATCTTCAGGAGCCGTGATGGGTCGTCATGGATGACTGTTATATCATTCGTCAGTTCAGCCGGTGCCGCCTTGATCTCCTCGGGCTCCTCTTCCTCATCACTCGGATCTATATCTCTATAGTATGGCACCCAAGCCAAGGCTTAGGCACTACTTTGAATCTTTAGTAAATTGGATGCGGATATATTGGTCTACACCTTTTCCATTCTCCTTGCACTGAGCTTCCCTCAACTAGACCACATAACAGGAATGTCCAGTCAAACATCATTCACAATAACTACTCCATTATCAGTCAGAAATTTCAAAGTCAAACACCATGAGGCAAGAGCAGCCTGAAATTCAGCCAAGGCTGGTCGGTCCAGAAAATGTTGTACGGTGAGTCAACATCCAACATAATGAACGGTGGGATCCGCACCCTCATACGCTCGCCTTTCCCTAATTCCACTGGCAACTCCACATAACCAACCGCCTCAGTCGCTATACCATTGAAACCATGCATATAAGCCTTAAAAAGTTTCTAATCTTTAGCCTCCATTCTCATTTGGTCATAAGCTTTCTTGAAAATATTATTTACCGAGCTTCTATAGTCAATCAGAATTCTTTTCGCCATAGCAGGGCCAATCATGGCTGAAATGACCATGGGGTCAATCGTAGGAGCTTCCACTCTATCGACATCTCTGCTCTTGAACACTATATCATCATTTAACGCACGTTGTTGCTTGCCCGGGGTCCCATCCTTCGTATTCTAACAATATTTAAAATACACATGCCTCATCGTGATAACTAGCGCTCCATTTCCTACAAACTTCTATCCTTAGGATGCGGTCCACCAACTATCGTGTTTATTCCCAATCTTCCTTCGCTCCGCGTAGGCTCCTCGGCCCTACGTGGAGCTTATCCTCGATTGGAGTCCGATGTCCCCTATCCACCGACCTATGGAGTTTTCTCACATTGCTGCAACTTCATCTCCCAAATCAACTTCTAAATAACATCCTGGAGACACCTACACTCATTCGTGTTGTGCCCATAACACTCATGAAATCGGTAATGTTTTTCTATCTGCTTTTGTGTCTTTGTCAACTCCTTCGAACACAGCTTCTTATATTGAAAAGTATTACAAGTGGACAGATAAATATTCTCCAGGGATGCATTAAGAGGTGTGTAGCTATCATACATAGAAATCCTAGGCTTCGGACTTCTAGAATCCCTCTTCCGATCTCGATTCCCTTCACCATTTCTTTCCTGTTGATTCGACTTATTTTGAACATTGACCTGAATCTTCCCAGAACTCTCATCAGATTGCTTTATCATGATGTTGCTTTGGAGCGCTTCCCTGCTTGGCCCTACAACACTGCTTTTTCTGGAGGACCTGTCTCCTCCTTCCTCATAAAGTGAGATGCCTTTGAATAGAAGCATTCTAGCGTGGCCGATGATTTTCCGGCTAGCCAATCGCCAAATTTGGATTCTGAGTCAACCCCTCTCGTCATTGCCATATGTATAGCATGGTCATTTGGCCTACCAGCTCCAGTGGCAGCAACATGAAACATTTTTAAGTAGTCTTTCATTGATTCCCCTGGAGCCTGAATCACACTGGATAGTGACATCACGTCTTCTGGGCGAGCAGCGTGGATCCGGAATTTCTCCATGAACTTTGTTGCCAAGTCGTCAAACCTTGAGATCGATCGTAGGGTTAATCTTGTAAACCATATGGTTACAATCCTAAAAAGAGTTATAGGGAAACATCCACAGTTGGTTGCGTCATTAGCTCTTGCTGAGTCCATTAACCATTCGTACCTCATGATGTGCTTCTTGGGATCAATTTTTCCCTTATAGGTAGGCATAATAGGCATATTGAACCTTCTTGGGTACTCCGCATGTAAAACACTGTCAGTAAATGGGGTATGACTCCTCGAGATTCCCAAACCATCATTTGTCAAACCTTGTTTATCCCTCACCAGCTGTCTAACCATTGCCAATAAGTCCGAAGTTTGGATAGGCGGTGCCATGTGGTGGTCGCGCTCCACCTCGCATGAGTGTTCCAGTCGGTGTCTACGGGCCATCTCATGCCTTCTTTGCCTATCATCCTCCTGATACGTATCATGAGTATTCATCTCATTGTCATTCGTCATGGGTAGTTGTTAGTATTCAAATGAACTACAACATCCAAACCCCTAGACCCAGCTCCAGCACGGCTCCCCAATTGATTTGAGGAACAACTCCTTTGGTTGAGGAATCAATATCGATCCCTAGAAAGGAATGGTTATTGATCCGTCTTGGTAGACTATATTAGTCTGCCAAGCATTTCTCGAATGTCCCTGCTTGCGTCGTTTTGACCCTGCAACGCCAACGCCTATGATTCTCATCTTCTGATGAGGCTGAACACTCCGATGCTGAGTATGAAGCAAGATCCCTTCTGACACTCTGACGTTACCATTGATCAATCTGGTTTATTAGATTAGAACTAGTCTGGACCTGCATGTTCAGTTTTCTTCGGTTCTCCATTAACTCCCTCATCAAATTTTTGAATCCAGCTCCTGTTATGGAATCATTGGGGTTCTAGACCTCAGTAGGCTCCGTATTGACATTAGTAGGCTAGTTACTTGGAGCTCCTTGTTGGATCATGGTAGTTTCATTTGCATCAACGTTCTAAGAAATAGATCTGGTATGCCTCACCATTTTGAATTTCTTTGCCTAGATTCTAGTAAATCTGAGTAGTATCTGCAAACTTTTAACAATGAATCTAGATCAGCTTCGAGGGAATTCTTTAATCCGGTAGCAGCAAAGGGGATCCTAATAGGTTGAGAATCAAGTTTCTTAGTGAAAGCACCATAACGTTTGCAACCAGATTGGCCAAAAACACCCAAGAACAGAGTTAAGTAGTGAAATAACTGAAGAAACTAAATGAAAACGTAGGAATATATCAAAATAATAGGAAAATACAAGTGAAAGCAAGAACAACAAGATTTATAATGGTTCAATGTGATTGCCTGCGTCCACCTTGAATATACTTTTTATTGCATTTCAGTTAACTTGATTACAGTTAGAAACAGTAAGAAATAACAAGAGACAAGAGAACAATGGAAGGAGATGATTATAATACTGGTGTTATCTAACCAGTAGCATAAAGATCCTTAGAATGGCCCCTATACTTATAGATGAAGGTGACTGCCAATCTGACTAGAACTTTGATAACAGGACCTTCTCAACCATTTAAGCCCACCATATGGAGCGCTAGGCTCAACTCTCAATGGTGAGGGGTCGGTACTGATCCATCCGTATGTTGAGTTTGGGGCAATGACCCCTATGGTAGCTTCCTTATGCTCCGATATAATGGTGTTTCAAACGTTATGATGATTAAATGTGTTAAGCTCGAGGTTTGGTTGATCATTGGTTCAAATATCATTCTAGTCAAAGAAGTGCTGATCCTTTCAAATAACAGTGTCGAACCCTCTTGCTCCCATAACATATCCCAATCCATTCTACTCAGAATATTATGCCGACTTATCCATTGTGAACAAACCTGATCCCTCCGTTTGTTGCATATTATACCGATCCATAATGCCTGCGAGATGTATGCTGAACCTTATGGCGACCCTTCACCGTGCCGATACCTTAATGACTCCGTCTACGTTGACTATCCATCTAACTCATCATGTCGACCCCTCTGGTATTTACACATCATGTTGAACTAAATAACACTACCTATGCCAACCCATCAAACATATTGAACTATGCCTATCCCTATTGCCTTGTTTTGCTATACCGATCTCTTTGTCACGTCACTTATGTTGACAAATGATTATGCTGACCCCTATCTCATCTAAGCTAATTTCCATATCTCTTACATCCTGCGTTGTCCCTCTATCAACCCTGTCCAATCCAGACTTTGTATCGTGGTCTAGGATTTGTTTCTGGGACCCAAGTTGTTGCCCTATGGTTGTTATTCTTATCAGCAGCCGAATCTATCTTGCACGATCAATCCAATATAGCTAGGTCAAGGCCCTGCGTAACAGCTGTTTATATACACAAAACCATAAATATATATCTATAGTATATTATATGTATGCAAAATTAGTTTTAAATCCTAAGAACTACATGTGTGTATATATATATATATATATATATATTATACAAATGCTTAGTATAATTAAGTATGATTTATTTTAAATCCGAGGAACATGTAGACTTAATAAATTAATAAGTTATTTAAAAACCTAAAAAATCATCATTTTAAAAATAAATTAAGTTTGAGTTAAAGTTAAGTCGTCAGTATATTAAACAAATATATAATTCATCTAAATTATAAATTAAGCAAATTTATAAGTTAAATCACTCAATAAATATTTTATATAATTGATTTAAATTATAAATTTTGTTTCAACAAATTATATAAAATTTTATTTGTATTAAAATACCATTCTTCTAAATCATCCAATAAATTTAACAAACATATAAGTTAAATCGCTCAATAAATTAAAGAAATGAACATATAATTGAGTTAACTTATAAAAAAATTCAGTTGATTAAAAAAGAGTATGTTTGTAAAAGTTAAATCACTTACTAAATTATTTTTTTTATAATATATGATTAGGTCAAATTATAAATTTTGTTCAATAAATTACATAAGAGTTTATCGAGTTAAAATACCTTTTTCTAAGTCACCCAACAAATTAAAAATTAATACAAGTTAAATCACTTAACAAATTAAACATATTCATATATAATTGAGTTAAATTATAAGTTTTATTTTAATAAATTAAACAAGAGGATGTCACTAGATAGAGCTTTTGCATTTAGCACTAGTTTAGAAGAAGAAAACCTTTAGTTGAAGTCATATATTCGTAAGTTAGAGAAACAGCTCGGATTGTTACAGATGCTTTTTACGACGCTTTCTAAACGAGGAAATTTATGCTAGAATTGGTGGTGGTGATCTAGAAGGAGTTGGTAATGTTGGGTAGGGTTCATACGAATAGGTATTTGGATATATATATTTGATTTCTTTAAATATATATATATATATATATATATATATATATTTGGTTCAAACGAGGTGTATTTGTCAAGATATTTAGTTTGGATATTTGCATTAGCATTGTTCGTGTTGTTTGGATATTTACTTAATGGATTATTTGGATAATTGATTTGTATGGTGATGGTTATGATATTATTTCATTTATATTGAGATGATGATGATGATATTATTTGGTTTGGACATGTAATTTGGTTTGTACTGTGATGATGGTGATAATTCTGTTGATATACAATATATGAATGTGTGATTGAAGTGTGAAAGATAGTAGAAATGCTGTAAATTTATTTTAGCCATGGCATCAAAAAGGCTTTTTTAGGCGTCGCAAAATTTAGGTTTTTCATTTTAACTTAGCATTGATAAGGCGTAGATAAGGCATCTATAAGATGTTGCAATTCCTATTTTTATAGTTTAAAATGTAGTTGACAAGGCATTGAAAAGCGTCGAAAATGCATCTATAAAATGTCATTGGTAATTTGTCATCTGTAAGGCATCGGTAATAGAGCCACACTTAATGTCTTCATGTGGTTTTGTATTACTGTAAAATTCCAAGTCCAGATAAACCCTATTTCCAATTTAATTTAAACGATACTAGATTAATAGCGTACAACAAGGTTAGTTACATGTAAATCATCTTATTAATCATGAAGCCACTCACTGAAAAAGTTATCCCCTCTTTAATACGCTTAGAATCTCCTCCGCTTATTCTAGATCTCCTCTTGATATGCTTTCGTTTAATCTCTTCTTCAATTTCTCTGACTTAATTTAATTGGGTTTTAAGAAACTTAGATTTAAGGTGACAAATTTTTTTGATAGGGTTTGGATGTACTTTTAATGAATTAGGGTTTTTGACAATTATCCTATGCTTCTATTTATATGGGTAAACAATAATCTGAACCATGAGATTCAACGTTATAAAATCTAGGCCATTTGGCTACTCAAAACCCTAATTCTATAACGCCGACCGGTCAGTCGCTTAGACTGGAGCAGTCAACCGCTAAGGGTCGATCGATCCAATCTCGGTTGTCGACCTATGGGTTTCTTCAAGTAAAATATTTATTTCCTATTTTAATTGTTTAATTATTTTCGACTGTGAATTTTCAAACTTTAATAACTTTTTCATACTAGCTCGAATTTCAAACATGATACATAAAATTGTTAGGAAAATCACTATGAACGCAAGGGTGCAAGTTTTGTAGCCAAATTTGGATGTTCGTGAAAATTCCCTTTTTCCCTTATTATATTTAAACTTATGGTCAAATTTTTTAGGTGTTACATTCTCCCTCTTCAAATGATTTCGTGTCCAAAAACTCCAAGGATGGAAAAATATTACTTATACATACAGAAATCCAATTCTTTTACAACCATCTACTTATCCATCAACCACTTGCAACCATTATCCTTATTTAAAATTTTAATTTAATATGTACATATAGGTATGAAATGCATATGAACCTATGCTAATGCAAAAATTAGGAGGTCTTTTGATCTAGTCGACCTCCTAAAATGCAAGTGTTTATGACAATTACCCAAAATTTATGCAACATCCTATGAAAATATATTGGCAATTCTACATGTATGCAGAACCATTCAATCCATATGCAAAAAATATATCCATATAACTTAGTAGAATAGAAAAAGTGATGGTGTGAGTGTATGCTAACTCAAGAATATATTTTCCTTTGTGTGCAAAGATTAATCTAATAAATACATCGCTTAGCATCCATCATCTAAAACATGTCCTAATTATACGTTGACAACCATTCCTAGAATATAATTGTCCTTACTATGCGGTATAATAAGCTAGAACCTAAACAAATAAGTAGTTTATACTTATTTAACTAAAAGGGAAACGTACCAGAAAAGAGTTCTAGATTGGTAGCTTGGATCTTCTCCTCAGGCTCCAATGTACTCTCCGTTGGATCATCTCCCCACTGGACATTAACAAGCTTGATAATTTCATTACGGAGTCGATTAGTACCATGCTCAAGAATATGAGTGGGTGCACGATGAACAAGTGAATCCCTCTTTACTTCTACTTCCTCAAGCGGACTCGGCTCGACTACAATAGCTATATCGTGTAGAAACTTTTGCAAGTATGACAAATGGAAGATGTCATGCACTCCCGCTAACTTATCCGGAAATTTCAACGATAAGTTAACTTTCCAAACCTGCCAATGATTGGAAAAGGCCCTACAAACCTTGGTGCTAGCTTTCCCAAACTACCAAATCTCATAACATGCCCACACGGTGAGACCTTCACAAAAACCATGTCGCCTACTGAGAACTCCAATTCCATTCATCTCATGTCAGCATAGGACTTCTGCTTATCATGTGTGGTTTTAATCCTTCTACCGATCAAGTCTACCTTCCCTGATGTCTCCCTCACCCTATCTGTTTCAAATATAATCCTATCCATAGTGTCCCACAAACAAGATGGTAATCTACAAAGCCTCTTGAATAACACCTCAAACGTTGTCATCTCAATACTCATTTAATAGTTGTTGTTATTGATAAACTCCACTAAAGGCAAGTGATCCGTCCAAGAGCATCTAAAATCTAAGATTCACATCCAAAGTAAGTCCTCCAATGCATAACTCATCCTCTCTGTTTGTCTGTGCATCTACGGGTGATATGCAGTATTCAAACTCAACTTGGTACCTAATGCCTCCTTAAGACTCCTCCAAAATCCACTAGTGAAAAGTGGACCTCGTCGCTTACGATGCTAGAGGGAACTCCAAGTAATCTAACTATCTCCCTCGTGTATAATGTCGCCTAATACGCATCTGTCCTTATACTCCTAACCAAAATGAAATGAGCGCATTTATTCAGTCGGTCGATTATGACCCAAATACTCTCATTCCCTATCCTGCTCCTAGTTAATCCACCTATGAAATCCATATAAATACTCTCTTACTTCCACTGTGGAATATATAATGGCTGCAACAATCCTCCCAACTTCTTGTGCTTTATCTTTAACCTTTGGAAAGTCATACATCTGGCAACATACTCTGCTACATGCCTCTTTATAACATAAAAGACTCTTAATGTCAAGGTACATTTTGTCCTTAATAGGATGAATGGTCATCCTAGAACGACGAGACTCGGCTAGTACCATGTCAATCAAATCCCTAATGAGAGGAACACATAATATACCATCTCTCCAAAACCAGTCCTTCAAGTCAATGGTATAACGCCTCAAATGACTACACTACTATTCTCTACTAAGCCTCTTTAAAATATCCAATAGCTCCTTATCTTGCTTCTGACTGGACCCAATGCAGTCCATAAGTGTATGCTGCACATCCAAAGCTGCTAACTATCTAGAGTGATGTCTAGCGATGGTTGAAAATAGAATGTAGAAATAAACTCCATATGCTTCCATTCTAAGAGCATAGGACTCAACATCGCATGCTTCCTACCTAAGGCATCCGATACAACATTTTCATCACCTGGAGTATAGGAGATATTCATACGATGCTAAAAACTCCATCCACCTTTGCTGCCTTAAATTCAATCTTTTGGAATAGTAAATACTTTAGAGACTTATGATCCCTATGCAGCTCAAACCGCTCTCCTAATAGGTAGTGTCTCCATGACATGAGTACAAAGGCAATGGCCGCTAACATAAGATCATGGATATGATAGTTTTTTTTATGAACCTTCAACTGTAGACTTGCATAGCTCATCACTCTCCCTTCCAACGTCAAAACCATGTACAGTCATGTACCATAAGCAACAGTGTACATTGTGAAAGCCTTCTACCATCAGATAATACTAAAACAAGCACACTACTTAATGCCTCCTTCGGCTGGATAAAAGCATCCTCACACTTCGAGTCCCACGAAAAAACTGGATTCTTCTTAGTAAGGCGGGTTAGAGGGGTAGAGAACATAGTGAATTCCTTTAATGAACTTCCTATAATAGCCTGCCAAACCAAGAAAACTCCTTACTTCCGTGGCATTCTTTGGCACCTATAAATCCTACACTACAACAACTTTGTTAGGGTCAACCGCCAGTCCATGCATAGAGATAGCATATCCTAAAAAGTGTGCCTCCTTGCACTAGAAGTGGCATTTAGAAAACTTGACCTTCAACTTATGCCTATGGAGTGTATTGAGCACTTGTTCTAAATAAAACCTATGCTACTCCTCTTTCTTGAATAGACTAATATGTCTTCTATAAATAGCACCTACGAACGTATTAAGCAACCCTCTAAAAACTTGGTTTATCAAATCACAAAATAGGCGGGTGTATTGGTTAGTCCAAAGGACATGACTAACCACTCATACTGTCCGTCGAGTGTATGAAAAGTATTTTTCTGAATACTATCATCGGTCACGTGAAAATAATAGAATCTAGTAGCCAAATCAAGCTGAGAACACCCTTGCTTCAACCAACCGATCAAAGAGATCGTCTATGCAAGACAATGGGTAACGTTTCTTCTTTTTTAGTTTATTCAGCTCACGATAATTGACGCAAAGCCACAGGGAACCATTTGACTTAGTGGAAAAGATAACCGGTGATCCCCACTTTTAAATAGTCCTCCTAACGAAGCCCTTCTCTAATAGCTCATTCACTTGCTTATATAGTTCATGCCTCTCCTTAGAAGATATATGCCTTAAAGGTAAGGCAACAAGTCTGGTGTTCTCCACAAGATAAATATGGAACTTGATCTCTCTACGGTTGAAGACCGATAATATCGAAAAAGATATTTGGATAGTCTCTAACTATAGGAATTGAATCTAACTCTTCATCTGATAGGTCTAATGAATATAGGTAACTCAACATAACTGAACCCCTAGGATTGCAATAAACCTCTAGACTGTGCCCACTACACATACCCAACCTAACAAGCTCCCTATTAGAATCTAGGATCACCCCATAATTTCCATCCAGTCCATGCCTAAAATCAAACCAAATCTAGATAACTCTAAGAAAAAATCATCGCAATCGAACTTGACCCTCAACATAAACTTTAGGGTCCATAACAATGCTACTGTCAAAGTGCAACTCATCTACAAGTCTACTTGAGATAAAAGTGTGTGATGCCTTTGTGTCAAATAAGGCACGAACAGATAACTGAATAAAATTACCACACATTCAATTATGACCTTCTTCCCCTTGTCTAGTACTAGAGGCGCACTCGAGCTAGGAACACCATCCAGTGTGTAAGCTGAAACCACCTAGGTAGATGTCTTCTGTGGTGCTAGACACTCCCACCTCATATTCCAATATTGATTGTAGTTTTAACATTTGATCGTCGAGCTATTGGTCTTGTACTCCTTAGAAAAATGCCCTTCTTACCACATCTCCAACATTGCATTTCCTACTTCTTAACCATCCCTTTGGGTCAAATTCCGCCCTTGTATCGATTCTACTAGGATGTCTTTCCTCTTGACTTCTTAGGCTCACTCTTCACTTCCTCCATGGAAACAAAATTCAGTAAGGCCATCTCCACCAAACCCTCGATAGTCATGCCCATGGGAATATGACTAAGGGTCAAATCTTAAAGTGGTTGATTTGCCCCTTTAGCAAACTTCAAGGTCTTCTTATGAGGGGTATTTATCATTTTATTTATCATTTCATTCCAAACTTTGCCAACTCCTTGAACTGATTTACATATTCCTTCATCAACATCTTTCCTTACTACAAATGTATTAACTTCTCCAAATAAACTTCTTCCTCGACCATCGAAAGAAACTTCATCTAAAAATATCTCCAAAACATTCCTCGTGTTATCTCTCGCTTGTCAGCCTCTACGACTACTACATCCTACCAAATCAGGGCCTCTTCCTGTAAATGCCAAATAGCAAGTTGTCTCTTAATATCATCTCCAGGATCCATCAATTCAAAAACCCTCTCTATAACAATTTTCCCCGAAATGGACCAAATTTTGGCCAAAAAACGCTCATCGAACCTTAGGCCCTTCTCGAGGCAAGTTGTTAAGTTAATAAATTTTAAGCAATACACAGCACACATGGCTACTATCTATACTTTCAGTATCTTAGAGCGGAATGGATAAAATATAATATCACAAACAAATACCCATTCCATAAAAGAAAATCATTTCAGAAATATACATATTATCACCAAATCTCATGGCATGTCTACATAAAACCATTACAGTACAATATTTCAAGAATGACATAATTTTCTAAACTGAGCACATTAGAAATATTTAAAAAGAATAAATAGATAGATAACTGCCGCAAGTCTTCATCTCCACGTTCGTCCCTAAAATTAGAGTGTATCCTCTAACTTGTGTATTGTAATGAGGAGTGGATCAGAACAATAAATTTCTCATAAAATAAAAATCTCAAGCTTTATCAAATTGTACTTGTACAGTATTATTTAGATAAGATATATGACTTATATAATTAAAACTATACCATACTATAACTTTAGCTATAAGCCCAAAGGTCTTTCCAGTCTAATGCCAAAGCTCCATTGCTACAAAACATCAATGATGCAAGAGAAAGCACCAAAACCAATAAATATCTTTCATTAGGGATTAGGTAGACCCCACCATATAATACCTAATGCGTTTCCAAATTCTAACGCAACTATCATTGACGATGCGAGAGAGAGAACCTCTAAACCAATTAATACTTTTTTATCAGGAATTAGGCATCTGACCATTCAAAACCAATAAAATAGGCATTCCCCGCCTTTTAAGATCTAATCCTAAGATGGGTCCCCATATAGTTCTCCCTAACTGATATCGTAAGAAATCACATTAGGTCACTTAATACTTCTCCTAAGAAAGAGGCAGATTCTACCATAGCCACTTGATACCTCCAACTTGAAGTGGGCCCCTGCTGAATATTCCTCCTATCATATCAATAGCGTAATTATGTCCCTAAATCATGACATATCACATTATTCTGACTATTCGTAGGTACTGGTAGCCAGATTGACTGTGCAGACTTACCCTACAAAATTGGGACTAACCTCGCATCTACTGAGGTTATTTATTATAGGTATTGTCCTACATCGGTCCTTGAAGCAACATTGCCGGTAGGGTAGGCTTCTGTGTAACTTTAGATCGACCTTGCATATCTATAACTTAGTCGTACTTCATATATATACTAATTGTATATATACACTATCATTCATAATTGACAAATAAGGACATATATGGTAACCCCTTATTACCTCTTCAATTATGGATCAATTCGCATAATTAACATTAACTACCATTCTATAAACTTAATATTATTTATTACCCTATTAATTCTAATCAATACATTATAGTTATTACATTATTATTAACTTTTTAGTTAGTACATTAATATTATATATATATGCATGTGACTCGAATAAAATATTTCCTATCATACGTAAAGAAAATGCTTATTAATTTAAATGTCAAACTTATACAAGTCCTAAACTCCAAACAAAAGAATAGCTAATATCCTTACCCAACAACTTGACTTGTAAACACAAAGGAATAGCACCTAACTTATCTCATATATTAATATAATAGAATTACTCCTCTATTCAAGGAACAAACTTTACAATTTAAACATTTTATATCCTATCCAACTTTTGCAATTACCACCTTGGACTGAAAATGGGATTCGTACTTATTTTAATTTACAAAAATAGGCAGTGCAAATAATAAATAATCAAAAATCACACTTTGCACACCATCTCTAACTTTACTTATTTTTAGGATCCTTTAACACTATAAGAGAAATCAAAGAGATGAAATGGGATAGACTATAAATTGCTCAAATCTCAACATAGAACCGATTCCACTATATTAATACAGAATAATTGATATTCCAAAATATTCAAAGATTCACATTTATTTAGGGAAATTCTGTGCATTTTAGATATTTTGTTTTCCTTTACCAAAATTTTCCAAGGCATACATCAGATCCAAATAAATACTATTTTATTGCAAAAATACGAAAAACTTGATATTTCCACTCACGAAGTACTATTCTCTTCCTAATTAGATTTGATTCCACAACGCCTAATTTCCTTTCAAATCTCCCTATTTAGAATATATAACAAATTGAATTGTATATAGAAATTAGATCTAGAATCAAAAACTAAAGAGGAGTAGAATCAGAAACCAAAATAATCAAACATCTAAACCTCTTACCTGAAAATCCTAACAGATTTTGGAATCTAAAGAAGAAGAAGATAAGATTTTATTTATACTACTTCTAATTCTCTGTTAGATCTTCCCCATTTTGAATATGCAACAAATATATTGTTTGTGTCTTAGGTTTTAGAAATAAAAAATAGAGAGGAGAAAGATCGGGAATTTAACTTAAACTAGAGATTAGGAATTAGAATTACTTACCAGAAAGTTTATTGTTTTTGAAACCCTAAGGAGAAAGAATTTGACAGAGCTTCACTGTTGCTATATAATTTTATAAAGGCAAAATGGGGAGTCTAAGCGTCTATTTATAAAGGTGAGAAGGAACCAAAACCATGGGATTTAAGTATTAAAATCTAGATTGTTAAAATAAGAAAACCCTAGTCGCCGGTACTCCACCGGTCGACCACGCAACTGCAAGCCTGTTCTTAAGCGATTGACGGTCCTTGCCTTTTGAGCATGAATTTATTTCTTTTCTTTTTATTCTATTTATTACTTAATTATTACTCAATTTAATTCCCATGTTACACTTTACTTTAATGTATTACTTAACATTAAGTATCCCTAAATGTTTAAATATTCAAATTTAAATATTTAAAATTTAAAATTTAAACTTGTTTGAAATATTTTAAATTTGAAAACTTTTCAAACGTCCATAACTTCTCCGTTTGAACTCCAACCTCAATATATTATATATGGAAATTGATCAGAAAATGGCCACGAATGCCCACGACGAAATTATAACATTTACATAATTTTCATTTTTCTAAACTTATTTTAATTATTTAATTTTTTATTAAATTTTACGGGGTGTTATATTCTCCTTCCTTAAAAAGGATTTTACCCCTAAAATCACCAAGTGAAGATAGTGTAACGTGCACTCAACAACCATGTCATACAACCAATTTATTTATAATAATTTATGCAACCATCTACTCGACCGAAAATGCAATATGCAACGTACTATAAGTGAGCTCAATCCTAGCGTGAATGCAAGATCGTGACATACAGGCATGTACGCAAACATCCTAAATATACATAAAATTCTATGTAAGTGCAGAAATAATAGTAAAATGTGTAGCAACCATCTCCTACCATCTTATCTAGCAACCCCAATGCAGAGAAAAATTTATCAAAGGAAAGCTTGAGATGAGAAACATTCATTTTTTTCTTCGATTTCCCATATGTTTTCCGCTGGGTTATCTGCCTATCTTCCCAAACCAACCCAATTTTCTTCATTACGAAGCCTCTTGATGCCATACAATATAGTGCGTGTGGCGACATTGAGGGCGATAGGCTCTATTTAAACATTAATTAACTGTTCAGGCTCTATTACGGAGGCAATGTCATGCAGACTTCTCCTCAAGTATGTAACATGAAAGACGTCATGGACTTCTGCTAACTAGTCCGAAAGCTTCACCTAATAAGTAAGTTTCCCCCACCGTTTCTAAAATCGAAAAGGCCCAACGGATCTTGTTACCAACTTCCCAGATGTACTCAACCTCATATCCTTTCCAAGAGGAGAAACTTTAAAGAATACCTTGTCCCTAACTAAAAATTCCAATCCCTTTCTTTGCCTGTCAACATAGGACATCTGACGTTACTATGTATTTTTCATTTGTCGTCTAAACCCTTCAACCTTTTCCAAGATTGTCCAAATCCATGAGGCCAGCCATCAGCAATTCTTCAAAATTCAAAGTTATTTCCAAAGAAGATTGTAAACCCTTACAAAATTCACTAATGAACAAAGGGTGTCTATCACAAGAATGCTAACTTGAACTTCATGTAGTCGCACTACTTTATTGATATAAATCTATGCCAGAAATGTTGCAATCTGACCACCCTTAATGGGAATAAATGAGTCAACTTAAATAGCATCATTCCCCTTTTGACTCCTAGGAAATCTATCAATAAAGGTTTTTGATTTATACTCCCAGTTCAAAGTTGGAACCTCCAAAGATAATGAAAATCCTTCAGGCCTATCTTCCTTAGCTTTAATCCTTTGTCTTGTCAAATATCTAGAGACAAATTCAGTGACTCTCTCTTCATCCACAACCAATTAGAAAATTCTCTTCAGAAGCCTATACAAGTCAACTTATTCGGGGTAAATGATGATACTCTACATGCCTTAGGTTTGAAGCATTCTAATCTAATTTCCTTACGAACTTTCAGTCTTATACTCGATTTATCTCTAGTTAAGTGCCTTTAAGAAATTTCCTTATTTACGACGTTCCTCCGTAAATTCAATATAGTGGTAAAATAGGAACAAGTCTTAATACCATATCCAATGCTTTAATTTCCTAAATGAGACAACTAGAAATTTCAACCTAAAACTCTAAAGGAAAACTTTACTAGAAGCTACCCTCAATCATGTTTGGGTCCTAATGCTCCTTACCAATTCAAGCTGGACATTCCTAAAATGTCATTCCACCATTACATGCCTACCTTAATTTTCCTTTTTAGTCCTAATAAATGTCTATTAGCCATAATAATTGGTCTTTAATGTCAAAATTGATAATCTCTAATCAATTCTTATTAAATCCGTTTCGATCTATTACCAGTTTCAAGATTTTCTTATTATGAGTATTCAATTCTTCCATAAATACCATATTAGCTTCCTTAATCAGTCCCTTATCTAATTTTATTTTTATCCACTATTAGTTATGAATTTATTGATCATTAATTCTGTAATTAATGTCCTTAAATCCTAGTCCTATAATTACTATGCTATTTATAATTAATATGAGTACTGCATACATTATGCTATTAATAATTTTCTTATTTCTATTTATTAATTTCTGAACTATAACATTCATTTCCATATTTTAGTCTATTAGAACTATCCTCCTAGAAGTATTACTGTTACAATTTTCCATAAATTTAACATAAGTGATATTTTCTTGTTTTGTTTGAAATTACAAGGAATTATTTCTCTTTCTTTTTTTGAAATAGACAAAATAAACTGCAAAAAAATATCCATATCTTACACATCTCTTTTCATCTATGGTATATCCCTTGTCATTTCAAATGATACATATATGTAGATATATGGAATTGGATAATTTATGTAAACTACATGGCATGCTCCCAATAATGAAAATATAGAAATTCACATTCCAAGGCAGCCTAACTTACAACCCAATTATAAATGTGAAGTACCTTTACAACATTACCAATATTCAACAAATAAATGCTCGGGATTGATTTCAAATTTCCAAATCAGTATGTATATACCATTCTTACTTATATCCTAAAACTCTTAACCTTTCTTACCTAGATAGTGATCTATATCTCCTCCTTAAAATATAAACTTAGAAATCTATATTATGTTAGTATGCGACACTCGAAATTCAAATTTGTAAAAAAAAATTCCAAATCTCAAAAGAAATTTTTTAAGCATACTTTTCAGAAGAATTTCCAACTTTAATAAAAAAATTAAGGAATTGAATTCTTATTTTATTTTATTCCATATATCTATCTCATTTTTATTAAACATTTGAACAAAATTTCCAAAAATATTTGGACCAAACTTTTCAAAAATTTCAAAACATTTACCACTTCATTATTAACCCCAAATTTGAAGGTTCTAAAATTTCTTAGAGAAATAATTTCACTTCTCATATATTTTTACCTCAAAGACTTACTTCTTTAAAGTAGGGTCTTTAACCCAAATCATTCAAAAACTCAATTATTAAACCAAACGATCAAAATTTAAAAAAGGATTGCTTAATCCTGCGAAGAAGCAAAATAATTTTCCATTTTCAAAAATTTTCGACGTCAAAGACTTATTCCGTTAAAAATTGACCTTTTTAATTCAAAACATTCAAAGAAAATCTTCTATTACATTAATTAATGAAAAGTTGAGCAGACAAGGTAAACTCTTATCCCATTATTTCCTATCCCGTTCGAATCTCCTAATATTGCCTCTGTTTATACTTCTCCTACTTAAATTACCTTTATATCATTTTAATCAAGTTCCATTTCTACTTTAAAAAGAAGAAGTTTAAAGAACTTCTAAATTATTTTTTTTTTTTTTGAACTGGTACTTTATATACAACAAATCATTAGGACAACATATCCCATGTCAAATAAACGTTCGAAAGCAAGTTTCGAACTTGTGACCTCCTGCACCAAAGCCGAATCAATTAACCACTTGGACAAAGGTGCTTGTCAAGTCCAACCTATGTTATATTTTATGTTTATTTCAAAAAGAAAAATCCATTTATCGAAAAATATTTAAACTAAAAACATTTTGACACCTTCTATGTAAAAAAATTATTCACAAACCTTTGCCTTAACAAAATTTCTAATTTCCATTTTTTTCCTTTTGAAACAACAACTCCTCAATAAATCCTTTGAAAAACTTTTCAAAACATTCCAAGGAAGTTTACAAAAGTCATTTTTATTAAATTATTTCACATGGGGTTGGATTTTTAGAAATTGACCTTAACTATCCACTCTATTGAATTTTCTTCTTTTATTATCCCTTGCTTACAAATGTTTACAACTATACTACGTTATAGTATTTAATTACTACATAGCATGCTTATTTGTTATTCCTATAAATGTCGATTGCACATAATAAGTGATCGTTATTCTAACCAGACAATTTCTGTTGACATTTACTTATTCATTCAAATCTTTCTTACTATCTTCCACAAATAATCCAATAATCTCTTTAATCTTTCCATTTACATCATTATTAAATTCTTGTGACTCCCTTTTTATTACATCCTTATTGCCTTATTAATTTTAGAGTTATAATCTTTTTCATCTATATTTCTACGATACGACCTCCATCGCACATTCCTTACTCCATTTATTTTTTTCCAATCCATAATCGTCTCACCCATCCTTTAGAAGTATGGTCGCACTACTTCCATAGTCGAATATTATAAAGTAAATTCAATTTAAATATATATACGTATATATAAAGGAAAATAGTAAGAAGAACAAAATTCATCAATTTTTTAGCTTCAAGGACATGCTCTCAATTTTTTAGAAGGACAAAATTTTCAATATAATATAGAAGGAGGACAATTTTTAGCTCCAAGGACAATGCTACTATGTAGTATCAGTTTTGTGAATTGCAGTAGCAGTTTTGAAGTATTTAACATTTTTTTATTTGTAGTATTTCTTATGATCTGTAATATCATTTTGTGTGTGGAGTGTGCAATCTTGGACTACAATGCTATTTTGTAGTAGCATTTTATGAGTTGTAATAATACTTTTAATTGAATCAAATAAGAATAAAAATAATACTATATAGTATCAGTTTTTTTAATGTTTGTGTTATATTTTACTTGTAATAAAAATTACAATTGTATTATCTTTTATTTTATTTTTTAATACTTATTATGCTTATAGTAGCCGTTTGTAAATCGTAGTTGTTTTTTTGAATTGTATTAACAGTTTATATACATTATTTAGTATTTATGAATTATATTAGTGATTTTATGGATTATAGTAGCAGTTTATGAATTTTAGTGGCAGGTTTTGAATAATGTACATTTTGTAGATGAAGTATGCATTTATTATGTTTGTAATAGCAGTTTGTGAATTTTAGTTTTTTTGAATTATAGTAGCAGTTTATACACATTTAATTGTATTATGAATTATTATAGCAGTTTATACACATTTAATAGAAATTATGAATTATAATAGTAGTTTTATGCGCATTTTATGTTTTTTGATAGTAGTAATAAATGATATTGTATACACATTTTGATAGCGGTATTTTATACACATTTTGATAGTTTATTGTAACAGTTTTATATACATTTGATAGTAGCAGTTCTATACACATTTGAAAGCAGCGGTTTTTTGATAGTAGAAGTTTTATACACATTTGATAATAGTAGTTTTATACACATTTGATAGTATTAGTTTTTTGATAGTAGATATACTTTTGATAGTAGATATACATTTGATAGTAGCAGTTTCATACACATTTGATGATAGGTTATTTTTGATAGTAAATATATAAATGAAAACGTGCAGTATAAGTTTTTTCATTTAAAAAAAATAGTGCTGCACCTTTTCTTTATGTATAGTAGGATATGTATTGGTGATGATTATGAAGGAGTAAACTTAAAATGGAAATTTGGAACTATATGTATATTTTACGTTATAATGACATTAATAATACCAACCCGTATCATTTTATTTACTAAAAGGAAACTGATACTATATAGTAGCAGTGTCGAACCTCCTATTAAAATTTCAAATTTTAGCAATTGTGGTGGTGTTGGGAGTGGCGGCGAGGCTGGTCGTGCAGGTGGTTGGGGCCGTTGGTGATGCGAGGATGGTGGTTGCTAATTTTGGTGGTTTGTCATTATGACTAATTTTGGAAGAATGTTCATCCTTGTGACTAAAATATAAAGGTTATGCCCTTGAGGCTAAAAAAAATACAAATTTTGTCCTTTAAACTAATTCCCTTATATATATAATATGGTTTTTGAAAATACTTTCAAAAATAACAATATGCTACTCATACGTATACCTATCCCCATTGATCAAGTAACCGGATCTCTTATACCAAATGCATCAAACCATCCCGAAACGATACTAATTTCGACCAAACAAAAACCCATCGAACCTTAGGCCCATCTCAAGAAAAGTTGTTAAGTTGATAAATTTTAAAAAATACACAGTACATAGAGCTACCTATCTATACTTTCAGATGATCATAATGGAATGTATAAGATACAATATCAGGAACAAGTACCCATTTCATAAAACAAAACCATTTCAGAAGTATACATGTTATTACCAAATATCACAGCATGTCTACATATAATATCTAAAGTACAATATTATTATTATTTTAAATTCTAAACTGGGCACAATAGAAAATTTTAAAAAGCATAAATAGATAGATAACTGCCACAATTCTTCATCTTCACCTTCGTCCCTAAAATCAGCATTGTCTCCTCTAACCTCTGTGTTGTAACGAGGAATGGGTTAGAACAACAAATGTATGGTGAAATGAAAATCTCAAGCTTTACTCTATTTGCACTTTCAAAGTAGTATTTAGATAAGAAATATATCTTATGTATTTAAAACTGTGTAACAACCCAAAATTTATGGATATTTGAAATTGAGATATTTAATTGATTTTAAATATTTAAAAGTTAGTTTCTAACTTGAATTTCAAATATCGTTGTTTATTGTATAAATAAATTACTTAAGTTATTAATTTGAAATTGGTTTAAATGGTAAATCTTGGAATTTTTTGCTGAATAAAAATATTCCAAAAGCTTGTAAAATTTATATTGATAGTACTAAAGATAGTAAAAATGTTAAACTTGAATTTGGAAGTGTTTTGTTAAGTTTTGAAATTTTATAGTTTAAATTGAGTTTAAAAATATCCTTTCGAGGCACTGTCTCGGAATTCGACGGAACCAGTTCCATTAGATCCGTAATAGTATATTATTATTAGAATTTAATTTTCGTAGTGTTTGGAGTGATCGTTTGGCTGTACGGTAGATAAACACGCTGAAATCTATATCGAAAGTTTAATAAAATGACGGGTCCAAAAAACTATCTTCTCCATACGATCGAATTAGAATTCAGAGCCTTTTCCATTGCATTCGGAATAGGGGTTTAACATCATAAACGCCTGGAGGCACGTCTTGATCCGAGATCGAGATTGTGAGTTAAGGAAATCGAGACGATTTGAATTTAAATTAAAAATAATATTTTGTTTTCTCAGTAGTTTTTTCCCTTTTTATTTCAATACGTATCTACCCTATTTTTACACTTGTCTACTTGTATTTACACGCGTTTGATTTTGAAATAGACTGTAGTAGCCGAGCTCTTTGAAAAATAAAGAAAACTAGGGCTGATACATCAAAAACCCAAAGTAAATCTCGTATCCACCATACTAAATCCATCAGAGAGGAAATGGCGAAATCAATTTTTATTTTTGAATCAAATTCGATTCCGTATAAAATTGCGATTTCTCCTCTCATCTTCGTTCGATTCTCAAAATCGAAGGCGACACTGTTCTCTTCAATCATATGGCTGTCGCATGTTGGAATCTCATGTAGGGCGGAGGCGCGTTCATCTCGGCAAGGATACGCGAGTCGCTGCTACGGCACGGTGGTAGGCTTGCAAAGTGGGGTGACTGGAAGGTCCAATGAGGTGGTTCGCATACGACAGTGAGGATGGGAGCTCAACTTGCTCGATTTGGAGATGGAGGCTGTAGTTGGGCTTCAGCGATTTACTGTAACCCACGGTGGTGGCCTTGGTTCGCTGTTGACTGTGAGGTTCGTTTTTATTTGTTTGATTTAGATTAAATATATATATATAGGAAACAAGATATATATATAGTTTAGAGCTGAAGTTTTACTAGCCAGAGAATTTAAGATGTAGAAGGGTTTTGAAAAAAATTATATATATAGCAGTTTGGATTTTCATTTATATATGTATGCAGAAAAGAATTCTAATTTTTTTTTGATAGGGTAATAAATTATTTAATAAACATATTTAATTTATCTTAGTTATTGAAAATAATTTATTATAGAAAAGAAAAAGATTGTAGTTTAAGTAAATTTTTTGATTGAGTTAAGATTTATTGAATGGCAAATGTATTTAAAGAAGGTGTATACATTTATATATATATATATATATATATATAAGACTTTGGAAAACACAGGGATTTATTTAAAGATTTGATCTATATAGATTATTTTCTTAGTTTTTGCAGTTTCAAAGAAAAGTAAATTAAATAAGTATACATATATAAATATTTTAAGCTACTAGTTTAATTTAAAAAAATAATGCCTTATGGAGATAATTTGTTTAATTACTTCAGTCACTAAAAATAGTTTATTAAAAGGAAATTTGTTTAAAAATAAATTATTGGTTTAAACCGAAATTATTAGCTAAATTAAATGAATAATAGTGACCGATTGTTTGACTAATTCAAATATTAATAAACCATATAAATGTTTAAACAAGGTAAAAATATGAAGAAAGCAAGCTGGATTGGGAATGGATTGCAAAACAAAAACGAAGGTGAGTTAATCTCCCTCATCTGGGTTAGTATTTAAATTTAAATAGTTAAATTTAAATTTTGGTTGAATGATTGAATTGATTGGATGTTGTATGTTATATAGTAGTATATATATATTGGAGTGATTGATTTCCCGTATTATATAGCGGATGAGACCCTATACGCCACATAATAGCAGATGAGATAATATGGTCCCATATACCGCGATATTCCACCTCGAAGTGGAACTGGTATTATTATATTGTGCTAACATATGTGGATGCAGGGAAAAACAGGGTGGAGAGATCCAACTGGATTCGTCAGAACATTTGAATTTACTTTATATATTCAGCGATATGATTATGTGATGATCTATGATGAATTATATTTTTGATCATACTGGGAAGTGGAATTTATTGGATACTCTGGCTTGGTTAAATATATAAATTGGAAATTTGAGAATTGAAAAGAATATATATATATATATATGAAGTTGGATTTTTAAAGTAAATAAAAAGGTAATTTTAAATAAAATAATTATAAGGAATTTGGATAATAAACGATTTGGAAGGATAAAAGTTGATTTTTAAATCTTAAATAAATTCTGAGTATGGGAGGTATATTTCGAATAAAGAAGATTAAATAAATTTTTAGACTTAGTGATATATTTTAAAAAAAGGAATAAAGAAATTATTTTCGAATTTAAGGTTTAGATTTGAAAAAGATGAAGAAGAAATTTAGGAAAGGTATGAAATTTATATTTATGCTTAAATAAGATTTTAAATTATAACAAAGAGGTTAAATATGAAACTAATGAGTTTTGAAATAAACTTGGGCAAGTAAAGAAATTTATTTTAAATGAAGTAAATTTTGAAAATCAATTTGAAGATTGATTTAAGTGTTTGAAATCAGAATTTTAAAGGGAGATGAAACTATGAAATTTATAAACTAGGTTTATAAAGTGAAATGGATATCGGTGGATATTCGGGAGTATAAATTCACGATGGGTAATTGTTATAAAAATAAACAGTGGTTTATTTTTAAAGGTAAGAAAGAGAAGTGTATTTCCCTGCAAAGCCAAGTATATTTTAAAAGGAGGCTTTTTGATAGGTTAAAGGCTTCAAAATTAGTTTTAATGAAATATTTTAGAAAATTTATTATTTTTATATGTTTTATATTTTAAAGTAAATATTTTCAAATTATTTTAGTAGTAATTATTTAAAGGTTACTTGGTATTATGTTTAGAAAGAAAATTTTTAATATTTTATTTTGTAAAATTGTTTTATTTTAAATAGGTTTGGTTAAAATTTATAGAATTTCATAACTCTTATTTTAAAAATTTAGTTAGCTTAACTTTTATGTTAAAAATTAGTTTTATATTTTATAAATTAGTTTTATTTTAATATTTTAAAAGTATGTATATTTTCGAATAAAGTGTTTAAGTAGTTTTAATTTAAATGTTTTAAAGGATTTTATATAGTAAAGTGATTTAAAATTATTTTAATCTTAACTATTTAGGACTTGGCGGTTTTCAGTAGAATAAATAATAGTGGAAATTTATTTCCACGAGAGGGTGAAAAATGATATGAAACTACCTCAAAGGATTGAATTATAAGAAATATCTTGCGAAGATATTTAAAAATAAATAATTTTGGAGGAATTATTATTGCTTGATGATTGTTTGTGAATGTTATTTGATAGTTAAATAACCGACTATCAATATTGGCCAATGCGCTGATCGTTTTATTTCCCAAAACTACTTCGATCTGGTTTGAACGTTTTCGAGTGGAAGACAAGAGTTTGGAGTTGAAGATGGAGCAGTGAAGTGCAAGGGATGCTACTAATTCTGAGGGTGATTCCAAAATGGATGTAGTAGGAGTAGTGCCTTCAGTTCTGTTCGAACCCGGAATGGACTTGTATGGATGAATGCTTTCAGAACATCGTCAGGAGGACAATGAGCATTCTAAGTGAAAGTGTGATAAAAAAGGTAACACATAGTCTTGAGCCTCATCAGTCGGAATAGCTAAAATGTGGGAGGTGCACACAAGGCTAAGTGGCTAGCACCAATTAGGATAAGATCACCCCCGTCTAGATGTCCCTTTATATATTCGGCTATGTGGCGGTTGCTGATCCCAAAGGACGATGAGCATTCTAAGTGAAAGTGTGATAAAAAGGTAACGCATAGTCTTGAGCCTCATCAACCGGGAATGGCTAAAACAGGGGATGTGCACACAAGGCTAAGTGGCTAGCAACCAATTAGGATAAGGTCACCCCTGTCTAGATGTCCCTTTATATATTCGGCTGTGTGGCGGTTGCTGATCCCAACCGCGAGGTGAACTTATTTGTACTATCCAGTAAGGGCCAGCTCCGTCTTCGTATTGCAGGGGATTTAGGGTGTATCCTCTGTACGGTGATCTAGACCACATACTGTGACGGGCGGTACTCCAGTAGCCCTTCCATTGATGGAAATCCATTTTTCCTACGCGCCTTTACGGTTTTGTTTGTATACCAATTAGCTGGAATCTAATAAATGTTACAATTTCGGCTATTTGAATAAGTATTTGTACATAGACACTATTATAATATCAGAGGATATTATAAGAAATGTTTTGGTTAGCGTAAGGTAAAAACCAGACATGTTTATTTATGGCGTGGTCTTACGGGATACCTTTGATTTCAATTGATTTTGAAATTTTGATAATCCAATTGAGTGTATTTTATCACATTGGTTTTCCAGACTGACTGGGGTGTTATTTAACTATGATGCTCGGGTCAGACCGAGTATTATAGAGTATAGATTTTGGATGGACTACTATGGAGCTCAGGAGAAGAGCTGGATGGCGAGACGTATCAGACATATTTTATGTATATTCCGCTGTATATTCAGTTTTGGAAGTACGAGATATTTTAACCGCCTCGAATTGTGTTGTTGATTATGTTGAACTCTAACGATGTATTCTGGTGATGTATGTATAAAACAGATATAGTTTCTTTTGTGTAAAGATCGGTTATTGCTTATTGTATTTTATTCCTCCGTGTTTGTGAGATGCTAGTGTTGATTTCTATTTCTTCTTCTACCTCCTTTTTCTTTAACCCTAATAGTTTGGTATTCCAACATTTGATTATTCGGCATTTGACACAGTGAACGTATTGATGTCGATTTTCGAGCGTCGAAAAATCGGGTCGTTACATTTGGTATCAGAGCTGAAGGTTAAGCGAGAACCTTGACTCTGGTGGGAATTACTCAATAGAAATAGAGTCTGTACATGCTCTATAAAAAGTTTGAGAGTACTAATAGTATGAGCACGTATTTGTTAGTGAATATAAAATTGGTTTTTATATTGTGTTGACTTATCGTTAGAGTGTTTATGGATTCTGATCGATATGTGCGACGCCATGTGATCGATAAGGATTTCTAAACTCTTGAAAAAAGATAAATCGACACATTATTGTTTTAAATAGGGTAAATGAAATAATTTTACCCCAATTATTTTTGTATGTAAAAGAAATAATTTTTCGTACATTGTTATAGTTATATATGGTTGCTTACTTGTTAGGAAGTGATAATATTAAATTATTATCATTGTTATGTAAAAATTTAATAAGAAATTGAAATCATAACTTAAAGCTAAGAAATAAAATTCATACACAAATGGGATTTGTAAATGTAAATTTTAAATTAACTTATAATTTGAAATAGAATTTCGAAGATAATTTTGAAAATAAATTGAAGGGATTTGAAATTTAAACTTTGGGAAAATTTAAATTCCTTTGAATTTGAAAATGGTTTTCAAAACATTGGAAAAATAATAATGGTATTATTTTGAAAATATTTTTGAATTAGATTTGGAATCTGGTGAGATCTGGAATTTAAAAATAGATGGGAGAATGTTTTAAAGAGATAAAAGCATTAAACTCTTTTCGGTCGCTGGAAAATAACTTCATGATGACTGCAACATCATCGATGTTCATTTTCGGGTTTCCAAAAGAGGAATGCTACCCAAATGTTTTAAATCGGATTCGTTTGCAAAACTAGGTTGGTTTTAAAAATTCAAGAAATAATTGGATATGTAATTGAATTAAGGATTTCAAAAATGATTTTTTTTGAAATATTGAAGTTTGGTTTGGTAAAACCGTTTTGATTTTAAAATACAAAGGAATATTTTGGTTTGGATATAATTTATTTCAAAAATTATTTTGAAATGTTGATTAACTGATTAAAAGAGACTCTGGAATTTATTAAAAATGGGATTGGAGTAAACAAGCTGGAAAATTTATAGATGTTAAAAATTCGAAATATAATGGAATGTAACTGAAGTAAAAATTTATTTTATTGGAAGTAAATTTGTGGGAGAACAAATTTATTTTTGTAAGAAATAGAACTAGAACTAAAGTTGAATAATAGAATCAATTTAAATTGTTCCAAGAAAGTGAATTGTAAATTTGTTCGAAGGAACTAAAGGAAGTAAAAGTTTAGAAATATACTTTTTATTGAAATTTTTGAATAAGATTCAACTTGAAAGGGTCAATAAAGGTAAGTGTGACTAGAGAATAAAGCCAGAAAGATAAGCCAATAAAAAAAAGACTGGTAAATGGAATGGAAATAATATTGTAGGTAGACAAATGAATTTGCATTTGTAAAAATATAGAATTGAGGCTGAATATTTGATATTAAAATTGAAGAGTTGAATTAGACGAAATAGGAAAATTAGTCAGGTTGGAGTAAATAAAACAAAGTATTGAAATTTAATTTAGTAAGTACTGATTGATTTAATAGTAAGAAAAGGAATTAAAAATTGAATATTAGGACGGTATTTAATTTAAATGGCGTTACGTAAATTGAAAATTATAATGGTTCGAGGAAACTAAAAGAAATAAAGGTCTAGAAAATAGAAATTTATTAAGATTTAAGATTTAATTTGGAAATAAAGTGATAAGTAAATTAGTAAGTCATTCAAATTTGAAATTGAAATTGATTTAAAACAACTTAGTTAATGAATCTAATTTAAAGAAATGTTTAATTAAGAATGGTTTGTAAGGTGAATAAAAATTCAATATTCATAGTTTGAAGATGAATTGAATTCAAGTAGGACTGAAAATGAAAATTTGGAAAAGGTATTGAGATTTGAGATTAATTAGTAAATTTATGCAAATTGAATCTATATGGATATGGAATCCAAATTGATTAACTATAGATAAAAACTAGGTGGTAAAGTGAAAGTAATTATAAAATGCTTATATTAAACTTAAGAAAAGTTAAGGGTGGAAGTTCTTAAGTAAATTTGGTACTGGAAATATACTAAGTAATTTTGGAATGGAGATTAAGTAAATTTGTGGAATGGGATAGTTATGGAAAAGTGAATAGAAATCAAATGGATGTGAATAAAAGAGAATTGATATAGTTAAAAATCAATGGATATAAACACGTAAGATGTACATATATTATTCTATTCGCATAGTGATTTGAGCACAGAATTTCGAGATAGTTATATCGATTCGAGTTGGAATTTTTCACTTGATTTTCAACGACGAACCCTGGATATGGATTTTTGATTTATTCTGGAAATTATCTATCATAATTTATGGGAGAAGGACAGTTTCTGATCAAGAAACCAGATCTGAGCCCGCACTAGAAAGTCGGGTGGACGATACTAATTCAGAAGCGAAATTGTATGATCGAGTGAGCGATCTGATTGGGTATTGCGTACGGATGATATATGTGCATCATACGGATGCGAATGATATAGATATGAAAATTTCTATAAAGAAATGTGTAAAGAAATTTTGAATATTGTAATTGAACATTATTGCTTAGTGGGATACAGATGTTTAAAACAAGAGGAAAATTGGAATTTTTTTTCAAAAGGTAAACGGAATTGTAACAAAATGTATGTATTTAAATTTCTGTATGAAATTTGATAATGTTTTGGTCTAGCTATTTGGCGTTTTGTTTTCTTTTAAAATCTGGGGCCTGTAGGGGCATTTTGTAGTTGTACCAAGCTAGCCGCGCAAAGGAGATGCTGGCGAAATTTTTTTGAAATTTAAGGAGTTAGAATATTTTGAGAAGATTTTGATAATTTAAATTTGGGTTTTAAATTTAAATTTGAATGGCTAGGTAAGAAATATTGGTTGGAACTAATGGAAGAAGTTTGGAAAGTTAGTAAGGTTAAGGGTGTCTTTATCGAAAAGATGGTTTGGTATTATTAAAAACTGTTTGGTTTAGGGTGGTTGTTGAAAACCAGCTGTTTGGAAAGATAGAGAACGGGTTGTGGACTATTCTCCTTAACTAGTAATTTTGAGGACGAATTCTTTAAGGGGGGGAATGCGACAACTCGGAATTTTTGGATATTTGAAATTGAGATATTTAATTGATTTTAAATATTTAAAAGTTAGTTTACAACTTGAATTTCAAATATCGTTGTTTATTGTATAATTAAATTATTTAAGTTAATAATTTGAAATTGGTTTAAATGGTAAATCTTGGATTTTAAGATGAATAAAAATGTTTCAAAAACTTGTAAAATTTATATTGATAGTACTAAAGATAGTAAAAATGTTAAACTTGAATTTCGAAGTGTTTTGTTAAGTTCTGAAATTTTATAGTTTCACTTGAATTTAAAAATAGCCTTCCGAGGCACAGTCTCGGAATTCGACAAAACTGCTTCCATTGGATCCATAATAGTATATTAATTATCGAGTTTTAATTTTTGTAGTGTTTGGAGTGATCGTTTGGCCGTACGGTAGATAAACGTGCTGTAATCTATATCGAATATTTAATAAAATGACGGGTCCAAAAGCTATCTTCTCCATATGATCGAATTAGGATTCGAAACCTTTTCCAATGCGTTCAGAATAGGTATTTAACATTATAAACGTCTGGCGACACATCTTGATTGGAGATCAAGATTGTGAGTTGCGAAATCGAGACAATTTGAATTGAATTTAAATTGAAAAAAATATTTTGTTTTCTCAGTAATTTTTTCCTTTTTTCGTTCAATACGTGTCTCCCCTATTTTTACATTTGTCTACTTTTATCTACACGCGTTTGATTTTGAAATTAACAATAGCAGCCAAGCTCTTTGAAAAATAAAGAAAACTAGGGCCGATACATCAAAACCCCAAGTAAATCTCGTATCCACCATACCAAACCTATCAAAGCTAAAATGGCAAATCAATTTTTATTTTTGAATCAAATTCGATTTCGTATAGAATCGCGACTTCTCCTGACATCTTCGTTCGATCCTCGAAATCAAAGGTGATGTTGTTCTCTTCAATGATATGGCTGTCGCGTGTTGGAATCTCATCTAAGGCGGAGGTGTGTTCATCTCGGCAAGGACATGCGAGTCGCTGCTACGCACAGTGGTAGGCTTATGAAGTGGGGTGACTGGAAGGTTCAATGAGGTAGTTCGCATACGACAGTGAGGCTGGGAGCTCGAATTGCTCGATTGGGAGATGGAGGCGGTAGTTGGACTTCGGCGATTTAATGTAAACCATGGTGGTGGCCTTGGTTCAATGTTGTCTATGAGGTTCGTTTTTATTTGTTTGATTTATATTATATATTTATATAGGAAACATGATATATATATATTTTAGAGCTGAAGTTTTATTAGCCAGAAAATTTAACATGTAGAAGGGTTTTGAAAAAAAATGTATATAGCAGTTTGGATTTTCATTTATATATGTATGTAGAAAATAGCTTTAATTTTTTTTTGATCGGGTAATAATGTATTTAATTTATCTTATTTATTGAAAATAATTTATTATAGAAAATAATATTTTTTTGTAGTTTAGGTAAAATTTAAGATTGAATTAAGATTTATTGAATGGAAAATGTATTTACAGAAGGTGTAGACATTTTTATATATATAAGACTTTGGAAGACATAGGGATTTATTTAATGATTTGATCTATATAGATTATTTTCTTAGTTTATACAGTTTCAAAGAAAAGTAAATTAAATAAATATACATATATAAATATTTTAAGCTACTAGTTTAATTTAAAAAAATAATGCCTTATGAAGATAATTTGTTTAATTACTTCAATCACTAAAAATAGTTTATTAAGTTTAAAAATAAATTATTGTTTAAACCCAAATTATTAGCTAAATTAAATGAATAATAGTGATTGATTATTTGACTAATTCATATATTTATAAACAATATAAATGTTTATACAAGGTAAAAATTGAAGAAAGCAAGCCGGATTGGGAATGGATTGTGAAACAAAAACGAAGATTGGTTAATCTCACTCATCTGGGTTGCTATTTAAATATTAATAGTTAAATCTAAATTTTTGTTGAATGATTGAATTGATTGGATGTGGTATATTATATAGTAGTGTGTGCATATATATATATATATATATATTGGTGTGATTGATTTCCTGCATTATATAGCGAATGAGACCCTATGTGCCACAAAATAGCGGATGAGATAATATGATCCCATACACCACGATATTCCACCTCGAAGTGGAATTGGTATTATTATATTGTGCTAACTTCTATGGATGGAGGAAAAAACAGGTTGGAGGGATCCAACTGGATTCCTCAAAACGTTTGAATTTACTTTATATATTCAGCGATATGATTATTTGACGATCTATGATGAGTCATATGAATCATATTGGGAAATGGAATTTATTGGATACTCTGGCTTGGTTGAATATATATATTGGAAATTTGATAATTGAAAAGAATATATATATATATATATAGTTGTATTTTTAAAGTAAATAAAAAGGCATTTTTAAATAAAATAATTATAAGGAATTTGGATAATTAAATGATTTGGAAGGATAAAAGTGGGTTTTTCAATCTTAAATAAATAAATTCCAAGTATGGGAGGTATATTTTGAATAAATAGGAATAAATAATTTTTTTTAGACTTAGTGATATTTTTTTTAAAAAGGAATAAAGAAATTATTTTCGAATTTAAGGTTTAAATTTGGAAAAGATAAAGAAGAAATTTGGGAAAGGTATAAAATTTATATTTCAGCTTAAATAAGATTTTAAATTATAATAAAGAGGTTAAATATGAAATTAATGAGTTTTGAAATTAAATAGGGTAAGTAAAGAAATTTATTTTAAATGAAGTAAATTTTGAAAATCAATTTGAAGATTGATTTAAGTGTTTGAAATTAGAATTTTAAAAGGAGATGAGACTATGAAATTTATAAACTAGGTTTATAAAGTGAAATGGATATCGGTGGATATTCGGGAGTATAAATTCATGATGGGAATTTATAAATGAATGGGATTTTTTTTAAAATAAATAGTGGTTTATTTTTAAAGGTGTGAAAGAGAAGTGTATTTCCCTGGAAAGCCAAGTATATTTTAAAAGGAGACTTTTTGATAAGTTAAAGGCTTTAAAATTTTGTTCTAAGGAAATATTTTAGAAAATTTATTATTTTTAAATGTTTTAAATTTTAAAGTAAACATTTTCAAATTTATTTTAGTAGTAATTATTTAAAGGTTACTTAGTATTATGTTTAGAAAGAAAATTTTTAATATTTTATTTTATAAAATAGTTTTATTTTAAATAGTATGGTTAAAATTTATAGAATTTCGTAACTCTTATTTTAAAAATTTAGTTTGCTTAACTTTTTATGTTAAAAATTAGTTTTATATTTTATAAAGTAGTTTTATTTTAATATTTTTAAAAGTATATATATTTGAATAAAGTGTTTAAGTAGTTTTAATTTAAATGTTTTAAAGGATATTTTAGAGTAAAGTGATTTAAAATTATTTTAAATCTTAAGTGTATAGGACTTGGCGGTTTTCAATGGAATGAATAATTGGGTGGAAATTTATTTCCACGAGTGAGAGAAAAATGATTTGAAACTACTTCAAAGGAATGAAATGTAAGAAATATCTTGCGAAGATATTTAAAATAAATAATTTTGGAGGAATTATTATGGCTTGATGATTGCTTGGAATGTTATTTGATAGTTAAATAAACGACTGTCGATATTGGCCAATGCGCTGATCGTTTCGAAGAGATCGGGATCGAGATTAATTTCTCGAAAACCACTTTGATCTGGTTTGAATGTTTTTGAGTGGAAGACAAGAGTTTGGAGTCGAAATTGGAGCAATGAAGTGCAAGGGCTAATCGCTACTAATCCTGAGGGTGATTCCAAAATGGATGTTGTAGGAGTAGTGCCTTCGGTTCCGTTTGAACGAAGAACGGACTTGTATGGATGAATGTTTTCAGAACATCGTCAGGAAGACGATGAGCATTCTAAGTGAAAGTGTTCTATAAAGGTAACGCATAGCCTCGAGTCTCATCAACGGGGAATTGGCTAAAACAGGGGAGGTGCACACAAGGCTAAGTGGCTAGCAATCAATTAGGGTAAGATCACCCCTGTCTAGATGTCCCTTTATATATTCGGTTGTGTGGTGGTTACTGATCCCAACCGTGGGGTGAACTTATTCGAACTATCCAGTAAGGGGTAACTCCAGCTTTGTGTTGTAGGGGATTTAGGGTGGATCCTCGGTACGGTGATCTAGACCACGTACTGTGATGGGCGGTACCCAGTAGCCCTGCCATTGATGGAAATCCATTTTTCCTACACGCCTTTACGGTTTTGTTTGTATACCGATTAGCTGGAATTTAATAAATGTAACAATTTCGGCTATTTAAATAAGTATTTGTATATAGACACTATTATAATATTATAAGATTTTATAAGAAATGCTTTGGTTATCGTAAGGTAAAAACCCGACATGTTTGTTTGTGGCATGGTCTTACAAGATACCTTTGATTTCAAATGATGTTGAAACTTTAATAATCCAACTGAGTGTATTTTCTCACGCTGGTTTTTCAGACTCACTCGAGTGTTATTTAAATATGATGCTCGGGTCAGACCGAGTATTATAGAGTATAGATTTTAGATGGACTGCTATGGAGCTCAGGAGAAGAGCTGGATGATGAGATGTATCAGACGTATTTGATGTATATTCCACGGTATATTCAGTTTTGGAAGTACGAGATATTCTAACCGTCCCGAATTGTGTTGTTGATTGTGTTGAACTCTGATGATGTATTCTGGTGATCTATGTATAAAACAGATAAAGTTTCTTTTGTGTAAGATCTGTTATTACGTATTATATTTTATTCCGCTATGTTTGTAAGATTTTGATGTTGATTTCTATTTCTTCTTCTACCTCCTTCTTCTTTAACACTAATGGTTCGGTTTTCGGGCATTCGATTATTCGGCATTTGATACAGTGAACATATTGATGTCGATTTTCGGGCGTCGAAAAATCGGGTCGTTGCACTATACCATACTAATAACTTTAACTGTAAGGCCAAAGGTCTTTCTAGTCCAATTCTAGAACTCCAATGCTACTAAAAATCAATGATGTAGGAGAAAGAATCCAAACAAATAAATACCTTTTATTGGAGAATAGGCAGCATCTCCAAATTCTAACATGACTATCTTTAACAATGCAAGAGAGAGAACCTCTAAACCACTTAATACGTTTTTATTAGGAATTAAGTAGACTCTGATCATTTGACACCTATAAAATAGGGAAGTCCCTGAAATTCAAGACAAAATCCCAAGGCGGGTCCCTACATAGTTTTCCCTAATTAACATCTTAAGAAATCCCATTAGGCCACTTAACACTTCTCCTAAGAAAGAGGTGAACCGTACCTGTAACGACCTGGAAATTTAACATTTCGAATATGAATATTTAATTTATTTAAGTATTCAAATATTATTCAAATATAACAAATAATAAGAAATTTTAATTTCAAATACTGGCTCAGTTTTGTTGAGGCATGTTAATTTAATTTACGTGCCATAATTTTTAATTTAGAAAACACTTAAATTATCGTTTGATGGTTTTTTGGCAAATGATGGTATTTTTGATTTTATAGAACAAAGGAACATATGTATATTTTTATTGATTTAGGATCCTGTCGCATTTCTATGTGCGATCCTACTTTTTTTTCTTTCACGAATCGTAAGCGAACCAAATGCTATTAGACGAAGTGCTAGAAATCTTGAAATAAACTAAGCTTTATCCGTAGAACTTTTCTTCATTCCCTTTCAGTTTCACCTTTCCCTCTTGTTTCATTCCATGGAAAAAGAGAAAAAAAGGAGATTTTTTTTCAAAAATTAAAAACAATTTAATTTTCGTCGAAAAATTCCAAAGATGGTTTGTTGTGTTTGTATCAATGAGATCCACCATTTATACCCATTTTATTGGGTTTGATCATGTTTTGGGTTGCTCGAGTATTGACAACATGAGCTAGGGTTTTGGATAAGTGGTTGCATAGGCGATTTCAAAGGATGACGATGGTTGCGTTGAGTTTGGGGTGGCGAGGCGCACGAGCGGTGAAGTTTTAGTGATGCTCGGTTGTGTAATAGGAAACATGATATTATGGGTCGGTTTGGGAGTGTTATAGGTCATGTTTTAAGGGACTGATTGGAAGTTGAGTTTGGGTGGTAGTTGTGATGAGATGAGTGGAGTGCGTTAGTGTAATCTGTTAGTGGTATCATTGGCTATAGGGACGATGGCGAGGAGAGAGAGTGTTAGTTCATGCATGAGGTGTGCACTGATATGCACGGTAGTTAATGGGGAAGAAGAGGTGAGGGTAGTTAACTTAAGTGATGCAATTAGTAATTCATTAGTTTAATCTAATTTAATTTCAAAATCTTATAAATTTAATATCTTTCTAATACAAGATCCAATTAAGACATGGTCTATTGCATCGTGCTCGTAATGGCTGTAGCTACGCATTAGAACTAGTTTCATCAAATTTGGAGCAAGTAAAATTGTAGGCTAAAATCGAACGTCGTTCGATTTTGGTTCAGACCGTAGAGCTTCAGCGTCAACTGGAATTTCGGTGAGTTAAAATCACCTTTTTGGATAATTACTATGATATATAGTAGATAAATTTTAATATTTAGGTTTAGATGAATAATTATATTGTTTTGTTAAATATCCACTTTTGAATAGTGAATGTCATTTAGATTGAAATACGGAGACTTTTTTGAGAAATTCGGATTTCTCACCGTTGTGCATTTTTAGTTCTAGTTATATACCTATTAAAAATAATTTCAGTTATACGGATTGTTAAATGTCAAAATTTGATAGTTTGGTCATATTGGATATGACACAGACATATGTTAAAAGTGAACCTTTTTAGTGAAAAAGGGTAGCAATAACATTGCTTAAGTGTTATAATAATCATTAGTCTTGTTATAATATTCTGGAAAAATATTATTAATTGATTTTTGATTTGGAAATGGTTTTCAATTTGAGAAATGGTTTTCATTCTGAACTTTTAGAGTTGCTGTGATGTTTTATTCAAAAATAGTTTTTGTACTTCTCTATTTTGCTTCGACTTCATTATTATTCTTTTATAATATATGTATATTAGTAAAAAATGTAAGATTATTTTGGAAAGTATATATTTTTATATAAAATTCATTACAATAATGAATATTTATTTTAAAGGAAATAAAAAAGGGTCTATCTTTCATTTTGGTTTCTTCGTTTAAAGGAAGACAAAAATATTTTGGAATAAATATTTGTGAAACATCTTATATAAAATATTGTAATAAAAGAACAGATTTATAAATGGTGTTTTATAAACTAAAGAAAGAGATTTATAAGTGGTATTTTATAAATAAAAGGATAGGTTTATAAATGGTATTTTATAAAAAGGGAAACTATTATCATTTGATAAATTGGAGTATTAAATTATAGTTGTAAATTTATTGTAATATAGGAAATGACCGTTTTATGAAAGTATTTGGCATTATTTTGGAAACAAAGATTTGTGTTAAGGATATAAGAATTATATAAATTGAATTTTGGATCTATAGAGGATTTTTACAAGGGATTTTTACAAAGGCGTTTTGTAACTTTATTTTGAGATTTATGGGACGTTTATTAGTTATATAATTATTTATTTGGAGGTTTACGAAAGGAATTTATAATTATATTTGGAGATTTACAAAAAGAGTTTTAAAATTATGCTTTAAGATTTATAGAAGAAGATTTATAAAAGGAAGTTTTATAAAAGGATTTACAGATGGAGTTTGCAAATATAAAGAAGTTTGAAAAAAGTTTTATAAAAAGGATAATGAGATTTGATTTCAATAAATGATCACTTTGGATTATAATGGTATGGAAAGTATTCTTTTCATACTTAACATCAAATTTTGAGGTATGGAAACTCATCTTTATCTTGAGAATTAAGAACGTGTATTGAGACAATAATAGTTTTCCAACTTGTCTGATTTCGTTGTTAATCAAGGGACAATATTGTTCGAAATTGGAAAGTGGAGAAAGGTATATTTGATCTAATTTCTATACTTTCTGTATACTTACACTAACAGGAAAGTGTTTTGGGTTATAGTTATCAGTTTTGTAACACCTCAGATTTTTGGTAACATTATTTTGGATATTTAATTAGTTGAACTAAATAAAATAATGTGTTAATTAGGGGATAGGGTAGCTATGCCATTTAACAATGAACTAAAGAAGAGTTAAAATGAAATAGAGGAGGGGTAAAATAGGAAAGTGGTCATTCCTATATCCTACAAACCTTGGCCATGTAAAATTTTACATGTTCATTTCATTTTCAAATTTTTAAATTAAGGGGCTGGCCACTATTAAGAAGGAAAAGAAGAAGAAAAGCTAGGAAGAAGCTAACTCAAATCAAATCCGTTCATATCTCAATCTCTATAATATGTAAAGCTAAGATGAATAATGTTTACATCTCATCTTTGATTGTGTTTTCGGTTTTAAATGAACTCCAAATATTTTGCAATGATTTGCCACATTTTTGAATGATGGAATGAATATATACTTGTTGATGAATGATGGTTATTCATATTGAATTTATGATATATTTTAAGCTAAAAAACCTATAAAATGAGATCCAAATGCCATGCAAATTTTTATGAAGATCATAAACGTTATTTTGGGAGTGGGTTTCAATTTTCATTTTTTTTTTATTTTCGTAGAATTAATATGAATTTTCTAGTAAAGAAAATGGTAGTTTGGGTTATAAATTAATACGGGTAAATAATTAATTATTTGGGTCTAAAATTTATGTACTTTGGAAAATATATAAAATGTGATTTTCTGGAATTTTTCTAGATGTTTCCAAAGTGTTTTAATTGTTATATAAAATTATTTAAGGTATGGGATTTAAATGTTTTGTACAATTAAAAGGGGAGAAGAGGTTTTTGTAAAAAGATATAAATTATAAAGTCTGGAAAAGACGGCATCACTTTTGACAAAGTGCAGTACTGTTTATTGGTAAACGAAGAGACAACCAATCACAATTAGACATGTGAGGCCGGTTAGGTGAAAAGAACTATTTGCTACAAGTTTTTACTGTTTTGTCTCTTTCGACACCAGGTTCTGCCTCTATCTATCATCTCCAACATAGTCAAAACCAATGCACATGGTATTAGTTTACTGGTACGTGGTAAATTGGATGTAGGCGGAAGGTAGGGAGTCGAAATCAGGGTTTCGAAGGGGTTGAGGCAATCCTTTGTTTTTAAATTAAAGTTATATACTTACTTGCTTTTGACTAAATGGCTTTCAACTAAGTAGCTTTCGACCAAGTCAAATGATTTAAAGGAAATGGTTTCAAAAGGGAAGAAGAATGTCAAGTGCTACAATTGTGACCAGATTGGCCATTATAAGAGCTAGTGCAAGGAGCTCGCTAGGGATGGAAAGGGCAAGGTGTATGTATTGAAGCTTGCTGCTTCTAAGCCGACGGCTCAGGAAAAAGGAAAGGCGGTCTTGAGAGGCACGCTTCAGATTCATGGTATGATTGTTAGCCTTCTATTTGATACTAATGCATCGCCTTCTTTTATATCTAGATGTTTGATAGATAAGCTTAACCTAGAACACATTTATTTAGTTATTTCCTTATGGGTTGTGAATCCAATAGGAGGGTATACAACTCTAGGGATGAGATGTGATCAGTTAGAGTTTGACCTGTTAGGTCATAGTTTTGTTTGCAGTTTGCAAGTGTTTGAGTTTGTGGGGTTCGGGATTATTCTTAGGATGGATTGGTTAAGTGAATACAATGCTTGGATATTTTTCCAGGAGAGGAAAATATCTCTTAGATACCCAGATTGTATTGATCAGATAGTTTATATCGTAGAAGGTTATTACGGTGAGATGTAAGCCTTATTGGGTGCTATGGAATTGGATGATGAGTTGAGGTGAATTTCATGGTTAGAGAATTCACAGATGCTTTTGAGCCCGTAGTTGGATTGCCGCCAAATTGAGCCATTGAGTTTCAAATAGATTTGGTTCTGGGAGTAGAACCAGTGAGTAGGCCGCCAAATAGGATGACCCCTTCAGAGATGAGGGAGTTAAAGGTGCAGTTGGTGGATTTAGAAGGCAAGAGTTTTATGAGGCCAAGTAGTTCGCCATGGGGAGCAGCCGTAGTGTTTGCTAAGAAGCCGGATGAATTGTTAAGGCTATGTATCGGTTATCGTGAGTTGAATGAGAGGGCGATAAAGAATCGATATCCATTGCTAAGTATTGACGATTTATTCGATCGGTTAAGTGGGGACAAGGTATTTTTGCAGTTGGATTTGGTGATATGTTTCTATCAGCTCAGGGTAGCAGATGATAGTATATCGTTGACGGCCTTTAGGACCATATATGGGTCGTACGAATGGTTAGTTATGTCGTTCGGACTGACTAACGCACCGGCTTTCTTTGTGAATTGGATGAACCTAGCTTTCCAAGAGCACTTGGATAGGTTCGTATTAGTTTTCATAGATGATGTCTTGATTTACTCAAAGGATGAAAGAGAGCATGAAATTTATCTTAGACTGGGGCCTAAGACGCTGAGCCAGCATCAGCTGAAGGCGAAGTTTTTGAAGTGTCATTTCTGAAAGAAAGAAGTGAAGTTTCATAGTCATGTAGTCTAAGAGGAAGGTTTGTCAATAGATCCGACTAAGATTGAAGCGGTGAATAGTAGGAAGAGACCTGAGACAGTGACGAAGATAAAGAGTTTCCCTTGGTTGGCTGGTTATTTTCGAAGGTTCATTAAGGATTTTTCATAGATAGCGGCGTGATGACCAAGCTGACAGGAAATGATGTGAAGTTTGTGTGGACCGATAAGTGTGAGGAAGCATTCCAGAGTTTGAAACACTTATTGACCCATGCACCAGTGTTAGCTGTTACGAAAGGAAATCAAGGTTTGGTGCTTTACACCGATGCATGTGGAACAAGACCAGGAGCTATGCTGATGCAGATGGGTAAAGTGATTGCCTACACATCTAGACAGCTTAGACGCATGATGTCATATATCCAACGTATGATTTAGAATTAACTACAGTGATTTTTTCTTTGAAGGTGTGGAGACATTACCTTTTTGGAGAAAGATTTGAGTTATATACATACTATAAGTCGCTGAAATATTTGTTCTCTCATAAGAAGTTAAACATGAGACAACGGAGGTGGTTGGAGTTTATCGCTGCTTATGATTTCATGATTGAGTGAACACTAGGGAAAGGCAACATGGTTACAGTTGCGCTTAGCAGGAAACGTCAAGACGTAGTTTTAGGGATGATTGCTGAGTGGAAGGACTTGGAAGCATTAACAGATTGCAGAGTGCAGCGGAGATCTAAGGCTGAATTTGGTGGAGACACAGCTGTATTATCTTGTTTATAGGTTCGACCAGTGATGATCGAGAGGATTGCTTCTAAGTAAGAAGATGATCTAGTGTTAGTCGAACAGATCAAGAAGAAAAGAGATGGAACTGAGAGCGATAACTTGAAGGATTTCAGTCTTTACTAGAATGGGAGGTTAAGAAAGAAAGGAAGATTATGTGTGCCGAGTGTAGGAAACATAAGGAAAGAAGTCCTAGAGGAGTGCCATCGTTCGAAGTTCTCTATTCACCATGGAGGTACTAAGATGAATCATGATATGAAGAGAAATTTTTTTGGGAAGGTATGAAGCGGGATATCGGGTTGTGTGTGAAGTAGTGCATGATTTGCCAACAGGCAAAGGCCAAATGCCGAAAACCAAGTAGGTTGCTTCAGCCATTAGATATACTAGTATAGAAGTGGAATTCTATTTCCATGGATTTTATTGATGGGTTGCTAAGGTCGAACAAGGGAAATGATGGTATATGGGTCATAGCGGACTAATTGACCAAGAGTGCCCATTTCATTCCAGTTAGATCAACCAGAATGACACCTGGTTTGGCAAGGTTATTCCTGAATAATGTAGTTAGACTGCATAGAGTTCCTAGTAACATAGTTAGTGTAGAGATCCTTTGTTCACTAGTGAATTCTAGAAGAGTCAACATGAAGTTTTGGAAACCAAGCTCAAGATGAGTACCGCTTACCATCCGCGGACTGATGGAAAAATGGAGAGAGTTAAGAAGATCTTAGAAGGTTTATTAAGAACTTATGTTCTGGATTTCGGCGGATCTTGGGAAGACCATCTGCATTTAGTTGATCTTTCATATAACAAGAGTTATCATACTAGTATTGGGATGGCACCATTTGAAGCTTTGATGGAAGGCCATGCAAATCTCCCGTATGTTGCTAGAGACCGGGGATAGATTGTTATTGGTCCAGAATTAGTCATAGAAGCTGCGGATAAGATTGAGGTCATTCGGGCTAGAATGAAGGAGGCTCAGTTTAGGAAAAAATGTTATGTAGATAAAAGACAGAAAGACCTAGAGTTCTCAGTTGGAGACTAGGTTTTCGTCAAAGTGTCATCGTTGAAGGGTGTGATTAGATTTGGGAAATCAGGGTGGTTAGCTCCAAGATTCGTTGGACCTTTTCCTACTATTAAGAGGATCGAAAAACTAGCATATATACTGGAGTTACCGAGCAGTTTAGCAGAAATCCGTGATGTTTTTCATGTTTCTCATCTCAGGAAGTATGTTAGAGATCCAGAGACTACTATTATACCAACTGTGCTAGATGGTTTAGTGGTAGAGCTGAATTTGACCATACTGAGGAAGCCAGTTCGCATAGTTGTGAGAGATGAGAAGAGGCATATAAACAAGATGGTTAGATTAGTCAAAGTCCAATGGAGCGACGATGATAGGGACTGTACTTGGGAGATTGAGAGCATGATTAGAGATACTTATCCTAACTTGTTTGATGGTATGTTTTACCTTCTTATTTGATTTGTTATGTAGCTTACCATAATTTCGAGGACGAAATTCTTTAAGGAGGGGAGTCTACAACACCCTAGATTTTTGGTAACATTGTTTAGGATATCTAATTAGTTGAATTAAATAAAATAATGTTTTGATTAGAAGATTGAGATTGATTTTTAATTAAGGGTAGCCGTGCCATTTACAATGAATTAAAGAAGAGTTAAAATGAAATAGAGGAGGAGTAAAATAGGAAAGAGGCCATTCCTATATCCTCCAAACCTTGGCCATGTAAAATTTTACACGTTCATTTCATTTTCAAATGTTTAAATTAAGGGAATGGCCAACATTAACAAGGAAGATATGAAGAAAAGCTAGGAAGAAGCTAATTCAAATCAAATATATTCACGCCTCAGTCTCCATAATCTCAAAAGCTAACGTGAATAATGTTTACATCCCATTTTTGATTGTGCTTTCGATATGAATTTCAAATATTATGCAATGATTTTCCATGTTTTTGAATGGTGGAATGAATATATGTACTTATTGATGAATTATGGTTATTCATATTGAATTTATGATATGTTTAAAGTAAAAACTTTATAAAAAGAATCCAAATGTCTTGCAAACTTTTATGAAGTTCATAGATATTATTTTGGGGACGGGTTACAATTTTAAGATTTTTTTTGAATTTTTGTGGAATTAATATGAATTTTTATAGTAAAGAAAATAATATTTTGGGTTATAAATTAATTATTTGGGTATAAATTTTTATATGTTGGAAAACATATATAATATGATTTTTTGGAATTTTCTAGATTTTTCCTAAGTGTTTTAATACTTATATAAAATTATTTAAGGTATGAGACTTAAATGTTTTGTACAACTAAAAGAGGAGAAGGGGCTTTTCATAAAAAGATTTGAATTATAAAGTCTGGAAAAGTCAGCAGCACTGTTGACAAAGTGCGGAACTTTTTATTGCTAAAGAAAGAGGCAACTAATCACAATTAGACACATAAGACATGTTAGGTGAAAGAACTATTTGCTACAAGTTTTTTACTGTTTCTTCTCTTTCGACACCAGATTCCGCCTCCATACTATCGCCTCCGACACAGTCAAAAGAAGTGCACATCTTATCAGTTTATTGTTACGTATTGAATTAAATGTAGGCGGAAGGTAGGGAGTCAAAACCAAGGTTTCGATAGGGTTGAGACAGTCCTTTGTTTTTAAATTAAAGAAATACACCTACTCGCTTTCGACTAAATGGCTTTCGACTAAGCAGCTTTTGACCAAATCAAATGATTTAAAGGAAATGGTTTTGATTAGGTTGCGCCTCTATTTTTTAATAATTGCTTTCGACTAAGTTGAGACCTTTTTGCGCCGCTTTTCTACCTTCGACCTAGATGGTTTCGAAAGGTTTGTTTTTTTCTAAAACCTGGCCACCTTTCCAAGGCTTTTGAAGGGATGGTTTCAACACTATCACTTCATTACTTAGATGGTTTTGAAAGAGATGGTTTTAAAAAGTTTCAAAACTGACGCTTTCGACTTTAATGGGTTCTGATCCTACTTCTCTACTTGAAGGCAGAATCCAAATGGTTTCGATCGAGACGTTTATGAATGGTTTCAAGAGGTTTCCATATGTTTTAAATTAAACCCAAAGTTCTTTCGAAAGGATTGGGTTTGATTGTTATGAAAGCCTTTAATGAATGATTTCGAAAGGGGTGATTCCCTAAGGTTTCGAAAGGATTGAAAGGAAGGTTTTTCCTATGTCTTCGAAAGGCAATATTTAAATGGTTTTAAAAGGCGATCTCTGTTATTTTAAAGCTTTCGAAGAAAAGAAAGGAAAGTTTTTTTTAAATATTTTCAAAAGGCAACATTTAATAGCTTCGAAAGGGTATTTCAACGGTTTCGAAGGGGTTTCCGTCAAGGGTTTCGAATGGGTTGTTTAAACGTTTTAAATAAAAGATTTGAATGTAATAAAAAGGCAATTTAGCCTAAGTATTTTCAAGTTAAAAAGGGTTTTGACTTATTTTGGAAGGATAGTTAATCCATATTAACTCCCACCAACTTTTTTTGATTAAAGTATATATAACATGGAAAAATGGCTTAGAGTAAAGCTAAAAATATATTTTCCTTGTACATATGTGATTTTAAGGACTAAATCATTTTGAAAACGGTTTTCAAGGAAAATTCAAAGGATAGTTAGCCCTAAAAAAATAATTTGGAAAGTTAGTCCATTTTGCAGGCAATCAACCTAGATTTCAGCCAGTTAGTCAAGTTTGTGGGCAGTCGGCCCAGTTGTATGGACAGATAGTCCATTGTAGCATAATGGACCTTGCTATTATATGAGGACATATAGTTCACATATTACTAGTATGGACAAATTGTCTATTTATTTGCATAAAGAATAATGATATTTTAATATAATCAGTTTGATTAATTGGTTGCAGGAAAGGTTTGCAAATTATATATGTTTTGAAAAGGATATTAGTAAGGGGAAACTCATTCCGCTAAGCGACATGGTCTTACGTAATATCAAAAAACCGAGATGTAACAGAATTATTCACATCAGGATTTATGTCCAACTCGAAGTTTTTGTTTCTCCTTAAACCCTCAAGTACTCAAAATTTATTTGAGTATGCTGAGGGTTGAGGTATTCATATTTTTGTCTTTTGGCGAATAAAACATCCGAAGACGAGCAGGTGACTGACGGATAGCTAAATAGGATTTTTCATTTCATTTTGTTTTGATTCCATTGTTTATATACAAGTCAGATATAACTATATTTCTTTGATCTACCAATGGGGCATCGTCATATGTCGCCGTTGGCATATTTTTGTAATGATACATTTAATCATTGCCTAGGAAACGTTAAAGGATTATTTAACACGTATATGAATTATTGTTTTGAAATGTAATCAGTAAAATGTTGTTTTATGAAATCTGTGATTTTGTTCATATTTATGTGCTTTTGATATTATGGATACCATTATCATTACCGTATTTTGTTACCAGAAGTTAATACTATGAATGACTGCAGCACCAGTAGCGCTTAACTTTTGGCTTCCAAATACGCGGTATTACAAGTTTTTTAAACGACATCTGTTTTAACCTAAATAATTATTGTTTGAGAATGGAATCTTTCTTAAGATTTATAAAATATACTTATACCGTTGAGATAAGTATATGGGTATATTTTCTAAAAGTATATGGGTACATTTTCTAAGTATTGGAAGTGTAGTGTTTTATGAATATATTTATATTATTGATATAAGTATATGGAAGTTTCTATATTTTGAAAGTGAAACTTTTTGTGAGTATACTTATAAAGTAGAAATAAGTATACCCATAATTTTAAATATTGGAAAGAGTAGGGAGGTTTGAGAATATATCTTTGAAAAAGTATTTTGGCATTAGTATTTACAAAGTGGTTTCAATTAATGAAAGGATCAATTAAAGAGGCTAAGTGGTTGCTTTGTGCTTAACCGTGTTTGGTTAAATCTATGTTTGAATTGTTTGTTTATTTGATAGTTAAATACCGCCTGTCAAATTTTGGCTGGTTTTAAAATTATCATTGTGGGTTCGGAGAGATCGAGATCATATATATTTTCCAAAAGCTACTTCGAACCAGCATAAGTGTTTGAGTAAGAGATATTTTAAAGATGATCGAAGACAGAGTTCTTTGAAGTGCAATAGCTGCTTGCTACTAATAATGAGGGTTATTCCAAATTTGATGTAGTCGAAGTAGTGCCTTTGGTATATTTTATCCTGAATAACTTGTATGGACAAATGTTAGCATTGCATTGTTGCCTGGAGGGCAGTGTTAGCATTCCAAACGGGATTGCTATATAATAGGTAAAACGTAACCTCACCAACCAAGAATGACTAAAGCAAGGGTTATGCCGTAGGGCTATGTGGGTCGCACCCATTAGGGAATTTTCATCTCCCTTCTAGATTATTATTTATGGATTGGGTTGTGCATAAGAGCTCTCGAAAAAAGTTGCAAAGCAACCAAGGTGATGAAATACTCGGTTACTATCCAATAAGGGGTAGCTCGGTGATTTGTAAGGGTTGATAGGTTTGACCTTGGTAAATTTTATCTAGAGGTGTACTATGATAGGTGGTACTCCAATGCCTTGTCATTGTATGGAATCCATTCCCCAACAAGTGCCTTTCAGACTTAGTCATATACCTATTATGCTGGTGTTTAATTAATAAACAATTTTGGATATGGTTCAATATTTATTTTAAAGCTTAGACATTATTATAATATTAGAATATTTTCTATGAAATGGTTTGATTATCCATAGTAAAAACCCATCCGTGATTATATGCGGCATGATCTTATGGGATACCTTTATTTTCGAAATGTTTTATAACATCAAAAATCCATTTGAAGTGTGTTTTTCTCACGTTGGGTTACCAGACTAATCCGGTCATTACTTTTTTTAATGCTCGGGTCAGACTGAGAATATTTCCAAATTTAGCTTTGGATGCTTTGGAGCTTTAGAAGATGAGTTGGATTCCTCCAAGGCATAGTCGCATATTTTTTTTTTGCTGCATTCGTTGTTTGTATTTAACAGCAATTATGCGATGGGTTGTTATAACTATCTCGGCTGATGACAGATTTGTATACTCTGATTGATGTATGTATATTACAGTTTTTCTTTTGTAAAGATCCGTTGTATATTATATATTTCTCGTCATGATGTGAGATTCTGTTCTATCTTTTCTTTCTTTTCCCCTAATAATCTGTCTTTTCGGTAGTTGAATGCTTGGCATGTGCATACCATGGATTTATTTGTGTTGACTTTTGAGGGTTGAAAAGGCGGGTCGTTACACTAACATAGCCCACTTAATACTTCTAACCCAAAGCAGACCCCTATTGAAGTTTCCTCCTATCATATCAATAGCTTAATTATGACCCACAACCCAAAACGTGGCGTCTTACATTTGTTCGACTATTCATAGGCACTGGTAGCCAGATTAACTGGGCAGACTTACCCTATTAGTTCTAATCAATATGTTCAATACGCTATAGTTATTGCATTATTATTAAATTTAATAATCAGTACATTAATATTATATATATACACATGAGATTCGAATAAAATATTTCCAGTCACATGCAAAAAAATGCTTATTAATTTAAATGTCAAACTTATACAAATCCCAAACTCGAAACAAAAGAATAGCTAGTTTCCTTAGCCAACAACTTGACTTGTAAAAAAAAGGAATAATACCAAACTTATCTAATATCAATATAATAGAATTAAATCCTCTATTTAAGGAATAAACTTTACAATTTAAACCTTTTATATTATATCCAACTTTCACAATTACCATCTTGGAGTGAAAAAAGGATTCATACTTATTTTAATTTACGTAAGCAGCCGGTCCAAACTACAAGTAACTAAAAATCATACTTTGCACACCATTTCTAACTTTACTTTAACCGAGTTTTTAACCCATTCAATAGAGTGAAACATTTAGATTATGCCAGAAAAACTCGAGACTTAACCAAAACAACCAAACAAACAAGTCAATGGACCTCAAAAAAATCAAGAATACACCGAGTGGATGGATCGCTAGTGATCCATCACCTATAGATCGCCAGTGATCCATAAGGATGCATTGCGAGTCATCCTAACCTCTTGCATCATGATGTACTATCTCTTTTAAGAATACTTGCCAAGTTTCGTAGCATGCCAACCAATCTAGCTTGAGAAGTGAAGACTCGTCTGATTCAAGCAGTTTGACCAAAAGCTGCTAACTTACAATAGACCTAGAGAACTGATACAGAGTCGGATTGATTTGAAATTTTGTGAGAATACTTAAAGGGATAAAAAGAAGGCATTCATGACAAATGGGCTTGATTGGATAAAGCTAGATGGATTGCTAGCAACCTAACTAGATGGATCGCTAGTGATCCATATAGAGTGGGCCCTTTATTCGACGTTTTGGAAAGGCCATGCTATCATCGACTTGGCTAGAAACAGATAGCCATAAGCCTTAAGAATTGTTTGCATACAATAATGTAGACGATGGTCAGGTAGATTCTGACCGGTCCCAATCGAGATGCAATCAGCATAAAGTGGCTACATAACCCCATGAAGTTATATTTCAAATTTGGATTCAATCGAAGTTCGTATGCTCAAGGTACAGACGAAGAAAATATTTGCATGGATTGATCGAGAACTATTTACAAAATTGCTCAAATCATCGAAGAACGATCAATATCTGAAGATCCGCAAGGTCAATTCATTTGAAACATCTATAATCAACGAAATGAAGATTGAAGCCTACAAAAACGATTGTAGGTCAGAAATTTGAAACTTAAGAATGGCCGATCGTTTTTACCAAGCCATAAAAATTATCGGCATACTTCAGTGCATGATCCAACTAAAACACAGATCGATCCATATCTCTCGAGTTACAAGTTAAAATGATTCCATATTCTAATAATGTCAAGAGGCATATGGGACCCCCCAAAAATGGTTGCACTTGAATTGGAAGCAAGAAAAACGATTGGCGAACATTGATCCAATCATTCTTGGTTGTCAAGTTAAGTCCACTAATTGTTACGGTGGGTCCTTATGGACCTAGAGAGCCTTTTGCCAAAGTCTTAGAGAAATATCTCATCATCTCTCCCTATAAATATAGGCCTTATGGTCCATTTTCATGATCATTACACTGCTGGTTACTTTATTCATTTAATCAAGTTTTCTCTATTCCTTCCAGTTGGAATCATATTCATAAATGATCAATAAAGTTAATCTTCAGAATGGACGTATGCACACCAAACCACTACAAATCTCTTTGTTTCTGATTATTGCTTTCTATTTACTGTTAGTTTAATCTATTCCTTAGTTTTAATTTTACTTTATTCACTTACTTCTCTACATAAATATATCCTTGGGTGTTTGTGACCAATTTTGGCGCAAATATTTTGGTGATTTCACTGAGAATGCTTGATTCTCAGCTTGCTAAGATTCGTTTGTTTCTACTGGATTGGATAAATCTTCCGAAGGAGATCCATAGTTATCTTCATAAATTTTCTTATACTACTTAGATTTGCAGAAATCTAGGCAAGGAGATTGGAAATGGTGAGACATACTAGATCTACTTCTCAGAACATGGATGGAATTAAGACTGCTGGCATTCAGCAAGGAGACCCAAGAAATGAACCAACAAATGTGAATGCTGATTCGGTTGAAATGCAGAATCCCACTAATTCTATTACCAGAGCTGACGGAAAGCCGTCGACAACTAGAGTTGATGAACCAAATCAATTAGCAACAACGAGGCAAAGAAAGGACGATCCTATCGCTTACTCGGCGTCAGAAATCTCTAGTTCATCGGATGGATACTACAGACATATGCATTGCAGAATTGATATCATGCAAAAACTTCAGGGTGTTAACACGTATACCATCCTGGTTTTCCAGAAATGATCACTGCTGCTCCCTCTGCTAGAGAAGGAAAACTTACCTATGCACATCAGGATTCTAACTGGAGCTGTTATGGTTAGTTTGGATGATGGAGTCCGATTGAATGCTGACCGAGTTCTTCCCTGGAATAATGGTGAAATGATTATACAAGATACGCATCGAGAAGATATAGATCCAAGAAGGTGTGAAATGGCCTACAGACATCGATCAGACCGTTCACACAAGGTGGACATAACCGCCACTTGGCACCCACCATCCAAACGCCGGACTTATCGACAATCGTCAGATAATTGGTGAGGGAGAACCAGGGCTCTACTAATGATAATTGGGAAATCTTGAGAAGCCTTACCCCATTCACTGATAATGTTCTACATGCATAATACCCGAGGATGTTCAATATGCCATCGATGCTTGCCTACGAGGGAAAAACTGACCCTAGGCAGCATATCATGAGATGCGAATGGTTGATGGATTCTGCGCAAGCTGATGATGCAACCGAATGTAGATGCTTTCCTATAACTCTCTCTAGAATAGCGATGATGTGGTTCACAAGACTACCCCCATGATCAATTTCTAGATTCGATGATTTGGCAACCAAGTTTGTGGAGCAATTTCGGATGCACGTAACTCGTCCAAAAAAAATGATATCCATTTCCAGTGTGATTTAAACTCCAAGGGAGTCGTTGAAAGATTATTTGGAGAGATTTCATACAGCCATCATGGAGGTTAGTAATCTAAATGGTCATGCGATACTCATGGTCGTGACAAGAGGGATTAATCCCGAGTCTGAATTTGGCAATTGGTTAGCTGGTAAGCTATCTACAATGTTCGAGCGCTTTTACGCAAAGGCGACACAATACTTGAAGAAGGAAGAAGCTATGTCCTCCAAAAAAAGAATGTTGTAGGAACGAGTGGAGATTGAGTACAGAGTAACATTGCAATCCAACAGTCTGAGGGTTGTTCTAGGAAAGTCCAAGTGAATGTTCTAAATAAACCAAATCAGCAAAAGAGAGGCGGAGGTAAGAATCGAGAATTAAAGAGGGATTCTAAAAGGTTGAAGCCTAGGATTTCAATGTATGATAATTACACGCTGTTGAATATGTCCCTAGAGAATATCTATTTGTCTACTTGTAATACCATGCAGCATAGGAAGCTGCCTCCGAAAGAATCAATAGAGAAGCATAAGCAAACCGAGAAATATTGTCGGTTTCACGAGTGTTATGGGCACAATACAAATGAATGCAGGCATCTTCAGGATGTTATAGAAAAACTAATTCGAGAAAAGAAGTTGCAACAGTTTGTGAAAGTCATGCAGATTGGTAGGCAGGGGACTTCCGACCCCAACCGAGGACATGCGCCGCGTAGAGCTAAGAAGCTTGCATGGACTGGTGGAAAACTAGTGATAAATATGACAGTCAGAGGACCGCACCCGATGGATAGGAGTTGACAAGAGATGGAGCGTTATGCCAATGTGCTTAGGCATGTAGATTTCGAATGTTGTTCGAATACGGAGGACGAAGCTTAAGCAAAACAACAACATACAATGGTGGATGATATTATATTTAGGAATAGAAATGGAGGTATGGTAAATGCTCCAACAATCGACCCAATGGTCATTGCAGCTATGATTAATCATGCTTTGGTGAGAAGGATTCTGATTAATTATGGAAGTTCGGTGAATATAATTTTCAAAAAAGCTTATGATCAGATGCGGATGGAAGACAAAGATTTAAAACCGTCTAAAGCTCATATGCACGGTGTTAATGGCATTGCAACCAAAACTATTGGTTATGTGGAATCACCTGTTGAATTAGGAAAAGGTGAACAAAGGAGAGTGCAGATATTGTTGTCTATTGTTCTGGATGTTGATTCTCCATATAATGTTTTTCTAGGTTGATGGGCCTTAGCTGAATTCAGGGCAGCTTTTTCCCTATGGTGATTAGCATTGAAGTTTCCAATGGATAATGGTGTAGAAGTTGTTCATGGTGATCAGGTGTTAGCAATAGAATTGGTCACTAACATCCCTGAGAAAGATTGTGTATGGAGATTAATGAAGAAAGTAAATTAAAACAGAGAACTGTATGCTAAATTAAATGCAAAGACAAGAACACCGGATTTATAGTGGCTCGACGCAATTGCCGAAATTGAATACAGATACAATCCATACACCAACTACTTGAATACAAATGCTAACTGAAATTGAATGAGTCTTGAATGCGACAGAGTCTCCCCAGTGTTCTCGAAAAAAGTCCATTATTGTGGCCCTGCCCTTTGATTTATAGACGAAGATGGGTCGGACTTCACTAATGGGCCTAAAAGCAAGATACCTTGGCCCGTGGTAAGTGACTTCTACGTGCCGAGCCATAAATGCCAAACGGCAATTGCCGAACCACATATCTAGGCCAAGCGGCATTCATATGCCGATCGAGGAAGGCATGCCGAACAGTACCTGTTTACCGAGCGAGGCAGTGTGCTGAGTGAAGAATGTAGGATGAACGAAACCTGTGCTGAACGAGACTCGATGCCAGTTGTAGGGAGATTCCAAGCGAGGCTTCAAGCCGATCGACCCTTCAATGCTGAGCGAGATGCTGTGCCAAATGAACCTTCAATGCCGAGCGAGGTGTTGTGCCAAACGACCCCTTCAATGTCGAGCGAGAGCCGTGTCGAATGAGCCCTTCATGTCGAACGAGGGAAGATGCCGAGCGGCCTCTCTATGCCGAACAAGGCAAGATGCGGAGCGACCTCCCTATGCCGAACGAGGCAAGATGCCGAGCGACCTATTTATGCCGAATGAGGCAAGATGCCGAGCAACCTCCCTATGCCGAACGAGGCAAGATGCCGAGCGACCTATTTATGCCGAATGAGGCAAGATGCCGAGCGACCTCCCTATGACGAACGAGGCAAGATGCCGAGCGACCTCCCTATGCCGAACGAGGCAAGATGCCGAGCGACCTCCCTATGCCGAATGAGGCAAGATGTCGAGCGACCTTTCCATGCCGAACGAGGCCTTGTGCCGACTGGCACATCTATGCCGAACGATGCTCTATGTCGAACGATGCTCTATGTAGAACGATGCACTATGTCGAACGATGCTCTATGCCGAGCGACGGGAGGTATGCCGAACGAGGCCTGTGCTGAGCCTCTTGTTACATGGTCAAACAACCGGGTAACACTTTCCTCCCAAAGTGTATCACGCGTATGAACATGATGCGCTTTGAACCATGAGTACTTCATGTTTTTCATTAAGCCCTCGTTATGTCTTCTCGATAGCGTTTTCCTAAATGCCGAGCGAGGCATTGAATGTCAAATTACATATGGATACCGACCGGCATTGGATGTCGAACGACATATGGATGCCGAACGACATTGTGCCTTGATCGATTCTACCGGTCACTGTCCCTTCACCTTCTTCCCTTCCTACTATAAAAGTTAGTACTTCTCTCCTTCTTTCCTTTTTACCTTTTACCTCCGCTCGAACATCCTTACAAAACTACCTCCTTAAAGACTTTTACCAACACTCTAACCTCCTTTTTGACTCCCGAGTCCTACACGCTACTTCTTGACTGCCCTCAACAACAAGTCTGAGATGATTTCACTTCTAAATCTAGCGCCCCATTGGACTTCGACCCCATCTACTAGGTATGAACCACTCGATTGTTTAGCTTCCTTCAATTATGTTTTTTTTTTACAAGATTCGAATTCTCGTTTCTCCTTTAACTCATAAATAATGGTAGTCGTGTGTATAAGGATGATGGATCTAAGGTTTCAGATGTGCTTTAGGATTAGATGGAGAGGAACAAGAAGAGGGCGTCGGCCCAGCAGGAATTGGTGAGGTTAGCTACTTTTGTCGAGGGCGGCGTGTGTGTTGCAGTAATGATCTATTGGTTGTTTAGGAAGATGTTTAATTTGTTTTAAGAAAGGATTTGGAGGAAGATGTATGGATGTGGTTCGGCATAACTTCCTTATGCCGAATAATGTGAGGAAGTGTAGGAGTAAAGTTGAGGTTAGGTTTAACGTGCTGAGCGATGTAGCTTGATATAGCTATGGCTCAGCATGACCCCCTATGCCGAATGGTGTTAGATGGAGTGCAGGAGAAAAGTAGGAGATGGGTAGAGTGCCGAACGAGGTGGCTCGACATGACTTGTTGGATGACTCGTCCATGCCGAGTGGTAGAGAAGATGTGTAGGAAGGAAATTGGAGTTGAGGGCAAAGTGCAGAGCGATGTGGCTAGGCATGTCTACGGTCCAGCATGATTGCGGTTCGGCATGTCTTGCCGCATGACGAATGGTAGTGATGGATGGCAGGAGAGTAGTGTAGGACAACAACACTAGTTGAACATGATGAATAGTTGACTCAACCTATTTTTTATGCCCGAACATTGATAGTGAACAAGTACGAGGACTTAAGAAATTAAGCATATCAGACAACCCAGACTGATAACTCCTCTGTTTTGACAACTAAAAACCTGAATTTATCTTGATTAAAATGGATAATTACCTTCAACATACAATGTCGATGTCGAATCCAAAACATAAACCATCTTACGACAAGTTCTCGTAGACGGTTAGCGATGACGGTCTCCGAAGATGAAAGTCCAAAACTTAACTTTACTTTATCAACTCTGTGACTTTTAATTTCTTGACACTTATACTTGAATGATAGCACTAGTTCACACACCACACGGAGGGAGTATTTTTGTCGTTATGTCTAATGTCAATTGTTTTTCAAGTATAGTTCAAACAGGTATTTCGTCAGATTCTACACACGTTAGAGATGTCTAGGAAATCAAGTTCTGCCACGATCACGGACATACCAGGACTAACTTCGCAAAAAGAAGTAGTTGGGACTTCAAATCCGTCAGTTATTCCTGTTCAAGACATGTCGAGCCCTACGATCGCATCCGTTGACTTGGATCTTGATGCCTTGGACGAACGATCTTTTTAGATGATCCGATCGATTCTCAAGCCTCAAGAATTAATGAAAGCGCTCTTTATCGCATATGCTCGGTGCATTGAATTCCTTTCCAAGATGTATTGGTTCCATCAACGCAAGATCGCCCTCACCTGCCCCCAATCAGATACACAGCCTGCAACAAATTTATGTGTTGGGTTGGTAGCATGCCGCCATTCAACTCCTTCCTCCATAATCTATTACAATATATTGACATCGCTCCATCGCAACTACATCCAAATAGTCATGCATTCATATACGGCACGTGCATTCTCTTTATGAGCATCCTCTTCGGGCTCTCGACTCCCGACGATATCCATTATATTTATCGTTTCAAGAGACTATCTGATAGTCCATATTTTGTATTTCTCGAACCACACAACAAGTGTCAAACTCTGATTGGGGCGTGGAGCTTTGCCCAGTATAAGCAGGAGTGGTTCTACGTGTGCTGCCCCTTCGGCTTCTCAAGGAGATGGGTAGAAGGAAGTAAGTTTCTTTTATAGATTAGTACTTACATTCGACGGCGATTGCTCCTTTTCTAACTTTCTATCTACTTCTACGGGTATTAGCCCATGTCCCAAAGGATCCGGGTATTCTAAAGCAGTTGGGGCTATTCGAGCTATCCCTATAGGAGACCGAGACATTAGATCTCATATTTTGAACGAATCGCTCTCCAAGTTTGGGCTGCTGGAGGCAAGCTGCTAGATAAGTCTTCCTCTATGTGTCATCATAACTGCGTCTACTTTGGGCAAAGGAAAAAATGCAAGCCGGGCCTTCAGCACGTTATGCACTTGACACATCTGAGGAGGGGGAGATTAAAGAAGCTGAAAAGCTCGAAGTACGTGGCGAGAATGTTAGCCACGCTCGGGAGCCAGTAGTTTAGGTGCACAATATCAAAGTTACGCCTCCCTTTTGAAGGGAAAGAAATTTTTTACCTACAAGCTGAGGAAGAAGACAATTGGTGGAACCTCTAAAGTCACAATCACCCCGGTGAAGAGAGAGCCTTCTCCTCAATGCTTAGAGAGTTCTTTGAAAGGCCTGCCAAACCTCACTATCCCTAATGATCTGCTTAACTATAGCTTCAACGATCCGGAAGCCCTTAAGCTTCATTCACGTGCGAGAGGTGATACAAGCGCTCAAGCCCAAAACCAAGAAAAAAAAATCCTATTAGTAAAGATAAAGAAACTGGTCCGTCGGGGGGAAACACTAGGACACACACAGACATGTGCACTTCACCTTGCACTTAAATTTCTGCCATCGCTCTACTCTTTGCTAACTTGTCGTTATTTAAATTTTGTGTAGGTGATATGGGACGTACACACGGACTCGATCGTCTTTGCATGTCATCTATCTTTCATCACTCTAGATAGGACTTGGGCTATGTAAGACGTCGGGATAGAGAAGATGACGGCGACAAGGATTATCACTCCCGAGATTCATCATCTTGAAAGAAAACTTATCATCAGCCTTCATACCATTATAATCTTCCTTCTCACTCAGAGAAAGGCAGAAATACGGCCACAAGGGGTCCCAATCCGATGCTCCCCGTGATCAACACTCTGGTTCATCCAGCACACGACAATATCAGGAACCCCACAAGAAAACCAAACTCTCAAGATCATCTCCCTCTATTCCCGCAACAAATCCGACGATATCGGAGAGGCTAGACGAGCTTAAGGCTAAGTTCCCTAAAATATGCTTCGATGGTCTGAAGTTTCTCCTAGCGATCCATCGCATTTTGGGACACATTAAGCAGAGCATTATTGCTTGTAACAACGACATTTATGTTCAACATGATGCGTTTGTCCATTTGGCTGAAAAAGTTTTGGAAGTCTCTGTTGAGCGTCAACACGAAATTGATCGTCTGAAGCTTGAAGCCATTCACGATAAAGACATTGTCAAAACTCTAGATAAAGAGCTCTCTTCGTACAAGTCTCAGCTTGAGGCCGCCCAACAAATTGCTAAAGATACTTCGAAGGCCGTCAATCGTCTGGAAACTACACATAAGAAAGAAGTTGACGAAGCGGTCCAGTGCTGTAGGGCCCTGGCTTTAGAGAAGGATTCTGTTCATAAGGAAAGGGATGCATTTGACCTCTGAGTCAAAGAGTTGGAAGATCAACTCCACAAAGAGAGAGAGGAAAAAACTGCTGCCCAGGAAGAGTCGCAGTGATATTATGATGAGATTGTTGCTACGCAACTCCTGAAGACAAAGCTCGATGATGAGCTCTCTATGATTGGGATGCTAAAGGATGAAGCCCGTGAAGAGGGCAAAAGAATAGCATCTACGGAGATGGACTCTCGCCTTGAGGCGACTACAGAGGCTGGCATGGAGGAGGTCAAGTGCTTATTCGACCCGTTATCGCGGAATACAGCGCTCGTGTCCTCATGCATCGAGACTTAACTTTTCTTGGCGATGGCTACATCGAATCTCTAGCCGAGGCATGGGAAAATTTAATAAAGATTAGAAAAGTAGAACTGGGCACCGAGGAGGTTGATTAGGAGGCTTTGATAAAAGAATTTCTCAAGGGGAACGAGCCTTTAGACTTTTCTGCATTGAAGGCACTCTATAACAAAGGTTCCTCCTCATCAAAAGGAAAAGATGAAATCGCCGGTCTGTCTAGAAACAAATCTCCTGCTCCACCTCTTACTCAATCAATAGGTCGGCCGACACTTGATCCATTCGAACAGCACGTCGGTTATGACCCGGATGCCCCTGGCCTTGTCGTTCATATTTTATCTCCAATTCCAAAGGGTGAAACTGCACGGACGGTCGAGAGCCAGCAAGAAACCGGTAAATAACTTTTTTTCTTAATGTTCAAAGAGCCATTGTTTTTGGCATGAGTTCATTATATTCTAACATTTATCTCTTGTGGTCTTGCATAGGTCGCTCTGACCCTGAGCCCACTCCGAGGTGCGGTGACGCCAAGGAGAAGAAGGAGAATGTGAGCGAGGCTACTCACGCGGGAGAGACTCCCGGTCCTGATGCTCAAGTGATTTAGGCGCTCGATGAGGATAAGTCTGAGACTTCATCTCCTATCGAAGAAAGTAATGAAATTGAGATCACAAGCACCTCTGGACACACTTCTAAAATGAGCATGACGGAGCAGCTCGCAGAGGAAAAGAAAAGACAGCTGAAATCAAAGTCGAGCCTTGAGTTGTGGATCTAGATGATCCCTTGAACAAGCGTTTGAAGGTCATCCTCCCGGGTGGGTCCAGGCCACTAGAGTTCCTCATTCTTCCTTGGTTGTTACTTCCCCTTCAAGCAAAACGTTCAAACAAAAACGCATGGGGGAAGAGTCACCTGAGAAAATAAAGGAGGAAAAGAAACCCAAGAAGTCAAAGAAGTAGCCATTACACTAGTTCAACGAGAGCTAGCTTAGATTATGTAATTATTTTTATTTATTTCCGTTGTCAATGTAAATAGGCATTTGACTCCTAGTTTTGGAGGAGTTGTAGTAGCACCCCATTTTGAATTAATAAATAAAATTTAGTTTCTTTGTCTTTCAACTGACTTTTATTGCTTAGCTCTCTGTATAACTGTGGTCGAAACCCAAACTATTGTGAGTTACATAAACTCCCAATTCATTTTCATATAATTCAGAAATTCTTTGGAGTTGTACATCCTTCATTCCACGCGTCAGGTACTTAGAATATTTTTCATTCCGTACGCTGGGGACTTGATGACATCCAGTCAGTTGTACTCTAGTCTGCACTCCACGGACTTAGAGATTTTTAAGCCGTTTATATTCTAGTCCGCACTCAGGGGACTCGGAGTACTCCAATCCGCACTTAGGGGACTTTTAGATTTTAAGTCATTTATACTTTAGTCACGCTTAGGGGACTCAGAGTACTTCAGTCCGTATTCAGGGGACATGGAGATTTTAAGTCGTTTATACTCTAGTCCACGCTCAGGGAACTCAGAGTACTCCAATCCGCACTCAGGGGACTTAGAGATTTTAAGTCATTTATACTCTATTCCGCACTCAGGGGACTTAGAGTACGCCAGTCCGCACTCAGGGGACATAGAGATTTTTATGCCTTCTATACTCTAGTTCACGCTCAAGGGACTTAGAGCACTACAGTCCACGCTCAGAGGACTCAGAGTACTCCAGTTCGCATTCAGGGGACTTAGAGAATTTATGTCGTTTATACTCTAGTTCGCACTCAGGGGACTTAGAGTACTTCAGTCTGCACTTAAGGGACTTGGAGATTTTAAGTCATTTATAATCTAGTCCGTGCTCAGGGGACTCGGAGTACTCCAGTTCGCATTTAGGGGACTTGGAGATTTTAAGTCGTTTATACTCTAGTCCGCGCTCAGGGGACTCAGAGTATTCCAGTCCGCACTTAGAGGACTTGGAGATTTTAAGTCGTTTATACTCTAGTCCGCACTCATGGGACTCAGAGTACTCCAGTCCACACTCAAGGGACTTGGAGATTTTACATCGTTTATAATCTAGTCTGCACTCAGGGGACTCAGAGTACTCCAGTCCGCACTCAGTGGACTTAGAGATTTTAATTCGTTTATACTCTAGTCCACGCTCAGGGGACTCAGAGTACTCCAAACCACACTTAGGGGACCTATAGATTTTAAGTCGTTTATAAACTTGTCCGCGCTCAGGGGACTCAAAGTTCTCCAGTACGCACTCAGTGACTTAGAGATTTTAATTCGTTTATACTCTAGTCCACGCTCAGGGGACTCGGAGTACTCCAGTCCGCACTCTGGTGACTTAGAGATTTTACGTCGTTTATACACTTGTCCGCGCTCAGGGGACTCAGAGTACCCCAGTCCGCACTTAGGGGACTTGGATATTTTAAGTCGTTTATGCACGTTCGTACGTTAGATACAATAATGTAACTCTAGTTTTTTGTCTTAAAATTATCATACATGAAGACATCAATAATTCATGGAAAAAATGGCTTAAAGCCTTTATTAATGAAGCAAGCTAAATTGTCTTATTACATGCTAAAAACTAAGAATTAACGAAATAAAAATATGCTAGAAATAATTGCAACTAAAACTTGAAAGGAATATATAAGTATACTAGTACCGCAGATGCTCGCTATTCCATGCTCGGGAGAGCTTCGCGCCATCAACAGTCGCTAGCTTGAAAGTTCCTTCTCCAAGCTTTCGTTCAGTGACGTATGACCTTCCCATGTGGGATTTAGATGCAATGGGACCTAAAAAACTCATTTCAAAACAAGGTCGCACACATCGAAGACTCTTGGCTTGACTTTTTCTTTATAATATCGAGCAACTCGGTATCTATACACGGACACTCTTAAATCAGCTTCTTCACATTTTTCATTAATGAAGTCCAGCGATTCTAGTAAAAATTCCTGGTTTTTCGTGGTGTCGTAATGAATTACCAGATGTACCTGAACTTCAAGTTCTACGGGTATAACAACTTCCGTGTCATATGCCAATGCGAATGGAATGTGGCCAGTCGCAGACTTGTAGGTGATTCTATAAGCCCAAAGTGCTATTAGTAGTTCATACACCCACTTGCCTCTAGCCTTTTCCAAACGCTTTTTCAATATGGACTTGATTATTTTGTTCTCAGCTTCCACTTCTCCATTAGCTTTTGGATGTGCAACTCCTGCAAGTTTTTTTTCAATTCCATACTTTTGACAAAATTCTTTGAACTCTTTGCTTTTGAATTGAGTTCTGTTTCTGTAATGATAGTCCGTGGGAGGCCAAAACGGCATATAATATTTCGTATAACGAAGTTAATGACCTTCTTGGTGGTGATTGTGGCTAAGGGTGTTTGCACCAAAATTGGTCACAACACTCTTTGGAAGTTTTTGAAGAGATAATAATGAAGAGTATGAATTTAAAATGAGGATTATCTAACAAAAACTCCAATTCAAAAGAATGTAAATGCGTAGACAAGCAATTTAAAGTGGTTCGGCGTGTTGCCTACGTCCACTGTAAAGTTTTTGTAACTTTATTGATTCTCTTTCAATGATTACAAGAAAGTAGCACAAACAACAACGAGTTACAACCGGAAATTCAAATTCAGCAGTAGTAGAATGATGGAGATCTCGATCCGACAGAGTCTCGGCGCTTCAGAATCCAAATATTCTTTTTCTGTAGGCTATGGGGCTCTATTTATAGGCGTAGGAGGCTGATATTTCGCCCAAATCTCGGGAGACTTTTTCTGGCACGTGAGTGGGCCCACGCGACCAATCTCAGAATGTTTTGAGTCGATCTGTGATTGAAACGTATTCATTTCATATCGATCAAGATGATGTCCAATCAAGCTGAAATTTAGTAGGAACGTTCCTTGTCTCGTTTACAATCTCCTGTGAAAATTTCATGGAATTTGGATTGGTAGAGTATGAGATATAGTCGATACGAAATGATGTTCTTCGCTAGGCTATTTGGTTCGAATCCATTACTTCGAAACGATCCCTTCTACTCGATCACCTCACGTGGTCTCGTGATGATGTGGCATGCATACTTCGCCTCGATCCGGTCTTTACTCCGAGTTGACTGCATCGACTCCATATATCTCGCCTTGTTCGTATCGAGGGATGACACGTCACCCAGGTTTGTTGACTTGATGGATTCGAATAAAGGCTTCACTCATGGGTTCGAACAACAGTCATTGATGGACATGAACTACTGATGCTCGACGGATACGAACAAACCTTCTTTGATGGATACGAACCACATAGTGTCTCAATGGATACGAAGCCAATCGATGCGAACTGGAGCCCTTTGATGGATACGAAGTAAGGTGATCTAATGGATACGAGTTGCTCTGCCCAGATGGATTCGAAGAGAGGTTTCCATGATGGATACGAAGCAGTAACCGTTGCCTTAGTTGATGGATACGAAGTAGGCTATCTGCCGATGGATACGAAGTAGGGAGATGCCAATGGATTTGAATAAGGAGGAGCTGATGGGTTCGAACGAGATCGAGTCGAACCGATTCTCCCCGATGGATACGAATGAGATCGATACGAACTGAGGCACTTCGATAGTTTCGAAGTTGTTGGAACCTGATCGATACGAACGTGATCGATTCGAACCGGAGTTCGATGATGGATATGAAATCAACCATAGCGATGGATGCGAAAGCTGGGTCGTTTCCTCTAGATTGAATCGATCATAACATGAGCATATGAACTCGGATTGACTTGAAATTTGAAATGATGGCCTTCATGGCTTTGCTTGTCATGTCCTATCAATTGTAGCCCAATCTGGCTCGGAAAAAATTCATCGATATCCATAGCGAACCTGTGTAGGCTTGATATCCAGGAAGAGTGATCCTTGGTTTTCAATCAGTTTCTTGGTATCACGGCCTTGCCAAAAGGCGGGATAACATTTTCCCTCCAAAGTACGTCTTGTGGAAACATGACGTTCTTTGAAAAGCTGCAGTTTCTCTCTGAATAATCATCGTATTTTCCGCTGAAAGTTGCACCCTGCATTGCCGTAACTGACTGCTGTGTGATAGTGATTAGCTGTTTGTCGCCGTAATCATAATGAGATGAGTATTCGATCCCTGTGAATGTTGAAAATCGAATATTAGTCCGGCATACATGCATATATGTTAACTTGACTTAGTTTGTCGTTTATTGTTTTTTTATATCGAATTTCGTGTTGATCCTCTCCTAAACCGATTTGAAATTTGAGTTGAAACAACGTTTGATGGTTGTTTCTGATTATCCTCTTCTATCGATCCTCTCCTGAATCGATGTAATTGGTTGAATGTCAGTTTTCTACATTGGCATGGTTTTTATTGATGGTTACAAAATGATCGTTTGTATCAATGAGTTTTGATGGATATGAAATATTCGTTCGTATCGATGAGTTTTGATAGATACGAAATATTCGTTCGTATCGATGAGTTTTGATGGATACGAAATATTCGTTCGTAGCGATGAGTTTTGATGCACTATCGTATCGATGGACTGGCACTGTCGTGAGTTGATGGTTGCAAAATAGATACTTTGAATCGATGGAGTTCGATGCTTTTAGTGCAGCCTTCGTTGTGTACTTCGAATCTATGAATTCCGATTGTAACTTCGTCTCGATGAATTCCGATGGTAACTTCGTCTCGATGAAGACAAAGTCCGATAGAATCAAAAGCAACATTCGCATCGATCCATCATTTGACCGTTTGTGACCGGTCACGTTGACTGGGAGGCGAAACGACCCAGTCATCCTTAAGGCTCCATATAAATACTTTGGATTTAGCAATTTTTTCACTTTTTCACTTTTAGTGTTGGCTTATACTTTATGTGCTTTCGTATCGATAGAGAGCCTGAGAGAACGAACTGTTCTAGCCTTTGAATCGATTCAATCCTTCAAATTTAAACATTAAAATCAGGTAATTTAATAAATTAAACCATGCCAAGAACGATGAAACTTGACACCTCCGCCATCCTTTTTCGTTTCTACGATCAATTTTGTTGGGTTTAAGATCTGGACGAGTTAGATCAAGATTGGGGATGGAGCGTGGCCATGGAGTTGAGGCCCTTTTGGAGAAGAAGGAGTTGTGGAGGAATGACTCTGCCTTCGTTTCGTGTCGATCTGTAATAGGATTTTTCGAATCGATCCAGATTATATGATTTCGTATCGATATGAATACGAGAGCGGCGATCGATGTGAAGCCAGTGTTTTAAGATGATGCGAAATGGTGTGCCCTCAATCGATACGAAACGTATCGTTTCGAACTCGATCGATACAAAACGTATCGAGTCGAACCTGATCGTTACGAATATATCGCTTCGAATATGGTTGATACGAAAAACGATGCATCTATGACTCGATATGAATTTGAATTGCAGCGACCGATTCCAAGTTGAAATTAGACGAGCTTAGGGAACTTTTGCATCCTCGAACACTTGACTCCGACGAGCTTCTGCCTTGCATGATTGAACTTGACCGCAGAATTGCATATTGAACTACCATTCAAACTCGCCGATGGAAGCGTAACTTAACAAAATCATAACGAACTTAAATTTGAATCGTCGTCAGCATCTGGATGGCACGGTTGTGACGGTCAGCGATGACGGTCATTTTCGGTCTGATTTTCAGAGTTTTGTCGTTCATACATTTCAGTTTATTCTGTAGAATTTGCTCAAGTAATGCACAACACTGCATGATACATTCATGCACTTTACACTGGGGAATGCACGGGCTCTTTAGCATCTGATGATGATTTCTCGTGAGTGAGCTGTTATGAAAACTTCAAGTTCGCGGCCGCAAGAAACTCATAGTTCAGGCCCTCCTGTGCTTGAAGTACCGAAGATTGAGACTGAAGTTATCGGTCCAGCTCCGGACGAGTTACCTGACGCATCCTTCATTAGCAACCCATCAGACTCTGTTCTGTCCAACATTTCGAAAGACATGCTAGGAAGATTATGCTTAAGGCATGGTTTGTCGATGGATGATGTATTACTGCCGGGACCAAATGATAGACCGCACAATCCTCCAGAGGGGTACACCGCATTCAATCGTCACGCGTGCGCAGCTGGGACACTCCCTCCATTTAACCAGTATATAAGAGAAGTATTGTCGTTTCTAGGGATTGCCCCCTCTCAGCTACACCCGAACGGATATGCCTCACTCAATAGCTTGTTCATTGCATTTATGGAGTATCTTTATCGACCACCACTTCCGATTGCGATCAGATACTTGTTTAACTTCAAGAGTCGGACTGATAGTCTATCTTTCACATTCCTGCAGGCGGTAAGAAATTGCCAAGTGGTCGCAGGGGCTTGGACTAGATTGAGATGCTTCAAGACGGAATGGTTTTATGTTAGGTGCCCCCAAGGATTTGCTAGGCGATGCCTATTTAGACGTGAGTATTGTTGTCTTCTCGGGTAGTTGATAAAACTGATGTATATGAAGTCGAACTCATATCTCTTTTTCTTTTCAGCCATAACCCAGCGACCAGAAGGTGAACATTTCAAGGAGATAGTTTGGGTTCTTCAAGAAATCCCAAGCAAAGAAAGGAATATCGAGTTGCTTTTGACAGATAGGAATCTTAGGATTCTTGGGCTGATTGAACGAAGACAAAGTATAATGCTTGACGTTGCTTTACGGACTGCCTCGAAAGAACGAGTTAAACGAGGAAAGCCTAAAGTTGTTATAATCGAGGAGGCTGACTCCGAAAGAACTCACACCGATGAGGAACCCTTGGGCGAACCTGCGGATGTAGCCCAGGATATCGAAGAGCAAAGAAAAGGCAAGGCAGCCATTGTTAAGCCACCTAAAAAGGGAAGATGGAAATCGGTTGTCACGTCCCGACCCGCCTTCGGAATAAGAATTTTGGAAATGTCTCCCCCAAGAACTGAGAATCTTTATGAAGGGCTCGCCGATCTTCCGATTCTGGACGACGTGTCCTTGCAGCATGATGTCGGATTGGACGAACTTTTAGAAGCCTTAGTTTTAAGCGAGTCTCCGCCCACTAGCGCGGTTGACAGATCCGGTTGGTCGGGGGGTTGCACATACATTCACACTTCACGACACTACACGATTTCTGAGTGTAATATGCTCACTGTGAGAGATCACTAACTTCGTTTTATGTTTTTGCTTGTAGATACCATGTCTGGTCGAAGCTCCATGCTTGGAAGTCTTCGTAGTAAACGCAAGTCTTCATCATATTATGAATCATATAGGAGAGAAGGAGATAGAGACTATGACCATGGGTACTCGAGTCATGAGCGCTCTGACAGAGACAAAGATTATAGGCGTCGGTCTCGATCTCGCACGCCACCTCCTAGAGCTCCCGCACCGCCTCCGGTTCATGTTTCAAGGCCACATGAAACTTCACGGCACAAGCCATCTTCCCAATCATTGAGGTCTGACACTCATCGTAGAATGGAGATCGCGGCCCCCACAACAACAGAGCAGATATTGACCGAGCCATCGGGGGAAGGAGCAGCGAGGCTTGCTCAGCTAAAGAATGATTTCCCTGAGATCTGCTTTGACGGGTTTGTCTCCCCCCCCCCCCCCCCCCCCGCATCTAAAAAGGATACCGGCGTCAGTTGCACCCATGATGCATGATTATCTCTCAGATATATTTTTTCAGTATCAGGAATGGTCGAAAACCGCGAAGAAAGCGTCAAAGGTGGCCTTCGACCGAGCGGTCGCGATTGAGAAGTTGGAGAAGGAACTTGGTCAAAAAGACCGAATTATTCAGGCGCTCGGAAGTGAGGCCGAGTCTTCTCGCAAATCAGAGATTGAGGCTCTTAAAAAAGCTGATGATGCCCAGGCGATAATGGATAGGATGAAGCGAGAGCATTATGCTACGATGGACGACATGGGCCACCGAAACACCATTGTAACCGTCGAGCGGGATGCGGCCTTGAAAGAGCTAAATGAGCTCAAGGCCAAAGTTTCGGAGATCTTGAAGGAGAGGGAAACCGCTAACATTTCCGCACAGGAAGCGTGCGATCAGGCGTTGGAGTTTTCGAGGAAAAAAAATGCGGCCTTGGAAAAGGTCCGCGATGTGGAAGCCGAAGTCGATGAGAAAGTTCGGTAAGCAGAGATCAAGCTCGAGACGGAGATAGAAGAGCTTCTCATCACCTATAACGCCAATGTGCTGAGGCACAGAAACTTGGCATGGCTCGATGACTACTCGACACACTTATTCAATGCCTAGAATTTGTTAGTTCAAGAAGGGAAGGAAGCACAGCCGGGTGAAGCTTTTGATGATTTCGAGTTGGAGAACCGTATATTGAATGATGATGAGAAGAAAGTTCGCCACGATTTATGATCTCTCATGCAAAAGAGAGGTTGGGTACCCAACACTTAGAAGTTGGTGAGGGGTCTGGCGTCGCACACCCAGCTACAAGTTCTGAGATGATTACTTCATCTGGATCTGAGCCGACGCCAGCGAGTGAGCCACAACTGGTCCCAGGCTATGACCCCGAGCAGCCACGCTTATCCCCCATAAGGGAACATCCTTCGGAAGCCATTCAGTCAGCCACGAGTCAATTTGAGGAAGGTACTCCACACAAATCTATCGTGTGTCTGAACTGAAGTATTTGTATTGAAGCGTGTTCTAACAAATTCTTTTCTTTCTTGTCCAGTGAGTGAAGTTACAATGACAGCGCCTCCTGCAATCCAAGAGTCGCATCAAGTGCAGGAGGCCATTATTACTGAAGCGATCACCACGACGATAGTCGTGCTGACCGAGACGACATAGGGGGGTTCAATTACTTTCGACGAACATATGATGAATGAACTCTTAAGCAACACAGTGACCCTTTTTCTGACATGCCATTTGTACTTGGCGCGTTCCCACCTGCTTCCGTTGCTTCGTCACAGTCCACCACTGCCTATCATGAAGCTCGTGCCGCTCGTGAAGCTGAGATGCTTACTCAAATCAACGCAGAGATGGAGGCGGCAGCACACGGTGGTAGTTCCGAGGGTGTTACGACGGCGGTTGGCCCCACTCCTCTTGTGTTGATATCTTCTGGGGGCACGCCCATTGACACCAGCTTGCCCATTCCGCCCCCGGTTGTGGAACCGACTCCTCCGACTCCTCCCGAAGAGAATATTCCTCTAAGTTCAAGTTCGGAGGAAGATGTCGATATCATGCCTTCATCAGAGGATGATCCGCCAAAGGGTAAGGGCTTGAAGCGAAAGACTGTTAGCGGTTCTAGTAGTTCCACGTCGAAGGAAAAGCCGAAGAAGAGAAAGTAGATAATCCCCCTCTGGTGCATTTTTGGCAGTTAGGAAGGCACTTTTATTTTTCTTTCATAAGCTATGTATAGGTGCAGGCTTGGCCCCCTGCTGGTAGGAATTTTTTTGGAATAATCTGTACATGTATCTTCACATACAGTTAGTTGAAACGATATTTAGTTTCTTTGCTTCAACTCTGATTTCTTTTGTGCTTAAGTATTTGCAGTATTTGGCTTTCAGTCCATTGTACTTGTGGTGTTTCTACCTTCAAGTTGAGTCTGTTTATTTGCCAAGTCTGAAAATCTTGATCACACGTTGTGATTGATGAATGAGTTGAAGTTTGGACATTGTATTGCTTCGGTTAGTGATTAACACTTAAGCTTTTTCCCTCCAATTCTGGGGAACAGCATTTGTATTTCGGTGGTCGATCACACCTATTGTAAATCTTGATCACATGTCCACACTCCGGGTAATTAGGATAATTTATGATCGATAATTTGGTTCGCACTCTGGGAATTCGAGAATTATCGATGCTTGTAACACAGTTCGCACTCCAGGAACTTTGACTTGGTATTTGTACTCTAATTCACACTCTGGGAATTTGAAGTCGACATTTATATTTCGGTTCGCACTCTGGGAACCTGGAATTGATGTTTATACTCCAGTTCACGCTCTGGGAACTTGGAGTTAGCATTGATGCTTCGGTTCGCACTCCGGGAAACTGGAGTTGATGTTTATACTCCAATTCACGCTTTGGGAATTTGGAATTAGCATTGATGTGTAGGTTCACACTTCGGGAACCTGGAATTGATGTTTATACTCCAATTCACGCTCTGGGAATTTGGAGTTAGCCGACAGATGGTCAGTCACATCTGTTTGGGATTTTTAGGAATTCGTTCACACTTTGGGAACGATGGATTTATGGGATCGTGGATGGTCGGATCACATCCACCCCGAGTTAACAAGCGAGCTCGTTAGACGGACGGGTCCATCCTCCTCAAACTTGGTTAGGACACAGCCGAAGTCGTTAGGCAGACGGGTCCTTCCTCTCCGGAACTGCATTTGTATGTTTATACTCCAACTCACACTCTGGAAGTTTGGAGTTAGTGTTTATACTCCGGTTCGCACTTTGGGAACCTAGAGTTGACGTTTATACTCCAATTCGCACTCTAGAAAAGTGGAGTTAGGATTTTATACTCCGGTCCGCACTCTAGGAACCTAGAGTTGATGTTTATACTCCAATTCGCACTCTGGGAAAGTGGAGTTAGGATTTTATACTCCGGTCCGCACTCTGGGAATCTAGAGTTGATGTTTATACTCCAATTCGCACTCTGGGAAAGTGGAGTTAGGATTTTATACTCCGGTCCACACTCTGGGAACATAGAGTTGATGTTTATACTCAAATTCGCACTTTGGGAATTTGGAGTTGGTTGTAGGTGTAGGATCGATTTCACCCTAGAGGGGGGGGGTGAATAGGGTGATGGTATTAATTATAAAAATTAATTGCGGAAGCTTATAAAATTATTTCAACACAGATCACAGATTAATAGCAGCACAGAAAAATAGCAGAATAATAAAATGTAGAGATAGAACAACACAGAATTTACCCAGCTTTGGCAAAACCCTGCCTACGTGCTGCCCCCAAGGTTTCTACTAGAAATTAGATAGTCACACGCTTACACACATAAAATCGCGACACCCGCTACTGACTAACCTAACACTACGCTCAAAACCCTTCCACAACTCAGCCACTGAGTTGCGAATTCTCAAGCTACGCCACGTAGCTTGTCCCCCAGCCACACGACTAGCAAATACAACGGTTTGAAAAGAGTTTTAAAATTTAAAAACAAATTTAAAACAAAAATAAGATAAAGCCCTTATTTAAAAACTAAAGCCCTAAAATTTAATGTCTTTGTTGTTTGTATGTGTGATACTATGGACCTATTGCCTTCAGTTGCTTGTCGAATTTGCATGTATATATTGGGTTGTCTCATGTTATATCTGGTACTTGTTTGCACTGTCATTTTGCTGGAATGACTTCGACATGGTCTTTGAGTTGCTTCATAGTCTTGTTGTCTACTGTTGTTACTGGTGTCACTTGTCCATAAATTGGTCGTGCTGTAGTCCAGTGCCCCCATGCCTTGTGTACATATCTTGTTCATGTTGTACATATTTTTACCTTTGTTCATGTTGTAGTTGTAGTCTGGTTTAATGGTTTCAACCTGTCCATTTGAATCTGGTTCACTGGTGGTCTTCATACTGTGTATGTTTATGGTGTCTCTGTATATTTATATTAGCTCGAATTTGCCATGACTCTTTTGATGCATCTTCTTCTGGCTAGCACTTGTTGATACATGAGCAGTTTGCATGTTTGTTGTAGTAGTTGCTGTATTCATTTGATTGTGCATTCATTGGTCATTCTGGCCTTGTACCTTTAGTTGTATTCATTTACACAGCATTGAATGTTTGGATATTGAACTGCTTCATGCCTGAAGTCGTAGCCTATACACCTGCCCTGTGTTGAATCCAGCTAATAGTTTGGATTTGACCTTGTGCGTGTGTTGTGATTTTATTTATATTTGCACCTGAGTTGAACCCGTCTTTTTATTTGGGTTTGACCTTGTGCTCACCTGCCCCTGTAGCATTATCAAGTGTATATCTGTGTGCACGGCCTTGTGGCATGTACAGTGATACACTGTGTAAGTCACATTGTTCGTGTGCGATGAATTCATGTATAGATGATGACGAACAACCCAAATAACTGAGGCAAATAATATTTTCAAAATTCATATTTTATTTTATATTGCAAAAATATTTCTTTTTCAATTTTACTGCGTTAGTGAGTATTTTTGCAGATTGCTCAGATGCTGGATTCTAACTGGAACGAAGATGAAGATAAAATATGAGTGAATGAGCGATATGTAGTGAGGACATTTATAAATGTGAAATTGTGATGTAATTAAATTTATATCAAAGTTGTATAGTGTACAGTGAGAGCTTGAATTTGTACTATTCAAAATTGTAATAAATATTTGTTTGAATAAAATATTTGTTTGAATTCAAATGCTATGTTATTTAATTTTATTCAGCAGATATTTATTTAACCTGTGAAAATAAAATAGTACATTAACAAATACATTTAAATGAATATATATATATGTTTATTATCATCAAACAAAAATCATATAAGCGCATATTCAACAATCTCCCCCTTTTGATGATAACAAACATATATTTAAGATTTTGAATATGTTAAATGTATTTGATCATTGATATGCTCTAATTGCTCCCCCTATTTAAATGCTTCCTCTCTACACAAAGCTCCCCCTACAAATATGCATACAATAATATGCAGATGAGCCTAGATGCAAATAGAAAATTATTTGACCTTTGCTTGATTTTATTTGACAAAATCCTAACTTTTCTCTCCCCCTTTTGTTATCAGCAAAAGAATAATAGTGTTAGAGAAAATAGAGATAAGGTGATCGATATTAATTCAACATTAAAACTCAATTGAATATAAATATTAAATTTCAATAAAAAATCAAACAAAAATCATAAATATTTTGGTAGGCGCATATTCCACTTTTAGAATGATGGGAATGATGTCATCATATAAAACCATACAGTTGTGTCTATTTGTGGTATATTTATATCAGGAATTTGAATATCTACTAACCATGCATAACCGTTAGGACTTTTAAATGAGATTAGTAGTATTCCAATTTTATTTTAAAAAAAATGAATTCAAGTATCTTCTAACAACGCATAACCGTGAGGACTTTTAAATGGGATTAGAATCAACTTGTTTATTTTAAAAATCAACTTTTGATATGCGTTCCATACATGCATAACCGTGAGGACTTTTAAATGGGCATGAAAGCACACAACAAGTTCCAAGTAATTCACCCATGCATAACCGTGAGGACTTTTAAATGAAAGTGAATACTTTGGTATTTATTATTTTTTTATTATTATTATCCTTTTTTTAAAAAATATGTGAAAATGAAAAACGAACAATTCCTGTTTTAAAGTACCACATATCGACAAACTATATAGAATTTAGATGAGTGATGGTCGTTAGAAATATGACAGAAATAGAGATGGTCATGGAATTTTTTACCAACAAAAGTTTTATAACTCTTGTTTAAATTTCTAAAGAAATTTACTAATTATACTGTCTCGAGTCATAATATATAACACTCATCACTTTTTTCAATCACTATTCATATTTTTGATAATCATTAGGGAGTTAGATTAGTCAATGTATTTAAAATCAAATTTAGAAATAATTATAAATCAATTTTTCTAAATGACTTATCTGAAAATATGGTCAAAAATGATTTTCTCGAGGGGGTTTTATAAGAAAATTTTCTGCTATCCGAAAATTGTTTGAAATGAAAAATATGCAGATATTTTCTTTGAAAAACGATGCAGTTACTAAATGTCTCAACAAAAATCATGTTCAACTAGTAATTTTTCTATCAACTAGATTACCAGTGTAATCTGCATCTGAATTTCTTTTTCACCCAAAATTATCATTAATCGAATTCGATTGACCAAACCATGAAGTGTGTACCAAAAAATTTCAAACTCAGTTTTAACAGCAATTTAAATGATATTCTCTTGAATTTGAAATAAAGCCGTGTAAACAATCAATAATCGTGAATATAGAGTTAGCCGTATTATAAGCAAATCGATTATCATCCAACAAAAACACTACTTTTAATCCGAACTTATATATATGAAGTAAATCAACGAATCAAGAGAATTTTATAGTATTTTTGGCATAAGAATATAATTTGGCCAACTATGTTGAATAATTCAGAATCAAAATCACGATCTCTTCATCATCTCAATAATGGCTGATTTTCATTCAGAATATGGTGCAGATTATCACGTTTAATATATCGTAAATATACATTTACCTGTTTTACCTTTACGATATTATTTCGCTGTTGTCCATTGTGATTCTGTCACCTTTATACTAGGCTAAGGAACTTTTCTTTGTCGCCCGTTGTGTTTCTGGAACAGCCAAAAATCCAGAGAACACTGTTGTTGTTCCTTAGCCTGCCACCACACCTACACATTGAAAGATTTTTGTGACCTATTTGTTTTTATAGGTCCATGATTGTTAGTGGCAGAATATTTTGAAAAACAATTTTGTAAAGACCCAAAACTATTTACAATTGTTCCCCTTGGCACCTAAATTTGTTTAACTTTGAGAGATTTTATATTTGTGCCTTTTGGAACCCAAATCGGTATAGTTTTCACATGTTTGGGTATATACCAACAATTATTGTGTTCGTGTCCAAATTTTCTACAAATTGTGCACATTAAATTTTCTCGATTAATCTCATTTCTAACATTTTTAGATTGACTATATCCAAGTCCTGTATTAACAGTTTATTTCCCTAATAGCATATTCAACGATTTTCCACTTTTTGAAAATTTATCCAAAATCGTTGACAATTGTTGGACTTGTGTTTTGAGAGATTCATTTTCGTTCAATAATTGTGTGCACTTTTTAATAGAATTTTCTCTCCTGGTATTTTCATTTTCTTTCAAAATCAGAATTTCATTTTCAAGTGATTTTATTTTAATTTCTGATTTTTTAATTTCTTCTTCAAATGTTGGACACTTATCACACTTAGGGATCCTACTTTGATAGGTTTTAACTAATTGGTCAAGTTGTTCATTTAATTCTATCAAAGTAACTTTTTGTGATTCAAGTTTAGCATATTTCTCCCTAAGTCGTTCAAAACAGCCATTTACTTCGTGGAAATAAATAAGTAATTCAGAGTGAGTAAGTTTTGATACCTCGCTTGGCTCGTCATCGTCGCTTTCAGTTATATTCCCTTGAAGGCACATATCTGCTTTCCCACTCTCACTGCTAGAACTTTGATTATCTTCATCACTTGTATTCCACGTGACTGCAAAACTTTTCCTTTTTGATTTCTTTTTAAAGTCGCGTTGATTTTGAGGACAATTGGGCTTGATGTGTCCGGGTTGGTTGCAGTTGTGACAGATGATCTTCTATTCTTCAGAGTAGTCTAGTGCTTTGGTTATTCTGCTTTTCGCTTTTTGAATTCGAGCCGAATTTCCATATTTGTAATTTCTTTATTAATAGCTCCAATTCTGCCGCTGCATCGTCATCGTCATCACTTTCAGTTGTTCCTTTGAGAGCTATTGATTTCTTTCGAGTATCTCCTCCTTCACGCTCTTCCTTGAATTTCATTTCTAGCTCATAAGTGGTGAGATTTCCGATGAGTTCTTCGACTTTCATTTGTTTCAAATATTTTGATTCTTGAATGGCAGTCACTTTGGCTTTAAAACTTCGTGGAAGGACTCTGAGGATTTTTCGGACTATCTCCAACTCTGTATATGATTTTCCAAGAGCTTTTGATTTATATACGATATTGGAAAGTCGTCCATCCATCTCTTTGACATTTTCTTCCTTCGCCATTGTGAAGTTCTCGTATTTGCTGCTTAGCATGGCAAGGCGAGATTCTTTGACTTGAGGTGTTCCTTCATGAGTCACTTCTAGAATGCGCCATATTTCCTGCGCAGTTAGACAATATGAGACACGATTAAATTCATATTGATCCAATGAACAGATAATAGAATTCATAGCTTTAGCATTAGTACTTTGTAATTTATTTTCTAGTTCTGTCCATTGTTCCTTTGGTTTATCTACTTCCTGATTATCCACAGTTATAGTCAGTGTTCTATAACCTGTCTCAACAATGTTCCAAGCGTCAATGGTTTTCAAAAAGATTTCGATCCTATTTTTCCAATAAGCATATTCACCATTGAACATTGGTGGTCTAACTATGGATTGACCCTCAGCAAAAGCAGTATTAAAAGAAGCCATTTTAGAAATTCAAATTTTTAAAACAAAAAATTGGTTTTTGTAAAATCAAATTTTTAAAACAAAAACGGCTTTTGTTCCTAACTTTGATACCACTTGTAGGATCGATTTTACCCTAGAGGGGGGTGAATAGGGTGATGGTATTAATTATAAAAATTAATTGCGGAAGCTTATAAAATTATTTCAACACAGATCACAGATTAATAGCAGCACAGAAAAATAGCAGAATAATAAAATGCAGAGATAGAACAGCACAGAATTTACCCAGCTTCGGCAAAACCCTGCCTACGTGCTGCCCCCAAGGTTTCTACTAGAAATTAGATAGTCACACTCTTACACACGTAAACTCGCGACACCCGCTACTGACTTACCTAACTCTATGCTCAAAACCCTGCCACAACTCAGCCACTGAGTTGCGAATTCTCAAGCTACGCCACGTAGCTTGTCCCCTAGTCACACGACTAGCAAATACAACGGTTTGAAAAGAGTTTTAAAATTTAAAAACAAATTTAAAACAAAAATAAGATAAAGCCCTTATTTAGAAACTAAAGCCCTAAAATTTAATGGCCGGACCCTTTTATTATTTCGACCCGATCCTTCTTTATTCGTTCCTTTGGGAAAATGGCGGTCGTTCGTTCATTCCTCTCTGCTCTTAAATTAGGGCTTTCACTCCTTGCACTCTTTGTTCCAAATTAGGGCTTTTGCGAAACTCTGATACTAATTCGATCGTTGTTGGTTGTGCACGATTTAGCCTGGCTCGATTGATTTCGTGTTGCTTTCTTCGGTTGCTTCGATGAGTTCGATTATTGCTTCGGTAAGAATTTTTGCTCTGATGCTTTTTTTGTTTTTTTATTCGAACTCTTATGTTTATGCCGATGATGATTGGGGCATTTTATAGGGTTCGTTACCCTTATTTTCCGTTCGTCTGATTGCTTCAAAATTTGTTGCTTTGGCCATTCGATTGTTGTTGGATGATTGTGATTTATTCTGACTAGTTCACAATCGTATATACTTGAAATGCTCGGTCAACTTGATTTGTAATTCTCGGCTTGAATTTTGAGATGTTTTGATTTCCACCGGCTTTGACCTGGTTTTAAAATACTTCGATGTTGATTATTTTGTGATGATACTTGACTGCGGCTTCTGATTTTGAACTGGTCGTTGATCATCTTGACTTGGCTTGACACCTTGATTACCACGGCATTGATTTTGATCCTCTGGCCCCTGTGAGCTTTGTCTCTGGCCATCTTTACTGCTCATGTAGTTGCACTGCTTTATGTTGTTACTGATGTTGTGTTGCACTTGTGAACTTTTGCTCTGGTCATCTTTGTTTAAGTGCTTGTGTACTTCATTCTGGTTTGCACTTGCACGCATTGCTGTTACTTACTTGGTGCATTGTGTATCCTGTTCATTGTTTCATTTGGTATGTTCATTTGAGTCAGTGATATTCTCTGATCAGTTGCATGGTTCATTGTGTAGCCTTGGTCTTTGTTGTTTGTATGTGTGATACTATGGACCTATTGCCTTCAGTTGCTTGTCGAATTTGCATGTATATATTGGGTTGTCTCATGTTATATCTGGTACTTGTTTGCACTGTCATTTTGTTGGAATGACTTCGACATGGTCTTTGAGTTGCTTCACAGTCTTGTTGTCTGCTGTTGTTACTGGTGTCACTTGTCCATAAATTGGTCGTGCTGTAGTCCAGTGCCCCCATGCCTTGTGTACATATCTTGTTCATGCTGTACATATTTTTACCTTTGTTCATGTTATAGTTATAGTCCGGTTTAATGGTTTCAACCTGTCCATTTGAATCTGGTTCACTGGTGGTCTTCATACTGTGTATGTTTATGGTGTCTCTGTATATTTATATTAGCTCGAATTTGCCATGACTCTTTTGATGCATCTTCTTCTGGCTAGCACTTGTTGATACATGAGTAGTTTGCATGTTTGTTGTAGTAGTTGCTGTATTCATTTGATTGTGCATTCATTGGTCATTTTGGCCTTGTACCTTTAGTTGTATTCGTGTACACAGCATTGTAGTATTTGGATATTGAACTGCTTCATGCCTGAAGTCGTAGCCTGTACACCTGCCCTGTGTTGAATCCAGCTAATAGTTTGGATTTGACCTTGTGCGTGTGTTGTGATTTTATCTATATTTGCACCTGAGTTGAACCCGTCTTTTTATTTGGGTTTGACCTTGTGCTCACCTATCCTTGTAGCATTATCAAGTGTATATCTGTGTGCACGGCTTTGTGGCATGTACAGTGATACACTGTGCATGTCACATTGTTCGTGTGTGATGAATTCAGGTATAGATGATGACGAACAACCCAAATAACTGAGGCAAATAATATTTTCAAAATTCATATTTTATTTTATATTGCAAAAATATTTCTTTTTCAATTTTACTGCGTTAGTGAGTATTTTTGCAGATTGCTCAGATGTTGGATTCTAACTGGAATGAAGATGAAGATAAAATATGAGTGAATGAGCGATATGTAGTGAGGACGGTTATAAATGTGAAATTGTGATGTAATTAAATTTATATCAAAGCTGTATAGTGTATAATGAGAGCTTGAATTTGTACTGTTCAAAATTGTAATAAATATTTGTTTGAATTCAAATTCTGTGTTATTTAATTTTATTCAGCAAATATTTATTTAACCTGTGAAAATAAAATAGTACATTAACAAATACATTTAAATGAATATATATATATATATATATATATATATATATATATATATGTTTATTATCATCAAACAAAAATCATATAAGCGCATATTCAACAGTAGGACTGTCGTATGTCGGTCCAGTTCAGCCTTTGATGTGATGGCTTGCCCCCGAGCTGAGCTTTCACTTAGTGAATGGCCGGTCGTATCACAGTCACTCGCTATTTGAATAAATTCCATCGTGCGATATAAATTAGCTCTTCGTGCATCGTGATTGTTGAATGTCGCATTCGGTGAATCACAGCTCTAGCTTGAAGAGATAGTAATTTATTACTCGAACGGAAAAACATGGCAAAGTTAGTGCCTTATTACAAATTCAAACTTCAGAATGCAAAGGAAATAGCAAAGTATTCATAGACGGAATAAAGCCTGTCATGTGTAACAGTGACGAAGATCCTCGTCGTTCCAGGCTCCTGACAAAGTGGGTCCGCCGCTAACGGCGTTTATCACTAGTCTCCCGTCGGGACGGGTAGAGTCCTTCTGTCTCGGACGATCGGGTTCATTATTTTGATTTGATGGGACCTCTCCTCCAGGCTGCGGTGCCCGCACAAACCATTCTAGCTTTCTTTCTCTAATCAATTTTTCTACGAGATCTTGTAAGTGATGACATTCGTTTGTATTGTGCCCGTAGCTTTCATGGAACCTGCAAAATTTTTCCGTCTGGATTTGTCTCTCTGAGACGGTTTTGGAGCAGGTTTTTTGTATTGCATTGTATTACAGGTTTGTAGATACAAGTTCTCCAGTGATGTATTCAGAGGAGTGTATCTGTCAAACATAGGATTCTTGCGCTGTGGGCCACGATTTTGATCTCGCTTTCTAGTTTGATTCACGTTCTCTCTTCGCTGAGTTTGTTTGTTTTAAAGGTTCAACTGAACTTTTTCAAAACTCTCACCGGACTGTTTGATCGCGACATTGCTTTGGATCCCTTCCGTGCTTGGCCCTGCATCAGTCTGCTTCCTAGACTGTTTTGCATCTTCCCTTCTAAGGAATTGAGCCACCTTGGCGTGGAAACGGTCCAATGATGCAGGTGGTTTTCCAGTCAACCAGTTGCCAAACTCGAAATCGGGGTCAATCCCCTTAGTCAACGCCATGTGGATGGAGTTATCGTTCGGATTGCTGATTTCTGCACATGCAGTATGAAATCTTTCTAAGTAGTGTCTGAGCGTCTCTCCAGGAGCTTGGGTGACGCTAGACAGAGTGTTGACATCTTTTGGCCTTGCGACGTGCATGCGGAATTGCTCAACAAATTTTGTGGCCAACTGGTCGAATGAAGAGATGGATCTAGGTGGCAGTCGAGTGAACCACATAGTAGCGATTCCCCCCAAGGAGATGGGGAACTACGACACTTCACTGCATCGTCAGCTCTAGCAGCGCTCATCGACCATTCATATTTCAGAATATGTTGGTTGGGGTCGGAGTTTCCCTCACATATGGGTAGAGTCGGCATCCTGAATCGCCGAGGGGGTTCAGCAGTAAGAATATCGTCCGTAAAAGGAGTGTGACTTTGGGAAATTCCCCAATCTTCGTTTATGAGACCCTGGCTTTCACGGATCATCTGACGTATCATGGCCCGATGATCAGGGATTTGTACGTTCTGAGCGTCTTGGTCGGAGTGTGATTGAATACTACATTCTGGGGTTGGACCGGATGTTGTCGATGGTCCAAATCTTCCCTTCTTGGCTCATAGTCCTTTGGGACATACGGTTCAGGGGTACGCCCATGCCGACGACGGTCCGGATTTGACTGATTTCGGGCATCGTCCCTTGGTTCATCCGCGATGGTCGTAGCGCGGTAATCTGTGTAGTGAGGAGAAGTACCCCCTCGGTAGGAGGACCCGGTTTGGAAACTGGTCGATGGACCAACTCTCAGCTGTCCAACGGTCATTGCCGGTTGGTATCCAGCAGTTTGCGTGTGACTCCCATCTAGTCAGGGTCGAGGAGATCGATGGTGATAATCGGAAGAGGAAGAACTTTCGCTGGAGGAGTGAGAAGCATGGTCTCTTCTGGATTTCCTTCGCTTCTGGCGATTCAGCTGGTTGGTCAGCTCGGCATTAGCGCGTAGCTGTTTTGTTAGTTGTTGCCGACTTTGGGTCAGCTCTTGAAGCAGCAACTGAAACACTTGTCGGGTAATCGGACCTCATGGTTCCGAGTATCCAGTGGCGTCTTGGTTTGAAAGAGGTAGTGGCGTAGGATTTTGTCTATCATGGTCTTCTAGATTGATAGCATTAGAGGTGGTCCTTATGCTAACCATCTTGGGGGTTGAATTCCTTTCCTAGACTTTATGCAAATCTGAGTAGAAGGGAAGGAACTTGGATTTGTGATCTGGATCTCTTTCTTAGATTTATGCAATCCGGTATCGATGACAGATCCAAAGAGCAGGAGAAAATCTGGGTTTTCTCAGTGAAAGCACCAAAGTGTTTGCACCAAAATTGTTCACAACACTCTTCGGAAGTTTTTGAAGAGATAATAATGAAGAGTATGAATTGAAAATGAGGATTATCTAACAAAAACTCCAATTAAACAGAATGTAAATGCATAGAAAAGCAATTTAAAGTGGTTCGGCGTGTTGCCTATGTCCACTGTAAAGTTTTTGCAACTTTATTGATTCTCTTTCAATGATTACAAGCAAGTACAGTAAACAACAGCGAGTTACAACTAGAAATTCGAATTCAACAGTAGTAGAATAATGGAGATCTCAATCCGGTAGAGTCTTGGCGCTTCAGAATCCAAAGATCCTTTTTCTATAGGCTCTAGGGCTCTATTTATAGGCATAGGAGGCTGATATTTCACCCAAATCTCGGGAGACTTTTTCTGGCACGTGAGTGGGCCCACGCGACCAATCTCAGAAAGTTTCGAGTCGATCTGTGATCGATACAAATTCATTTCATATCAATCAATATGATGTCCAATCACGCTGAAATTTAGTGAGAATGTTCCTTGTCTCGTGTGCAATCTCCTATGAAAATTTCATAGCATTTGGATCGGTAGATTATGAGATTAAGTCGATACGAAATGATGTTCTTCGCTGGGTTTTCGGTTCGAATCCATCACTTCGAACGATCCCTTCGACTCGATCACCTCAAAGTGGTCTCGTGATGATGTGGCACACATACTTTGCCTCGATCCGGTCTTTACTCCAAGTTGACCGCATCGACTCCATATATCTCGCCTTGTTCGTATCGAGGGATGACACGACACCTAGGTTTGTTGACTTGATGGATTCGAATTAAGGCTTCACTCATGGTTTCGAACAGCAGTCATTGATGGACACGAACTACTGATGGTCGACGGATACGAACAAACCTTTCTTTGTTGGATACGAACCACGTAGCGTCTCAATGGATAAGAAGCCAATCGATGCGAACTGGAGCCCTTTAATGGATACAAAGTAAGGTGATATGATGGATGCGAGTTGCTCTGCCCAGATGGATTCGAAGAGAGGCTTCCACGATGGATATGAAGCAGTAACCATTGCCTTAGTTGATGGATGCGAAGTAGGCTATCTGTCGACGGATACGAAGTAGGGAGATGCCAATGGATTTGAATAAGAAGGAGCTGATGGGTTCGAACGAGATCGAGTCGAACCGAGGCTCCCCGATGGATTCGAATGAGATCGATACGAACTGAGGCACTTCGATGGTTTCAAAGTTGCTGGAACCTGATCGATACGCATGTGATCGATTCGAACCGGAGTTCGATGATGGATATGAAATCAACCATAGCGATGGATGCGAAAGGATGGGTCGTTTCCTCTAGATTGAATCGATCATAATATGAGCATATAAACTCGGATTGGCTTGAAATTTGAAATGCTGGCCTTCATGGCTTTGCTTGTCATGTCCTATCAATTGTAGCCCAATCTGGACTCGGACAAAATTCATCGATATCCATAGCGAACCTGTGTAGGCTTGATATCCAGGAAGAGTGATCCTTGGTTTTCAATCAGCTCCTTGGTATCATGGCCTTGCAAAAAGGCAGGATAACAAAGGAATCTGCTTCTGCCCACTTGGTAAAATAATCGACTGCAACTATCGCGTGTTTCGCACCACCTTTAGATATGTGTAATGAACTGATTATATCGATCTCCCACATTGCAAACGGCCAGGGACTAACCATTTGCGTCAGTTCCGTTGGCGGAGCTCTCGGGATTTTTGCATACTTCTAGCATTTATCACATCTCCTTACGTAGTCTGCAGCATCCCGATTTACAGTTGGCCAATAGTATCGATAGCGGAGGGTTTTCTTTACTAATCTCTGCCCCCCCAGTATGGTCACCACATTCTTCCTCATGGACTTCCTTTAAGACTTGTTTTATCTCATCATGGGCAATGCACCAGAGTAAGGGGGTCGAGAATCCCTTCCAATACATTATTTCGTCCTGCATGACATATCGCGAAGCCTTACAAATGACTTGTCTTCTTTCACTCCTTCTTTCGAGGAAGATCCCGTGTAGCAAGTGCTGTTTGAATGGGGTTCAACCATGACTCCTTCTCGATTTCTGTTTCTAACATGAAATCTATCTCCATCGTATTTATACTTGGAGAATGTAAGGTTTCGACGGGGACCAATCCCATCTGCTGTGCATCACCAGTACTCGCAAATTTTGCCAGTGAATCGACTTCTCTGTTTCGTTTACGCTGGACATGCGAAATATCATAATATTCTAGATTTGCTAGCAGCTCTTGAACCCGTGCTAGATATGGGGCAAGCCTCTGTCCCTTCGTTTGATAGTCCCCCCGCACCTGGTATACCACCAATTACGAGTCACAAAAGATTTCAACCGATTTTACCCCCATCTCTCTGATGAGTTTTAAGCTAGAAATCAATGCTTCATACTCGGTCTCGTTACCTGTTGTTGGGAATTCGAGCTTCAAAGCGTAACAAATTGATCGGTTTTCTAGAGTCGCAAGAACTATGTCAGCTCCCGAGCAACGGTCGTTAGATGCCCCATCGGTGTACATCTTCCATCAAACGGGAGGTATGACATTGTTACCATCTTATTCGTCTGACATGGTGAATTCAACAATGAAGTCTGCTAGCGCTTGCCCTTGTATGGCCCTTCGTGGCAGGTAGGTAATATCGAACTGACTCAAATCAATATTCCATTTTAACATCCTTCCAAAAGTTTCCAATCGTCCGCAAGGGTTGATCGGTATAAACACTGATTGAGTGTGCTTGAAAGTATGGCTGGAGCTTGCGTGATGCAATCACCAAGCAATAGGCTAGCTTCTCAATCTTAGGATAATTTCTTTATGCCCCCGTTAAACGTTTACTAACATAGTACACTGGCTTTTGAACTCGGTCCTCCTTGCGAACCAAAGCCATACTGATAGCATACTAGGATATATCCAAGTACACGTACAACATCTCATGGTCTACCGGTTTCGATAGTACCGGGGGACTCTCTAAATGCCTTACCAGAGCTCGGAATGCTTCCTCACAGTAGGAAATCCATTCAAAATTCCTCTTTCTTTTCTTTATTACATCGAAGAAAGGATACACTTATCTATGGCTCTAGATATGAATCGACTCAGCATGACCCCCTTCCCATTCAAGCTTTGTACCTGTTTTATGGTTTTGGGCACTTATATGTGTCAAATAGCTTGAATCTTCTCCGAATTAGCCTCGATTCCCCGCGCATTCACAATGAATCCTAAAAAATTCCTTGACGCAACGCCAAAGTAACAATTCAAAGGATTGATCTTCATTCCACAATGTTTGACTATATCAAACATCTCCGCTAAGTCCCAAATGTGGTCGTTTGACTGCCGTGACTTCACAAGCATGTCATCCACATAGACTTCCATCATTCTACCAATATGATCTTTAAATATTCGATTCACCAAGCGTTGATAAGTCACTCCCACGTTTTACAATCCGAAAGGCATCACTACATAGCAATATAACCCAACTTCTATGACAAAACTGGTGTATTCTTGGTCTGAAATGTGCATCAGGATCTGATTATATCTCGAGTATGCATCCAAAAATGATAGTAATTCGTGTCCGACCGTTGAGTCGACGAGCTGATCGATTCTGGGTAAAGGGAAACTATCCTTCGGGCATGCTTTGTTCAAATCAGAGTAATCAACGCAAGTTCTCCACTTCCCATTCGCTTCCTTACTAGCATAGGGTTGGACACCCATTCAAGGTAGAGGGCGTCGCGGATGAACCCATTGGCTTTGAGTTTGTCCACATCTTCTCTAAGAGCAGCGGATCTCTCCGCGTCCATACCTCTCCTTTTCTGTTTCACAGGAGCGTACTTTGGGTGTATGTTCAACATATGACTCGCAATAGTGGTAGAAATCCCGCACATGTCAAAATGTGTCCAAGTGAAAACATCCAGATTCGCTCGGATGAAATCAGTGAGATCCTTGGCCACTGACCGGTCGAGTTGTGATCCAATCTTAAGCACTCATGATGGGTCATCTCGGCTAACTGGATTGTCAACCATCAGTTCAGCTGGTGCTGCTTTTGCTTCCCTTGGTTCCCCATCATCATCTCTCAGATCTATGTCTCTATAGATCCGAGAATGTTGCCTGAGCCAGAGCTCGGGCACTATTTGTCAATCGTTGGTATTCCAGATGCAGACGGAGCTGTCCGCCACCTTTCCTATCTCTCTTTATTGGGCCTCTCTCAGCTCAGCCACATAGCATGCGTGATCGTTCGCCTAATCGCCATTCCCCACAGTAACTACTTTGTCTGTCGGGAACTTCAAAGTCAAGCACCATGGGGCCAAAGCTGCCCTAAACTCCGCCAGGGCCGGCCTACCCAGAAACACATTATATGGAGAATCAACATCCAACACTATAAACGGTAGGATTTGCACCCTTCTATGCTCACCTTCTCCCAGTTCAACTGACAACTAACCATACCCCACTGCATTAGTGCACCATTAAAGCCATGGATATGGGCTTTAGATAGCTTTAAATCTTTTGTCTCCATCTTCATTTGGCCGGATGCCTTTTTGAAGATGATGTTAACGGAACTTCCACAATCAACTAAAATTCTCTTCACATATGCTGGCCCGAACGTCGCAGATATGACCATTGGGTCGATGGTAGGAGCCTCCACCTTAACCGCATCTAGGCTCCAAAATACTATATCATCTATCATCACGCATTGCTGCTTAGCGGGGGTCTCATCCTCCACATTCAAACAACACCGATTATCCGCATGCCTTAAGGAGTTAGCATACCACTCCATTTCCTACCAGTTCTTGTATGTAGGATGAGGTCCACCGATGATAGTGTTTATGACCAGTCTCCCTACAGTTCGAGCAGGTTCCTTTGGATGGTGTGGTGCTGGCCCGCGTCCAGGGTCCGATGTTCCTTGCCTTCCTTCCTACGGGTTCTTGAAAAACTCCTGCAAATTTTTCTGTCTAATCATCTTTTTAATGGCATCGTGGAGGTGTTTGCACTCCTCTGTATTTTGCCCATAAGTCTTGTGGAAGCGATAGTACTTTCCGGTCCGCTTCTGTTCCTCTATTGACTCCTTTGGGCGAGGCTTTCTGTATTGAAAAGTTTTACAGGCTGATAGGTAAATATCCTCAAGAGATTCCTTCAGTGAGGTGTATTTGTTATAGGGTGGAATCCTTGACTTCCACTTCCCTGCTTCTCTTTTCTTTCCGGGATTTCCTCCTCCGGACCCTTTAGATTACTCGAGTTTCTTATGTACATTGACTTGGACCTTCCCTGAATTGTCACCGGACTGTTTCTATGCGATGTTGCTTTTTACAGTCTCCTAAATAGGACATGGTGCCTTATCTCGCCTCTTCCATCTAGCTTCCTCCCTCCTTATGAATTGATGAGCCTTTGAATAGAAACGCTACAACGTAGTTGGAGTTTTCTTGCCAGCCAATCTCCAAACTCTGAATCCGGATCCATACCTCGCATCACCGCCATTAGAACCGCGTGGTCATTTGGATTGCTAACTTCGGTAGCCGCAACATGAAATCTCTGCAAATACTCTTTTAATGACTCTCCCAGAGCCTGGATTACACTAGATAAGGACATCACATCCTTAGGACGAGTGGCGTGTATCCTGAACTGTTCCACAACTTTTGTCGCCAATTCGTCGAAGCTAGATATAGAATATGGGGGAAGTCGAGTGAACCACATGGTGGCGATTCCGGATACAATAATTGGAAAGCATCTACACATGGTTGTGTCATTTGCTCTAGCCGAATCCATCATCCATTCATACCTCATCACTTGCTGTCTAGGATCAGTCTTTCCTTCGTAGGCCGGGATAGTTGGCATGCTAAACTTCCTAGGTACTCGGCCTGTAGAATAGAATCCGTGAATGAAGTATGACTCCTGGATATCCTCCAATCTTCATTGGTCAAGCCTTTTTTCTATCTCATCAACTGCTTGACCATAGCCGATAAGTCAAGGGTTTGTATGGAGCATGGAAGGTTGGACTCTATTCTTCGAGATTGCTCAGGTTGGTGTCTCCTATGTTGGCAGTCTGCCAAACGTGTATCTTGGGGACCAGCTTCATTGGTGTCTTGGTAAGCCGGACGTCCAGTCTCCACACGTGCTCTAGCTCCTAAGTTTCCCGTTCTGGCTTGGGTATGGTCTCCAAGATGTAAGTGATCCCTAGTTGATCAATCAGTAGCAACTGCTTGTGCAGTTTTCGTTTTGCGATGTCTACGCCTGAGAGCCTCGTCAGATGAGGTCGAACTATCAAATAAGAGTAAAGAACGGGAGTACCTCTAGCATTCTGATGCTATTGCTGAGTAAACTGAGTAATGAGGTTAGCGTTAGCTTGAATTTTTTCAGCAAGTTGTCTTCTGCTTTCCATGAGTTCTCTCATTAGGTCGTTGAACTCCATCCTAGTCACAACTTCCGTCTGGTTATGGGTTCCGGCAGTCCCTACGCCAGGATTAACTTGCTGATTACTAGGTCCTATCTGTTGTATGCTAGCGGTCTCATCGACATTCGTGTTATGAGAGGCAGATCTGATATGTGGTCTTTCCATAGTAGATTTGTTGATAGGAACTCTGAGTAGATTCGACCGACATCGTGTGAATAACTTGGATCTCCTTCGGGGTATTTATTCAATCCAGCAGCTACAAAGCAAATCCTACTGGCCCGAGAATTCGATTCTTGGTGAATGCACCAAAATGTTAGCACCAGAATTGGTCACTAACACCCTTGAGAAAGATTGTGTGGAGATATTAATGAAGAAAGTAAATTAAAACAGAGAACTGTATGCTAAATTAAATGCAAAGACAAGAACATTGGATTTATAGTGGTTCGGCGTAACTGCCTACGTCCACTTTGAAGTTAATCTTTATTGCTTTATTCTAAATAATTGATTATAGATACAATCCGTACATTAACTACTTGAATACAAATGCTAACTGAAATTGAATGAGTCTTGAATGCGGTAGAGTCTTTCCAGTGTCTCGAAAAAAAGTCCATTGCAATATGCCCCAGCCCTTCAATTTATAGACAAAGATGGGTCGGACTTTCCTAATGGGCCTTGGAGCAAGATACTTCAGCCTATGGTAAATGACTTCTGCGCGCCAAGCCATAAATGCCTAACGGCAATTGCCGAACCACATATCTAGGCCGAGCGGCATTCATATGCCGATCGAGGAAGGCATGCCGAACGACACCTGTACGCCGAACGAGGCAGTGCGCTGACTAAAGAATATAGGCCGAACAAGACCTATGTCGAATGAGACTCAATGCCGGTCGTGGGGAGATGCTGAGCGAGGCTTCATTCCGATTGACCCTTCAATGCCGAACGAGGTGCTGTGCCGAATGACCCTTCAATGCTGAGTGAGATACTGTGCCGAATGAACCCTTCAATGCCAAGCGAGGTGCTATGCTGGACGAACCCTTTATGCCGAATGAGGGAAGATGCCGAGCGGCCTCTCTATGCCGAACGAGGCAAGATTCCGAGCGACCTCCCTATACCTAATAGGGCAAGATGTCAGCGACATATTAATGCCGAACGAGGCAAGATGCCAAGCAACCTCCCTATGCCGAGCGACCTCCTTATGCCGATGAGGCAAGATGTCGAGCGACCTCCCTATGCCGAACGTGGCAAGATGTCAGCGACCTTTCCATGCTGAACGAGGCCTTGTGCCGACCTGCGAATCTATGCCGAACAATGCTCTATGCCAAGCGAGGGGAGGTGTGTCGACCGAGGCCAGTGCCGAGACTCTTGTTACATGGTCAAACAACCGGGTAACATCAGACGGTTGGACGTGCCTGTTATGTAGCTTAGTTAAGGGAAGCTCAACGCAAGGAGAAAGGTAAGGGTATGGATAAGACCATCCACATCCAAGCTTTAGAAAATTGAAAACTAGCACCTGAGCCTTGGCTTGGGCGCCACAGTCGGCTCTATAGAGATATAGGTTCGAGAGATGATGAAGAAGAGCCCAAAGACATAATCAAATCTTTCATGGACACATAATCAGGATATAACCAAATGTGGATGCTTATCCACGATCAGGAGCACACCTGTTTTATTATCGATGTTGGATTGCACTGTTATGTAGTAATGCCGTTTGGATTGAAGAATACGAAAGCAACTTATCAGTACCTAGTAACATGATGTTTAAAGACTAGATCGGAAAAACAATGGTAGTATATGTAGATGATATGCTCTTGAGATCACGACGATTAAGAGACCACATTGGAGACTTGGCGAAAATGTTTGACATCCTTCGACATTAAAGAGGAAAATCAATCCTTTCAAGTGTTCTTTTGGCGTATCATTAGGGAAATTCTTGGGCTTTATTGTCAATGCTCATGGGATAGAAGCTAATCCCGAGAAGGTTCAGGCTATACATGATATCCAAACACCAAGAACCATTAAACAAGTGTAGAGTCTGAATGGAAAAATTGTTATCTTAAGCCTATTTATCTCCAGAGCAACCGAAAAATGCATTCCATTCTTCGATTTAATTAGGAAAGGAAAAAACTTTGAATGGTCGTAGGATTGTAAAGATGTGCTTCAAGATTTGTGGATCATTTGGAGAGAACTTCTATCTTGTCAAACTCGGTGGATCATGAGAAGTTGTACATTTATTTGACTGTATCGGCATACGCTATTAGTGCCACATTGCTTTGTGAGGAGAATCAGATCCAAAGGTCGGCATGTTACGTCAGTAAACGATTAAAGGGAGCTGAAAGGAACTATCCAAAAATAGAGAAATTGGCATACTGCTTGCTAATTGCATCACCGAAGCTTAATCAGTACTTCCAGGCGCATTCGATTAATGTTTACATCAACAAGCCATTACGGCAGGTTCTACCGGGGCCCGAGACGTCTGTAAGGTTGCTCAAGTGGAATACTGAGCTCGGTCAATTTGACATTACTTACCTCCTTTAGAGGGCTATCCAGGGTCAGACCTTGGCAGACTTTATAGCAGAGTTTACTATGCAGGATGATTCTTCGAAAGGTAGAAAAATCCTTACGATAAGGTGGAAATTGTATACTGATGGAGCATCTAATGATCATTGTTTTGGAGCTGGTATTGTGCTCGTAACTCCCAAAAATTGATCAATCTATTATGTATTAAAGCTTGATTTCCTAGCAACAAATAATGAAGCTGAGTATAAAGCTCTGATAGTTGGAGTCAAACTCGTTCGAGAACTTGGAATAAAATCTCTTGAAATATTATGCGATTTGCAGTTGGTAGGTGTCAATTTAGGGGAAATTATTAGGCAAAGGGACAACGACGTGCCACATACCTAACCCTTGTCCAAGAGTTGTTAGCAGAATTTGAATACTATGACATTTCATATGTTCGATGAGATCAAAACAGAGAGGCTGATTCATTGGCAAAGTATGCTAGTATCGGCGATGCACAACATATGGTCTTGGTTTCGGTCTAAGTATTAAATACCCCAAGTATAAACATGATAGAAATCGACCAGACAGTAGAAGCGGAGCCTGAAAGGGAATCGTGAATGACTCTGATCAAAGACTATTTACTACATGGAGTACCACCAAATAAAAGAAATGAAAAGCGACAAGTCCTTTTCAAATCTTTACGGTATATTATGCAGGAAGGAATTATGTACAAGAAAGGTTTCTCTGCCTCCCCACTCCGATGTCACTCATGATGAGACAAAACATGTTCTAAGAAAAGTTCATGAAGAGGAATACGACGATCGCAATGGGGGGCAAACTCTGGCAAAGAAAATACCCTGTTAAGGGTATTGTTGGAAAAAATCGAGAAGCCGCGGATTATGCAAGACGATGCGATAAATGCTAGATATATGCAAAAGTCCTAAGAGCTTCGCCAATAGAAATCGTGAAAATGGTCAACCTATGGCTGTTCGCCATGTGGGGTATAGACATTATTGGATCCTTACTGATCTCTAAAGGTAGCGCAAAGTGCACTATCGTTATAGTTAATCACTTTACCAAATGAGCCGAAGCAGAACCTTTATCCCCGATCACAACAAAAAAAGTAATCTTCTTTATTGTCTGAAACATCATATGTCGTTTCGATCTTCTAGAACTATTGTAATAGGTAATGAGACTCAATTCGACAGTGTTCAGTTCAAAGACTTTTGTCAAAGATATTTTATTGAAAAGAGGTTTGCAGCGGTCACTCACCTTGAGGCAAATAAATAGGTTGAATCTATAAATAAGATCATAAAGTCCATTCTTAAAAATTTAGAAAAAGCTAAAGGCCGATAGGTGGACGAACTCCCTATAACACCATGGGCTTACAAAATCACCCACAAGTCCATGACTGGCCATACCCCATTCGCCCTTGCTTATGATTCTGAAGCCATTATTCTTGTTGAGCTCAAAGGTCCTTCTCATTGAGTAACTTAGTATGATCCCAAAAAAAGTAAAGATCTCCTCTTGGAATCTCGTGACTTTATAGATAAGAAGTGCGAGGAAGCCAATCTTAGGGCAGCTGCACATTGACATCGAGTCACGTGGTATTACAATGCTAAAGTTTGACCTAGAACCTTTGAAATTGGCGATCTCATCCTGAAACGTGTTTTTCCTAACCTATCGCATATGAATTTAGCCTAAGAAGGACCATATGTCATTGAACATAGGCTTGGAGAAGGGACTTTCAAGCTAGCGGTTGTCGATGACATTACACTTCCAAGGGCATAAAATAGCGAACATCTACGATGCTATTTCACTTAGTTTATTGCATTTACATTTCAATTGTATTTACTTTCATAATTTTCTTTAGCATTTGATTTTCCTAATGTGTAATAAGAAATTTTATGTTGTTCCTTTCCATTCAATGAAAAGAGTTTCAGGCTTCCATTATATTTATATTTGCTATTGCATTATATGTTACATAGCGGAACTGATTGATGTCGATATGTATGGACATGCTTCTAGAGTTTAAAATCAATCAATCATGCTAACTCTCACTGGGATTAAATAAGATGAAATCAATCTACTTGTTAATTTAACAACTCTGATTCATAATCCAAAGAATGGGATACATAATAGGAACAAATGTGGCTTAATGATTGAATAATTCCCGCTCAATTGTGGAGCTGAGATAAAATCAAAGCGGCCGTAATACGACCAATCGCTCTCTAAATTGAACCCCAGATCCTAGGGAGGCAAATTAATCAATTAATGATAGTACGCTTCGACTGCTCTTCGAAATACCTCCAAGTCCCCAAAGTGCGGATTGGAGTATAAACATAAATCTGGTGTGAATCATCCACCCATGAAACAACTCTAAGTCCCCAGAGTGTGGATTGGAGTATAAACATAAATCAAGTGTGAATCGTCCACCCGTGAAATAACTCTAAGTCCTCAGAGTGAGGACTAGAGTATAAACATAGATTAGGTGCGATTCGATCACCTATCTACTAAATCTTATCCCTAGAATGCGAATACATACTTGAATAAATATATGAGTGGAGTTCAACCATTCACTATTCCATAAACTCTGGCTTAAAACCGATGGGAGGAGTATAAACTGGCTAAGGATGGAGTTCGACTGTCCTACATCTGACCCCGCTAAACCAAAACCGAGGGCAGGAGTATAGTTACTCAAAAAACCGCTGAATTTGATAGTATAACACTAAGGCTCAAGCCTAGTGTTTAATACGACTCGAGGCTACGAGATCAAAGAGGCCTTGGGATGGACTAATCAAATCGACATCTGATCCGACAAGCAACGAATAACAAGTACATAAATTGAGAAATGTGTTAGCTCGAACATTTGAATAAGTAAATACAAGAATCATACACAAGAATAAAAGAAGTCTTATTTACACTAAACTTGATGTACATTATACAAATTTATCCAAAATGCAAGAGAAAAGTGGAGGGTCATGCCCGAACAAGCACGACCAACGAAAAGGAAATGTAATCAACTGTGTTATTCGCTTATAACCCCAACCTAAAGATTATTTCTTGGATTTTCTATCTTTCCTTTGCTTCTTTGGAGTGGCTCCTTCCGAACCATTGCTCGACCCACTCTTTGACCTTTTCCACCTCGGCTTCTCTTTGAAGAAGTATCCTCAATTGTATGAATCGAGAAGGTATCATATTTGGAAGCACAAGGGATGGAGGCATTCTTAGCACTAGATGCTAAGGGGATATCATCCTAAGGAATTATCCCACCAAGAGTGATGATCTGGAGCATGACAGGAATCGATTCATCAAAGCCCGAATCATCAGGCTCATTTTTCACCTTCTTTTTCAACAGTTCTTCCCACTCAACACGCTCTTTCATGCTAAGCTCGCCAGGGGGGTCGGAGGAACCTATAATCACTACATCTTCATCAAAGGGAATTTCATGGTGTGGGTCACTCCCTTCTTTGAATAATGCCTCCATGAATTGATCATCAATAACAGGGGCCTCTTCCTAAGCACCTTGAACGATGGTTGAAGTTGCGAATTTAATGGATTATGTCGCTACCGCTTATGACTCCAACCGAGACTCTCATGAGAAGAGAGGTGTGACACTTGATGAATTCAAAGCTAAGAAAAAATAGGCGAAAAGGTGAGAAAAATCAACTGATAGCATCCTAACTTTATGGAAGATAGGAAATGTCGACAGAATACCTTCCTCTGTATGGCTCCCAGGTTGAGCTGAAACATCCATAGAACTATGCTCAGGAATTGGAGAAAGTTGTGGCTTGTCAGATCATACCCGAGAATGGCTGAAGAGCCTGCTACAGAGCTAAGGATGACCGTAGACGCCGGCAGAATTTAGTTGTAATATTGGTTGCGATGACCTAGATCCTTCACTCACTTCATGTGAAGAAGAAATAGTAGACTCTTTTTGGAGTGAGAGCTGAATATCGTGCAACGTTTTGAGTTCATTGCCTAATAGCATTTCATTTTCAAGTCTGGATAGGTTGATATCCTCTGAGTTAAGAAGTTTCTTCTCTTATGCAACAAGAAATTCCCAAGCACGCTAGAGCTGGTAGGGATAACTTCACCAATCCATGTCAAATTCCTATTTTGAGAACGTTCGCATTGTAAAGAAGGAGAAGAGAGTCAAGCTCATTCATTATCTCCTCCCTGACTTTATCGTTGGTAGCTTCCGCTTCACGTTGAATAAGTGCATCGGCATTTTTGGCCCTTTCGACAACCATGTCCCTCACAAGTCTGACGTTTACCAGCTCATCGCAAGCATCTTGAGCGATCTTCTGGCATCATCTTTCTCTTTATTTTCATACTCAATCTTGGCATTGAGATCCATTATTCCCTTCAAGGCCACAGATTCATTATTTCGAGTTGTATCCTACTCAAGCGCTATCTCCTATTTTCGATGATGCAACACTTAAACTATATCAAGATGGCTTGATTTCCATCTCTTCCATGGATTTTTACACCAGCATTAGCTATTCCTTCACGTTCTGCAAAGGAGGTTCTAGAGGCTTCTAGCTCGTTTTTCAAAGTGTCAATGATTCTTTTATCTTAAGCTTCCTGACGTTTTGATTTTTCAATCTCCGCCGTGCGCTCGAAGGAGAACCTTTTTTCTACCGCCTTCATCCATTAGCGATACTTTATGTGGATGTCGGTGACATAGTCAATAGTCATCTTTTGAACATGGTCCGGAACCCTTTTTAAGTTGGGTGGAAAATAGAACCCTTCAAAACATAAGTTTGAAAATTCTTCATAGAGTGGTGCCATAGTTATAGTTGGATTGGTTGTAAAATCCCTAGTAGTAGCTTCAACTTCATTACTTTCTTTGCTGGGCCTATGGACAGTAGCTTGTTCTCTTTGGCGACGATGATCGTTCAACCACTGAGAATGAGATGGAACTAAAGGCTTAGGATGCACTGAAGTAATAGGAGGACCATGAGAGGGATCGATAGGCCGATATCTGCGATTCGCTGGCTTTTCTGGACCTTTTGAAGGAGGAGATCTTGATCTTGATCGATGTTTATCTTGGGGTGGCTTATCCATATCACCTCTTTCTTGATGACATTGTTCTTGGATAGGGCGATAACTGGAATCGTAAAAATCTCGATTGCCATAGTAAGAGCAAGAGTGTGAACTAATGATTGGTGGTTGTATATATGGAGGGAATCAAACATGTTCTTTTTCCTTACCATCATTTCTACAAAGTAAAATAGAAATCAGTCAACTTTAATAATTAGAAAGCATAAGGTCAAGTGTAATGCTATTAAGGGGTGTAAGTGTGTGCAAGTGTCTTTGTGTAACCCCTCGACAAATTAGGTGTTAGATCCTTGCTCATTGGTGTAGCTTCTCCTCTAGAAGTAGGAATCACAATGCCAATTCTGATGTGAGATTCTAACCCCTCGATGCTCACATCAGTAAAGTGAAAAGCGTCAAGATCATGTAAAATTTATAGACCAGACAAAGAGTCAAGTGGTAAACTTGAACGCTCTGATAGTTTGTAAGAAGATTCATCTTGAATGACTTTAAGAGCCATTAACGACTCGGATTGATCAGAGAGATGACTTCTTGGAAATTTACATACGAACAATGTCTTTCGTCCTCTTATCAGGAACCGAGGGTTATAAGGCCTGTAAGATCCGGAATCAACCCTAATACTGGATTTGTCGCCATTGTTATTGAGCATATCACCTTATGTCCTTCGACATCAATATCAGTGAATTCTTAAGTAGTCGTAACTGGGGCCATCACGGGATCAGCTCGATTATCCCTTTGACTAATTGCAACTCATGGTCTTATCTCTGTGTCTGAGGAACTTTGGTTAGCCCTACGCCGAGTCCCTCTTCTTTCAAACAAAAGGTAACAAGATGTTCGTCCATAAGCAAATATTCGATATTCCTATCCTCAAGCAGAGCATTCTTCAGAATTGTGACTATGTCTTTATAAATATTGTTGCTAGGCTGGGTGATGACACCTATAAATAAGTAACACAATCAGGAATATGACCTGAATATCATTTTTCCATGTTGACATAAAAATTAGGGGTAACACATACGTCTTACCAATCATTATCGAGCGAAACCGGCGGGCAACGAACGAAGAACAATTCACTTTTAAAGGCACTTAACTTGTTCCACACGCCAGTTAGAATATGGCACCTCTTTTTCAATTCAATAAATGTAAATGAGAGACTCCTTATGTTCCACTTAAAATTGTAAATAAATTGAATATCTTTGATGGTTGGAGGATGGAGTAGGAACTCCATAAATACCATATAAGTACAATTAAGGAGGGCGTAGCCATTTGGGTGGAGCTATGGTGGAGCAATCCTTAAATAATTAAGAATCTTCTGAATCTTTGAATTAAATGAAAGGATGCATCCGGCCTAGCACATAAACTTGTTGCATGCTGTATACCCTTCTGGGGGTCTTTGAGCCCTATTATCCCTCGACAGAACCAACATATCGCCGAAAGGAATTTCTTTTCTTACGCATATTGTTGGAGGACATCTTCATTAATTTTAAAAGCTACGGAATCATAAGGGTTCTCTAAAATGACCGTGTCCTTTAGAGTATTGGGAGTAGGATCAATAACCTTCGGCGGAAGGTTGGAAACAACATTAGAAAGATCAAATTGAGGGCCCAGACTTTTCGGCTGTTCCGAACGATGACTAGATAGTGGACTATTGAATTTAATTGCCGAACTTGATTCTACATCAGAGATATCCCATTGGGAAGATGATCCAGCTAGCATAGCTGCAAGGCGCCCAGAGCGTCTAGAGTCCATTCCTATTAAACTTAGTAAAAACCATGGTTAGATATAGTATCCTGTACCGCCTAGTGTATAGTGAGTGCTAGTGTAGTGCAGCAAATTGCTATATAGTAAAATAATAAGTTGAACAAACTGAAGACAGAAAAGATGAAGAGACTTCGAGTTTCAACCGTAGAAACCATCAATCCTTACCGTCTTAACTTTTTCTATGTGTCATCGGGAAACGATGCAGCTTGAGTTTCGCAATTGATCGTCAGCTAGCAAAAGTTTGGTTTTTATCAAAGTAACTAATGATATTTAATATAATAGTGAAAATCATTGGTTTGATTCATAGTTCTAAGGTCATTTGTTACCAAATATGCAGTTTAAATCGTATGCAAAGCCATATGCAAGTCCTACTGTCCGTTCAAGTATGCCGGCCAAAGCTCATCATTAATTCAAGTTTACTTATTTAAGTCTCATTTTTTTTTGAAAACAAGTTCATTTGCAAACAACACCAATCATTCGTTAAATCAAATATGGCCAATCGTTTGTGAATGCAAACAAGCAAATCATTTCCCTAGACAACATCATCTGATCGTTCGTAGTAGCTATTTGTACCGATCTTTCTTGTGTACCTTCAATACCAATCATCCTACTTCGCTCTGTCCACCTCAAGAGCCTCCAACTCCGTAGCATTACCGATCATTTGTATGCAATCATCAAGCTCCAACGTTCCAGGGCTTTGCCAACCATCCAAGAATGATCGTGATGTATTAATTGCACGACTTCATCATTTCCACTACACCATCTTCCTCGGCAAACGATCGGCTAAAGCTACAATGCAATCATCCCTCATCAAGAAAAATCACAATATAATCTCTAGAACAATCGTAAGAATGGGAAAGACCAAAGTTTCAGCTAAATGAATTGATTAACACAAAACCAATGAAGTTCAAAGTCCCATCCTTGAATTATAAGGAATGTAAGAATTGGATCTACATAAGTTTAAGATCTAAGAAAGAGGGAAGACTCGAAATCGAATCGAGGCAGGATTTGAAGGAGGACATTATTTTGGAGATGTAGATTGTTGTCTAGGTCGGCAAGAAAAGAAAAGGGAAGCTTGTTCTTCTTTGCTTCAAAATGGAACGGTACAAAATAATTCGAAGGAAGAAAAGAAATGTATAAGTGTTGATGTTTATATAGGAAGGGAGTAAGTCAATCGTTCTACATCCAAGCCATATGTTGATCGATCCACATCCAAGTCATGTGTCGATCGATCGACATTTAAGCTATGTGTCGACCGTTCCACTTCTAGGCTCTATTTCGATCATTCTGTATCCAAACATATGCCGATCGTTCCATAACCTACCATATGCCGATCATTTCATAATCACAAATGATTGGAAATTCATCTTCTAAAAAAGGGAGGATTGTGGAGAAAAAATAGTAAATAAAAAAGAAGAGAACATGCATGAAAGAATGATGACTATTGGAAGCTACTTATAGAAAGTTATTTCCCTAAACTTGACAACAACTCATAAACATGTAATCATGATCCGGAGTCAGGTACATCCACGTTTACATGCAAGTATACGTTTCAAAATTTAATTTTTTGAAATTGAAAAAAAATCGAATGATTACCTGGAGTCGACTAGAGGAAAACTAAAGCTAGGTTGCTGAAGCTTAGAAATTGTCAGAGTTAAAACAATATGTTTACCAAAAAGTAGTGATCCTTTGTTTTTGCTATTGGAAATCAACGAATCATCACGATGAATAAGGAAAATATGACCTTCGACAAGGAAATAGTTCAATGAAAGGATAACGACCATTTGATGAACCAGATGGGTTTCTTTCATATAATTCTAGCTTGCAACGATTCGAAGAACATTATGGTTGATACAAGACGTACTTTAGGGCACAAATGTTATCCTCTCTTTTGTTAAGGTCGTGATATCATTGACTTGGCTAGCAACGGATGGTCATCAACCTTAGGAATCAATTACATATAATACTATAGATGTTGGTTAGGGGATTCAGACCAGGTCTTAAGCGAGGTGCAATCAATATGAAGTTACAGGCATAACCCTATGAAGTTATATTTCAAATTTGGATTCGATTGAAGTTCGTATGCTCGAGTTACATTCGAAGCAAAGATTTGCATTGATTGATCGAGAATGATCCATAAAAGAGCCCATATCATCGGAGATTGATCTATATCTCAAGATCCACAAACCAACTCATTTGGAACTTCCAAACATCAACAAAATAAAGATTGAAGCCTACAAGAACGATCGTAGGTCATAAAGTTGAAATTTGAGGACGGACGATCGTTGTTGGCTGATCCTTTTTGCCAAGCCATAAAAATGATCGGCATAATTCAGGGCATGATCCAAGCACAACAAAGATCGATCCACATCTGTCGAGTAAAAGTTAGAATGATGCCATATTTTAAGAACAATGTCAAGAGGCGTGTGGGACGCTCTAAAAACGATCGCGTTCAAATTGGAAGCAAGAAAAACGACCAGTGAAAATTTAGCCGATCGATCCTAGTTGTCAAGTTAAGTCCACGGATCATTATGGTAGGCCCCTATGGACCTAGAGAGCCTTTTTTCGAAGTCTTAGAAAAATACCTCATCATCTCTCTCAATAAATACAAGCCTTATGGTTCATTTTCAGGATCTTTACGCCGCTGGTTACTTTAGACTTCATTGTACTCAAGTTTTCTCTATCTTGTTGGAATCAATTCAAAAGTGATCAATAAAGTTAATCTTTAAAGTGGACGTAGGCATATAATGCTGAACCACTATAAATCTATGTATTTCTGATTATTGCTTTCTATTTGTTGTTAGTATAATTTATTCCTACGTTTTAAGTTTACTTTCTTCACTTACATCTCTACATAAATATATCCTTCGATGTTTGTGAGCAATTTTGGCGCAAACACTTCCCACAACCTTAAAAATTTAGGACAGGTCCCAGACACTCTCTAGAGTGTACCTGCAAAGTTTTGTATGATTTTGTTAAGTTTTGAGCGAGTTATGTATGATTCTTCTGGACTAAATGACTCATGAAGATGGATGATTTAACAAGCTCCTAATGATTTGATATTTGGATAGAGCATTCAAATTGATGAAAGGAAGAAAACCCAAAAGGGTAGACTAAAAAAATAATTTTAGGGCATGGATCGCTAGCGATCCATCACCCATGGATTGCTGGCGATCCATCATGCTAGCTCAAGTTGCGTTCAAACTATCTAAGCTCCTGTATGACGCTGAGCACAGGCTTCTAGCAAAGCAGCTTTAGCCCAAGTGCTTTCCAACCCCTATAAATACAATCCTAGCTACAACATAAACAAGATCTTCGGGACTGGCTACTGGAACTCTATAGAGATTATTCTTCACTCTTCTCCTCCCAAAAAATAGTCATCTAGGGGTTCATTGTGATTCTTCAGTGAACTCTTATACTTGTGACTTGATCTAACTTAGAGGATTCGATCATATTGTAATCCAATTCAACTTGTAACAACGGTCAGTTAATAAGAAAAGTTATAAAGTGATGTATTCTTTGTTAACAACCAAACGACTATAAAATTCTCTTGTCTCTTTATTATTCCTGCTTTTTTTATATTTCTTTTCTGTTTTGTTTGCTCTAATAAACAGGGCTGGTGCTTCCACACTCAATTCATGGTGTCGATCCATTTTTTGGGTTAACATTTTGGTTTTTTCACTGAGAACCTTGAATGAAATTTGAAGAATTGAAGTTTGAACCTAAGATTTAGAGAAGATGAGTAGGCCCAATACTACTCTAGATCTGTAACAAGTCAACTAGAGCCTAGGGGTAGCTAGGAGGTGTCCTCGAATTCTCATCAACCTAAATATGTGATTAGAAAGGAGATAGAAATGATGATGAAAGAGATACAAGATGGAATCATAGATAGACAACAAGAGATAATAGACGACTTCTTCCAAAGGATGATGCAGTAAGGGATGGTAAGATATGCAGGGAATAGGAATCAAACACCAGGCAACAACACTGGAGCTATCATAGTTGGATTGGAACAAGATGGAGCCTTGCCCTCATGCCTAGAGCAACCAATGCTTGGGAGCAATGCTGGAATCAACATGGGAATCAATCCTAATACCAGAGTGACAATTGAAACACCAGGAATTGGTGGTATAGGAGCTAATCCAAATACTAGGATGCAACTAACAGGAGAATATGTGCAAGAACTTCCTCAAAGAAATGCCGGTCTGAATGAAGATAGAGTTATGAATCATAACATAGGCATGCGGCCAGAAGAGTGCATCCCGGGATACTGTGACACCCCTAATTTTTTTTAACATTATTCAAGATTTTAATTCTATAAATTAAATAGAATAATGTGAATAATTAGGGGGGAAGGGATTAGTAAATCTAATGTACGTGTCTTAATGAATTAACTAAAATAGGACTTAACTTTAAGAAGGAAGAATTTCCTAAGTGGTAAACTATGAAATATGGCTACATTTCTTAGTACAAATCTCTCCCTCCACCCTAATAAACTTTTACTTTCTCATTCATAACTCATCACCCGTATTTCATCCAGCCATTAAAAGCTCAAGGAAGAACAATAAATTGAAGATAAAGCTAAGGAATTAAAGCTAGGACTTATCTCATTTTCCAATTAACCAATCAAGGTGAATAATAGTGTAAATCATTTCATTTTTACTGGTTTTGGTTCGGTCATAGATAGTAACTGAATGTATTTTGTTGTCTTGATCATGTTTTAATCTAATAATCATTGTTTGGATAAAAGAATGATTTATGGTGATTTGCTAGGATTTTTATGGAATTAAAATGATGAGTTTTAGAGGAAAAACCTTAGTAAACTACTTCCAAATGACTTGTTTTTTAGATATGTTATGTAAAACATAATTCTGGAGATGGATTTTTAATTTCATAATTTTTGAAGTTAATAGGAATATTTTATGAACTTCCTAAATTGAAAAGGGCATTTATTTCATGTTTTAATTATTAAATATAATAAACTTAAGAATTCTACCCTAAAATTTATATATGATGAAGAAAATGTTATTTCAAATTTTTGATGAATTTTTGAGATTTTTCCCAAGTGATTTGGATTTATTATGAATTTTCTAAACTAAAAGGCTTAATAATTATATTACAATATTAATATAATTAATTGTTTTGAAAATAGTTTCTCAATAATAAATATGATCTATAGCAAATTTTCTACAACGAAATTGTTAAATATGTCATTTACCAATAGAAATTTGAGAAAGAATTGTTAAAGTTTGTCCTTAACCAATAGGAATTTGACAAAGAATCAGTGTTGTAGTTTTCAAGTTATTTACAACTCTGCCACTGAACCTTTCACCTTAGAACCTCCACTTAGAATGTTCTGCAACACTTCTGCACCTTTTGGCGGCACTTTAGATGAACCATTCGACTTAGTAACCTTCTGACTAAGTAACCTTTCGACTTAGAACCTTCTGCTGCACTTCTCCACTTTCTGCGGCATTTTTGGACCCTTTGGTTGCACCTTCCGACCTTGTCGGAAGCTACCTTTCGACAGCAGTTTTAAACATTGTGAAAGCTCTTTTGTAGCAGTTTTCACCATCTTTGTTTGTAAAATTCAAATAGGCATAACTTTCAAACCATAGGCCCGTTTTTCCATTGTGACCACTCTACGTAAAGCGAAACCATCATTCGAACATAATGGAAAAAGTCAGAGACCTTAATTCTACACCTATAAAATTTATAGCCAAAACAAAGTTTTATATTTTTGAAGGGGGGTGTTTTCTTTGCTTTCGAATATGTTTGCTTGGTTTTCTTTGCCTTCGAAGGAGATACTTTCGAAGGCGTTGCGATTTTTTTCTTTTGAACAAGTTTTATATTTTTGAAAGGTAGAATTTAAATTATTATAAGGCAGGAGCCTAATGTTCTTAAGAGCTTTTGAAGGAGATTACCTTTTGAAGTCAAAAGCTAGGTTTCGAAGCTATCGAAAGTTTTATGACCGAAATTCAATTTTTAAAGGAAAAAGCATGTTTATATTAAAGGAGTTTTTTCAATGGTTTGAGAAGGTTCAATCTTGGATAAATTAAACGCATAGGAGTGGTATTGCTATGTAGTTATATTGCTTCTTCTAATATGAACATATTCACTTTTTAATGGACCCATAACTATATTTTGAGAAAAAGGATACGAGAACCAATTAGGTTAACTCAATAGTGAACATAAATTGAAAGAACTCCTGAATGAGTAAAATATAAAGAAAAGATATTGGTATGGGCCGATAGGTTTCCAATAAGCCTATGAAAAAATATATGATATTGGCGGGGGCCAATAGGTTAATAGTTAGCCTATGAAAACTAGGTGTAAATGAAATTGTTAGGTAAACGGGTTCATAGTTAGCATATGGAAACTATGTGTAAATGAAAATGTCAAATAGACAGGTTCATAGTTAGCCTATGAAAACTATGTGTAAATGAAGATGTTAGACAGACAGGTTCATAGTAAGCCCATTAAATCTATGTAATTGGACAGGGAGTCCTTAAATGTTTAATAGGTTATTAGTTAGCACATGTAAACTAATAGGTTAATAGTAATCCTTGAAATTATAATTGAGACAGATAATCAGAATAAATGGGGATGAGGAAATGCAGATTTGATTTGCTTGTTTTGCATATCATCATAATGTTTTGAAATACTATTTTTAACCATTGTGGATGCAGGAGCATAGTATATGGTTTTATAAATATTTAAGGATATTGGTGAGGGGAAAACCCATTCCACTAAGTGGAGTGGTCTTACTAGATATTTATTCCGCTTATTGGACCACCTTCTTCTTCTAGACCTACTACCACAGAGAAAAGGAAAATTGTGATGGAAGATATGCTTTTGATTCAGAGTATACCAGTTAGGATACTTTTTAATATTGGTGCATCGCACTTAATTATATCACAGCATTTGGTTGATAGGCTATGTATAAAACCGACATACGTTGTTACTTCCTTAAGGGTTGCAAATCCAATAGAAAGGCATGCAACTCTTGGGATGAGATGTCACCAGTTAGAACTTGATTTGTTAGGTCATAAGTTTGCATGCAGTTTGTATATTTTTATTTTGTAGATTTCAGGATCATTTTGGTCATGGATTGGTTGGGTAAGTAAGAGGCTAGGATATTTTGCCAAGATCGAGAATTATCATTGAGGCACCCAAATTGTCATAATTGAATCATTTTCTCAATGGAGAATTCCAATGAGAGCGCTTATGCTTTGTTAAGTGCCTTGGAGGCGGGAGATGACCTTAGTCAGGTTCATATAGCAAGAGAATTTGTAGATGTATTTGATCCAGTCACTTAATTACCACCGAAACTAGCTGTAGAGTTTCGGACAGACCCTGTACTAGGAGCTGAACCTGTCAGTAGACCACCTAGCAGAATGTCGTTGACGGAGATGAAGGAATTGAAGGTGCAGCTAGTGGATCTTGAGGGAAAGAATTTTATTAGACCAAATAGCTCGCCTTGGGGAGTAGCCGTGGTGTTTGTTAAGAAACCAATGGGTCGTTAAGGATGGGTATCGACTATCGTAAGCTAAATGAGAGGACAATCAAGAATAAGTATCCTTTTCCAAGAATCGATGACTTGTTTGATCAGTTGAGTCGAGCTAGAATATTTTTCCAATTAGACTTGGCAATAAGTTCCCAACAACTAAGAGCGGTAAAGGATAGTATCCTATTGTCGGATCGAACCAGATATGGATCATATGAATGGTTAGTAATGCCATTGAATTGACAAATGCACCTGCTTTCTTCATTAATTTGATGAACCGAGTTTTTTGAGAGCACTTGGATAGGTTCGTATTAGTATTCATAGATGATATTTTAGTATACTTAAAAGATTAAAGAATACATAAGATTCATCTTAGAGTAGTGCTGGAAATGCTGAGGCAGAATCAACTAAAAGCGAAATTTTCCAAGTGTCATTTTCGGAAGAAAGAGGTAAGTTTCTTGGTCATGTGGTTTCATAGAAGGGATTGTCAGTCGATTGAGATAAGATCGAAGCTATGAACAATTGGAAGAAACCAGAAATGGTGACAGAGATCAGAATTTTCTTGGACTTGCTGGTTATTACCGGAGATTCAACAAGGATTTCACATGAATAGCAACGCCTTTGACTAAGCTTACCATAAAGGAAATGAAGTTTGTTTGGTCTGACCAATGTGAGGGATCATTCCTTAAGTTAAAGCATTTGTTGACCGATGCTCGAGTATTCGTAGTTCAAAATGGTAACCAAGGGTTGGTAGCATACACAGATGCATGCGGGATTGAGTTGGGAGCAGTATTGATGTAGAAGGGCAAAGTCATTGCTTTTGCATGTAGGTAGCTTAGACCGCACGAAATAAGATATCCTACTCATGACTTGGAGTTCGCAGCGGTAATTTTTTCCTTGAATATTTGGAGGCATTATCTCTTGGGGGAGAGATTTGAATTGTATACTAATCATAAGTCTTTAAGATACCTATTCTCTTAGAAGGAGTTGAATATGAGACAACTGAGGTGGTTGGAGTTTTTGGCTACTTATGATTTTGATATAAAATATACCCCAAGGAAAGGCAATATAGTAGCAGATGTTCTCAGTAGAAGATCTCAAAATATGGTGTTGGTTCTGTTAGTGGAGTGGAAAGATCTGGAAGCTTTGACCAGTTGTAGTGTGCAGTTAAGATCGAATGCTAGTTCTAGTCAGAGTACTGCCATGTTGTCATATTTGGAAGTTCGACCAGTATTGATTGAGAGAATTGCTTCTAAATAGAAAGAGGATCTATTATTAGCTGAGAGGATCAGAAGACTTGAGGTTAGAACCGATGTCGATGATTTGAAAGATTTTTTGTCTTGACCAAAGAGGATGGTTGAGAAAGAAGAGACGGTTATGTGTTCCAGATGTGGAGAACTTGAGAATAGAATTTCTTGAGAAGTTTCGTCGATCCATGTTTACGATTAATCCTGGAGGGACCAAGATGTATCAAGATACGAAGAGGAGCTCCTATGGGAAGGTATGAAGAGGGATGTTGGCTTGTGGTTTAGGCATTGTGTAAAGTGTTAATAAGTAGCCGAACATCAGAAGCCGAGTGGGTTACTTCAACCTCTAGATATTCCAAAATGGAAATGGGATTCGATATTAATCGATTATATAGATGGGTTGCCAAGGTTAAAGAGAGGAAATAAAAGTATATAGGTTATTGTAGACAGGTTCATCAAGAGTGCTCATTTCATTCCAGTAAAGTCGACCAGAAAGGCACCTATTTTAGCAAAGTTGTTCATGAAGAACATAGTTAGACTTCATGGGGTTCCCAGTAGCATAGTCGGCGATAGGGATGCATTATTCACTAGCAAATTTTGGAGGATTCTATAAGAGGTATTAGGTACCAAGCTCAAGATGAGTACAGCTTATCACCCACAGACTGATGGGCGGATAGAGAGAGTCAACAAGGTACTTGAGTACTTGCTAAGAGCTTGTGTATTGGACTTCGGTGGATCTTGGGAGGACCACCTACAGTTGATTGAGTTTTCTTATAATAATAGCCATCACAATAGTATAGGAATGGCTCTTTTTGAAGCTTTGCATGGAAGAACATGAAAATCACTAGCATGCTGGCTAGAGACTGGATATAGATTGGTCTTAGGTTCAGATTTGGTTAGAGAGACATAAAAAAGGATTGAGTTAATCCAAGGACAGATGAAGGAAGCTCGGTGCAGGAGAAATAATTACGCAGATAAGAGGCGTAATGACCTAGAGTTCTCAGTGGAAGACGGGGTTTTCATTAAAGTATCGCCAATGAAGGGTGTGGTATGGTTTGGAAAGTTGGAAAATTGGCCCAGAGATATGTTAGACCATTCAAGATTTTAGAGAGGATTGGAAAGCTTTCTTACAGAGTAGAGTTGCCGAGTTATGGTAGGTGTCCATAATGTATTTCATATATCTCATCTTCGCAAGTGTGTGCATGATCCAAAGGCTACCATTCCTCAAACAGAGTTGGAGGACTTGGTAATAGAGCCCAATTTGACTTCTTTTAGAAAACCAGTTCGGGTTGTAGCAAGAGATGAGAAAAGGTTGAGGACCATGACAGTCAAGTTGGTGAAAGTTCAATGGAGCGACAATTAGAAGGACTTTACTTGGGTGAAAGAGGATTGGATTCGAGATGCGTATCTTGATCTGCTTTAAGGGTATGTTCTATATTTGTTTTATATAGACTTATTAGCTGGTAGGTCATACTAGCTTTTATTTGCATAGTTGCCGTGCTTGATTGTAGTCCTTGCTGAATTTTCAGGACGAAATTCTTTGAGGGGTAGCCTATAACACCCCTAATTTTTATTTAACATTATTTATGATATTTAATTGTATAAATTAAATAGAAAAAATGAATAATTGGGGAGATGAGATTAATAAATCCAATGTACATGTCTTAATGAATGAACTAAATATGACTTAACTAAACTAAGAAGGAGGAATTTCCTAAGGGATAAACTAGGAAATAGGGCTACATTTCTTAGTATAAATATCTTTCTCCACCTTAATAAACTTTTACTTTCTCATTCATAACTTGTCATCTATATTTCGGCCAGCCATTAAAAGCTCGAGAAAAAATAATAAATTGAAGATAAAGCTAAGGAATTAAAGCTAGAAAATTATCTCATTCTCTAATTAACTAATCAAGGTGAATAATAGTGTAAATCATCTCATTTTTATTTATTTTGGTTCGGTTATAGATACTGACTGAATGTATTTTGTTGTATCGATCATGTTTGGATCTAATAATCATTATTTGGATAGAATAATGACTTATGGTGATTTATTGGGACCTTTATGGAATTAAAATGATGGGTTTTAGAGTAAAAACCTTAGTAAATGACCTCCAAATAACTTTATTTTTAGAAATATTGCGTAAAACGTAATTTTGGAGATGGATTTTTAATTTCATAATTTTCGAAGTTAATAGGAATATTTTATGAATTTCCTAAGGCGAAAAAAGCAAATATTTTAGATTTTAATTTTTAAAAATAATAAAATAATGGATATGCCCTGAAATTTTTATTGATGAATAAAATGTTATATCATATTTTTGCTGATTTTTTGAGTTTTTTCCCAAGTGATTTCGATTTATTATGAATTTTCTAAGCTAAAAAGGCTTAATAATTATATTAAAATATTAACATAATTAATTATTTTAAAAATAATTTCTCAATAATAATTCCGATCTATAGCAAATTTTCTGCAAAGAAATTATTAAAATATGTCATTAACAAATAGAAATTTGACAAAGAATTGTCAAATTTTATCCTTAACCAATAGGAATTTGATAAACAATAAATATTACAGTTTTCAAGTTATTTACGACACTGCCACTGAACCTTCCGCATCACTTCTGCACCTTTCTGCGACATTATAAATGAATCTTTCGACTTAGTAACCTTCCGACTAAGTAACCTTTCGACTTAGAACCTTCCGCAACACTTCTTCACTTTTCCGCAGCAGTTTTGGACCCTTTGGGAGCATCTTTCGACCTTGTCGAAAGTACCTTCCAACCTTGTCGGAAGCTACCTTTTGACAGCAGTTGTAAACATTTCGAAATCTCTTTTGTAGCAATTTCCTCTAGCTTTGTTTTTAAACTTCAAACAGGTATAACTTTCAAACCGTAAGCTCATTTTTCCATTATGTGCACTCTACGGATAGGGAAACCATCATTTGAACACAATGGAATAGGTTAGATACCTTAATTCTACACCTATAAAAGCTAAAACAAATTTTTATATTTTCGAAGGGGGTTGTTTCTTGCTTATGAATATGTTTGCTTGGTTTTCTTTGCCTTCGAATCAGATACTTTCGAAGAGGTTGTAACATTGTTTTCTTTTGACCAAGTTTTATATTTGCAAAAGATAGAATTTAAAGTATAATAAGGCAGGAGCCTATTATTTTTAAGAGCTTTCAAAGGAGGTTATCATATGAAGTCGAAAGCTTGGTTTCAAAGCCATCGAAAGGTTTTTATGACTGAAATTCTATTTTTGAAGGAAAAACCATGGTTATATTAAAAGAATTTTTATAATGGCGTGAGAAGGATCTATATTTGATAAATTAAACCCAAAGGAATGATATTGCTATGTTGTTATATTGCTTCTTCTAATATGAACATGTTCACTCTATAATGGACCCATAACTGTATTTTGGGGAAAAGGGCAGGAAAACTAGTTAGGTTCACTCAGTAGTGAATACAAATCGAATGAACTCCTGAATTAGTACAATATAAAAGAAAGATATTAGCAGGGGCCAATAGGTTTCCAGTAAGCCATCAAAAGCTGTATGATATTGGCAGGGGCCAATAGGTTAATAATTAGCCCATGAACACCAGGTGTAAATGAAGATGTCAGATAAGCAGTTCATAGTCAGCCCACAAAAACTATGTGTAAATGAAGATATCAGATAGACAGGCTCATAGTTTGGCCAAGAAACTATGTGTAAATGAAGATGTCAGATAGACAGGTTCATGGTAAGCCCATGATAACTATGTAATTGGATAGGGAGTCCTTAAATGTTTAACCAGTTATTAGTTAGCCTATGAAAACTAATAGTTTAATAGTAATCCTAGAAACTATAATTAAGACAGATAGTTAGAATAAATGAGGATGGGTAAATCCAGATTTGATTTGCATGTTTTGCATATCATCATAATGTTTTGAAATATTATGTTTTTTACCACTTTGAATGCAGGAGCACAGTATGTGGTTTTATAATGGTTTTAGGATACTAGTGAGGGGAAAACCCATTCCGCTAAGCGGTGTGGTTTCACTAGATATCTATTTGGTTTGAGATGATAAACTATTATTCATAGCAAACTTTGTGCCTGACTCGAATTTTTTGCTTTCCCCTTAAACTCTCGGGTACTCAATTGATTTTGAGTAGTTTGAGGTTTAGGGTTTTTAGGCTTTTCTTAAACGAATAAAGCTTCCGAAGGCATGCAAAAGGCAGTTATTTACAATTTCTTTTCCGTATTTGGATGTAAAGGCAGATTTACTAGCCTTATTATATACTATGATCAACCTAGGGGCATCTTCATATGTCGTTCTTGGCATATGTGTAATAATTTTTTTTGCTGAACCGGATTAAAATTTTGGGATTATGTAATGAACATGAGAGGTATGATTTGAATGTGGAAATATGTTTTTAAATTGTTAATTTCTTTTCCATATTCTTGTGATCTGTGTATCAATGTATCTAGCACCGCCGTATTTGGTCGCCAAAGATTAATAACTATGTAGGACTGCAGCATCCGTAGCCGTTAGTTTTAGGCCTCCAGGTAGGGGGATTTTACAAGGCCCCCACTGAAACAAGTGCAAAGTATTGCTTTAGGATGGTGACTTTCATTGGATGGTAAGAATCAAATTATTGAGTTGGTTCGAAAGTACATTAGAAAAAGACCCCCAGATTAGTGTTTGGAAGACATGAACAGGAATCCGTTGACTACTAATATCCGGAATGCGAGAATTCCTCCAGATTTCAAGCTTCCGACGTTGGCAATGTACGACTAGAAGACAGATCCAGCGATTTATATGATGAGATACATCTAACGTATAGAGGTATTGGGTTCTTCTAAGGAGGTAACAGGGCTGCTCCATTATACTTAATGGATTTGGTTGCACTATGGTACAGACAAGAGGAGAATGGATCCATGAGCACATGGACCGATTTGGTGAGCAAGTTCTTGAGACAATTCGAAGTTTATATCTCACAGTCGAGGAATGTACTTATGCTCTCAAATATTAGACAAAGACCTAGAGAGCTCTTAAGAAGTTATTTAACAAGATTCAATGCGGCGGCGTCTGTGGTCGGCAAGTCGGATCCATCATTTATCCAAATGGCAGCAGTATTTGGAGTTACGAGTAAGACTGATTTCAAAACTGCATTGAAAAGGCATCCACTGGTGGATCTTGTGGAATTCTACTATGAAGCCGAGAGAAATTTGCACAAGAAGATGCTGAAGCCGAGGATGAAGATGTGGATGCTGAAATAAGTGCCGTGGAGGATATGTATCGTTTGGAACTAGAATTGGAAAATACAAAGCGAAAAGAAAAACCGATGACGACCTCAGGGAGCCGAAACGTCAAAGGAAGAAGCCGAGATTCTCTTCATACACTGACCTAACTGAAACCCCAGATAGGATATACTTGGATACTAGGGGGCAGAAACTCTACCGGAGGCCAGCTAGGAGAGAGCCTAGAGATCGAGAGAGAAAATCTAGAAGTTTTGCATCGTGAGTGCCGACACCTTCATGATCTAATAGAACAACATGTTTGGAACAATCAGCTGCCATAGTATGTAAGGAACCAAAATGTGGTAGAATTTCAAGAACAACCACCAACCGTGGGAATTGCACCAAGAAACGCCAAGAGATTTGAGCCAAAACAAATTATTCCATGATCGAGGTAGGTGGGAGCTGGATCTGACTCCCATGCTTTGCTTTTCATTTCTTTTTCTGCACTTTTATTTTGGTATTTAGACAATAATAACCTCAGGCCGTTTACACATGTACAGGATCCTGTACGATCCCTAGGCAGGCTCTAAGTCGAATGCCTGAGATGAATATTTTGGACAATAATAACCTCAGACCGCTTATACGCGTACGGGATCCCGACCAATCCCTAAGCACTCTCTGATTCAGATGCTTAAGGTGACTGTTTAGGACAATAAAAACCTCGGATTTCTTACACATGTACGAGACCAGATTGGTCTCTAGGCATGCTCTAATTCGGAATTTTATGGTGAATATTAAGGATTTCTACTTGTTTTTATTCTTACTTGTTTGATTTCTGCTTATTTGTTTTGATTTGAATATTTGAATATTGAAAATCCATATTGATTGTAATGACTGATATAGATTGCTTTAGAGTCACACCATAGGACCCGAGTGCAAGGTGCAAGTCCCCATGCCATGGAGCGAGTGGATGGACTTGTACGATAATGATCGCCTTAGAGTCCCAAATGGAGAGACGGGACCGGAGTGCAAGAAATAAGTCCCCTTACCAAAGAGTGAGCAGATGGGCTTACCTAACCCCCTTAACTTAACAAACAAACAATCCGGAGAGACTGTCCCCTTTACTTAAAACATTAAACAATCTGAAGAGTTTAGACTAAATATTAAACGACCCAGAGAGATCAAGCATTATACTTAAACGATCAGGAGAGATTGAGCCTTAAAATAGATTTGACTTAATAAAAGAATTTGAATGCCTTATAAATAGGACAAAACTGATAAATCCTGGATGAACACATGATGCTTTTGATATATGATGTGATTCTGATATATAATGTGATTTTGATAAATGTTGTGACAACTCTGAATGAGAAGAAAATTGATAATGATGTAAATCCCGAACGAACATGAGACAATTAGTGATATGTGATGTAATTGAAATATGTGATTTATTAGAGATATGTGATGTAATAACTTCGAATGAAATTGGAAAGATTGTAACGTAAAGATTACACTTAGGCAGAGTCTAGAGTCTTAGGCTGTAACAGGTGAATGAACTGTGACTGGTAAGAGAATCTGAAGGAACTAGATGATTCGCCAAGGATAAAGCACATGGAAAGCTCAACGATCGAAGACTGGAGAAAGAAGCTTGTTCTCAAGCAAAGCACACCATTCATTCAAAAGGTATACTTTAGGTGGAAAGTGTTAACCGGGTTTTTAACCCATCAGAATTCAATAGGAGTTAAAACATTCAGATTATGCCAGAAAAACTAGAGACCCAACTAAAACAACCAAGCGAACAAGTCAATAGACCTTAAGAAAAATAAATCAATGGATCGCTAACGATCCATCACCTATGGATCATTAGTAATCCATAAGGATGCATCGCGAGTCATCCTAACCTTTTAAATCATGATATACTATCTCTTCTAAGAACACTTGCCAAGTTTCATAGAATGCTAAACAATCTAGCTTGAGAAGTGAAGACTCATCTGATTCAGACCGTTTGACTAAAAGCAGCTAAATTAAAATGGACCTAGAGAACTCATGCGGAGTCGGTTTGACTTGAAATTTACAAAGAACGCTTAGAAGACATCAAATAAGGCACTCACTAAAAATGGCCTTGATGGGATAAGGCTAGGCGGATCGTTAGCGACCTAACTAGATGGATCGCTAACGATCCATGCATAGTGAGCACGACAACCTCAAATTTATAAAGTAGGTCCTATACACCCTCTAGTGTATACCTGCAAAAAATTTGTAAGATTTAGTTAAAATTTGATTAAGTTATGGATGATTCTTCTAGAGCTGATGACCCATGAAGATGGATGATCAAAAAAACTCCAAACGACTTGATATTTGGACAGGGCATCCAAATAGATGAAAGGAAGGCAACCCAAGAGGGTAGGTTAAAAATTAATTTAAAGGCAAGGGCCATTGGCGATCCACCACCCACAGATAACCGGCGGTCCATCATGTTAGCTTGGATCGCCTTCAAACTTTTTGAGCTCGTTTATGACACTGAGTACAGGCTTCTAGCAAAGCGCTATAGGCCTAAATGATCCCCAACCCTTATAAATACAATCCTACCTACAACATAAACAAGATCTTCGGGACTGGCTGCTGGAACTGTGCAGAGATTATTCTTCACTCTTCTTCTTCCACACAATAGTCGCCTAAGGGTTTACTGTGATTCTTCAATGAACTCTTGTACTTGTGACTAGATCTAACTTAGAGGATTCGATTATATTGTAATCCAATTCAACTTGTATCAGCAGGCAGGTAATAAGAAAAGTTATAAAGTGGACGTAAGCTTCGTTAACAGCCAAACCACTATAAAATTCTCTTGTCTCTTTACTATTCTTGCTTTTTTAAATTTCTTTTCTATTTTGCTTGCTTTGTTAAACAAGGTTGGTACTTTCACATTCAATACAGGGTATTGATCCATTTTTTGGGTTAACATTTACCTATTTTTAGAATCATTTAACACTATAAGAAGAAGAAAATGGAATAGATAATATTTCTTAAATCTCAACACAGATTTGTTCCACTGAATTAATACAAAAAAATTTAAATTCCAACATATTCGAAGATTGACATTTATTTAGGGAAATTCTGAGGGTTCTAGATGTTATTTTTTCATTTACCAGAATTTTCCAAGGCATATATTAAATCCAAATAAATACTATTCAATTGCGTAAATGTGAAACGCTTGATATTTCTACTCACAGAAAACTGTTTGCTTCCTAACTGGATTTAATTCCACCATGCACAATTTTCTTTTAGATCTCCCTTTTTTAGAATATACAATAAAATTAATTGTGTATAGAAATTAGATCTAGATTCAAAAACTAAAGAGAAATAGAATCATAAATCAAAAAAATTAAACATCTAAACCACTGATCTAAAAATCCTAACTGATTCTAGAATCTATGGAAGAATAAGAAGATGGGATCTGATTTATACCACTCCTAATTCTCTATTAGATCCTCTTTTCTTTTTAATATACAACAAATAGATTGTATATATAGACTAGATTTCGAAAATCAGAAGATATAAAGGAGAAAGACTGGGAACTTGATTTAAATTAGAAATTAGGAATTTGAATTACTTTCCAGAATGTTTAGTGTTTTTTAAAACCCTAAGAGGAAAGAATTTGACAGAGCTTTGTTGTTGCTACAGAATTTTATGAAAGAAAAATAGGGGGCCTACGGGTCTATTTGTATAAGTGATAAGAAACCAGAACCATCCGATTTAAATAATAAAATCTGAATTGTTAAAATAACAAAACCCTAGTCGTCAGAACTCCACCTGTAACAATCGGGATTTTTGACCCTCAAAAATCGACATTAATACGTCCTTGAGTCACAAATCCAAGTGTCGGAAAGCTCGATTGTTAGGGAGAAGAAAATAAAGAAAGAATAGATCTTACACGAATGAAATAAGAAATATTATTTCAATATATAATCTTTATAATGGAAAATCATGAATATAATATCCGAGTCTAACCTAGATTCAACCTGGACAGTTATAAATCCTCTGTCCTTATAAATGTAAGAACAAATGCAATAGATGCAGCGGATAATAGAATACGACCATATGTAGATAAAGATCGCCACCTCTCCTCTAGAAACTCCAAGCATAATCGCTTAAACCTGAAACTACTCGGATCTGGCCTGAGTATTAAAAATACCCTGATCGGGCTTGATAAACTAGTGTGAGATACTCGAAATTTTTAGTGCTAATTTAAATAAAAACCTTTGAAGAAAAGGCATCGCATAAGACCATGTCCACACATAAATACGAATGGTTTTTTAATTTATGATAGTCCAAATACTTCATACGGAAAATCACTTTGATAGTATAATTAATAACATTCTTATGAAAACACTTTTCAAGTAATATATTAAAGTAAATCAGTATCAGTACCTGGACTAAGTCTATGATAGTATACCCGGACTAGGTGAAACGGAATATATGATACCAAAGGGGTTGCTCAAATGTTTGCAAAGCAATACAACCATTTTGGGAGTATAATAAAATACTATAAAGCTCGTATTGGAATTAGATTTCCAACATGATAGGGAGCTAGTGGCATTTTTTTCTTCGATCCATGCATAGCAATAATAGTTCACTTCAGTGGCTTTACAGGATCTCTGTTGGCCTCCGAGCTATTCTGCTATACTACCAATGAACAGAGTATTATTTGGAGGCTTTAAAGGATCCCTGTCACCCTTCATACTTGTTCATTTCATTATCTTAAGGGAAAAGATACCTTTCATTTCTCATAACCGATAGCTCGAAATATGTCCTGCAGACCACAGAGTACCTGGTATCATTCTAGGATGTGAGGCTCATGAGGCTACGCTTAACTTCTACAAAGCTACAATTTATTTCACAAAAAGCCATGCTTTTCCTTTCCCATAACAAGTTCCACACCACATTGCCATCCCTTCGATCACTATTGACTTTCACGAACATATAACCTCTAAGCTCGTACGTCTCAGAGAAGTGTGTTAAGCTAAGAGAAGTTGCCTTCCTTGCAACCAAACAGATATATGTTTGTAGAAGTCAATATTGTGATCTTAGAAATGCAATGTCAAACATTTGTCCATACAAGTTCGTTCTGGAACTGAATGAAACCAAAGGCACTCCTCCTACCACATCCTTTTGGGAATCACCCCTACGATTAGTAGCGAGTGATCCTTGCATTACGAAGATTTAAAAACACAACAGGACCAACGCTATAATAAATATCTCTATATTGGGAGCGACCATAGAATGTCAACAAGTGGTCCTTCTGCTACGAAGATCTTCGGTCTTTAATACAACGAAGATTTTAGAATGTAGACACCACTTACATATAAATATAATATGGCGTAAACCCCAAGGACCCATGACAGCAATCCCCATATTTTAAAGATCCCCAGTCTTCAATAATCATCATCTTCCTCGTGTCTTTGTTTCCAATATACATTGGTTCGAAGTGGTTTTCGGATAGGAATCACCCAAATCCGACCTCGGTTACTCCGCACCAATCATTAATTAAAAAGATGTTAAGTTTATATGTGATCATCAATCATCATTCAATTTAATTCATATTTTTATTCATTCATAAATATCCCTTGGAGATATATTCATTAAATTATTCCATTTATCTTCTTAAAAGTATATGGAATCATAAAGCCTCATTTATCAAATCATTTAGTGAATTTAAACCTTTTTAATCTTAGAACAATTCCATATCAATTCACCTTTTACTCAGGAAAACATTTCCAAATCATTTATTTAAATCTCATATTGGAAAATATTATTTTAGAGGACGTGTGCTTCCCCTTCGACATGTTTCGTTACTCACCCAAGTCTCCTTGGATCTCATAGACGAAACACGTGTACTAGTCGTTTCCGCATACTCCTTTCATTTTTAGAGATGATTTATAAAACTTCCAAATATTTGTTTGAAACACTTTATTATTATTTTAAAAACTATTTAGAAAATATATGATAAAGAATGGTTAAGTTTAAAATCGTACTTCACAAGTTATTGAAACTGTTGTAAAAAGTGCTGGGAACAAGTACTATAAATAGTGTATTAAAGCTTCTTTGATCAAAACAACAATTTTATTTCACAAATATTCATTTTTCTAACTCAAAAAACTTTGAAAACACTTTAAATGATTTATACGATGTATTTCACATTTTTAAACATTTCAAACATATTCGTTTTAAATCAATTTCAAATTCGGGTTTCAAACTGCAAAACCTCGATTTTTCTGAAAACTTGTTTTGGACTTATTTAAAAATATACAAGATGAAATCTTGATTTTATTTATTCGTTTAAAAGTAATGGATATAATAGTCTGGAAAATTCATATCTTGAAGAATTTCGAGCTATATTCCTATGTGTATACTCATTTGAAATCTTCGGCGCGAAATCGTGAACTACCTTTATGCGGCGCTCCTAGTTTTGACTTGTTTTTCAATTTCTTTTCAAACTTCATGAAATCACTTTTAAATGTTTATAAACAATTATAAATAATTTTAAAATCAGTTAAACAGATACTTTTCATATTTTAAACCCATTTTCCATTTCATTACATGTTATAATATTATATAATTGTACCATCATTTTCAACCTTTTTAGATATTTAAAATCATTAAGAGGCTAAACAATTCCATACACATATTTACATATATTTTATTAACCATGGTTAATTACTGACAATTTCACTTATCATTTATCAAACCAAGTAATCATCCATATCACAACCATAGAACCAATCATAATATCAACCAATATTCAACATATTAATCTCAAATTAAAGTGAACACGTATATTTTCACTGTAATTTTTATTTAAATGAAACTAAGATTGAGTAGTTTCCTTTAACCAAATTTTTTCACTTCCTACCAAAATTCTTATCCAACAACACTTCACTAACTCATATTCTACTACATTCCTCTTTTCTTTATGTCCTCGACCTCTTCCAAACTATAGAAAATCCGGTAGAGCTTCCACGGTACTTCAAATTTTCTCCTATCTTCTTGGAATGAAACGAGTGACACTTCCTTATCTTTTTCTTACACCGGTGTTTTCCAACTTGCTCCTTCCTTCTACATGGTTCGGCCTCACCATGATCCCCTTCTTCCTCCAAAATTTCTTCACTTCTTAGATGCTAAACCATATTCTAATGACGATATAAGAACTTTGGCAAAATTTGGTGGAGTTTGGGGTTGGTTTAATATAATTTTAAGAAAAATTTGTAACGAAAGAGAAGAGAGGAAGCCATTAAAGTGAGCTTCAAGGAGGAGGAAAGAGAGAAAGATTTATGTGAGAAAATGAGATGAACAGATGGGTATTTATAGAAAAAATAAAGTGGTAAGTTACCAAATCATCCCTTTACAAAGTTACCAAAATATCCTCATTAACTTTAACGTAACTTACTTTTTCAACACTTACCATCACCTTTCACATCTTATTTTATGTCTAAGTCACTTAAGACTTAGGTAAATGTATTTGGATGGAAAAGTGGATTAAAGAGAAGATTTGTTTAGATTTTTGATATGATTTGATTTGACATTTACTTTTTTAACCTTTTTTCACTTTTCTTAATTATATTCTAAAAGTTTCCTAATCATAATTAATAAAAGTGAACTTTTTAGTTATTAAAATGTGTAATATATATATAAACATGCTAATAAAAGTGCAACAACATTGTGATAAATTATACTGAACACACGTTGATTTCCGACAAAACGTTTTATGATCATATTTTGACCTTTTTATTATAATATTTCTTTAAGTAAATAAAACTTGAAAATTGATTTCTTATCCTTCTTAAATAATTAAAACAAGTAAATTTGACTTATAGAACCATATTTAATAATATTAAATCCAAGTGTAAAAGTACAATGTCGATTTGTCAACGTACGATGAAATTTGTACATTTCTATAAAACAAGTATATATGTTTATAAAAAAGTTATAAATCAAATTTATATTATTATAGTATCATTATATAACCATTAAAAATAGTTATTTACCATTTACAATAATTATTTTAGTGCATATCAAATTTTTCAAAAACCAGCTTTTGTCACTTTTTGATGAAAATCCAAACTTCTTGATTTTGTAATCAAATTCTAAAAATAAGTTTATTATTCTTATTTATTACATAAAACATGATTACTTAATTTTGAAACTTATATATTTTAATATTTAAAATAAATTAAATATTCCATTTCAAAGTAAAAAATTACGGGTTGTTACATACTTTCCCCTTTAAAAGAATTTTATCCTCGAAATTAAACCGAAACCCAAACCAATCATACTTACTTAAAACAATCTTTAAACTCAATTTGGTATGATATACATAGATCGCCTACATGCCATATCTGATTCGATCAATTATTTAAATCCATGACTTTAGTTTCGAACTATTATTGATCCCCCGATCATCTAGTGTGGACTCTGATCAGGCTCTTTGATCAGAAACCTTCGTTTCTCTTGCATAGCTCTCAACTCTGATAGAAAACTTAAGTACCCAATTATAAACCTTCATCAATGTTTGTCGTCAAGAATCGAGTGATAAATCTTCTTTCGGTTCGATGAGAACACCTTAAAGTTCTATACTCAAATCTTAGATCAAAATCGTGCGATGAAATGATCAATGTACCTCATATGTACTTATTCACATTCAAAATCTTCTTGAAAACTTTCCATAAAACTTTTATCTTTTATTTTTATAAAGAAATAATCACTTTAAATATTTATTTCAAAATATTTTTTCTTAAAGTAAAACATTTCATCCAAAAGAATCATTTCAATTTTAAAAGAAAATTTACGTTTTATTTTCCAAAATTACAGTCACCTAGTCTCATTATAATATATTCCTTTTTAACCAACCTTGATATTTACCTATTAAGAATAATTCAAAATTATCCTTTTACCTAAGGAAAATTATATAGATTGAGTAACTCCAAAACAATACCAAGGAAATAAGTACTACCAATAGTATTCTATATCCCCTTAATAAGAAGGGTTATACTTAAGAGAAGTGTTTACCATCCGTACGTATCTCTTGCCCTTTATAGTTATTTTTGAGCCACTCAAACTGGTTATCATTTGAGACTTTCTTACTTTTCAAATTTCTTATTTGAAATTTCTTTTCAAAAATCCATTAGAGATTATTTTGTACCCATTTTATGAATTCCTACCGTTAAATCATCTTATATTAACTAACTTCCTTTTAAATTTTCATAATTCTTTCAAAAATACCCAAAATTTATTTTCCAAAATTTGTATAGCATATCTTTCATATCCATCTTTTTAAAATTTATTTTATTTTTGTAAAATACATTTCTATACTACATGCTTATTCATTATCATATATAAATTCATTAACCTTAAACCAATATTATTATCAAACATCTTATAGTCAAATCGTGAAACTTAATTCACATGATGGTCATTCAATCAACAAATGGTAATAACTTAATATTCTTACTCCCTTAACCATAAACTGATGTATATAAATATCTATATCTTTCAAAAGATATTCCTTTATACTTAAAATATAATCCTTTTAAACTTTCAATAGAATAGGATAGGAATTCTTAAATTTCCATTATATTAAACATATATCCTTTACACTTGAAATGGAATATATCAACCTTAAAAGATTTTTCTTTGTTTTCCTTTTATCCCTTTCCTTTTCTTTCCTATCCTTACATAGAACTGCATAGTGCCCTTCTTTACCGTATCTGTAACAAAAGTTGCTGGCATATGATCCTAGTTTTAATTTCTTTTATGCCTCTTTTTATGGACGTATTCTTCATGCTTGATTTGGATTAGCCAATAGCTCATTATTTGGCATACAATAAGACATCCTGACCTAAATGATATACAAAGTTATTACCAAAAGTTTCACACCATTAATTTCTTGACTTATCGGAATTACTCGATTCATACTTATGCAGATTTGAACTTGCCTTGATTGTACAATGATAAGAAGAATAATTTACTAAGCGTTCGATATCATTCGCCTAAGCCAACATATGATTGATACTTAAAAGATTATTCCCACCTTCACCAAACAGGTCAAGGCATTATTTTGGAACTGTCCAAAGGGATAACATCTTATAAACTTTCCATATCACACAAATATTTATATATATATAATATATTCCTTTTAAAGAACAATGTGTCGATTTGCCTTGTTAAGTATCTAGGAATCCTAATCGAATACATGTGGCCACCTCAGCAACCAAAATTCATAAATCACTCATTGACCAATCGATACAAAGAATTTTTATATCAAATAACAAATACACACTCATATATATATATATATATATAATACTCTCAAACTCATTCTAGCGTTTTACTAACCCAAACTCTAATGAGTCACTCATTCTAGGGTATTAGTAACCCTATCTATTATGATTTTTACCCTTACCAAAGTCTAGATGTTCGCTCAACCTAAGCTCTGATACCAAATGTAACGACCGAGATTTTTGACCCTCAAAACTTGACATTTGTACATCCCTAGGTTGCAAACCCAAGTGTTGGAAAGCCCGATTGTTAGGGAAAGAAGAAAATAAAGAAAGAATAAAATCTTATACGAATGAAATAAGAAATATTATTCAATATATAATCTTTATAGTTGAAAATCTTGAATATAATATCAAAGTCTAGCCTAGGTTAAGCCGGTGCAGTTATAAATCCTCTGTCCTTATAAATGTAAAAACAAATGCAATAGATGCACCGGATAATAGAATATGTCCATACGTAGATGAAGATCTCCATCTCTCCTTTGAAAACTCCAGCGTCCTCAACTAAACCTGAAGCTACTCGTCTGACCCGAGAATTTTTAATACCCTGATCAGGCTTGATAAACTAACGTGATATAATCAAAATCTGTAATGCTGATGTAAATCAAAACCTTTGAAAAAAGGCATCTCGTAAGGCCACGCCCACGTATAAATACAAATGGTTTTTTAGCTTATGATAAAAAAATATTTTACATGGAAAATCACTTTGGTAATATTGTTAATGACATTCTTTTGACAACACTTTTCAAGTAATATATCAAAACAAAACAAGTATCAATACCCAGACTAAGTCTATGGTAATATATCCAGACTAGGTCAAATGGAATATATCTGGACGGAATATATGATACCGAAGGGGCGGTTGAAATGTTTGAAAATCATTCCAGCTATTTTGGACTACAATCAAAACTGTAAAGCTCATATTGTAATTCCAATGTGATAGGGACCAGTGGCTTTTTCCTTCGATCCACACGTAACAATACTAGTTCGTGCCAGTGGCTTTACATGATCTTTGTCAGCCTTCGAGCTATATTGCTACATCACCATTGAACAGAGTATTATTCGATGGCTTTACACGATCTCCGTCAGCCTCCATACTTGTTTATTTCATCATCTTGAGGCAATATATACCTTTCGTTTTTCATAACTGATAGCTCGAAATATGTCTTGCAGACCACATAGTATCTCATGTCATTCCTAGGATGTGAGGCTTGTGAGGCTACGCTTAACTTCTATAAAGCCACGCTTTATTTCACAAAAATCCACCTTTTGCCTTTCTCATAATAGGCTCCACGTTGAATGCCACGTTGCTATTTATTTGATAACTATTGACTCTCACGAACATATAACCTCTGAGCTCGTACGTCTCAGAGAATGTGTTAAGAGAAGAGAAGTTGTCTTTCACCCACCAAACATATTTATGTTTGTAAAAATCAACGTTGTGATCTTGGAAATGAAATGTCAGGCATTCGTCCATACAAGTTCATTTTGGGAATGAACAAAACCGAAGGCACTCCTCCTACCACATCCTATTGGGAATCACCCTAGGATCAGTAGTGAGTAGTCCTTACTTTATGAAGATTTTAAAACATAACAGGACCACTACTATAATAAATATTTCTATATTGGTAGCAACCCAGAGAATGTCAACAAGCAGTCCTTCCGTTATGAAGATCTTTGGTCATCAATACGACGAAGATTTTAGAATGCAGACACCACTTCCATGTAAATATAATATAGGGTAAACTCATGGGACCCGTGATAGCAATCCCTACATTCTAATGATCCCTGATTTTCAATAGTCATCATCTTCCTTATATCCTCACTTCCAAACATATACATTGGTTCGAAGTAGTTTTCGAATAGGAATCACCCAAACCCGACCTCGGTTTCTCTGCACCAATCATCAATTAAAAAGATGTTAAGTTTATATGCAACAATCAATCATCATTTAATTTAATTCATCTTTTTATTCATCCATAAATATCTATTATGCGTACATTCATTAAATTATCCCACTTATCTTCTTAACAGTATATGAATCATCAAGCCACATTTATCAAATCATTTGGTAAATTAAAATCATTTTAACCTTGGAATAATTCCAAATCAACTCACCTTTTACTTAGGAAAATTTTCAAATAATTTATTTAAATATATTATTGGAAAATATTATTTTTGAGCATCCGAGCTTTCCCTTCGACATGTTCCGTCCCTCTCCCAAGTCTCCTTCGATCTCACAGACGAAACTTGTGTACTAGTCGTTTTCGCATACTCCTTTCATATTTAGAAATGATTTATAAAAATTCCGAATCATTGTTTAAAAAACTTAATTATTCTTTTAAAAAAAATTTATAAAAGATATGAAAAATAATGGATAATTTCAAAATTATATTTCATAAGTTACTAAAAGTGATGTAAAAAGTGTTGCGAACAAGTGTTGCGAAAATTGTATTAAAGCTTCTTTGATCAAAACAACATTTACTTCACACATGTTCATTTTTCCAACACAAACAAGTTTTAAAACACTTTAAATGATTTATAAGATTTATTTCATATTTTTAAACATTTTAAAAATGTTTATTTAAAATCATTTCAAATTCGGGTTATAAATTGTAAAATCGTCATTTTTCTGAAAACATGTTTTAGACTTATTTAAAAATATACAAGATGAAATCTTGATTTCATTTCTTCATTTAAAAACAATGGATAAATAGTCTGGAAAATTCATATCTTAAAGAATTTCTAGCTATATTCTAATTTGTATGCTCATTGAAATCTTCGGCACGAAATCGCGACTCGTCTGTTTTTGACTTGTTTTTCAATTTCTTTTCAAACTTCGTAAAATCACTTTTAAATGTTTATAAACAATTCTAAATCATTTTAAAATCATTTAAACAGATACTTTTCATATTTCAAACCATTTTCCATTTCATTTCATAATATAATATTATATAATTGTAACATCATTTTCAACCGTTTTAATATTTAAAATCATTAAGAGGCTAAAAAATTTTTATACACTATTTATATGGATTTTATTGACTATAGTTAGTTACTAACCATTTCTCTTATCATTTAGCAAACCAAGTTATCATTCAACCATATAACTAATGATAATATCAACCAAGTTATCATCCAATATTCGACATGTAAATCTCAATTTAAACATGTATATTATCACTTTAAGTTTTATTTAAATAAAACTAAGATTGACTAGTCTCCTTTAACCAAATTGTTTCACTTCCTACCAACATTCTTATCCAACAACACTTCCCTAACACATATTCTACTACATTCCTCTTGCTTTATGTTCTCGACCTCTTCCAAAATCTAACAAAACCGGTAGAGCTTCCGCGATACTTCAAGTTTTCTCCTATCTTCTTGGAATGAAACGGGCAGCACTTCCTTCTCTTTTTCTTACGTCGGCGCCTTCCAACTTATTTTATGTCTAAGTCACTTAAGACTTAGGTAAATGTATTTGGATGGAAAAGTGGATTAAAGAGAAGATTTGTTCAGATTTTTGATGTGATTTGATTTGACGTTTACTTTTTTAACATTTTTCTCACTTTTCTTAATTATATTCTAGAAGTTTCCTAATCATTAGTAAAAGTAAACTTGTTTAATTATTAAAATGTGTAATGTATATATTAAAACATGCTAATAAAGGTGCAACAACGTTGCGATAAATTATATTGAAACACGTTGATTTTCGACAAAAAGTTTTATGATCACATTTTGATGTTTTTGTCAAAATATTTATTGAAGTAAATAAAACATGAAAATTTATTTATTATCCTTCTTAAATAATTAAAACAAGTGTATTTGACTTATAAAACCATATTTAATAATATTAAAATCCAATTGTAAAAATATGACGTCGATTTGTCAACGTACGATGAAATTTGTACATTTCTATAAAACAAGTATAAATGTTTATAAAACCATTATAAATCAAATTTATATTATTATAGTATCATAATATAACCATTAAAAAGAGTTATTTACCATTTGGAATAATTATTTTAGTGCATATCAAATTTTATCGAAAACCAGCTTTTATCACTTTTTGATGAAAATCCAAACTTCTTGACTTTGTAATCAACTTATAAAAATAAGTTTATTATTCTTATTTATTACATAAAACATGATGATTTAATTTTGAACATTCTACATTTGGATATTTAAAATAAATTAAATATTTCATTTTCAAAGTGGTAAAATTACGGGTCGTTAAGTACTTTCCCCTTTAAAAGAAATTTATACTCGAAATTAAACCAAAACCCAAACCTATTCATACTTACTCAAAACAATCTTTAAACTCAATTTAGTATGATATATATATATATATATATATATATATATATATCACCCACACACCATATCTAATTCGATCTACTATTTGAATCTATGACTTTACTTCCGAACTATTATTGATCCCCCAATCCTCTAGTGCGGACTCTAATCAGGCTCTTTGATCAGAAACATTCGTTTCCCTTACATAGCTCTCAACTATGATAGAAAACTAAAGTATCCAATTATAAACCTTCATTTTGTTTGTTGTCGAGAATCGAGTGATAAATCCTCTTTCGGATTGATGAGAACACCTTAAAGTTCTATACTCAAATTTTAGATCAAAATCGTGCGATGAAATGATCTACATACCTCATATGTACTTATTCACATTCAAAATCTTTATGAAAACTTTCCGTAAAACTTTTATCTTTTAAAGATATAATCACTTTAAATATTTATTTCAAAATATTTTTTCTTAAAGTAAAACATTTCATCTAAAAGAATCATTTTAATTTTAAAAGAAAATTTACGTTTTATTTTTCCAAAATTACAATCACCTAGTCTCATTATAATATATTCCTTTTTAACCAACATTGATATTTACCTATTAACAATAATTCAAAATTATCCTTTTACCTAAAGGAAAATTATATAGATTGAGTAACTCCAAAATAATACCAAGGAACTATAGTATTCTTTATCCCCTTAACAGGAAGGGTAATACTTAAGAGAAGTGTTTGCCATCCGCACATATCTGTTGCCCTTTTTAGTTATTTTCGAGCCACTCAAACTAGTTATCATTTAAGACTTTCTTACTTTTCAAATTTCTTATTTGAAATTTCTTTTCAAAAATCCATTAGAGATTATTTTGTTAATAAAACCCATTTTATGGATTCCTTCCATTAAAACATCTTATATTAAATTTCTTCCTTTTAAATTTTCATAATTCTTTCAAAAATACCCAAAATTTAGTTTCCAAAATTTGTGTAGCATATCTTTCATATCAATCTGTTTCAAAATTATTTTATTTTCGTAAAATACATTTTTATACTACATGCTTATTCATCATCACATATAAATTCATTAATCCTAAACCAATATTATTATCAAACATCTTATAGTCAAATCGTGAAACTTAATTCACATGATGTTCGTGTTTGCACCAAAATTGGTCACAACACTCTTCGAGAGTCTTTGAAGAGATAATAATGAAGAATATAAATTGAAATGAGGATTATCTAACAAACGCTCCGAATAACAGTAAAGTAAATGCATAGACAAGCGATTTATAGTGGTTCGGTGTGTTGCCTACGTCCACTGTGAAGTTTTTTGCAGTTTTATTGATTCTCTTTCAATGATTACAAGTTGTTACAGCAATCAACGGCAAGTTACAACTGGAAATTCGAAATTGACAGCAAGAATATGGTGTAGGATGTTGGAGATCTCAATCCGGCAGAGTCTGGACGCTTGAGAGTCAAAAGATCCTTTTTCTGTAGGCTTTGGGGCTCTACTTATAGGCGTAGGGGGCTGAGACTTCGCCCAAATATCGGAAGACTTTTTCTGGCACGCGAGTGGGCCCACGCGACCAATCTCAGAAAGTTTCAAGTCGATCTGTGACCGATACGAAATCATTTCGTATCGATTAAGATGATGTCCAATCGAGCTGAAATTTGGTGTGAACACTCCTTGGCATGTAGGAAACCTCCTGTGAAAATTTCATTGCATTTGGATCAGTGGATTAGGAGATATAGTCGATACGAAATGAGTATTCTCGAGTGGCTGTTTGGTTCGAATCCATCTCTTCGAATCGATCGTTTCGAATCGATGGTGGCACGCGTCTTCATGATGACGTGGAGCGCAAACTTCGCCTCGATCCGGTCTTCACTCCGAGTTGACCGCATCGACTCCATATATCTTGGCTTGTTTGTATCGAGGGATGACACATCACCTTGGCTTGTTTACTCGATGGATACAAATTACTCTGTCCAGATGGATTCGAAGAGTGGTTCCCATGATGGGTACGAAGCGGTGACCATTGCCTCAGTTGATGGATGCGAAATGCTCTATCTGCCGATGGATACGAAGTGCGACTTTATGATGGGTACGAAGTCCATCGATACGAACTCGATGGATTCGAACACAGCCAGGTTCATCGATACGAACCGCTGCTTTTCGATGGATACGAAACCGCTGGACCCATGATCGATACGAAATCAATCGATACGAACTGGAGCATGATGATCGATACGAAACCGGAGCTTTTCCCTTTAACTTACATCCATCATAACTTGAGTATACGAACACGGATTGACTTGAAATTTGGAATACTGGTTCTTATGATCTTACTTGTCATGTCCTATCAATTGTAGCCTGATCCGGGCTCGGAAAAAATTCATCGATATCCATAGTGAAGCAAAGTATAACCAATCTTTGAGACGAACTGCCCTTTTTTTCGATTGATCTTTTGGTATCACGGCTTTGCCAAAAAGAAGGATAACATTTGCCCCCCAAAGTACGTCTTGTGGAAACATGACGTGCTTTGAAAAGCTGCAATTTCTCTCTAAATAATTGTTGCTCTCTTTCGTTGAAAGTTGTATTCTGTATTGCTGTAACCTTGCGTTGATATAACTGATTGTTGTATGATAGTGATTAGCTGTTCGTTGTTGTAATCGTAATGAGATGAGTATTCGATCCCTGTGAATGTTGAAAATCAAATATTAGTCCGACATATGTGCACATATGTTAATTTGACTCTCGTTAACGTTGTGTGTTCATGAGTCATTGTCAGTTTAGTTTGTTACTGAATTTCGTATCGATTCTCTCTTGAACCGATTTGAAATTCGAGTTGAAACAACGCTTGATGGTTTTTTTTGACTATCCTCTTGTATCGATCCTCTCCTGAATCGATGTAAAAGGTTGAAAAGTAGTTTTTCATATCGATGCGGGTCGAATTGATGAGTACGAATTAATTGTTCGTATCGATGAGTCGAAATATTCGTTTCTATCATTGAGTTTTGATAGATACGAACTTTCTGTTCGTATCGATGAGTTTTAATGGATACGAAATTGTTGTTCGTATCGATATGTAGTGGATGGAGTTGCGAACTTGTTGATGCGAACAGGGGCTTCGAGTCGATGCGCTCTGTCCATTTCGAATCGATATAAGCTCTTGGTCCGATGGATTCGAACAGGGCGTTCGATTTGATTCTGCGATTTGACCGGTCGGTTAAGTGGACTAGGAGGCGAATCGACCCAGTTTCCTTTAGGCTTCATATAAATAGCTAGGACTTAGCCATTTTTCACTTTTTTACTTTTACTGCTGCCTTTTGCTTTCGTATCGATAGAGAGTCCAAGAGAAAGAACTGTTTTAGCCTTCGAATCGATTCAGTCCTTCAATCCTTCAAGTTTAAACATTAAAATCAGGTAATTAATGCATAGAATCATGTTCAGAACGATGAAACTCGAAATTTCAACCATCCTTCTTACTTTTACGACTGGTTTCGATGAATTTGAGATCTGGACGAGTGAGAGCAAGATTGGGGATGCAGCGCGGCCATGGAGTTGAGGCCTTTTTGGAGAAGGAGTTACGGAGGAACGACACTGTCTTCATTTCAGTCGATCCGTAATTGAAGTTTTCGAATCGAACCAGATTATATGATTTCGTATCGATACGAATACGAGTGCAGCGATCGATGCGAAGCCAGTGTTCTCAGATCGATGCGAACTGGCTTGCCCTCGATCGACACGAAACATATCGTCTCGAACTGGATCGATACGAAACGTATCGAGTCGAACCTGATCGATACGAAACGTATCGAGTCGAATCTGATCGATACGAAACGTATCGATTCGAACATGGTCGATACGAATGTATCGATTCGAACATGGTCGATGATATATCTCTGACTCGATACGAATTTGAACTGCGGCGACCGATTCCAAGTTGAAATTAGACGAATTTAGAGAACTTTTGCGCATTAGAATACTTGATTCCGACGAGCTTTTGCCTTGCATGACCGAACTTGATCGTAGAACTGCATATTGGACTACCTTTCAAAGCTCGCCGATGGAACCATAACTTAACAAAAATATAACGAACTTTAACATGGATCGACCGCTTGTGTTTGGATGGCACGGTTGTGACGGTCAGCAATGACGGTCATTTCCGGTTTGATTTTCAGATTTTTTTCGTTCATGCATTTCAGTTTACCCTATAAAATTTGCTCAAGTACTGCACAGCACTGCACGACACATTCATGAACTTTACACCAGGGAATGCACGGGCTCTTTAGCATCTAACGATGATTTCTCATGAGTTAGCTAGTTATGGAAACTTCAAGTTCGTAGCCACAAGAAACTCAGAGTTCAGTCCCTCCCGTGCTTGAAGTACTGGAGATTGAGAATGAAGTTATCGGTCCAGCTCCGGACGAGTTACCTGACGCTTCCTTTATTAGTAACCCATCATACTCTGTTCCGTCCAACATTTCGAAAGACATGCTAGGAAGAATATGCTTAAGGCATGGTTTGTCGATGGATGACGTATTACTGTTGGGGCCAAATGATAGACCTCACAATCCACCGGAGGGATGTACCGCATTCAATCGCCATGGGTGCACAGCTGGGACACCCTCCGTTTAACAAGTATATAAGAGAAGAATTGTCGTTTTTGGGGATCGCCCCATCTCAGCTACATCCGAACGGATATGCGTCACTCAATAGCTTGTTCATTGCATTTATGGAATATCTCTATCAACCGCCACTCCCGATTGAGATCGGATACTTATTTAACTTCAAGAGTCGGGCCGATAGTCCATCTTTCACATTCCTAGAGGCGGTAAGAAATTGCCAAGTGATTACAGGGGCTTGGACTAGATTGAGATACTTCAAGACGGAATGGTTTTATGTTAGATGCCCCCCAAGGTTTGTTGGGCGATGGCTATTTAGACGTGAGTATTGCTATCTCTTCAGGTAGTTGATAAAACTGATGTATATGAAGTCGAACTCACATCTCTTTTTCCTTTTCAGCCACAATCCAGCGACCCGATGGTGAACGTTTCAAGGAGATAGTTCGTGTTTTTCAAGAAATCCCCAGTGAAGAGAGGAATATTGAGTTGCTATTAACAGATAGGAATCTTAGGATTCTTGGGCTGATTGAACGAAGACAAAGCATAATGCTTGACGGTGTCTTGAGGACGGCCTCGAAACAACGAGTTAAATGAAGAAAACCTAAAGTAGTCATAATCGAGGAGGCTGACTCTGAAAGAACTCACATCGACGAAGAACCATTGGGCGAATCTGCAGATGTAGCCCAGGATATCGGAGAGCAAAGAGAAGGCAAGGCATCCGTCGTTAAGCCATCTAAAGAGGGAAGATGGAAATCGGTTGTCACGGCCCGACCTGCCTCCGAAATTAGAATTTCTGAGATGTCTCGCTTAAGAACTGAGAATCTTTATGAAGGGCTCGCCGATCTTTCAATTCCAAACGATGTGTCCTTGCCGCATGATGCCGGATTGGACGAACTTTCAGAGGCCTTAGTTTTAAGCGAGTCTCTGCCCTCTAGTGCGGTTGACACATCTGGTTGGTCGGAGGGTTGCACCTACATTCACACCTCACGGCACTACACGATTTTTAAGTGTAATACGCTCACTATGAGAGATTACTAACTTCGTTTTATGTTTTTGCTTTGCAGATACTATGTCTGGTAGAGGCTCGATGCTTGGCAGTCTTCGCAAAAAACACAAGTCTTCATCATATTATGAATCATATAGAAGGGAAGGAGATAGAGACTATGACCATGGGCGCTCGAGTTATGAGCGCTCTGACAGAGACAAAGATTATAGGCGTCGGTCTCGATCTCGCACGCTACCTCCTAGAGCTCCCGCACCGCCTCTGGTCCATGTTTCGAAGCCTCCAGAAACTTCACAGCCCAAGCTGTCTTCCCAATCATCGAGGTCTGATACCCATCGTAGAATGGAGATCGTGGCCTCCCCGTCAATAGAGTAGACATTGACGGAGCCTTCGGGGGAAGGAGCAGTTAGGCTTGCTCAGCTGAAGAAAGATTTTCCTAAAATTTTCTTTGACAGGTTCGTCTTTCCCCCGCATCTAAAAAGGATTCCAGCGACAGTTGCACCTATGATGCATGATTATCTCTCAGATGTATTCTTCCAGTATCAGGAATGGTCAAAAACTGCAAAGAAAGCGTCAAAGGTGGCCATTGACTGAGCGGCCACGATTGAAAAGTTGGAGAAGGAACTTGGTCAAAAGGACCGTATTATTCAGGCGCTCGGTAGTAAGGCCGAGTCCTCTCGAAATCAGAGATTGAAGCTCTTAGAAAAGCTAATGAAGCTCAGGCAGCAATGGATAGGATGAAGCATGAGTATTATGCCACGGTGGAGGACATGGGCCACCGAAACACCATCGTAACTGCCGAGCGGGATGTGGCCTTGAAAGAGCTAAACGAGCTCAAGGCCAAAGTTTCAGAGATTATGAAGGAGAGGGACACCGCCAACGTTTCCACACAAGAAGCGTGCGATCAGGCGGTGGGATTTCGAAGAGAAAGAGATGCGGCCTTGGAGAAGGTCCGCGAGACAGAAGCCGAAGTCGATGGGAAGTTCGTCAAGCAGAGACCAAGATAGAGACAAAGATAGAAGAACTTCTCATTACTTATACTGCTAATGTACTGAGGAACAGAAATTTGACGATTATCCGACACATTTGTTCAACGCCTGGAATTTATTAGTTAAAGAAGAGAAAATAGCACAGCCAGGCGAAGCTTTTGATGAGTTCGATTTGGAGAACCGTATATTGACTGATGATGAGAAGAAGGTTCTCCACGATTTCATGATCTTCATGCTAGAGAGAGGCTGGGTACCCAACACTTGGAAGTTGGTGAGGGGTCTGGCATCGCGCACCCAGCTACAAGTTCAGAGATGATTACTTCATCTGGATCGGAGCCGACGCCGGCGACTGAGTCACAGTTGGTCTCAGGACATGACCTTGAGCAGCCACGCATATCTCCCATAAGGGAGCATTCTTCTGAAGCTGTTCAGTCAGCCGTGAGTCAAGTTGAGGAAGGTACTCTGCACAAATCTATTGTGTGTCTAAACTGAAATATTTGTATTGAAGCGTGTTCTGACAACTTCTTTTCTTTCTTGTCCAGTGAGCAAAGTTACACCGACAGCGCCTCTTGCAGTCCAAGAGTCACATCAATAACAGGAGGCCATTATTACTGAAGCGTTTACCACAACGACAGCCGCGCCGACCGAGATGACACAGGGGGGTTCAATCACTTTTGACGAACAGATGATGAATGAACTCTTGAGCCAACACAGTGACCCCTTTGTTGACATGCCATTTGTTCTTGGCGCGATCCCACCTGTTTCTATTGTATTGTCACAGTCCATCGCTGCCTATCGTGAATCTCGTGCTGCTCGTGAGGCTGAGATACTGGCTTAAATTGATGCAAAGATGGAAGTGGCAGCATACGGCGGTAATTCTGAGTGTGTTACGACGGCGGTTGGCCCCACTCCTCTTGCGGCGATATCTTCTGTGGACACGCTTGTCGGAACCAACGCGCCCATTCCGCCCCCGGTGGTAGACCCGACTCCTCCGACACCTCCAGAAGAGAATATTTCTTTAAGTTCAAGCTCGGAGGAGTATATCGATATCATGCCTTCGTCAAAAGAAGATCCGCCAAAGGGTACGGGGTCGAAGCGAAAGACTGTTAGTGGTTCCAGTGGTTCCGCGTTGAAGAGAAAACCGAAGAAGAAAAAATAGACGATCCCCTTTGGTGCATTTTTGGCAGTTAGGAAGGCACTTTTATTTTTCTTTCATAGGCTATGTATAGATGCAGACTTGGCCCCCTGCTAGTAGGAATTTTTTTTGGAATAACTTGTACATGAATCTTCACATACAGTTAGTTGAAACAAAATTCAATTTCTTTATTTCAATTCTCATCTCTTTTGTGCTTAAGTATTTGCAGTGTTTGGCTTTCAGTCCGGGGTACTTTTGGTGTTTTTACCGTCAAGTAGAGTTCGTTTTATTTGCCAAGTCTGAAAATCTTGATCACATGTAGTGATTGATGAATGAGTTGAACTTTGGACATTGTATTGCTTCGTTTAGTGATTAACACTTAAGTTTTCTACCCCCAGTTCCGGGGAACAACATTTGTATTTCGGTGGTCGATCGAACCGATTGCAAATCTTGGGCACATGTCCACACTCCGGGGACTTTGGGTAATTTGTGATCGATAATCTTGTTCGCGCTATGGGAATTTGAGAGTTATCGATGTCTGTAATACAGTTCGCACTTCCAGGAACTTTGACTTGGTATTTGTGCTCCAATCCACACTCTGGGAATTTGGAGATAGCATGTATGTTTGGGTTCGCACTTCGGGAACCTGGAATTTTATACTCCAATTCACGTTCTGGAAATTTCGAGTTAGCATTGATGTTTTGGTTCACGCTTCGGGAACCTGGAGTTGATGTTTATACTCCAATTCACGCTCTGGGAATTTGGAGTCCGTTCACACTCTGGGAACGATGGATTTATACTCCAGTTCGCACTCTGGGAACCTAGAGTTGATGTTTATACTCCAATTCGCACTCTGGGAATTTGGAGTTGGTTGTAGGACTGCCGTGTATCGGTCCAATTCAGCTTTTGATGTGATGGCTTGCCCCCGAGCTGAGGTTTCACTTAGTAAGTGGCCGGTCGTATCACAGCCACTCGCTATTTGAATAAATTCCATCGTGCGATAGAACTTAGCTCTTCATGCGTCGTGATTGTTGAATGTCGCATTCGGTGAATCACAGTTCTAGCTCGAAGAGATAATAATTTATTGCTGGAATGGAAAAACATGGAAAAGGTAGTGCCTTATTACAGATTCAAACTTCGGAATGTAAAGGAAATTGCAAAGTATTCATAGACTAGATAGAGCCTGTCATGTGTAACAGTGACGAAGATCCTCGTCGTTCCAGGCTCCTGACAAAGTGGGTCCGCCACTGACGGCGTTTATCACCAATCTCCCACGGGGACATGCAGAGTCCTCCTGTCTCGGTCGATTGGGTTCATTATTTTGATTTGATGGGCCCGCTTCTCCAGGCTGCGGTGCTCGCACAAACTGTTCCAGCTTCCTTTCTCTGACTAATTTTTCAACGAGGTCTTGTAAGTGACGACACTCGTTTGTGTTGTGCCCGTAGCTTTTATGAAACCTGCAAAATTTTCCCGTTTGGATTTGCCTCTCTGACGACGGTTTTAGAGCAGGTTTTTTGTATTGAATTGTATTACAGGTTTGTAAATACAAGTTCTCCGGTGATGTATTCAAAGGAGTATAACAGTCAAACATAGGATTTTTCCGCTGTGGGCCACGATTTTGATCTCGTTTTCTATTTTGATTCACCTTCTCTCTTCGCTGAGTTTGTTTGTTTTGAAGGTTCAACCGAACTTTTCCGGAGCTCTCACCGGACTGTTTGATCACGACATTGCTTTGAATCCCTTCTGTGCTTGGCCCTGCATCATTCTACTTCCTAGATTGTTTTGAATCTTCCCTTCTCAGGAATTGAGCCGCCTTGGCGTGGAAACGGTCCAATGATGCAGGTGGTTTTCCAGCCAACCAATTGCCAAACTCGGAGTCGGGGTCAATCCCCTTAGTCAATGCCATAAGGATGGAGTCATCGTTCGGATTGCTGATTTTCGCACATTCAGTATGAAATCTCTCTAAGTAGTGTCTGAGCGTCTCTCCAGGAGCTTGGGTGACGCTAGACAGAGTGTTGACGTCTTTCGGTCTTGCGATGTGCATGCGGAATTGCTCAACAAATTTTGTGGCCAATGGTCAAAGGAGGAAATGGATCGAGGTGGCAGTCGAGTGAACCACATGGTAGCCATGCCCCCCAAACATATGGGGAAACTACGACACTTCACTGCATCGTCAGCTCTGGCAGCGCTCATCGACCATTCATATTTCAGAATATGTTGGTTGGGGTTGGAGTTTCCCTCGTACATGGGTAGAGTTGGCATCCTGAATCGCCGTGGGGGTTCAGCAGTAAGAATATCATCCGTAAAAGGAGTTTGGCTTCGAGAGATTCCCCAGTCGTCGTTTGTGAGACCCAGGCTCTCGCGGATCATCTGACGTAGCATGGTCGAAAGATCCGGCAGTTGTATATTCTGTGTGGCTCGTGCCGGAATGTGATTGAATCCCACATGCTGGAGTTGGACCGGATGCTGTCGACGGTCCAAATCTTGCCTTCTTGGCTCGTAGTCCTCTGGGACGTACGGTTCAGGGGTATGCCCATACTGACGACTGTCCAGGTTTGACTGGCTTGGGGCATCGACCCTTGGTTCATCCGCGGCATTCGTGGCGCGGTATTCTGTGGTGCAGTGAGGAATGGCACATCCTCGGGAGGAGGGCCTGGTTTGGACTCTGGCTGATGGACCAACTCTCAGTTGTCCAACAGTCATTGCCGGTTGATTTCCAACAGCTTGTATGTGACTCCCATCTAGCCGGGGTCGTGGAGACTGATTATGATAATCAGAAGAGGAGGAACTTTCGCTGGAGGAGCGGGAAGCATGGTCTCTCCTAGATCTCCTTCGCTTCTGACGGTTCAGCTGATTGGTGAGCTCGGTGTTAGCGTGTAGCTGTTCTGCTAGTTGTTGCCGACTCTGGGTCAGCTCTTGGAGCAGAAGCTGGAACTCTTGTCGGGTTACCGGACCTAATGGTTCTGAGTGTTCGGTAGCGCCCTAGTTAGAGGTAGGTAGCGATGCAGGATTTTGACGATCCTATTCTTCTTGATTTATAGCATTAGAGGTGGTCCTTGTGCTAACCATCTTGAAGGCTGAATTCCTTTCCTAGACTTTATGCAAATCTGAATAGAATGGAAGGAATCTGGACTTGAATTAGTAATCTGGATCTCTCTCTTAGATTTATTCAATCTGGTATCGATGACAGATCCAAAGAGCAGGACAAATTCTGGGCTCTCAGTGAAAGCACCAAAGTGTTTGCACCAAAATTGGCCACAACACTCTTCGGGAGTCTTTGAAGAGATAATAATGAAGAATATAAATTGAAAATGAGGATTATCTAACAAAAACTCCAAATAATAGTAAAGTATATGCGTAGACAAGCAATTTATAGTGGTTCAGCGTGTTGCCTACGTCCACTATGAAGTTTTTTGCAGTTTTATTGATTCTCTTTCAATGATTACAAGTTGTTACAGCAATCAACAGCAGGTTACAACAGAAAATTTGAAATTGACAGCAAGAATATGGTGTAGGATGATGGAGATCTCAATCCGGCAGAGTCTGGGCGTTTGAGAGTCAAAAGATCCTTTTTCTGTAGGCTCTGGGGCTCTATTTATAGGCGTAGGAGGCTCAGACTTCGCTCAAATCTCTAAAGACTTTTTCTGGCACGCGAGTGGGCCCACGCGACCAATCTCAGAAAGTTTCAAGTCGATATGTGATCGATACGAAATCATTTCTTATCGATCAAGATGATGTCCAATCGAGTTGAAATTTGGTGTGAACACTCCTTGGCATGTAGGAAACCTCCTGTGAAAATTTCGTTGCATTTGGATCAGTGGATTGGAAGATATAGTCGATACGAAATGAGTATTCTCGAGTGGCTGTTTGGTTCGAATCCATCTCTTCGAATCGATCATTTCGAATCGATGGTGGCACGCGTCTTCGTGATGACGTGGAGCGCAAACTTTGCCTCGATACAGTCTTCACTCCGAGTTGACCGCATCGACTCCATATATCTCGGCTTGTTCGTATCGAGGGATGACACGTCATTTTGGCTTGTTTACTCGATGGATACGAATCACTCTGTCCAGATGGATTCGAAGAGTGGTTCTCATGATGGGTACGAAGCGGTGACCATTGCCTCAGTTGATGGATGCGAAATGCTCTATCTGCCGATGGATACGAAGCGCGACTTTAGGATGGGTACGAAGTCCATCGATACGAACTCGATGGATTCGAACACAGCCAGGTTCATCGATACGAACCGATGCTCTTTGATGGATACGAAACCGCTGGACCCCTGATCGATACGAAATCGATCGATACGAAATGGAGCATGATGATCGATACGAAACCGGAGCTTTTCCCTTCAACTTACATCCACCATAACTTGAGCATACGAACTCGGATTCATTTGAAATTTGGAATGCTGGTTCTTATGATCTTGCTTGTCATGTCCAATCAATTGTAGCCTGATTTGGGCTCGGACAAAATTCAGATATATCCATAGTGAAGCAAAGTATTACCAATCTTTGAGACGAACCACCCTTTGTTTTCGATTGATCTTTTGGTATCACGGCTTCGCCAAAAAGCGGGATAACAGTTCGTTCAATCCGCGAATGGTAAAAACTTAATATTATTACTCCTTTAACCATAAACTGATGTGTATAAATATCTATATCTTTCAAAAGATATTTCTCTATGCTTAAAATATAATCCTTTTAAATTTTCAATAGAATAGGATAGGAATTATTAAATTTCCATTATATTAAACATATATCCTTTACACTTGAAATGGAATATATCAACCCTAAAAGATTTTTCTTTGTTCTCTTTCTTTGTTTTCCTTTTATCCCTTTCCTTTTCTTTCCTATTCTTACACGGAACTGCATAATGCCCTTCTTTACCATATCTATAACAAAAGATGCCGACATAAGATCCTAGTTTTAATTTCTTTTATTCCTCTTTTTGTGCATGTATTCTTCATGCTTACTTTGGATTTGCCAATAACTCATTATCTGGCATATAATAAGACATCCTGACATAAATGATATGCAAAGTTATTACCAAAAATTTCACACCATTAATTTCTTGACTTATCGAAATTACTTGATTCACACTTATTCAGATTTGAACTTGCCTTGATTATACAATGATAAGAAGAATAATTTACTAAGCGTTCGATATTATTCGCCTAAGCCAACATCTGATCGATACTTAGATGTTTATTCCGACCATTACCAAACAGGTCAAGGCTTTATTCTTGGAACTGTCCAAAGGGATAACATCTTAAAAAATTTCCATATCACACAAATATATATATAATATAATATAATATATTCCTTTTAAAGAACGGTGTGTCGATTTGCCTTGTTAAGTATCTAGGATCCTTATCGAATACATGTGGCCACCTTGCATCAACCAAAATTCATAAATCACTCATTAGACTAATCTATACAAAGCATTTTATATCAAATAACAAATACACACTCATATATATTATACTTTCAAACTCATTCTAGGGTGTTACTAACCCAATCTCTATCACTCATTTTAGGGTATTAGCAACCCTATCTATTATGAGTTTTACCCTTACTAAAGTCTAGATGTTCGCTCAACCTAAGCTCTGATACCAAATGTAATGACTGAGATTTTCGACCCTTAAAAATCAACATTTATACATCCCTGGGTCACAAATCCAAGTGTCGAAAAGCCCGATTGTTAGGGGAACAAGAAAATAAAGAAAGAATAGAATTTCACACGAATGAAATAAGAAATATTATTTCAATATATAATCTTTATAGTGGAAAATATTAAATATAATATAAGAGTCTAACCTAGATTTAGCCTGGACAGTTATAAATCCTCTATCCTTATAAATGTAAAAACAAATGCAATAGATGCACTGGATAATGTAATACGTCCATACATAGATGAATATCTCCAACTCTCCTCTGGAAACTCCAAGCATAATCACTTAAACCTAAAACTACTCGGATCTGACCCGATTATTAAAAGTACCCTGATCAGGCTTGATAAACTAGCGTGAGATACTTGAAATTTTTAATGCTGATTTAAATCAAAGCCTCTGGAAAAAAGGCATCCCATAAGACCATGTCCACACATAGTTTTTAATTTATGATAGTCAAAATACTTCATACGGAAAATCCCTTTGATATTATTATTAATAACATTCTTATGAAAACACTTTTTAAGTAATATATCAAAGTAAAACAGTATCAACACCCGAACTAAGTATATGATAGTATACCTGGAATAGGTCAAACAGAATATACTTGGACGAATGTATGATACCAAAGGGGTAACTCAAATAAAGCAATACAGCCATTTTGGGAGTATAATAAAAAACTGTAAAGCTCGTATTGGAATTAGATTTCCAACGTGATAGGGTACTAGTGGCATTCTTTTCTTCGATCCACACATAGCAATAATAGTTCACTTTAGTGGCTTTGCATGATCTACGTTGGCCTCCGAGCTATGCTTCTATACTACCATGGAATAGAGTATTATTTGGAGGCTTTAAAGGATCTCTGTCACCCTCCATACTTGTTCATTTCATTATCTTAAGGGAAAATATGCCTTTCATTTCTCTTAACCGATAGCTCGAAATATGTCCTGCAGACCACAGAGTACCTGGTATCATTCTAGGATGTGAAGCTCATGAGGCTTTACTTAAATTATACAAAGCCACACTTTATTTCACAAAAACCATGCTTTGCCTTTCTCATAACAAGTTCCACACCACATTGCCATCCCTTCGATCACTATTGACTTTCACGAACATACAACCTCTAAGCCCGTACGTCTTAGAGAAGTGTGTTAAGCTAAGAGAAGTTGCCTTCCTTTCAACCAAGCAGATATATGTTTGTAGAAGTCAATATTGTGATCTTAGAAATGCAATGTCAAACATTTGTCCATACAAGTTCATTCTGGAACTGAATGAAACCAAAGGCACTCCTCCTACCACATCCTTATGGGAATCACCCCTAGGATCAGTAGCGGGTGATCCTTGCATTACGAAGATTTAAAAACGCAACAGGAACAATGCTATAATAAATTTCTCTATATTAGGAGCGACCATAGAATGTCAACAAGCGGTCCTTCTCCTATGAAGATCTTCGGTCTTTAATACAACGAAGATTTTAGAATGCAGACACCACTTACATATAAATATAATATGGGGTAAACCCCAAGGACTCATGACCGCAATCCCCATATTTCAAAGATCCCAGTCTTCAATAATCATCATCTTCCTCATGTCTTTGTTTCTAATATACATTGTTTCGAAGTGGTTTTCGGATAGGAATCACCCAAATCCAACCTCGATTACTCCGCTCCAATCATTAATTAAAAAGATGTTAAGTTTATATGTGATCATCAATCATCATTCAATTTAATTCATATTTTTATTCATTCATAAATATCCCTTGGAGATATATTCATTAAATTATTCCATTTATCTTCTTAAAAGTATATGGAATAATTAATCCTCATTTATCAAATCATTTAGTAAATTTAAACCTTTTTAATCTTAGAACAAGTCCATATCAATTCACCTTTTACTTAGGAAAACATTTCCAAATCATTTATTTAAAAATCATATTGGAAAATATTATTTTAGAGGATGTGGGCTTCCCCTTCATCATGTTTAAATCTCATATTGGAAAATATTATGTAAAGCTTATATTATAATTAGATTTCCAACATGATAGGGAGCCAGTGGCATTTTTTTCTTCGATCCACGCATAATGATACTAGTTCAATTCAGTGGCTTTACACGATCTCTATCGGCCTCCAAGCTATGCTGTTACACTACCATGGAACAGAGTATTATTTAGAGGCTTTAAAGGATCTCTATCAGCCTCCATACTTGTTCATTTCATTATCTTAAGGGAACATATGCCTTTCATTTCTCATAACCGATAGCCCGAAATATGTCCTACAAACTGTAGAGTACCAAGTATCATTCCTAGGATGTGAGGCTCCTGAGGCTACGCTTAACTTCTACAAAGCCACGCTTTATTTCACAAAAAGCCATGTTTTGCCTTTCTTATAACAAGTTCCACACCACATTGCCATCCCTTCGATCACTATTGACTTTCATGAACATACAACCTCTAAGGTCGTACATCTCAGAGAAGGATATTAAGCTAAGAGGACTTGCCTTCCCTGCAACCAAACAAATATATGTTTGTAGAAGTCAACATTCTGATTTTAGAAATGCAATGTCAAACATTCGCCCATACAAGTTCGTTCTGGAACTAAATGAAACCGAAGGCACTCCTCCTACCACATCCTTTTGGGAATCACCCCAAGGATGAGTAGCGAGTGGTCCTTGCATTACAAAGATTTCAAAACACAATAGGACCACTGCTATAATAAATATCTCTATATTGGGAGACTATAGAATGTCAACAAGTGGTCCTTCTGCTATGAAGATCTTCGGTCTTTAATACAACAAAGATTTTAGAATCCAGACACCACTAACATATAAATATAATATGGGGTAAACCCCATGGACTCATGACAGCAATCCCCACATTTTGAAGATCCTCGGTCTTTAATAATCATCATCTTCCTCGTGTCTTTGTCTCCAAACATATACTTTGGTTCGAAATAGTTTTTTGATAGGAATCACCCAAATCCGACCTCGGTTACTTCACACCAATCATCAATTAAAAAGATGTTAAGTTTATATGTGATCATTAATCATCATTCAATTTAATTCATCTTTTTATTCATTCATAAATATCCCTTGGAGATACATTCATTAAATTATTCCATTTATCTTCTTAACAATATATGGAATCATTAAGCCTCATTTATCAAATCATTTATTAAATTTAAACCTTTTTAATCTTGGAATAATTCCATATCAATTCACCTTTTGCTTAAGAAAACATTTCCAAATCATTTATTTAAATTTCGTATTAAAAAATATTATTTTAGAGCATGTGGGATTTTCCTTCGACATGTTTTAGTACTCACCCAGGTCTCCTTGGATCTCATGGACGAAACATGTGTACTAGTCGTTTCCGCATACTCCTTTCATTTTTAGAAATGATTTATAAAAATTCCAAATCATTGTTTAAAACACTTAATTATTATTTGAAAAACAATTTAGAAAATATATGAAAAAGAATGATTAAGTTTAAAATCATACTTCATAAGTTATTGAAACTGCTGTAAAAGGTGCTGGGAACAAGTATTGCAAACAGTGTATTAAAGCTTCTTTGATCAAAATGACACTTTTATTTCACATATGTTCATTTTTCTAACTCAAACCACTATGAAAACAATTTAAATTATTTATGAGATTTATTTCATATTTTAAACATTTTAAAATTATATGTTCTAAATCAATTTCAAATTCGGGTTTCAAACTGCAAAACCGTGATTTTTCTAAAAACTTGTTTTGGACTTATTTAAAAATACAAGATGAAAATCTTGATTTTCTTTCTTCATTAAAATTTATGGATATAATAGTCCAAAAAATTCATATCTCGAAGAATTCCGAGCTATATTCCATTCTGCATACTCATTTGGAATCTTCGACGCGAAATCACAAGCTACCTTTACGCGACGTGCCTGATTTTGACTTGTTTTTCAATTTCTTTTCAAACTTCATGGAAACACTTTTAAACGTTTATAAAACATTACCGAACCATTTTGAACTCATTTAAACAAATTCTTTTCATATTTTAAACTCATTTTCCATTTCATTTCATATTATAATATTATATAATTATAATATCATTTTCAACCTTTTTAGATATTTAAAATCATTAAGAGGCTAAACAATTTCCATACACATATTTATATATATTTTATTAACCATGGTTAATTACTAACCATTTCACTTATTATTTATCAAGCCAAGTAATCATCCATATCACAACCATAGAACCAATCATAATATCAACCAATATTCAACATATTAATCTCAAGTTAAACATGTATATTATCACTTTAATTTTTATTTAAATAAAACTAAGATTGAGTAGTCTCCTTTAACCAAATCATTTCACTTCCTACCAACATTCTTATCCAACAATACTTCACTAACTCGTCTTCTACTACATTCCTCTTTGCTTTATGTTCTCAACCTCTTCTTCCAAACTCTAGAAAATCCGGTAGAGCTTTCGTCGTACTTAAAATTTCCTCCTATCTTTTTGGAACGAAACGGGCGGCACTTCCTTCTCTTTTTCTAACATCGAAGCTTTCCAACTTACACCTTCTTTGTACATGGGTTCGGCCTCACCATGATCCCCTCCTTCCTCCATCATTTCTTCACTTCTTATATGCTACCATGTTCTGATCATGATATAAGGACTCTGGCAAAGTTTGATTGAGTTTGTAGTTGGTTTGGTATGATTTTAAGAAAAATTGGTAAGGAAAGAGAAGAGATGAAGCCCTTAAAGATAGCTTCAAAGAGGAAGAAGAAGAGAAAGATTTTTGTGAAAAAATGAGAAGAATGGATGGGTATTTATAGAAAAAATAAAGTGGTAACTTACTAAATCATCCCTTTACAAAATTACCCAAATATCCTTGCTTGACTTTAAAGTAATCTTATTTTCTCAACCCTTACCATCACCTTTCATATCTTACTTTATGTCTTAGTCACTTAAGGCATAAGTAAATGTGGATGGAAAAGTGGATTGAAGAGAAGATTTGTTTAGATTTTTGATGTGATTTGATTTGATGTTTACTTTTTTTAACTTTTCTTACTTACTTTTCTTAATTGTATTCTAGAAGTTTCCTAATCATAATCGTGAATGTAAACTTATTTAGTTATTTAAATACGTAATATATGTGTTAAAACATGCTAGTAAAGATGCAACAACGTTGCGACAACTTATAGTGAACAAAACATTGATTTTCGACAAAACGTTTTATGATCACATTTTGACGTTTTTGTTAAAATATTTACTTAGTCAAATAAAACTTGAAAATTGATTTGTTATCCTCCTTAAATAATTAAAACAAGTGTATTTGACTGATAAAACCATACTTAATAATATTAAAATCCACTTGTAAAAATACGATGTCGATTTGCCAATGTGCAACGAAATTTGTACATTTTTATAAAACAAGTACATGTTAACAAAACCATTATCAATCAAATTTATATTATTGTAATATCATTATATAACCATTAAAATGAGTTATTTATCATTTAAACAGTTACTTGAATGCATATAAAATATTATCAAAAGTCGGCTTTTGTCATTTTTCGACGAAAATCCAAACTTCTTGATATTGTGATCAAATTCAAAACATAAGTTTATTATTCTTATTTATTATCTAAAACATGATTATTTAATTTTTAAAATTATACATTTTAATATTTAAAATAAAACATACAAAATTTTTAAAATGGTAAAATTATGGGTCGTTACACCCCCGGTCGACCCTATCGGTCCTTGCCTTTTGACCGTGAATTTTTCTCTTTCCTTTTTATTTTATTTTTTACTTAATTTTTACTTAATTTATTTTTTACATTACACCTATTACTTTAAGTATTACTTAACATTAAGTATCTTTCAATATTTAAATACTCAAATTCAAATATTTAAATTTTCAAATTTAAACCTATTTGAATTATTTTAACTTCCAAAACTTACAACGTCCATAAATTCTCCGTTTAAACTCTAATTTAACATATTATGTATGAAAATTAATTGAAAACTCGGCATGGACGCAATGGTGCAACTTCTGTGACCAAATTCAAAAATTTATAGAATTTCCATTTTTCTAACTTATTTTAATTATTTAACTTCTTATTAAATTTTACAGGGTATTACACTCTCCCAAGTCCGAATCCATGCCTTTGAATCGATATACAACTCATTCCCTACATATGGCTCCCCTCCTAGATTGGCAATGACCTTAAATAGCTTGGTAAATAGGCAAGAACTACACATGGCACACACTCTGTGGATCCCCATTAAGGTTAAGCTCGGCTTGTCCTCTCGCTTGCGGATGCCGATGGAACCAAATCAAGACGTTTATGGTTGAAATCTTAACTTAATTGCCTGAGCCACAACCAACATGATTGCTCATCCTCTCTTTTGTGATTTAGGAATTTATTATCAACTTGTCCACGGATAGTATTGGAAAGAATAAGGAAAAGCGTCGTTACATTATATTTACATGTATATCCTTTGAAAAAACATTTTTATCTATATGTATACTCTTAGAAATCCATTTTAAAAACTTTTTGAAAACATTTTTGGAAAACTCTTTCTTTCAAAAACTTTTCAAGTACGTTCTCCAATACGTACCTACCTCTAAAGGAATTTTTAACTTAGGCTTTGGTACCAAATGTGACAACTCATACCTCTCGATACACCGATCCAAAGCCTAGGGTGACTTTAGACTATCATCGTTGTCGAGAAGTACAAGTTATCAAAAAATTTAACATTATAAAGACTAAGAATAAACAGATAAGATCTAAGACATTCTACACTTCAGATCTCATAACAAAAGGCAACAAAATATAAGAACAGAAAATAACCATCTCAAAAAAATATCTCAGATAAAAATTATATCAAAATAGTACATAGTTGTAATCCAGATTACACATAAATAAAACAAATAATCCAATATACACTAAGTACGATAAACAGTTACGTGGAGAGTAGTAGAAAATAAATATCTACTCCAATATCAGGTTTGCCTCTCCACATACTGATCTTTGGGCCTATCACCTGTTGCCTTATCCTTCTATGGTAAGGGAAAAAGAAAGAAAAGGACTGGGTTAGACAAAAGTCTCATGAGAGGGTTACATTATTAATTTATAGTGATCACATGCGATTGACTTCATTAATACTCTATATGACCTAAGGTATCCTCCTAGCATCTATGAATTAATTTTCATTTATCTAAGGGGTACAGTTTAAACAAGCTAAGAGTTTACTGAAAAACACAAGATTAGTGTGCCAACCCTAGTTTAACTACTAGCGTCTCACCCCAACGTTGCTGTACTTTACCGGGCTCTTCCCCACTTGCTGCTTCTCAGCCAGATGGCGCTTATGTAGTGGGTTGCACCTCCCTAAGTGTACTCTTCGACTTGCCCCACCGGAGGGCTTTTGAAGATGAAGCTTTGGTGACGAAGTTCACTATGGGTTTATGGATTACACTTGAATGCATGTACTTAGGGTCGAGCAATAAATCGAACCTCAAAACAACTAAAGGTCGGCTGACAGCTACTACAGCTTTCTCAACATAGAATTCCCCACAATTTCAACCTTGGGACTATGTTTCCCAAACTACTACTACACATATTATATTTTCACATTAAGAGGGAGCTCCTAACCTAGACTAGCGCCAAATATGTCTCAAGGTTGCTACATTTGTGTCCACCCCATGAATGTTCTAACGTTTGGGATATTAATATAAAGGGGCTATAGTAATAGTAACGTAATGGATCTTGTCATATCGCTCTAGGAACCATCAACAACACATTATCATGCCATTGTTAGTTTGCTAAGTAAAGATCTTAAGGCTAAGTTAACACTAGATGAGGGTGAACAGTATATACTAACTTTTATGAGTCCTTTTGAACTCTTTTAATATTAATGCTTAAATAATGTAAATTGACCATCATAGATGCAAACATAGATAGATATAAATACAGTAAAAGTTAAAGATAAAGAGTGGGAGAGATCACATCAAGAATTTTTATACTGGTTTAGAGTTACTCTACATCCAGTTTCATACAATTTCTTATACAAATTTCTTTTCAAATATCATAGTTTATACAATCTCGATTTCAAGGCTATGAGACACACCCTCCAAATTTTCCAAGCTCTACGTACACTCACTACCGTCAGGCAGGACACCGGCACACCCATTTTGATTCAAACAGGACGCCAAGCACACCCACTTAGTTCAGAAGGGACATAGGCACACACAATTGGATTTCAGGGACATTAAGCACACCAATAATATAAAGTATGATTTGATAAAGTTCACAAAATCAGTTTCTTGATCTTGAGTACAATCGATCCTATAACTTCTTGAATAATACTTTGATCTTGATTTGAATGAGAGAGATCAAAGAGATCAGACAGCAAATAATAGAGAATCAAATCAATAGAGTTCCAATTTTATTTTGATTTAATTTGAGAATATTTTCAATATAATTTCTTTTAGAAATCAAGAGAGTGAAAGAGGAGAGAAAATATGAAAAAGTGGTTAAAAGATTTCGCTGAGAAAAACCATATTTATAGAGAAACAGCAGCCATGTCCATTCCTGAAGAGATCAATGAAAATACACTTCCAATCAAATTTAAATTTCGAAATTCTCAACCAATATATCGACATACACGATGAGGATATGTCGACATATCCTTTGTAATTTTGAAAACCATTAAATATTTTTTTTTTTTGAAATATTAAGTTTTGTAAAACATTTTAATACTTTGTAAAATCATTTAAGCATAGTTCTTACACATTTTAATCATAATAAAACTAAAGTAAACTTTGTAAAATTATTTGAAACATTTTAATACACAAAAGATTTGAATATAAATTTCTTTTGAAAATATATATAAAAAGTATAAGTGAATATATTTTTAAAATAATAGTTTAATAAATGTCAAAATATACTTTTAAATACCATAAACATTTAGAAATCATAAAACTAAAACTATATCAAAATATACTAGATTTAAAGTATATTAAGATGTAAACTACTTCAAAACTCAATTATTCAAAATATAATAATCTTGTAAATAAATAATTAAAAAGTTAGGAATCATTTGAATATATTTTTAAAAGACGTTTGAAAAATCATTTTGAAAACAAGGATTCTTAAAAATCATTTTTGAAAACCATAATATTCTGAAAATTATTAATATCAGAGAATAGATTTTAAAAACCATTTTGAAAAATGGAAGATGGATCAAAGAAGTGCTACCAAGATCTTTAAAATATAATCTATAACTCTACAACTTACCTTGAATCTTCAATATTATTGAGCCTTTAATCTCTGACTCTTGAACCTTTGTATCAGCCTCTTGAATATGCCCTTGATACTGTACAATCTTCTAAATCGACACATGTCTAATATCCTGCACTATATACTATATAATTTGATAAAAACATTAATCTATAATTTATATAATGTCATACGGTTGTTGTCATCAAAATTAATGCCAGGTACTAATTATCTTCCCATTTTTATGATGACAACCATGTTTATAAAACATGATATAACTCCTCCTGAGTTACAAAACTTCCCCTTAATCTATGCCTTGATATTTTATATATTTCTCCCCTCTAGTCATTAACAAAAATGTATCATAAAACCCCCCTAACTAAGGTACTATATGATATATAAAAGTGATTAATGTATAAGAAACCAATATTACTAATAAATCCAATCCATACATGCAAATAAAAATTCAAACCAAACACACAAATAAAAACCAAACATACACAACTATCAAATCAAACTATAGCGAACTAATCCTAAGTCCAAAGGTTTTCTCTAGATAACAGGGGACTTATGGATGGGACAGAAGTGATAATGAAGATAGAAATTTCCTTTTCGTTCGATGAGATTTCCATCTTGATCGAAGCACACTTCACTGACGCATCTAACTTCATCGTCATCCTCATTTTCTTCCTCTTCTTCCTCTTCTTCTTCTCTTCTTTATCTATATGACTAGGTTCATCCTCTTCAATCGCCAGTGGATTTGTTGGATTATCCAACAGATATTTTTGAAGATTCCGTAGAATTCGACCTTTTTCTCTTGTTCCTTCATTATTCTCAATTGAATGGCTTTCATTTTAGAAAGCATATTAATAGTATGCTTTAGATCACTCTCAATCTCAGTCACTTTAGCCATTATAGAGGTTTGGAGAGGGCCTGCAATAGGAGAATTGAAGGAAAACAATGTGGATTCATGTCTTGGACGTTTGGAATTAGTAGGATCCATTAATTTATTTTTATTTATGATTTCCAAAAAGAAGAAGTCTATAAAATGTGTTTGTTTTCAAAATAAAGTGGTTATGCATAGCCATTGTAAGTTTTAAAAATAAGGAGGGAAATTTAAAATCTGGAAATAACTGCATATGTCGACATAGAGGAAGTAGATATGTTGACATAGATAGTGTACTTTTGATGAATTTTTTTTCTTTTTAATTTTTTAATTTTTATGTTATTATTTTAATATTTCTGAGAAAGAATACAATCCGAGCTCTCATCTTAGCTTAATAAACGATGTTTTATTTAATGGTTTTGTTAATATATTGGCTATGTAATTTTTAGTATTTATAAATTCGAGTGAGATTATTCTTTTACTTATGTTATCCCTTAGAAAGTAATGTCATATACCTATATGTTTAGTTCTAGCATGATGAGTTGGATTTTTAGATAGTTTAATCAGACTAGTATTGCCACAGTATATTTGAGATTTAGCAAAGTTTAAACCAAAATCTTTTAATGTTTGTTGCATATAAATAACCTTGGAGCAAGCTAATGCTAGTGAAGTACATTCTTCTTCTATTATGGATAGAGATATAGAATTTTAATTTTTTCTAAACCAAAAAACTAGAGAGTGTCCCAAAAAGTGACAAATTCCACTTGTACTTTTTTTGATTTAATTGGCAACCAGCGTAATCAGCATCACTATATGAAATTATTCAAAGGAATCCTCTTTTGGGTAGAAAAGTCCATAGTCTATTGTGTATTCACGTATCTTAATATTCGTTTTACGGATTTAAGATGAGTTCCCTTAGGTTGAGATTGACATCTTGCACAGAGACAAACACTGTACATTACATCAGGTCTAATTGCAGCAAGATAGAGTAAATATCCAATAATACTTCTATAAAGTTTTTGGTCGACATCTTTTGATGTATCCTCTTTATTTAACTTTTCATAATTTGACATAGGAGTTAGTTTACCTTTAGTATTAGACATACCGAATTTATTAACTAATTCTTTGGCATATTTTTCTTGACTTATCTGTTCTGATTTATAGATTGTTTTTAAAATATTAAGTTTTGTGAAATATTTTGATACTTCGTAAAAACATTTAAGCATGTTTTATACACATTTTAAACATAATAAAACTTAAAGAAAACTTTATAAAATTATTTTGAAATATTTTAATATATAAAAGATTTAAATATGAATTTCTTTTAAAGAAGTATGTATAAAGTATAAGTGAATGTATATTTAAAATCTTAGTTTTAATAAATGTCAAAATATACTTTAAACACCATAAAAACTTAGAAATCATAAAACTAAAACTACATCAAATTATAATATATTTAAAAGTATATTAAGATGTAAAAAAACTTAAAAACTAAGATACTAAAAATATAATAATTTTTTAAATAAATAATTTAAAAGTTAGAAATCATTTGAAAACAATTTTGAAAAGATATTTGAAAATAGAGTTTCTTAAAAATGATTTTTGAAAACCAGAATATTTTGAAAATTATTAAAATCAAAGGACAAATTTAAAAATCCTTTTTTGAAAAATGGAAGAGAAATCAAAGAAGTGCTACCAGGGTTTTAATAAAATAATCCATGACTGTATAATTTATCTTAATATCTTGAATCTTCAATACTCATGAGTCTTCAATCTCCAAACCTTGAATCTCTATATCAGCCTATTGAAATTGCACTTAATACTATACAGTCTACTGAATCAACACATTTATAATATCCCACATTGTAATATATATAACTTGATAAAAAAATTAGTATCTATATTTTATATAATTTCATATGGTTGTTGTCATCAAAACCAGTGCCTAAGGTACTAACAGCCGCATCCGTAAATACTAAGGAACTCCCTTTAGTATTGGGTCACACATGTCTTCATGCATCATCGTTGGTGTTGCGCATCTACCATAGAACCTTATGTGTGTTCAATTTGTGATAGAATCTCCCTAGTTGAATATCAAGTATGTTGAATAAATAATATTTATCCAGTCCTGTAGCGTCGAAGCATCGCCAACATGAGGAACTAATTTCTCTACATATACTAACTTCCATATATCCATAATGACCATGTTGAATGTACTAATAATTAATTAGGGTTCTTACTATTAGCCTCAACTTCTATTTATAGGGGTAGAAACTAATCTGAAGTATTAGATTCAATATATGAAATTTGGGCCGTTCGGTCGCTCAAAACCCTAACCATATAACGTCGATCGGTCAGCCACTTAGATTGGAGTGGTTGGCTGTTAGTAGTCAGCCAGTCCAATCTCAGGAGTTGATTGCTGGTTTTCTTAAATAAAATATTTATTTTCTATTTAAATTATTTAATTATTTTTGACTATGAATTTTCAGATGTTAATATCTTTTTCATACTAATTCAGATTTCAAAACATTATGATAATTGTCTAGATATTTGCAACGAACACAATGGTGTAAGTTTTGTAGTCAAATTCGAAGATTTGTGAAAATTCCATTTTTCCTTTTATTATATTTAAATCCAATTATTTTATTTAAATTTTCGGTTAAATTTTCGGGATGTTGCATTCATGGCTTTTGTTGTCTACAAATTCCATGCCTTTGGTAGATAATGTCTCGGCCTCTCCTATTTGGTAAAATAGTTAACTTATTTCCGGTTTTTTCCTGATATCTAAATTGAAGTTGAAAAGGCTAATTCCTTCTTATAGTGCTTTGTTGATTGTAGTGTAGGAAGGCGTAACATCTTTTTAACTCCTTTGATTTAGTCTTACCTTGTAACATCGTTTCTTTTATTAATACTTATTCAATTAATCATGTGTGGATATTAGTGGCCATTGATTTTCGAAGGTGCATGTGAAGTATGGAATTGGAATTCTATGCCATCTTCATCCTGGAGCTGGTGGTAGAACTTTACAAAAAGTAAGAACAATAACCTATGTTTTGTGATTGGGAATCGGGACTTTATTAGTATGAAGAGATACACATCTGTTAAAGCAATCCATATTCCCATAAACTCGTGCCTTTATTTGATGAAATTTAAAAGATCAATAATCATGTGATCTTTATTTACTTGGAAGCTTATCCATAAAAGTGAACCGAAACAATATCCTTCCAAATAAACTTATTGATCATTTGGCCGGGGTTAGTATGCTTTCATGGAATTAAGTTTTCTATTAAGAAATCAATGATCGGGTCTCATATTAAACTAAACCGACAGACGATACATCGGAGCTATGCTTGGTAGAAAAACCTTACTATCATTTTCATTATACGGAGATAGGTTATTTCCCTCCTGATATATGCCATCATGATTTGAGGGAACTATGCTTTAAATTTCATCGGTGAATAATATTTATTTCCAATAACATAATCCAGGAATTTAGAGTCCTTCTTAATGAAGTATTCAATTCTCATGGATTATTCCAGTAGTACTCGCTTAGCCAGAAGATCTCTAACACCTATTTTTGTGGAATGGGTACTTGTATTCTAGCATTAGGATTTGTAAGTTGGATAATAAGCAGCCCATGCTTTTTGATATTTCTAGGGGTTTTCTTGAAACAAAAGGTCAAGTTGATATTCTATTAATTCTAATGGTCTTGACGCTTGGTTGCATGCATTTCGATGTTAGGAGTTTTATCATTCAAGATGTTATAAATAATCTTCAGAAACCCTTTCGGTAAAGAGATTATCCACTTCTTAATGGGAAACTTGAGCCTTTGTTCCAATCAAAAATTGAAACTTTATTTGACTTGACAGCCTAGAGGATGACATTTGAAGCTCCAGTACCAACAACAATTAATGCTTGATGAAGTAACCTAGAACTTTATAGATTCACTATTTTGATAGCAAGGTATATGGCGCTTGGTGATGGGCGATCCTTACCTCATAAATTAAGGAATTTCTTTGTGACACTCAAAAATTCTTTTGGACATTGGTTTTAATAAATGAAGAAGAGTTCTCCAATGAATATTGTCCTTTTAAAATTAGATTTTGATTTGGTTTTGAACCAAAGAGTCGAAAAGTTTTCTTAGAAATTTAATTTTTTGCAAAAGATCCTTTCTCGCCATTCCTGCTAAGAATGGTCTTTGAGAAATCTCGTGATAATAAAGTAAACCACAAATAAAACACTTCTTGGTCATTATTTATGAACCGATAGTTTTTCATTTGGGAGTGGACTTCTCTATCTAGAGTTAAAGGGTATAGTCTTTAAATTTGTAATTTTCCTTGAAGTACAACTACATCCCTTTTTGTAAAACATAAATACTTGGTGAAAATTTCGAAAAAATTGTATGTATGGTTAATCAAAATATATTTGGGGTTAAAGATTTCCAACAAATTAAAACTACAAAGATTTCACGAACCATTTCTGAACTAAATGCGTTTACACTTCCTTTGGTATGTAAAAGGTATTGTAATAAATCCTCTAAACTTCAAAATTCCTTTCCAAAATCGTCCTTGATCAATATTTTTAGGTAGCAATACATTATTTATAATGAAATTAGTGCATATTTCCTTTTTTCGAAAATATATAAATTCAATTTTTTTCCAAAACATTATTTCCAATCTACCAAGTTTGTATATAAAGTAAGTATGGTAGTATCTCAAATTTTCCTTAATAAAAAGATATTTTTTGTTTGTGTGCCTAATAAGTCATGATTCATGAACTAATATTCCTTGCAAATAAGAAATGGTTTTTATCAAGGACTGACCTCTGTAGAGAGTTGAGAAATATACATAAGATTTTGATTGTTGACCTTGTTAGGGATTCATCTGACGTAGGGGATTATGAAAATTTTGATCTTGGAAATTCGTTTATCATGGTGAAGAGGTGGCATTTTACAACAATTTGAATTTTATTTCCCAGTAATAATGATAAGAAAACTAGAAGTCCATGCAATAAGTAAACCCACCATGATATGGAAAAGAATTCAAGTTCAGGTTCTTTAGGAATTCGTTTATTATCGGAAATCAAAATAATATCTTATCTCGAGATCCTATCGACCATAAATAAGAAGGAAATACTTCAACAGTGGAAGCTCTGTCATCTAGATAATAATAATAAGAAACTTGAAAGTCCATAAAGAATTATATTATCATGTAGAAGAGGTTTTGAATTCATGCTTTAATTAAAGAAAGATTCATGTTAATTATGATGAATAGAATATACTATAATAGTAGGAGTTTTCTCGTCCAAATAATAGTAAGAAAACCAAAAATATGTGAGGGAATCTGTCTCCCATAGGAAAAAGTCTAAATTCAAGCTCCATAATTAGATAGCAATCCATGTTTGGTAGGAAGAACTATAGTATCATGATTTTTCCTTCAATAACAAGAATTATGACCCGAAATAATAATGAGTCCTGCTTAGAAGTAATAGTTCAAATGTGTTCGATGAGGAGGTGTCAATTGAACATCTCCAAAATATCTTGAATATGTCAAATCCGAAAGTTGGTAGAATATTCGATATATCCCTCTCGAAAAAATTATGCATTTCCGACCGATCTTTAAAAAAGTTTCAATAAAAATACTAATGGGTACCCGATTTTAAGGGGACTCTAGCTTTTCGATGTCACCTTGTCGATTTTTTTACCGTAAATGGCAGACACCTATCAAACTTGAAAGTTGGTTGAGTTTTTGATCTAGGTATGTCAAAATATGTTAAAGTAGTACAAGATATTCGATCGAAACTTGTTGACTGAGTTCGTAGTAAACGACCCTAACATGCCGAAGCCAAGAGTTTTTTGGCTTTTCGGTAATAGGTTGTCAAATATTGGAGGGTAATAGGAAAATAGATTGTCGAATATTATTTAATACTTTAATTCAGTAGTCACATATATAGTATTACATAAACATCACATAAAACATCACTCTAAACATGGTCGAATGTGTCAAATATATTTAAAGCATAACATAATATAGATTCATACATATCAAAAGAGTCGATGCAATTCCACCACGTAGTTAAATGCTTAAGTTCAGCCAGACACGTAAAAATACAACCACACAATTTAATATAATAATACAGTAGACAAATAATAGTCATACATTCTTTTTTACTCCCCTCTTTAGCGCCGCTTTAACCTATTTTCCTTTATTCTCCTCCACCACTTTCGAAGCTTTAGGTTGTTCTTCCATCGGTGCATTTTAAGCATACAATTAAAGTGGTTGGTCATCGTCAATACTAGTGATACCCTCCAGTACATGCGCCAATGTAGATGCATTTGGTTTTGATTTTTTGGTATAATCAGCAACATAAAAGAGCCGACGCTTCTACAATATTTTATAACACTTAGTCGTAATTCAATGAAAATTTTTAAGAGCCAATAAATGTTTTACTTACAATGTAGAATGGAATTTGGCTTGCCACTCCACTACATGATTGGAGGGGCTCGGTGATTCTACAGGAAGGATTAGCAACAACTTGATGAGACATATTCTTATACCACTCCATGTAATTAGCCCGACACTACCAAGGCTCGCTGACTTTGTTCATTGTTAAGCTTTCACTAAGAAGATGATTTTGCCATTTATTCCAACTAAATTTGCCTAAATTTGCGTATGTTGCGTTGCACATTCTAGCCGATGTTTTCAATTTCTTTGTTTGAAGTGCAAATATTGAAATCGAGATCAGCCCTACAAATCCAAATTGATGAAGAACATTTTATGGAAAATAAAGTTCAATGGTTTCAAAGTATACTACCGGACAATTGTACAAAGCACACTATTGAAAGTTACAAACAATCCTACTCCCTTTGTAACAATCCCAAACTACATCATGAGCTTCTAAATCATCTATTCTTTCATGGAGACTAACCAAATCTTAGACAAAATTAGTGCCAGGCACTTGTGCAAAATTAAATATTGCTCTCACTACACCTTTACTAACTTCCTATTAACCCAAAAAAAGGGTCAACATCCTGGATTGAGTGTGAAAGCACCAGCCCTATTCTCACAGAGCAATAATATAGAAAATAAATGTAAAATAGCAGAAATAGTAAAAAGACAAGAAGATTTTTATAGTGATATGGCTGTTAATGAAACCTACGTCCACTTTATAACTTTCTATTAACTGACTACCGTTGCAAGTTGAATCGAATTACAATATGATTGAATCTTCTAAGTTATATCAAGTCAAAAGTACAAGAGTTCACTGGAGAATCATAGTGAACCCCTAAATGACTATTGTGTGGGAGGAGAAGAGTGAAGGATAATCTCTATAGAATTCCAATAGCCAATCTAGAAGACCCTCTTTATGTTGCAAATAGATGAGTATTTATAGGGGAATTTAGTGAGTATTGGGCCATAAGTCCATGTGTAGAAGAGTCCAATTGTTATGCCAAGTTATCACCGAAAATCTCAAATCAATCTGAGTCATTTTTTTGGATCGCTAGCTATCCACAGGGGATGGATCGCTAGCTATCCATCAACTTAGCATATTTTTCTATTAGAAGTCTTTACTTAGTGCTAAAAAGGAATTTGGAAAGTTTAAGGGCGACACGACCTATCTTATTGGATCGCTGGCTATCCATGGGGATGGATCGCTAGCTATCCGTAGAGGGTGGATCGCCAGCTATCCATCTACTTAGCATGTTTTTGAGTGATCTTAGTTTGGTAGTCTTTATATCTTATATTTAAATGCCTTGTCCAAATATCAAGTCATTCGAAGTTCGTTGACCATTCGTGTTCATAGGTCATTTGGTCCAGAAAAAACATCCATAACTCACTCTATGCTTAACCGAATCAAATGAAATCACCCGTTTAATGTAGATGATTAGGAGAGCCTCCAATCTGGATCATAGGTCATGGGGGCCACTCCTTATAGGTCGGATCTAATGGATTAAACTAGCCTATTTCAGAGAATAATCATCCATAACTCACTCAAAATTTAACGAAAACAGGAAAAACTGTAGCTACTCTCTCTAGGGCGTATGGGACTTACCCTAAATTTCATTCTGTGGGGCCCAGCCTACATGGATCATTAGCGATCCATCTAGTTAGGTCGCTACCGATCCATCAAAACATCTTCAAATTATCCCATTTTTCTTATGAGCCTTCTTTTATGTCTTCTAAGTGTTCTCCCAAAATTTCAAGTCAATCCGACTTAGTATATGTTCTCTAGGTTCAGTTTAAGCTAGCTGCTTTGGTCAGAATAGCTTGAATCGGATAAATCTTTACCTCTTAAACTATGTTGCTTGGAGTGCTATGAAACTTGGTAAGTATTCTTAGAAGAGATAGTAGGTCATGATGCAAGTGGATTCAATAATTCATGACGCTTCCTTTTGGATTGCTAGCAATTCTTGGATGATAGATCGCCAACAATCCATCTACTTAGTGGATTTTTGGCTTGTTTCTCTTAAGTTCTATTGGCTTGTTATTTTAGATGCCTTTTTCAAGTTCAAGTTATTCTTACTTAGTTTGGATGTTCTAACTCCTATTGAATTCTGCTCGATTAAAAACCCAGTTAACATTTTCCTATAGAGTATGCTTTCGTTGGAAATAAAATGTGCTTTGGATCAAGACCAATTTCGAATTACTATTCCATGAATTTTTGTGAATAGTTGGAGTCTATCTCAAGACGGTGTTTTCAATTGACTGACTTCTAGTTACCATTCATTTTTGATTTCGATATAAATTTCAATTCCTGGTATTGACGATGTAATCTTCGCTTCGTAGTTTACACAAGGATTTAGGTTAGTAAGTAGGTGCATGACGTAGCTTTTGAGTCGACCTTTATAGTTTTAACTCGGTCGACAGTGAAGCTAAGTTTTGTCTCAAATGATTATACGCCATCTTGAGCGAGGTCTTTCTCTTTGTCTTTAGCTGTATCTTTTTATGGACTTAGTTAAGTTCATGCCGCCGTTTTGAATTCTAATGTGAAGATTTATTTCAAAATCTAATATAGTGGATTATTCAATCATATTGCTCTTCCTGTTTCTATGCTCTGATGATCTTGAAAAGTAAAGCTTCTCGTGCCATTTCAGACCGTGTCCCCGTTATCGACTGTTAATTGATAATAGGTAAGTGTGGAAAAGATAATTTCAAAGGATGAAATGGATTGTTTTCAAATATAAGAAAGCTATCTACATTAGATTGTTCATTTGTAGTATTTGGGATACTGGACTCTTCAAACGTAAATAACATACTGCATCTGCCCTAGTTAATTCTCAGAACCTAACAGGTCAATCGATACCGATTTCCCTTAGATTTTGCGAGTTGATTGTACAAGGATATTTTTTAAAGTAAAGCATACCTGACATGGTTTAATGCCAAGCTTTATTGGTTAAAATGACTTTCCGGTCATCCAATCTTTAGTTTGGCGAAGGAAATTCCATTTTTCCAGAAGTTGGGTCCTTCGCAACTTAGGCTTCGCTTATTATTCTGGTCATATCGAGATGATTGATTATGGTTAAATTACAGGGAACGGCTGCTCTTATAGAGTTTTAGTTGAAGTTCGATCAAGCACAGTTTCAGTCTTTGGAAACTAGTGCATGACTTGTTCGATTGTGATTATCCTTCCTTTGCGTTTTTCGAAATTCAACCTGCACACCAGCTTCTGTCTCCATGGACTATTGGTTTGATTTCTTAATTCTGAGCATTACTTTTTCTTGCTATCGCATCTCTTATGTTCATGTGCAGCATACTCATTTATTGTAATTATATACATAAGTAATACTTCTATTCTCATTTTGGCATATTTTATTCCATAGCTTTGTTGAGAACTATGAGATAGCTTGGATTAGCCAGTTCCATAGCTAATCTCTCCTTATGCTCAATTGACGTTTCAACAAAGTTTTGGTGTATCCACCCCAGTCATATGGTTGATTTCTCTGAATACTAAGTCTATATGTTTTCAGAAGACTAGGTCTCTTAGACAACGTTCAATTACCCAGTTTGAATGACACGAGACCTCCTATCTCCAGGAACTAGGGACTTTGTTTCTGCTTGATTCAAAGCTCTGATTTTTATCAATAATGTCTCTTTCCTGAATGTCATTGAATTCCTCTAAGTTGAATTTGTCATCCAATGTCATTTTGGGTACATGTGCTCGAAAGATGCGTCACCGTCATCTTTTTCTAGAGTAAATTCTTCCAAGTCCAATGTGTAGACCCTAATCATGTATTATTTTCTATCTCCAGGAGCTTATGTGTAGATAACTCAACTCTATGGATTTTTCCTTGACGTTGTGAATCTTCAGATAGTATGAGATGCCAGAAGGTAGGGTTGAAGATTCAATCAAACTCTCACTTCTGTTTTCGAAAGCCGATGTATCGATCGTTCCATTCTAGTGATTTCTTCTTAGCATCACCAAACTTTGAATAGTGACGTACTCCTACATGTTGGAACTAAATGATCTAGTTAGACAGTAAATAGGTCATTGATCCTTCTCATCATCGCCAGGTTGTGGGCGATGGTTGTTTTCTAAAAGTTAAATCCTTAATTTCCTTTGTTTAAGATTTCGTTGGCAGAATGCTCTGTTTTGCGACACAGAATCGTTATCGAACCAACATTGCATTTATTCGTGTTTGGACTTTGCAACATTTTTTTCAATCACGTATTTATGCGTCTATCCCTGCTTGAGGGACTAGCTATTTCGAAGACATGTATTAGGCGACTGTGAGACGGAGAGGTTAAAGACATATGATTTGATTGTCGTTGGTCTGGCTCTCAATACCATTCTATGATTGAGGAAGTCCAGTTGTTTTAGTTTTGACTTTCCGTAAATGTCCCTGCATGTCCTTTGTTGTGCACGCTTTGCATGATGCTATCATCATGGAAGTTCTATTCATATGCCAATTACTATCTTTGGGAATTTATATCGTGGTGCTTGGTTCCAAGCAATATTTTCTTAAGACTGCATAATTTTGGCTGTAAATAAATTCTTTCTAAGTTGAATTCAGAAAATTCGGTTGTGCACCGGCTTTCATCCTTAGAAATTAGCACATGAGCAATTCAATACTTGGATTTCCTTTCAGCGCTGCTTTATTCCTATGCAGTTGTTGAATTCTGTGATGAAATGTCAAACTATTTGACTAACCTATGAAAGGTAATATCTTCTTATTGCTGACTAATTTTAGGCAATGGTAGTTTTCTGAAGACAAGGGTAGAATCTCAGTTGAGGACCAACTTCTATCTCCGAAAGTTTATGCAATGATGTTTTACTACAATGAACGTTTCTCATTGAACATTTTTATTAAAGTTTTCCCGCCGTTGCCGAGGCAACACCGGTACAAATTGCATTGCAAATTTCCTAGCATTGTCGGGACACTGTTGGTACTTAGAAAATAGAGAGTTTTCTAGCGTTGCCAGTGGAATACCGATACTTATGAAATGGAAAGTTTATTGATGTTGCCAGTGCAACACCAGTAATTAGGAAATGAGAACAGGCCTTAGCGTTGCTTGGGCAACACTGACACTCAAAAGGTTGGGATTGATTTTCCCCGCCAATCCGATGATGCTTTTAATCTAATTGGGCATTAGTTTCGGTCTTCAAAATTTTGCACTTTGATGATTGGATTATAGAAATCTTTTCTTAGTGGTACCTGTCTTTGGGCAATATTAAAGTTATATTTGGTTAGGATTGAATCATTCATCTGATCCTGTATAGTTGAGTAGATCCCCTTCAACCCAATATTATTGTTTTTCTAAATGTTGCTTAACTTTGGGATATGCTATGCTCTAGAAGGATGGGAGTCCCAGGCATTTCCATTGCCTAGGCTTGTTTACCATAAGTGTTACCCTTGGAAATGCAGGGTTATTGGCTAACAAATTCCATGGTTATTCTTATTCATGAAAAATTAGATTTCCTCCAATCGATTTTTTTACGATTTGACTTCCATCTACGAAACCTTTCATTTCTATTATGTCAAATTCCATGTTCTTATAGAAAATTAGAAAGTATAAAGAGAGTCGTCACATTGCTCCCTATTATGACCACGTGCATTCCTATCCTGATCACGGACCGGTAGAGTTCGGTAATGTTTGTCTTGGATCTGTAACACTCAACCTTGCTTGTTTCAGGCTATATGCATTATGCAGGGCTGATAGCATTGTTAGGGATATCAACTATATTCTTTATTTCTAGTCTTCGAGTATCAATGGTGTAGCTGCTCGATTTCGAGCGTTCTCTCCTTGTTATTGCCTATCTACGGATAGCAGCTGATTTTCTTCAAATTGGGGTTTGAGAACTCAGTTAAGCAATTGCTTTTATCTTTGTAAACTGGTGAATTGATGATTTGACTCTAGAAATGCCTTCGGTCATCATCTATCTTTAGACGAAGGTAAGTACTTCTTTTATTACAAGTTGGAATGATTTTTTTATCCTGACCAAGTGTTAATGTTATGTGCCTCTCAGTTCACGGGGCTGATTATTCTGAACAATTGATGTGAGACTTGATGTTCTGGGTGGCTCTCGGGATGCCCCCAGTCAAAAGAATGTTGCAACTCCTATTTCTGGGAACTCATGACTTAGATGTCTTGAATCTAGCCATTTTGTACATTAACTTTGGTCAAAGATCAAAATTCTTTGCCGACTTCTTGGTTTGTGAACTTTGCGGCACAACCAGAAGGATGTCGATTCTTTTGGGTAGCGGGAGTTGAACCCTGTTAATCTTACAATAGACAAGTTTCCAGGTGTTGTCGGCATAACACCGGTACTTAGAAAATTTTAATGGTTCATTGATGATGCCAAAGCAACATCAAGCAATGTTTGTGCGACTTATCAGATGCATGTCTTATGAAATTGCATAGCTTATGAAATGCGCGGCTTTGGAGAGTGTGCAGCTTACGAAATGCACGGTTTTGATAGTGCATATCTTACGAAATGCACGGCTTCTAAGAGTGCATAGCTTTTGAAAGTGCACGGGTTATTAAATGCATGGCTTATGGGATCGGTATGACCCGTCGATATGAAATGGTTTGGAACTCTTGACGTTGCCAATCTTGGGTAATGTGAGGAGTTTGTGCTTCGAGAGCGTGGTTCCATGGCTCAAGAAGTGATGTGTGGCTTGTGGATGAGTGCGGCTCATGAGCTTGATATGACTCGTCTATCCAGAATGGTTTGGAGCTTCTCGACGTTGCCAATCTTTAGGTAACATGAGGAGTTCGTGTTGCGTGAGCGTGGTTCCATGGCTCAAGAACTGATTCACGGCTTATGGCAGTGCGCGACTTATGGGATCGATACGACCTGTCGATTCAGAACGGTTTGGAATTTCTTGATGTTGCCAACCTATGGGTAGCATGAGAAGTTCGTGCTTCAAGAGCGTGGTTCCACGGCTCAAGAAGGGATGTGCGACTTATGGGAGCACGTGGCTTACGTGATCAATACGACTAGTCGATCCGGAATGGTTTGAAACTTCTTGACATTGCCAATCTTTGGGTAATATGAGGAGTTCGTGCTTCGACAGCGTGGTTCCATGGCTCAAGAAGTGACTTGCAGTTTATGGGAGTGCGCAGCTTATGGGATCGCTACGACCCATCGACACAGAATGATTTGGAACTTCTCGACGTTGCCAATCTTCGGGTAATGTGATGAGTTGATGCTTTGAGAGCGTGGTTCCATGGCTTAAGAAGTGATGTGCAGATTATGGGATGCGCATAATGGTTTAAGCCTTTCCGATGCTGGAGGAGCAATACCAGTTCTTAGAAGGTGACTTCGATGGAATGTGATTTCGTCCGTTCTAAGAGAAAAGTGGTTTTTGGATTGGGTAACTATGGCTTGGACAATCCTCCCGTATTTTGGGAAGATGTCCTTGGCTAAATAGATAAGGTTTCTATGGTGGAGAGATGTACAAATGACTGCATGGAGATGTTTATGAGGAAAGAGCGTATGAGAGTTCTTGGCAAGACTCTTAGTTTTTGGTCCAAACTACCATTAGAGAATTGATCTTCAATTGGCATACAGTCCAAGAGGAAAAGGAACCATTCACCAAGGGTATTAAAGGAGGAGTTGGGAAGAATTAAGCAAGTATTATGCTTCTATTTTGTTTGTTGCCCTAGCTAGGTCGTTAAGTCCGTAATTGTCGCCATGCCAAAATTTTCGATCGGGCATAATAGAACTGTGGTGTGGTTAGTCTTGGCTTCCCTTGTAGCTATTTAAGTGTTTCTAGTGCCCCTGTACCACAGGGTTCTTCGCGTTCTTAAACAATATCCAGGGTTTCTCCACAATCTGTTTGGTTGCATGCGGTCCAGTGGATGCAACTATGTCTTCTAGATGATTAAATCATGGGAAAGCCTCTATCTTTATAGACTTATATATTGGGGATTTGAGATACTTAGTTCTCTTAGGTGTCGAATCTTGACTTGATTCGAGTCGGCATCTAATTGATCAAAAGGTCGGTTTAGTTTTGGCATAGTTTCTTTGAGGGACTTTGAAGCTCTGGAATTCATCACTGTTTGTCTCATTGGTCGTTGGAAGCGATTCTGTTAATTTTGTGAAGCGACTGATGTGATTGTTGATTCGTGGCCCAAAGCATGACTTCATTGATTCGGCCAGTTTTGGATGAGATGGCTGCTAATCTTCCAGTTAGCCTTCGTGACACTTTAGTTCGTGAAGGATTTTTTGATCACGTGACTGCTGATCTACCAGTTCACCTTCACAACACTTTAGTTCGTGAAGGACCTTCATGACGCTTTAGTTCATGAAGGAGTTTTTATGGTTAGATGTCCAGCAGCTAGACGACCGTGAAACGATAATTTATCAATTTCGTGAGGAATTTTGGTCGAATGTCCAGGAACTAGATGGCCCTAGAGCAATTATTCATCAACTCCAAGAAGGGTTTTGGATCGTGTGTGTCCGGAGACACATCGGTCTTGAAGCGATGATTCTTCGACTTGAAGAGGAATTTTGGTTGGATGCCTGGGGACCAGACAACTTTGGAGCGATAATTCATCGACTCCAAATAGTGTTTTGGGTCGTGTGTTCGACGGCCCGGCAGTCTTAAAGCGTGATTCATTGACTTCAAGAGCAATAATCTCATATTATATACCTGAATTCATCAACTTCAAGAGCAATAATATAGAAAATAAAGGTAAAGGAGCAGAAATAGTAAAAAAGACAAGAAGATTTTGTGAGAAATGCGGATTACGGATCTTAAGGCTGGAATAACACTAAAGGCGGGTTAATAGTGTTTTATGAATTTTCTAAATATTTTTGAAGCTTATGTAATTTAATCACCAACAAATTAAATTCACAGACATAGATATAATCACAGAATCAGACACATATGCAAATACTAAATAAAAGTAGTAAAGGAAAGAACATACCAGGATTTAATATTGGTTCGAAGTTACCCTACATCCAATCCCGCACAATTGTACGGATTTTTTTTCAAAATAATCTCCCAAATTACGCCCCAGTTTGAAGGCTATGAGCTACACCCTCCTATATTCGAATCTGGGGAAAACTCTTTTGATTTAACCAGGCCACAAGATCACCTAATAGATTTTTGGGGCAACGATCACATCCAATTGATTTTAAGGCTCAACTGCACCTTTTACTCAACAGTTTGATTTACAAATGATCCTACAACTCTGAATAGCAATGAGATGTTATAAAGAGAGTGGCAGAGAATCAAACAAGAGATAATTAAGTTTGATTCACTTGGTATCTCGGCATATTATAGTTTTGGATTCTTTAATAAATGAGGAAGATGAAGAGGAGAGAAAATAATTTAAAATCTAGTAAAAATTCGTTTAGAACTCACTGTATTTATAGAGATCAACGACCATATTTATTTGTGAAAGGATACAACGAATAGACATTTCTTTTGAAAATTTGAAATTTGAATTTAATGGCATCATGTCGACGTGGGTGGTAGGGGTATGTCGATATGCTCAAGGCAAAATTGATGTTTTGATTTTGTTATTAAAATTGGTTTCTATAAATTTTCAAAACAATTTCTATACTTTGTAAATATATTTGAATATAGTTTAGACATATAAAAGAGTTTAGAAAGTAATTTTCAATATAATCTTAATCTATAAAATGATTTAAAATCTGAATATATAAATATTTTAAAGCTAAATATTTAAAAGGATAGATGGTTTTAAAACAAGGACAATTTTGAAATCAAAATATTAAAAATGATAAAAATAGTTTTGAGGCTAAAACATTTAAAATCAAGAGAGATGTCTTTACGAAAAGAAAGTTTCGAAAGCATTTTTAAAAAACTGAGATATATTTTTGAAAAGCATGTTTATAGAATTAGTGGATATCAAAATAGGACCACTATATGTTCCACTAGATATTGTCGTGGGTTCCATCACACTAGGGTTCCATCCCTATAACAGGCTCGAAGTGGATTCCATTCGATAAATAAATTTCGAATAAAGATGTAAGTGCTTTCTTCTAGACTAAATACTATCTTGTACTATTGAAATCTTGAACTCCTGATATGTTGATAGGTTGTTGTCATCAAAATCATCATCTCTAGGTCTAATAGATTTTTATAGTGGTTCAGGTGTTAATGGAGCATACATCCACTTTATTACTTTCTATTAATTGACTGTTGTTACAAGTTGAATCAGATTATAATATAATTGAATCTTCTAGGTTAGATCAAGTCAGAAGTACAAGAGTTCATTGAAGAATCATGGTGAACCCTAGGTGACTATTGTATAGGAGGAGAAGAGTGAAGAATAATCTCTGCAGAGTTCCAGCAGCCAGTTCAAAAGATCCTCTTTATGTTGTAGATATGTGAGTATCTATCAAGGAATTTAATGATTATTAGGCAAAAAGTCCAAGTGTAGAAGAGTCCAGTTGTTATGCGAAGTCATCACCAAAAATATCAAATCAATATGACTTATTTCTATGGATCGCTAGTAATCCATAGGGGATGGATCGCTAGCTATTAATTAACTTAGCATATTTTTCATACCTAAAGCCTTTACTTAGTGCTACGAAAGAGCTCGAAAAGTTTGAGGGAGATCCAACCTATATTGATGGATCGCTAGCTATCCATAGGGGATGGGTCGCTAGCTATCCATAAAGGATGGATTGCTAGCTATCCATCCACTTAGCATATTTTTGAGTGATCTTAGTTTGGTTGTCTTCCTACTTTCTATTTAAGTGCCACATCCAAATATCAAATCATTTGGAGTTCTTTTTATAATCGGTGTTCATGGGTCATCTAGTCCAGAAGAATCGTCCATAACTCACTCTATACTTAAACAAATCACATGAAACTTCACACATGCAGTGTAGATTAGTATGAGAGCCTACCCTACATAGGTTATGGGACCCACTCCTCTTGGTTCAGACCTACTGGATCAAACTAGCCTAATTCGTAGAAGAATCATCCATAACTCGCTCAAAGCATAACGAAACTAGACGAAACTTTGTCGATACTCTCTCCAGGGTGTGTGGGGACCTACCCTATAAATTTGATGTCGTGTAGCCCATCCTGCATGCATCGTTAGTGATCCATCTAGTTAGGTCGCTAGAGATCTATCTAATAAACTTCAAATTATCCTATTTTTCCTATGAGCCTTCTTTATTGTCTTCTGACTGTTCTTCCGAAATTTCAAGCAAATCCGACTACGTATGAGTTTTTAGTACAAGCTAGTTTCTTCGGTCAAAATATCTTGAACTAAATGAATCTTTACTTCTTAAATTACGCTGCTTGGAAAGCTATGAAATTTGGTAAGTATTCTTAGAAGAGGTAGTAGATCATGATGCAAGAGGCTTTGAGATCTCATGATGCTTCCTTTTGAATCGCTAGAGGTCCATGGATGATGGATCGCCAGCGATCCATCTACTTAGTGGATTTTTGGCTTGTTTCTCTTAAGTTCCATTGGCTTGTTCTTTTACGTTCCTTGTTCAAGTTTTACGTCATTCTGGCTTAGTCTAGATGTTGTAACTCCTGTTGAATTCTATTAGATTAAAAACCCAGTTAACACTTCCATTGTAACATCCCGCCTTTTCGTACGATTTAAACAGACACACGTGCCAGTTCAAACCATACGGAAGGGCGGATTGTTATGGGGTAAATAAGAAAAACAGAGAAGAAATAAACAAATAGAATCTCACAGCGGAAGGATAAAATATAATAATAAAATATACAGTTTATAAAACTGTTTACAAAACATTTGATTCTTCTTTATACAATTAAATATCAGAGTTCACATACCAACAATATCAATGCAGCGGAATACAGTGTAGTGGAATAAAATAGTAGGTAGTAATATTAAAATCTTCGTCTTCGTCCTCCAGAGCTAAACTTCAGATCCTGAAACGCTCGGACTGACCCGAGCGAATTGAAAAGACAAAACACTCGAGTCAGAACTAAAAGATCTTATGTGAGTTAAATTAATAGAAATAAATATGAGTGCAGTAACTCAAGAGATGCTCGGGATTTACATCTCCTAAGGATCCGTTAAACTATTTACTATGTAGTATATTGTGCTATTATAATAGTGTCTAATTGTAAAATAAACTTACTTTTAAATAGCGTTAAGGGGTTACCCATATAGCCCTTAACACAGAATATATTCCCATAGTCTATACAGTACCGTAATCTCCCCCGTACTGGGCGTCGTCAGAGGGCACTCCATAGGTATGGTACAAAGCTAAAATCGTATAAGGCGCGCTAGGGTAGGTGACACGGCACAACTAGGCAATGCCAGGGTAGATATACCAATTACGCTTCCGGGTCGATGGTAACGCGTAGCCGCAGCTACCGCCCACCTCGAACAAACTCCCCCAAAATCAAAATAGAAGTGGCCACTGAATCAATCCAAAGTCAAAGTATAATATCGAAGAGGAGTGTCCGATCAGAGGAATGACCTCATTAACCCGTCGATCGCTCCTGTTTTAGCCACCTTATGCCAACTCACGGGAGTTGGGTCCACGTATTTACCTTACAGGAAACGTCGCCACCGTCCTACTTCATTCTGGAAACTCCACCGCGTACACGGTTAGTCAAAGTGGTTTTCGGTATCGACAGAGAGTATGTCCAAATCCGATCCCGGTCTCTTTGCCAACCCATCGTTATTATAACACCGCGGTTATTTAAAAATAGTTTATACTTTAAAACCAGAATATAATCCATTTCAAACCATAATATTACGATATCATTTCTTTTTTAAAACCCAAAAAGATTCATTTTGATATTATTTTTATAAAACCCAAATCAATGATATCATTTCCCAAATATAAATCTTTTCCAAAATTTATGCCACTTTTAAAATTTATAATTCCTTGTAACCAAATATTTGAATATTAACTTTCAACATAATACTTCGAAATCCATAGTTTTTAAAACCATTACTTTCAAAACTAAATGGTTTGGATATTCAACAATATATAAAATAAGTGATTTAACTTTATGGTTACTTTGTACGGAAAATAATTTACATGGCTTTGTGAATATTTCTTTACTCAATGTTAAAACCATAATCCAAAATATTATTTCAAGTCCCAACCATTTCAATTTTATATATATTTATATCCATCTTGAGTGTTAATATTTCAACTAAAGTTGGATTTTTATTCTTTCAACAAATCAAATGTTCTATTAATTAGTTTTGAACATTCACATAAAATCCATAAATAATAAGACTTCAGTTTCTAGTAATAAATTATATATATTTTCCAATTCAAATTATACTAGAATATTCATTTCAATTTATTTTGGGAAAAATCCAATTGTAAATATACTATCTTAAAATTTCCAACTTAACATTTAAACATAGGATATAAATTATCAAACTCCCTTTTCTAAATTTTCTTCCATTTTAATAAAGAGATTTATACACCTTTTTATTTCAAATTTTTCAACTTCATATGTATATAAATATGGAAGAAAACATTTATTCAGTATAAAAATTAAGATTTTTATAAACCGTATTCCATTCAAACCATAGAAATCACATTAAAAATGGTTATATATAGACCGCGGTGCCTGTATATAGTTTTCTATCCTATGGTCAAGTGATACGGATATTTATCATTTCAATCCGCAATTTAAAAGATATAAAATTTGCGGTTATATATCATTTCAAACCACAATCCCGAATGAATAAATATGCATGATAATTGGCAATATAATGATATATAAATAACATCCATCAATGTCATCCATCATCCAATCAAAATCCACAAGCAATATCAATCAATAACAATATGTGTTTGATAATATGCAACAGGTAATAACTGGCAGTTTTATTCAAATTAAATTTATCAACTGTTAATCTAACAATTTTATATTCAGTAAAAATTTATATAACTGTTAACTAGCAGTTCATATGCAAACAAAAATTTCTAACAGTAAATTAATACGCAATAAATCAATTAAATTCACAGTTAAATTTAATAAAATGCAATTCAACAGATATGAATGAAGTAAACATGCCAATTGCTCATAAATAAATTTCTATTCATTTCTAAAATTTATTTAACAAACATAAAAGCTTCTAGTAATTGTGAGCGGGTCAAAACACTCACCTTTTGAATTTAAATCGAATTTAAATTCAATTTAAACTCAAAAATTCGCCCGTCTCAGAATTCGTCCAAACCAGCGTCATCAAGTCCGGAATTAAATTACGATCCTAACAAAAAAAAATTCGTGTGAATCCGACTTTGTATGACAAAGTTATGGCGAAAAATGATGATTGAATTCAAAATTGAAAATAAACAAAATGACACACATTACTTGCCACGTCACCCAAATGAGAAACGCACAGCAACAGTGCTTCTTCCTGAACCCTACTCACGCAACATCTCCACTGGACACGCACGCAACCACCTCCGTTGACCAACGACCGTCGCCTCCCTCTGCCTCCATCCACCTCGTCGCTACTACCATAGCACTCCTCTTCCTCGGCCGCCCCTGATGACCTACGTCCGGTCGCCTCCAGGCTACCACCGGCCGCCGCCTATACATAAGGTTTCGAAACCTTAATCGAAGATCTACGACGATCTAACCGTTGAACTGCCAAACAAATTACATAGATGCGCTCCCCTCGGTTCCCTCTCCAAAACCCAGAAACAGAATCTCGATCCGATAAAGTTTTGTGCGACGATGATGAACGGTTTTGGGGCTGTTTGAATTTATTCTGGATGAACGACAGCTCCAATTGAAAAACGAATTTCACCAGGAGATTACGCGTATCGAATATTTCAACATATATTTTTTCTGGAATTTTCTGAAATTTTTGAGTTTTGACTTTTGATTTTGAACTGTGGATAGATCTGGAATTGGATCTGAGATGTATCCATTGAGGAAGAAAGAAGGTTGAAGAAAATGAACGTACAGCAAAAGAATAGAGACTAGGGTTTATGATCGCATATATATAGACAAATAGAAGAAGTCTAGGTGGGTACGGATAACGAACGCGCTAGACGGTAGTTGGCCCAAAAAGCCCGTTCTGACCCCGGAACGAAATTTATCAAACCCATATGTCCAGATAGGTATTTTAAAATATTCTGAACGCGATGGAAAAAAGTTTCGCGCCCAAATTCGATCGTATGAAGAAGTTATGCTAAAAACAAGATTTCCAAATTGATTTCAAATTGATTTTAATAAAATTGATTTCAAGGCGTTTCGCGTCCGTACGATCAAACGACAAGTCCGATCGATACGAAATTTGAAACCCTATAATAATTCACCGATACGGATCCGATGAAGCTGGTTTCGTCGAAATCCGAGTCCGTGCCCAAAATGGCTATTTTTAATATTTATTAAATAAATTAAAATAAATTATAAATCCAGTTTTTATGTTTCAACTTCTAATATTGGCCAAATTTTGTGACCTATATAATTCAAACAATCCCAAATGGTTTTCCAAGCTTGGATGTGAATTAAAATTTATAAGTATATCAATTTTACAGTGTTAATTTCTGCACTTCTTATTATTTGGAATTATAATTTTTATTCTCAAAACCCAATTATTAAATCATATACTCTTATACTCTCACTTAAATCCAATTAGATAAATAGATTTGATTTCCATTCCAACTCATTTGATTGCAAATAAACTTTTTACTATAAATAAAATTCCAAATTATTAATAACTTTATTCCCATTTCCTTTACACACAAACATCGTATTATAAGGTATCTACATTATTCTCCATTGGTTTGCCTTAACTTATTTAAGGTAACCTTACATTAATATCTATTGCTATGTTTTCAAATTATTCTTCCCTCATTCTTCTTTACTATTATTAATTCCAATCTTAACGAATTCAACATTATAGGTTTGATAAATTTATTAAATTCACTCAATTGTTTACAAATTCCATTTTAAATCCAATAACGTAATATTTTACGTTTAATTCCCTTTTACTTGTTGTAAATACCCTTTGTTGGATTTAATATTCAAATTATAGATAAAATCTTGCTTTCCAAAGTTATATCAACAATGTCCAACTAAATTTGAATTAGCTTTAACTTTATTCTATGGAATTAACTATTGCAATAAATCCAAATTACCATAAATTACATCCAAATAAATAAAGCTTGATTTCTATTATTCAACTCAAAATATATCAATTGTCAATTCCATAAGAAAAAATTAACATTTGGTTCATACTTTTTACAAATAACTCCCATTTCTTCCAAATAATAATTACATAAACTATTTGATATTAAATCCATTAAATTGCAATAAATTCAATTGATTTCAAACAAATTTGGGTTTTTATTTGGTTATACACAAAATTTCCGTCATCACTTGCCTAACAGAGTTATTATCACTTAAGATCTCATTGCATCCACATTTTCACATTTTCATTTCTTAATTTCTATACTTTATTTTACATAAATTATTATAAATGGGATTTCCCTTGGTTACATCTTATTTGTATTTAACATTTCTCATATACCAATCTATTCCACCTTAACTGCGGTAAATTGGCGGGTAAATTGAATAAATTCCCAAATTTAAATTAACAAGAAACAAGAATAGGTAACATACAATAGTCGTTTACTCTAAATTGTAATCACCTAAATAGGCTTTTATTACTTGCAAATAAATGTTACTATTTATTTTCATAGTACAAATCTCAATAACTATCCCATTTTAATTTGCTTAGGCCATTTATTTCACTATACATATCTACATAAATGGACAATTTATTCAATTCATTAAGTATCAAATCTATTAAGCCCTATTTATATTTTATGCATTCTTCTATTACCTTACAAAAAGGAATAACTTTTAACTCACACACGAAAAACCAAAACCGTCATAAATCCGATAAATTCCCAAATCGAAGTTTGTACATTGTACACAACTATTATGATTTCTCACAGAACGTTGAATTTATTAAATGACCATTTATTAAAATTTAATTCCCTTAATTGAATCAATTGCTTATTATTATATATATTCATTTCATTCTACCATTCCTTCCCATTATAAATTCATTAACGTATTTACACATCTCTATCTTTCAAATATTAATAACCAAACTTGATTACAAACACTGTCCTTATCAATCTTCATAAATTTGTTCAGATCTATACTCCTTTATATAATTAGAGTTTATGTCTCTATTAGATTTCTTTTTCACTACAGGCATAAATTATTACTATCTACACTAATTACATCTTTGTATTAATGAACACCATTCAAGTTAATATTTGTACTACATTCACAGATTCAACATTTGTTTGTTTCTTAAAATTTACTTTAAATCAAATTGTGACAATTTGCATTATCCACATTTATCGTCATAAAATTTATAATTTTACACTAAATTTCAACTACTATACCCAATCTCTACATTTATTCCTCAACAAATTTGAAATTATATTAATTCAATTTATTAAATATCATAAATTTAACGGGTCGTTACAATCTCCCCCACTCAAAACTTTTCGTCCCCGAAAAGGAAAAGGAAGGGAGAAGGAAGAATAACACAGTATTTCTTATTTTAAATATTAACTTATATTTTACTGGATTAATTTCCTTTAATGAAATATACATGTTTTATAATCAATCATATCCTTTAATACTTGAATTATTAAAGTTGGAAAAATATTTTAACAAAATTCTAAGTCCAAAATATACGAAATTTTTTGGCAGAGTCTCCTTTGTACGGAGGGACTCTGGACAAAATATAATATCCAAATATACAATATATTACATATATATCCAAAATAAAATATTACAACACGAGAAAATATATAAAATAGCGCTTTAAACGTAATCCGGAAACGTACCTATTTGTCGGGCAATATACGCTTATTATTATGGAACCAAAAGTAGTAGCAGTTGTTTCCATCACCTGTATTCACTTATATAATCTAAAAGGTTAAATATTTATATTAAAGTGAAATGTTTAGGTGGTTTCAACCATTAACCAACCAATCAGTACAACAACCATCAACCTTACAAGCAGCATACATACACAAACAAAGCAACCATTTAATCCATCAAACAATTTGTTGTTTGGGTCCAAAACTTGAAATTTGTATAAAATGAAATTAACTATCAAGTGCATCCTTTACTCAACAGTCTTAGATGGAACATAGATAGATTATTTATTCATCCCACAACTTCAAATTACTTATTATACATTTATTTCATGCTTCAGGGGTTTGGTTTTCTTTCTTTCATTTATGGAGGGATTTCTTTATTTCTTACAAATTTTCATTTTCCATTTATTGTAAAATTCATTATATTTGTATTCCAATTTATTGACTAAGTTTATATCATCTATTTATACTACTTACCCTTACTTATAACTTAAGTTATACAATTAATTCTTATTAATAACAGTAAATTTATTGAATACCTTAATCACCTCAAGCTTCACTTGTAAGATTTCCCTTAAATTCTTAATCTGCTAACATTCATTCTTATAAGTGGAAGTTTTTATTTATCCATTGACTATGAATTGCAGTCATTTAATTTTTCCTACTTTCCATTATATTAGAATAGGGAAGATTAAAACATACTTAAGTCAATAATCATACAATCAATTCTTATTTTGAATTTCATTTTATATACTTAGGTTCATATCATCTATTAATAATTCTTAACCCTTTTTCAGTAAAATTTCAATTATAACCTAAGTTTATACCATTAAATTCTTATTATAACAGTAATTTATTGAATACTTCATTATTTCCAAAAATTTACTTGTATAATATTCAATTTCAATCCCTTATTTAACATTTCAACTTTTTATATTTGGTAAGTTATTTTTGTTAAAGAAAAATGCAATTGAACTTATACAAGTTTTATCTCAACCCTTTTAATTCATTGATTACTTAACCTTTATTTCACCAAAATAATTTAAACCATTAATAAATGGAAATTTAAGAATTAAGTACCGGGTCAAATTTCAAATATTTTTAAAATGATGGATAAATAATTTCTTACAACTTATATATTTCTAATTATATTTAAAATAATTAAAATTTTAGATAATTTCAAATAAATCTGCAGTAGAATTTTACTACAGTGGCCTTTCCCTTCGAAACTCGAAAATGAAAGTCGATGATGCGGCCGTCATCACCGAAATTATTTTCCAATGACAGAGGGGAAAGTACAAACTTATTTTCTTCAAAATCCTCTTTAAACCAATTCTTTCGAATTATACTAAATATTTATATAAGAAAATATTTATAAACCAAATCATTATATTTCATAAATCCTTTGAAAGCAGAAATTTTTCAAAATCCCGGACTTAGGTTCTAAAAATCTCCAATTTGATTCATTATAATTTCAACTTAGCTTCAGTTAATATTTTTTATTACCTAACACCCAATCTATAGCAACCAAAATATATATCTTTATAAAAAATATTTTTATATATAGAAAATATAATAGGCAAAATTATTTCATTCACCTATATTAAAAACAAATATTATGTCGGTCTGTCCTATTAAGTGTTTAGAAATCCCTATTGATGACATAGCGTCCCATGCATCAACCAGAATTTATAAATACAAAATGAAACAGAGTAACATAATATTAAAATCTTTTTATAAAACTAACAAATACACTCTCTCATATATATACACTCAGCGACTCCCATAGGATATTACTACCCTATTAACAAAGAGTCAAACCCCACAAAACCAAGGTTTATCGCTAAACCAAAGCTCTGATACCAGATGTAACATCCCGCCTTTTCGTACGATTTAAACAGACACACGTGCCAGTTCAAACCATACGGAAGGGCGGATTGTTATGGGGTAAATAAGAAAAACAGAGAAGAAATAAACAAATAGAATCTCACAGCGGAAGGATAAAATATAATAATAAAATATACAGTTTATAAAACTGTTTACAAAACATTTGATTCTTCTTTATACAATTAAATATCAGAGTTCACATACCAACAATATCAATGCAGCGGAATACAGTGTAGTGGAATAAAATAGTAGGTAGTAATATTAAAATCTTCGTCTTCGTCCTCCAGAGCTAAACTTCAAATCCTGAAACGCTCGGACTGACCCGAGCGAATTGAAAAGAAAAAACACTCGAGTCAGAACTAAAAGATCTTATGTGAGTTAAATTAACAGAAATAAATATGAGTGCAGTAACTCAAGAGATGCTCGGGATTTACATCTCCTAAGGATCCGTTAAAGTATTTACTATGTAGTATATTGCGCTATTATAATAGTGTCTAATTGTAAAATAAACTTACTTTTAAATAGCGTTAAGGGGTTACCCATATAGCCCTTAACACAGAATATATTCCCATGGTCTATACAGTACCGTAATCTTCCCCGTACTGGGCATCGTCAGAGGGCACTCCATAGGTATGGTACAAAGCTAAAATCGTATAAGGCGCGCTAGGGTAGGTGACACGGCACAACTAGGCAATGCCAGGGTAGATATACCAATTACGCTTCCGGGTCGATGGTAACGCGTAGCCGCAGCTACCGCCCACCTCGAACAAACTCCCCCAAAATCAAAATAGAAGTGGCCACTGAATCAATCCAAAGTCAAAGTATAATATCGAAGAGGAGTGTCCGATCAGAGGAATGACCTCATTAACCCGTCGATCGCTCCTGTTTTAGCCACCTTATGCCAACTCACGGGAGTTGGGTCCACGTATTTACCTTACAGGAAACGTCGCCACCGTCCTACTTCATTCTGGAAACTCCACCGCGTACACGGTTAGTCAAAGTGGTTTTCGGTATCGACAGAGAGTATGTCCAAATCCGATCCCGGTCTCTTTGCCAACCCATCGTTATTATAACACCGCGGTTATTTAAAAATAGTTTATACTTTAAAACCAGAATATAATCCATTTCAAACCATAATATTACGATATCATTTCTTTTTTAAAACCCAAAAAGATTCATTTTGATATTATTTTTATAAAACCCAAATCAATGATATCATTTCCCAAATATAAATCTTTTCCAAAATTTATGCCACTTTTAAAATTTATAATTCCTTGTAACCAAATATTTGAATATTAACTTTCAACATAATACTTCGAAATCCATAGTTTTTAAAACCATTACTTTCAAAACTAAATGGTTTGGATATTCGACAATATATAAAATAAGTGATTTAACTTTATGGTTACTTTGTACGGAAAATAATTTACATGGCTTTGTGAATATTTCTTTACTCAATGTTAAAACCATAATCCAAAATATTATTTCAAGTCCCAACCATTTCAATTTTATATATATTTATATCCATCTTGAGTGTTAATATTTCAACTAAAGTTGGATTTTTATTCTTTCAACAAATCAAATGTTCTATTAATTAGTTTTGAACATTCACATAAAATCCATAAATAATAAGACTTCAATTTCTAGTAATAAATTATATATATTTTCCAATTCAAATTATACTAGAATATTCATTTCAATTTATTTTGGGAAAAATCCAATTGTAAATATACTATCTTAAAATTTCCAACTTAACATTTAAACATAGGATATAAATTATCAAACTCCCTTTTCTAAATTTTCTTCAATTTTAATAAAGAGATTTATACACCTTTTTATTTCAAATTTTTCAACTTCATATGTATATAAATATGGAAGAAAACATTTATTCAGTATAAAAATTAAGAATTTTATAAACCGTATTCCATCCAAACCATAGAAATCACATTAAAAATGGTTATATATAGACCGCGGTGCCTGTATATAGTTTTCTATCCTATGGTCAAGTGATACGGATATTTATCATTTCGATCCGCAATTTAAAAGATATAAAATTTGCGGTTATATATCATTTCAAACCACAATCCCGAATGAATAAATATGCATGATAATTGGCAATATAATGATATATAAATAACATCCATCAATATCATCCATCATCCAATCAAAATCCACAAGCAATATCAATCAATAACAATATGTGTTTGATAATATGCAACAGGTAATAACTGGCAGTTTTATTCAAATTAAATTTATCAACTGTTAATCTAACAATTTTATATTCAGTAAAAATTTATATAACTGTTAACTAGCAGTTCATATGCAAACAAAAATTTCTAACAGTAAATTAATACGCAATAAATCAATTAAATTAACAGTTAAATTTAATAAAATGCAATTCAACAGATATGAATGAAATAAACATGCCAATTGCTCATAAATAAATTTCTATTCATTTCTAAAATTTATTTAACAAACATAAAAGCTTCTAGTAATTGTGAGTGGGTCAAAACACTCACCTTTTGAATTTAAATCGAATTTAAATACAATTTAAACTCAAAAATTCGCCCGTCTCAGAATTCGTCCAAACCAGCGTCATCAAGTCCGGAATTAAATTACGATCCTAACAAAAAAAAATTCGTGTGAATCCGACTTCGTATGACAAAGTTATGGCGAAAAATGATGATTGAATTCAAAATTGAAAATAAACAAAATGGCACACATTACTTGCCACGTCACCCAAATGAGAAACGCACAGCAACAGTGCTTCTTCCTGAACCCTACTCACGCAACATCTCCACTGGACACGCACGCAACCACCTCCGTTGACCAACGACCGTCGCCTCCCTCTGCCTCCATCCACCTCGTCGCTACTACCATAGCACTCCTCTTCCTCGGCCGCCCCTGATGACCTACGTCCGGTCGCCTCCAGGCTACCACCGGCCGCCGCCTATACATAAGGTTTCGAAACCTTAATCGAAGATCTACGACGATCTAAACGTTGAACTGCCAAACAAATTACATAGATGCGCTCCCCTCGGTTCCCTCTCCAAAACCCAGAAACAGAATCTCGATCCGATAAAGTTTTGTGCGACGATGATGAACGGTTTTGGGGCTGTTTGAATTTATTCTGGATGAACGACAGCTCCAATTGAAAAACGAATTTCACCAGGAGATTACGCGTATCGAATATTTCAACATATATTTTTTCTGGAATTTTCTGAAATTTTTGAGTTTTGACTTTTGATTTTGAACTGTGGTTAGATCTGGAATTGGATCTGAGATGTATCCATTGAGGAAGAAAGAAGGTTGAAGAAAATGAACGTACAGCAAAAGAATAGAGACTAGGGTTTATGATCGCATATATATAGACAAATAGAAGAAGGCTAGGTGGGTACGGATAACGAACGCGCTAGACGGTAGTTGGCCCAAAAAGCCCGTTCTGACCCCGGAACGAAATTTATCAAACCCATATATCCAGATAGGTATTTTAAAATATTCTGAACGCGATGGAAAAAAGTTTCGCGCCCAAATTCGATCGTATGAAGAAGTTATGCTAAAAACAAGATTTCCAAATTGATTTCAAATTGATTTTAATAAAATTGATTTCAAGGCGTTTCGCGTCCGTACGATCAAACGACAAGTCCGATCGATACGAAATTTGAAACCCTATAATAATTCACCGATACGGATCCGATGAAGCTGGTTTCGTCGAAATCCGAGTCCGTGCCCAAAATGGCTATTTTTAATATTTATTAAATAAATTAAAATAAATTATAAATCCAGTTTTTATGTTTCAACTTCTAATATTGGCCAAATTTTGTGACCTATATAATTCAAACAATCCCAAATGGTTTTCCAAGCTTGGATGTGAATTAAAATTTATAAGTATATCAATTTTACAGTGTTAATTTCTGCACTTCTTATTATTTGGAATTATAATTTTTATTCTCAAAACCCAATTATTAAATCATATACTCTTATACTCTCACTTAAATCCAATTAGATAAATAGATTTGATTTCCATTCCAACTCATTTGATTGCAAATAAACTTTTTACTATAAATAAAATTCCAAATTATTAATAACTTTATTCCCATTTCCTTTACACACAAACATCGTATTATAAGGTATCTACATTATTCTCCATTGGTTTGCCTTAACTTATTTAAGGTAACCTTACATTAATATCTATTGCTATGTTTTCAAATTATTCTTCCCTCATTCTTCTTTACTATTATTAATTCCAATCTTAACGAATTCAACATTATAGGTTTGATAAATTTATTAAATTCACTCAATTGTTTACAAATTCCATTTTAAATCCAATAACGTAATATTTTACGTTTAATTCCCTTTTACTTGTAGTAAATACCCTTTGTTGGATTTAATATTCAAATTATAGATAAAATCTTGCTTTCCAAAGTTATATCAACAATGTCCAACTAAATTTGAATTAGCTTTAACTTTATTCTATGGAATTAACTATTGCAATAAATCCAAATTACCATAAATTACGTCCAAATAAATAAAGCTTGATTTCTATTATTCAACTCAAAATATATCAATCGTCAATTCCATAAGAAAAAATTAACATTTGGTTCATACTTTTTACAAATAACTCCCAATTCTTCCAAATAATAATTACATAAACTATTTGATATTAAATCCATTAAATTGCAATAAATTCAATTGATTTCAAACAAATTTGGGTTTTTATTTGGTTATACACAAAATTTCCGTCATCACTTGCCTAACAGAGTTATTATCACTTAAGATCTCATTGCATCCACATTTTCACATTTTCATTTCTTAGTTTCTATACTTTATTTTACATAAATTATTATAAATGGGATTTCCCTTGGTTACATCTTATTTGTATTTAACATTTCTCATATACCAATCTATTCCACCTTAACTGCGGTAAATTGGCGGGTAAATTGAATAAATTCCCAAATTTAAATTAACAAGAAACAAGAATAGGTAACATACAATAGTCGTTTACTCTAAATTCTAATCACCTAAATAGGCTTTTATTACTTGCAAATAAATGTTACTATTTATTTTCATAGTACAAATCTCAATAACTATCCCATTTTAATTTGCTTAGGCCATTTATTTCACTATACATATCTACATAAATGGACAATTTATTCAATTCATTAAGTATCAATTCTATTAAGCCCTATTTATATTTTATGCATTCTTCTATTACCTTACAAAAAGGAATAACTTTTAACTCACACACGAAAAACCAAAACCGTCATAAATCCGATAAATTCCCAAATCGAAGTTTGTACATTGTACACAACTATTATGATTTCTCACAGAACGTTGAATTTATTAAATGACCATTTATTAAAATTTAATTCCCTTAATTGAATCAATTGCTTATTATTATATATATTCATTTCATTCTACCATTCCTTCCCATTATAAATTCATTAACGTATTTACACATCTCTATCTTTCAAATATTAATAACCAAACTTGATTACAAACACTGTCCTTATCAATCTTCATAAATTTGTTCAGATCTATACTCCTTTATATAATTAGAGTTTATGTCTCTATTAGATTTCTTTTTCACTACAGGCATAAATTATTACTATCTACACTAATTACATCTTTGTATTAATGAACACCATTCAAGTTAATATTTGTACTACATTCACAGATTCAACATTTGTTTGTTTCTTAAAATTTACTTTAAATCAAATTGTGACAATTTGCATTATCCACATTTATCGTCATAAAATTTATAATTTTACACTAAATTTCAACTACTATACCCAATCTCTACATTTATTCCTCAACAAATTTGAAATTATATTAATTCAATTTATTAAATATCATAAATTTAACGGGTCGTTACATCCATTGTCCGATGATGATCTTATTAAAGGGGAATGTTAATAAATTCAAACATGGAATAACGTCATACAAACAGCAATGTGTTGTACATCCTTTTGTATACCTTGTCCTATGTTGTTCTACAACCAACTTAAATAAGCAGTGGCCTAAGAATAAGTATGAAGTTGACTTAAACAAAAAAGACATTGTACAAAATTTACGTGAAACTTTATTCTTGAATTTATCACCACATACCAATGTGCCCGTATGGGACAACGAATAAGTTGTAGCATGGTATCTTTTATGTACCACATTACCCAACTTTTTCAACCTAGAGTAATTTTTCCTTAACCATTCTAAATGTATTTTTTTCTCACTAACTAACATAACACTAACCAATTCTTTTTTCAATCCAAGAAATTTATCCAATAATTCAAATACTTTATCATACGAAATAACCCTCGATCCAACTAGCGGACTATTCATGGTTTTCCCAACGGATGGAAGATCGGCTATGTGAAACACTCTATCTATAGATAAGCCTTTTCCCCATATGAAAGATGAAATGTACTGGTTTCAATAAATTCATTCAACAAAAGCATTAGTGAGAACTTTATTGATTTTTTTCATGTGCCCCATTGATTATACTTATAAAATCAAAAGAAGCCATTACATCCCTCACAAATTGACATTGCTCTTCCAAAATCCAAAGTCAATGGGTTCCCAGATGACTATGAAGCTTTATAGATTTAGCTTTAGTTACCTACAACATTAGAAAGATAATTAGTAACAATATTTATTTATACAGTACATTCAACTATTAAAATTAAGCTGAATTATAAATTTACCATAGAGGATCAAATATGACTAGTTATATTATCTTTGTAGCCAACAAGTAGCAATGGATTCTCCTCACTTTCAAAATCTTTATTAGGTGCTTTTCATTTTCATACTTTTCCTTTCTTGGCCAAAGGAGCAATCTCTTCTTCTCCACTTTTCTCATTTTCATTTTTTTCATCATTATTCTTTAATTTTTCGATTTGTCCGACTCCTTTGGAGAATCTTCTCCTCTATAATTAGTCCAAACCAATTCTTCTTTATTGACATCATTTCTATTCTCATGAGCTACTTCTTTTTTTTCACACTAGCATTAATACTCCTTCCTCACCATTACTCTTGTCGCCTCCACTTTTCTCGCTATTACTTCAAGTTGCAACACTACTCTCAACATCATTACTTTCTTTAGCAGCATGTTTCTCCGTTTTATCATCATCTTTGTTACCTTGTGTGACATTCTATAAGGGCACAAGTGCATATTGGTCTTTAACACTTTTGTCTCTTTCTGCTACTTTTTTCATTTGGTTCCACCCTGTAGGTCTCATTCTTTCTTCTTTATCCATTGTTTCACTTTCTACATTCGATGAAGATTTACTATAATTGATACACTATGAATTAGTACTTGAATCCAATTAAATTATGAAAAAAATTTAAAACTTCACAATTGAGTGACAAGTGTTTGAAAATAAGCCATTGAAAAGCCAAAACAGTCACGACAACAAGCAATTGAAAATGAAATAAATGACAATATGTTATCGAAAAAAGAAATTTATTTAATAAAGCCTCGTCACAACAAAGTAAATTCAAAAAATATCAAATAACATGAATATGGTAAATAATAGTTGAATATGAAATTGACATGAAAAAATTATCGAGAAACTTAGCAAAATTTGACAATACCATGTCACAGCAGCGTTATTTTATAAAGAGGGACATCTTCAACAAAAAACTATTGAATAACATGAATACGAAAAGTGGAAGTCGTATTGTAGAAACAGTTTCGACCATGAAGTGTTGAATAAATAACATTCACAGTAAATTGATTATCCTTTATTGAACTTTAGAATTTTGACATACATAATTAAATATAAAATAAAAAAATCAACACAACATCATCAAACAAAGAATTCTATTTTTTACCAATTAGAATTTCCTATCTATTTTGCACTTTTGTACATGTAAAAAATTGATACATGTTCAACATACATGATTTCGATGCTAACACGAAAATGTTTTCAATCATATTTCATCGACACATCACAAAAAAGCCTTTTAGGTGCATTATTGCCACCTCCAGCCATGATGCATTTGCTTGGCGATTCACCATCGGCTTCCACTGAGATATTAGGGTTTTTTGTCCTCGCTATTGTTGACTAGGATTTTACTATTGTAAAATCAACAAACGATTTTTTATTAGGGTATTTCTTCTTTGATGACGATTGATGAATTGATGGACAATTTGAATATTGAGAAAAGAGTCGGGTGGGGGGGGGGGGGGGGAATGGAAAATGTGTTTAATAAAAAAAATTAAAATAAATAGTACACACCATAGCATTTAAAAATAGTGAAGGTCCTCTAAAAATGCTATAACAACCCGGAATTTTATCGCTTTGATTTGCGAATATTTAAATAAACTTTAATATTCAATTAATAGTTTTTAATGGTCAAATAACCCACTTCTAATTAATAAATATTGATAGTAAACTCATTTTGAATGTTTGTTTACATAAATAAATAGTTCATGAAAAGTTAAACATGTGATTGATTCAGATTTTCGGCTTTTTATTGAATGAAAGTTGACGCAACGTTGTTATACACATATGTACACTTTTTTACCATACACTTATACATATAAAGTATGATTTAATAAAGTAAAAAGGACTAGTAAAAGTAAGTATAATTAAAAAAAATTAATTAAGAGAAGTGGCTTTTATTTTTTTTAAATAAAGAAAAATAGACATTTTCTTCTTATTTTAAGTGCATTAATACATAACATTATTATAAAAGTACAAGGCCATGTGAAAGGGGAAGTGGTACATGATTTGGCACTTTGAAAAGTGGTAAAACGGTGTGTAAAAGTAAGGTTGGTTTGGTAATTTGGCTAAGGGCTATTTGTGGCCATTTGCCACTCTTTGCAAAACTATATAAGGACCATTTTGCTTCACTTTTTCACTGTTTTCATTTCCATTCTCACTTTCATCTTATTTTCTATGTCTTTTTCCTTCTTCCTCCATTTCCCAATAGAAAATTTACATCAAAAACCACACCATTCTCTCTACTAAAATATTATACAAGCCAAGAATAATCTAATTCATACTCTCGCCACCACAAAAATATCAAAGTCAAACCAAAAATCCCAGTTTGACCGAGGGCCATCACCACCAAGAAAGAGGGTGGTGCATGAGCAATTCGAAATAAGATGAGGGGTTTTGAAAGGCAAAGCAATGTGTTTATTTGTTTGTTGGAATGTAGGAAGGAGTTGTGGATTTTTCGCAAAGTTTGGTTGAATTTGGAAGTGAGATATCTCCCTTTAAAATAGTTTAAAATTAACAAAATATTGTAATGATTTAGTGCTAGCCTATAGTGCTATATGTATTCATGATGTGTATATATTGTTTTTTTATTTCGGATTGAAAGAGGATGACATAAATAACCATTGTGCTGCATGAGACAAAAGCAAAGAGAATGGAAGTTGAAGTGTCTTCGTAGCGAATCGACCGCTATGGAAGCACTTTGAAGGATGGAAATTTTATAGAGGAAAAGGATTCCTCTCCTTGTTGACTTTTATTTACATATATTATTGGTAATTTAAATGCTTGTATATGTGGAAAGTAAATGTTTCTTGGTTATGATTAACTTATTTATTGTTGGTTTTATTGCGACATTGCACTGCCGTGCTCGCTTTTGAGTGATTTACCGCTTGTTTTCTAAAATGTTTTGAATGGTTTTCTAATTTGACTTTTATTTTAAAAAAATTTTACAAAGTTAATAAAGTGGCTTAATATGTATAGAAAAAATGTGGTTTAAAAGTAATTTTTTTTCAGAACGATGTTTAAAAGTTATGGTCCATACAACGATAGTCCCTATAGATGCAGTTTGGAAATTAGATTTTTGTAAAATAAAAAAGATGACTATTTTAGATATTTTGAAAAGTCTTTTCAAATGTGTTTATAAGTAATTAAAAAGGAGTTTGATGTTTTAAATAATTTTTTAAGAATTTATTTAGTTATTTAAACAAGAGGTTTAAATTTTAGCTTTTTTATTTCAAAAGTCAAGTTTTGTTAAGGGCAGCCATCTTCGAAGAGATGTTTTAAATACAATTTACAAATTTATTTTAAAGATTTTTAGAAGTAATTATAAAAAGAGGAAGGAAGCATGGATTTCAGTACTATAGTCGTAATAAATATTTCCGAGAAAAGCGAAGAGATTATGAACTATAACATTTTTGTTATAGTAAATGGTTTTGAAAATTGGAAATGAAGTTGATTTATAAAACTTTATTGTTATTAAATAAGTTGTTTATTTATGTAAAGGGAAGATGTTTTAGAGTGGTTTGGAATTAATCAATTAAAAAGTGTTTACTTGTATAAAGAAAACGATGTTGCCATTTTAGTCGCAATTTGGTTGAAATGAGTGATTTTGGAACATGTATTAAGAATAAGTATATTGGAACTCTCAGATTCTATTTTAATTTCAAGACTTCAAGGTATGGAAATTTGTTTCTATTTTGAAGTAAGTAATGAATGTCGAGTCAAGGTTTAAGAGGTAATGATACCCCATCTTGAATAGTTTCACTTCTACCCGATGAAAGTGCTAGTTTGAAATTAAAGACAAGAAATAAGTTTCAAAGTTGGTTTTTTCGTTTGTTTTAAATAGACTATTTTATGCAAGGGATTTCTTTGTCGATGCCATTAAGTAAAATAAAACAAATATGATAAAGTAGTGCTAAAATGTTGACCCGTTTATGGAAAGTAAATCATCTTTTATTTAGCACTAAAAGCTGATGAGCAAATTTTCCTTTATTTGTGAGATCTAAAATCATAGTATTATAACAAAGGCAAGGTCGGAGTAACCAGTGCTCTGACTTACATGACTTCGATTATGGGTGAGGGATTGAGAAATCGAAATGTTAGAAACATGATAAGTAAAAGAGAGCTAATTTCGATAAACAGGTCGTGATTAATTAATTATATGGTGGGTACCTCATCTTATACTCAAAAATAATTTTGAGGTATGGAAGCCAGTTTCTATCAATGAGAGTTTAAGAATCTACATCGAGGCAAAAGTAGTACGCAAACTTGTCTTTTTCATTGTTAATCGAGGGATAGTATAAGGTTGAAATCAAAAGGTGGTGATAAGAATATGATGTTTGATTTTCTATACGTAAACTAATTATTTACACCAGATAGTGGTTTGTCCACTATCAACAACTTGACCTATTTTGTCTTCAGAAGTATAAGAAAGCTTCGTGATTTCATACGGTTTGAGATTCCTTTGGGAGAATTCATTCCAGTGAACGTCTCTTGCTTTAGGTGACATATTTGAGATCCCTTTGAAACTTTTATATAGTCTGCTTACTTCTAAAAGATTCGATATTAAATCAACCAAAAATTATCAATTTCCGGTTCGGAGTGATCCGGATCGAACAAGCATGAGTTAACCAAAGACCGCTTCGAACTGGCATATACGTTTGAATTGAAGATATCTTGAAGATGATGGAATCGAAGGCGGAGTTATTTGAAGTGCAAGGACTACTTGCTACTAATCCTAAGGATGTAGTAGAAGTAGTTCCTTTGGTTTGTTCATTTCCTGAACAACTTGTATGGACGAATGTTAGCATTGCATTGTTGTTTGGAGGGCACTGTTAGCATTTCAAGTGGGATTTTCTTAAATGGTAAAACAAGGCATCGAATCTCACACCCGTTATTGACTAACATAAGGGATATGCGGTAGGGCTATGTGGTTCTCTACCATTAGGGTATGGTTATTACCCGATCAAGATCGGTATTTATATATTTATGTATGATTGGGGCCCATTACGGTTGTTGGCCAAAACTGGGGTGGTGACATATTAGATACTACTCAGGAATCGGTTGCTGGTCTTGTGTTGGTAGGGGGTCCATGTGGGTCCCTCGGTACATATTTCTAGAGGTGTATTGCGGCAGGTGGTACCCCAATAGCCTTGTCTTGGTATGGAATCCATCTTCCAATGCGTGCCTTTACGGACTTAGTTGTATACTAAATATGTTGTTGAATGTAATTAATGTAACATTCCCGCTATGAATCAATATTTATTTTAAACCCTACATATTTTTATAGTATCATTGGATTTTGTATAAAATATTTTGGTAATTGTAAGGTAAAAACCTATTCGTGTTTATGTGCGGCGAGGTCTTACGAGATACCTTTTTGAAAAAAAAACTTTGCTTCAAAGAGTAAATTTAAGGAATTTGATAGGCCCGCCACTACCGACCCCCTTTAAGCTAGACTCTCAAAGAGCCACTTTTCAATCCCGAGTCTTTTGCTTATTTAAGGGATTGTTACATGCCTCCGTAACTGACAAGCGATTAAAGTGAAGCTGCGAGGGCTCGAACTCTCTCCCTCTGCTAAGGAGCTGGAAACCACTACCAACTCGACTAGAGCAATGGACTATTACAAGATACCTTTGTTTTTGAAATGGTTTTATAAATATAACAATCCATATGATTAGAGTTTCTCACGCTATTTTACCAGACTAATCCGGGAGTTATTTTCTTATAATACTCGGATCAGACCCGAATATTTTTCCAGAGTGAGCTTTGGATGCTTGGAACTTCAGGAGATGAGCTGGATGGTTCCAAGACTTGTATTTATTTTCCATTGTATTTCTTATTTTGTACTTATTATCATTGGAAAGAGAGGCTATTATAACTGTCCAAGCAGATGATAGGTTAGTTCACTCTAACTGTTGTATGTATAATAAAGTTCATTTTAATAAAGATCATTTAGGTATTGTGTATTCCTCATCATGAAGTGAGATTTTATTCCACCTTTTCTTTTCTTTCGCCCAAACAATCTATCTTTTCGGCACTTGGATGATGGGCATGAGAATCCCATGGATGTATTAGTATTGACTCTAAGGGTCAAAAAGCGGTTCATCATAGTAGTGTCAAAGCTGAAGTTTAAGCGAAAACCTTGGCCTTAGTGGGGTAAACTCATTAGAGATAGGGTAAGCGACACCCTAGAATGAGTTTGAGTGTATCATACATGAGAACGCCTATTTGCTAATGTTATAAAACTGTTTTGTGTTTTTTTGAAATTGGCAAATGAAATAATTTTCCCTAGGATTATATCCGACATATGAAAGAATAATTTTCAAAAATAGATATAGTTATTTTTTTGTGATTGTTTGTTAGGTAATGATGATATTTATTTATCATCATTTTTTGGTTGACTATTTATGCTCGGCCTGTTTATGACCATTTGTTCTTTCATCGAATTAAATATGAACAGTTTCTGAATTCAGTTTCGTGATTTGACTATAAGCTGTTCGTTAATAATATAGGTTTAACAAGTTTATTTTGTTAAAAAGATTAGTACTATAAGAAGGAATAATTTATATAAAAGGGATTTTATATATTGAGTTTATAAAATTTGTTTTGTGAATAAGGGGAAGTTTTGAGAATTTAAATCCTGGTGTCTTTGAAAAGTATTTCAAATGATTTTAGGAAAAGAGTATTAATAGTATTACTTGGAAGTACAAGCATAAATATTTCAAAGAGAATTTTAAGTAAGACATATTTTCTTTAGATAATTTAGGGAATGAGTCTCAATTAGATTTGTTATGATTTGAATAATCTTCTAAGTGACAATCGGATGTTTGCTTAGGTGAACCTTGTAGTGTACTTAGTAAATTATTTCTTTTTTCATTGAATGATCGAAACGAGTTTGGATCCAAACTAACCAAAAGAAAGTTTTAGTAAATAAAGTGCTAAAGCTATTTTATATATATATTTATATATAACAAATATATACAATATTATTTCCAAATGGGATTCTAAAAAGAAGAATAATTTTTTCTGTTAACTAGTTCGAATGGCTTGAAAATAACTAAAAATGGGTAAGAGATGTGTTCGAATGGTAAGCACTTCTCTTCCGTATTATCTTTAAGAGGATGTATGATACTATTTCGTAGAACCCAGTTCCTTAGTATCATTTTGGCGTTACTTGGTCTGTATGTATATTTTTTGTGGATTGAAGTAAATTGTATCATTTCGAAAAGATTTTGAAATAAAAAGGGGATATTTACTGCTTAAGTTTCCATAAAGAAAACTAGTTCAAAATAAAAAGGTATTTTGGTAAAAGAATGTGTTGAAAAATTAAAATTTCAATATGAATTTATATCACTCTTGGTTAAAGAATAAATAATTTTAATACAAATTTTTCAATAGGATAAATTTTATAAGAAGGTTTTAATAAGCTCTATTTTATTAAAACATTTTCTTTTGTTTTAACATCTAAGTTATAATACTATGCGATGTTATTGGGCTGGCTAATAAACTTCTTTACCTTAGAGGACCAAGGCAAAGTAGACTCTAAGACTGAGTTTGGATATCAGCATCCTACTCTTCTTAACTACTTACCAGATCAGATGAGTAAAGAGATTAAAGAGGTTGACTCAGTTTTAAAACCCTGATTTATTTTGGGCTTGCATATGAATTTGAGAAAGGATGAAAGATTAAATCAGATAGTTGTATATAATCTCAGGATATAGTAAGGTATTATAAAAGTTTAAAACTTAAGTTGCATTTTTAAGAAATGTTTTCATAAGTGATTTAGAAGGAAAAGAAATTGGTATAAGTAAAAACCAACAACAATAAGTATACTTGGTGAGGGTTTTTGATATGGTACCAGGTTTTCTATCATATTATATGGCTAAGCAAGGAGAACGGGTGTTTGTAATCAAGGAATCTGATCGGAGTTCACACTAAGAAAGTTGGGTGTGCATTGCTAGTTCGAAAGAGAAGGTTATGTGTTCAAGTGGTCGAATCAAGTATTGCATATGGATGATCTATATCATTGTGCAGGTTTAAATATATTTTCCTTTAATGTTTTATAGTTTATGAGATGTTGGGTAGATCACTCTTTGATTTTTCAAAAGGTGGTGTGAATAATAGATTGAGTAATAACATATGGTTGTTGAGCATGAGGTATACTCTGTAGATTGTTTATCATCCTTGTGTGATAAGATAGTGGTGAACTTGGACAGACTCTAAGTTTGTATATTAATCATTTAATATTTTGAGTAATGTTAAGAACTAGTATAGCTTGTTTCTTGGTTGTTTGTTTGTGATTAAATTTCAAGGTCGAAATTCTTTTAAAGAGGAAAGTATGTAATGCTCCAGAATTTTATCGCTTTAATTTGTGAATATTTATTTAATTTTAAATATTCAATCAATGATTTACATTAGTCAAATAACTCTCTTTTAATTAATAAATATTAATAATAAACTCATAATGAAAGTTTATTTGCATAAAAAAGTTTGATAAAAAATTAAAATGCAATCGAAAATCGTTTTTTGGATTTTCGACTTTTTATCGAACGTAAGTTGTCACGACACTGTTGCATATATATGTACACTTATGTAACATACACTATTGGCATCAAAATTGGCCACCAATACCCAATTGTATGAAAGAATCAATATCCAACCCAAACATAGAAATGTGAAACGAAATAAATGATGAAAAACATTAAAACGTTAGAAAGCAAGTAAACAGAGACATAGATTTATAGTGGTTCGGCTAAATCCAGCCTATGCTCCCTCCAACGATTTTCCTTTTTTAGTTTATACTTCTATTTTCGGTTACAAATCCATGAAATTCAAGAATAAAATAGGTATAGTATAGCCTAAGTAGAAAATAAAGAGAAGCAAAAAGAAGATCTCTTTTCTGATGTCATGCCTTTTGTACTTCTAGGGAAAGACGTACACTGATCGGGCTGAAATTTTGACAGAAGGTTTGAGAGACCAAGACGAGGCCATCCAAAAATTTCCAGTCCCGTTGGGGTCCATAATAGGGACAATATCGATCCTTATTAGCGTGTCCAAATGGGCAGCAATCTAATAAGCGGTTCCCCATGATGCTAGCTACTTGCCTCTAAATTTCACGCCAATTCGACTTACGGTTTGTGAGGTATCACATTTTTCGTGAAGTGTTGTTGCTTGAATTCTGATTTTTTTCGATCCCTCTAGAGGGATAGGTATCAATCCCTTCAATCTCTTCCAGATGCCATGCAATTATTAGGGGAGATTCTTCATGTCGTATTAAGCTTAGCCTCCAAGTTTCACGCCAATTGGATTATTTTAACTCGAGTTATCAATCAATCTTTGTTGCAATAAGTTGTGAAGGCTGATCATAGCCAAACCTTATGGAGTGATAGGTAACGATCCCTCCAACTTGCTCCAAATGATATGCGACCCTAATGAGGTGCTCTATATGTTGCAATTAGCTTGCGCTCTAAGTTTCACATCAATTAGATTAGTAGAACTCGAGTTGTCGCTTAATCTTTAAGCCAACTTGACTTGGATGCTGCCTTCTACCAATCCCTTTCAAGAGGTGCATACCGATCCCTCCAACTTTGTCCATTTGATATGTGATCCCTGGGGTTGGTTTTATAAGTGTCCATATACTTGCTCTCCAAATTTTTTATGCTTTGCACTTGTAGATCTTGAGATAATGATTGTTTTCTGCAAGAATGTTCTTGTATGCCGATGTTTGCCGATCCCGCCTTCATGAAATATGCTTATCCCTTTCAATGAGCCAATCCATGTTGACCTTCCATCCATTGATTCATATTCCATACTTTTAGCACCTCATATTGTACATGCATCAATTTCATTCCATCCTAACTTTATACAATCATTTGTACTTGACTTATGGGTCCCATAATCATTACCCTGGACTCATCGGCCTTAATAAACGTGAAGTCTGTCGGGTTAAATCCGCCTGTATACTGCCTTAGGAAATGGTGGGTTAACACTTTGCCTCCCAAAAAATGTATTGAGGTAGGATAGTGTGTTTTGAATTCCGTAAATCCAAAATCCGAAATCCATAATCCATTTACGGCCATATTTCCCAATCAGAATCCAATCCCTTGCCAATCAAAATCCACGATCTCTTTGGATCGTTGGTGAAATCCATAACTGTTCCAAGTCGATATCCAATTCTGAATGCATTCCATGTTCTGTTTACCCTTGTCCTTTCTTAAGCTGTCACCGGACGGTTCTCCACCCCGTACCGTATTAACTTTCGTTGCCTTTTTATCTGCTTTCGCATCTTCTTGTTGTAGAAACCTTTCTGCTTCATGGTAGAATTCCCCCAAGATCCATTGGTGGATCCGTATCAGTGATATCTTAAAATAAGAATTATCTGCAACTCCTGGCACTACCGCCATCAGAACCATCGATGGATCTAGTCGATCCACCAAACCAACTGCCGCATTGAACCTGGTTAAAAAGTTCTTGAGTGGTTCTCCTGCCCACTGCTTTACTGATGTCAAAATCATCACATTCTTGAGTCTCATAATGTGATCCCGAAATTGCTTCATAAATATTTCAACCAGTTATGTGCATGTGCTAATAGAACCGCTCCCTAACTGTCTGAACCATAGCATAGTTACATCCGTTAAGTACAAGGGAAAGCATCATGCCAGGACTTCTTTCAAAGCCCCTAGTACTTCCATATGCCGTATATACTCATCAAATGCATAGATGGATCCGATCATCCATCATAAGCTTCCAATGTTGGTAGTTTGAATACTGGTGGATTCCTAACATTCTTGATATTAGGTGCAAATACACTTCTATTTACGTCCTTCAGATCCCTATTCACCAGTCCTCGACGCATAGCTCTCCTGATCATCTCTGCAAACATGTCATTGTCTTCCAATGTTAGTCTGCTATCATCATGTCCAATCCGCACCTTGAGTCTACGAGGGAATTTTGGAACGTATTTCCTTAGACAAGCATCCAAATTTTGATTTGCACCAAGCTCCATAGGATTGATTGTAGGCCCTCCATCATCACGATCAACCAGACCCGCGAGCATGCCCCTAGCCTTTGGGGATCAGTTCCAATCCCTCTAAGATGGCTGAGGAATGCCCCTGGCTTCTCTGTCCATTCCTTTGCTCGTTGACTCATTTCCATGCTCACGGTTTTGATTTCCAGCGATTCCCGCTGCTTCAACTCCTTGACTTAAGTTGTCACTAAATCAAGCTGCTATATTCCCTTGATCCTTGCTCCAGCTTCTCCAATCTATCAGAGTAAATTTTGCATCATCTCCTCCTGCCTTTATATCATCCTCTCCTTCATAGCATCCATCATTGTTTCTATTTCATTCCTAGTGATGTAAGTAGATGCTTGATTAGCTCCAGCTCCAGAGGAAGCTGCATGACTCCCTCTATGATGGCTTCTATCCACTACTTGTCTCCTTGTCAATTGCCTAGCCATTTCTTTCTAGGTCGAAGTATCCTAAAGCGTAGCTTTCAAATCTATGGGCGCAAGTTCTTCTCTGTGAAAGCACCAAAATCTTGGCGTCAAAATTGGCCAACAACAATCAGTTGTATGAAAGCACCAATATCCAATCCAATCACAGAAATATAAAGAGATATAAATGAAGAAAAATTTAAAACTATCAGAAAGCAAGTAAATTGAGACACAAATTTATAGTGGTTCGGCTAACTCCAGTCTATGTCCACTCCAAAGATTTTCCGTTTATTAGTATATACTGCTGATTGGAGTTACAAATCCATAAAACTCAAGAATAAAATTGGCAGAGTATAGCTAGGTAGTAACTAAAGAGAAGCAGAAAGAAGATCTCTTTTTTGATGTTATGTCTGCTATACTTATAGGGGAAGATGTGCAAGGATCGAACTGAGATTTTAACAGAAGGTTTAGGAGACAAGACGATGCCACATAAAATTTCCAAGCCCATTAGGGCCCACAATAGGGATCGATGCTGATCCTTATTAGTGTGTTCAAATAGGCTGCGATCACTATATGAGGTGCCCCATGATTTTAGCTACTTACCCTCCAAATATTGTGCCATTTTGACTTACGTTTGTGAGATATCGCATTTTCCATGTATTGGTGTTGCTTGAATTCTCATTTCTGCCAATCCCTCTAGAGGGACAGGTACCGATCCCTTCAATCTCTTTCAAATTTCATGTGATCCCTAAGGGAGCTTCTGCATGTCAAATTATACTTACCATCCAAGTTTCACGTCAATTAGATTAGCATAACTCGAGTTATTGATCAATCTCTGTTGCAATAAGTTGTGATGGCTGATTATAACCGACCCCTATAGAGGGATAGGTATCGATCAATCTAACTTGCTCCAAATGATATGTAACTATTTTAAGGTGTTTCATATGTTGTAATTAGCTTGTGCTCCAAGTTTCACATCAATTGGATTAGTAGAACTCAAGTTTTTGCTTGATCTTTGAGTCAACATGACTAGGATGCTGCCTTTTGCCGATCTATCTCGAGAGGTGTATACCAGTCCCTCCAACTTTGTCCATTTGATATGTGATCCCTAGGGTAAGTTCCCCAGGGTCCATATACCTTACTTTCCAAATTTCATATGGTTTGGACTTTTAGATCTCGAGATATTGATTGTTTTCAATAATAATGCTCTCGCATTTCGATGTATGTCGATCACTCCTTCATGAAGTAAAGATACCTCTCAATGAACCAATCCATATCGATGGTCCATTCCATCCATTGAGTCATATTCCATACACTGAGCATCTTATATTGTACATCCATCAAATCCACACAATACTGATTTTATACGGTTGTTTTTTCTTGACTTATGGGTCCCGTAGCCATCACCCTAGACTCATTAGCTTAAACAATCGTGAAGTCTGTTGGGTCGAATCCGCATGTATACTGCCTTGGAAAAAGGTGGATTAACATACATTTATATATAAAATGTAATTGAATAAAGTACAAAGGATTAGTAAGAGTAAGTATAATTAAAAAAGTGTAACAACCCATAAATTTTAACTACTTTAATAACGTAATTAATTGAAATTTTATGAAGTTCTAAATAATTGAATTTGGAAATAAAAATTCTATATTTTGATTACATCCATTAAAACATAGCAAATGGTAAATTTTCATATGTTAATATGAAAATTTATTTTCCTGCGTAATTTTATTTAAATTTAAATCAATTAATATTTGATGATAATAAAATGTTTTCCAAATCTGAATATTTTTATATAATAAATTTGTAAATCATCTTCTAAGTGAGACGTCATATTTCATTTCACCAAATTTGGATTACTATTTCTCCATTCTTCTTATTTTCGACATTTTAGCAGCATTTTGGGTACCGATTATCAACTTTTGGAATGATGATCGTACCATTGATATCTATATACGATTCTATTCATCTCGTCGTGTTGATTTTCGCAATATATTCGTCGGTGTGTTTCGGCGTCTAGTACGCGACGAAACCCACAAAACTGTTAGTCGTACGGATATCCGTTTGAAAAGTTTTGAGCCTTTTGAATTTCTTATGTCCGTTTATTATCTATCGTAGAAATCAATTAGCCGTTACTTTTAATTATTCCTGAATTCGCATGCCTGACCATCACTATTCCCATTGTTGTTACTATTCACACTAATTGATATATTGTTGCTGAATTCGGTTGCTCTTTTCCTCTTCCTCGCGTCATTGACTCTCCCTTCTTTATTCATTTGAATCTATATATGTATAAATTGATATGTATAATGTCTGGATACATTTTCATGAAGCCCTCTCTCTCTCGCCTAGCCCATTTCTCTATAGCAACACTAAACCCAGCTCACGCACATTCCTCTATCGAGCGACGTGACGACTCGTACCCCCTCAACCTGGCAACCGAACCACCTCCGCCTCCATCCTACCTCGCCGGCAGCTCCAAATAACCACCGGCCACATTCCACTGCTTCGGCCTACAACCTTCGCCTTCTCTTTTCACCAACGCATGTTCTCATCCCATCATCACCTACTTGCATGCCGCCATGTTCCTCCATCCGCATCCACCACCATGGCCCAAAACCAAGCTCCTCTCTCGGCCTCATCAACCATCTCCACCACTGTTGTCGACCCCTCTTCCACCACTGCTCCATCCCCACAACCGATAGAGCCTTGCATCTTCTCCTATTTGAAGGTATTTGTAGTATTATATATTGTATAGTATATAATATATATATATATATATATATGTTGTTTAGATATTAATTTGTTATGTGTTTTGGTTAATGTTATAAACTTATCTAGAAATGTTGTACAGTATATAAATTATAAAAACGTAAGTTTATGTTCATATATGTTACACTTATTTTTAATGTATATACTATGTAAATTTGGTATGTATTTATATATATATATAAAAGGTTATGTTAGTAATATATATATATATATATATATATATATATATATATATATATATATAAGATGCAAGTTGCATCTGTTGTGATACATCATATCTAAAGCTATATATAAATATTAATACACGTATGTTGTTATATAGGTGTGAGTTTTCCTGTCTACATATGGTATATAAGCTATATGTTGTTTGTATTACTAGTTCATTTTGGTTATATATATAATATTCTGTAAAGTTTATTTTAGTTTTGGTAAGTATGGAAGAAAAGAATTTATGTGATTTAATTGTATGTGTCGTATATGAATCTGGGAGTTTATTTTTTTAAGATATGTTTGGTGAATATTTTGAGATATATATATATATATATATATATATATATTATTTTATAAGTTATCTATAATGGAAGATATAGTTGATATGGATTTTTAATGTATAGGTAAACCATGAGCGTGTATAGGTAAAAATTATATAAGTTTATATAATCTAATATATATATATATATATATATATATAAGTTATATATATCTGTATATAATATTTTGCTATGTACGTAAGTTTATAAGCCATTTTTAACTTGTATGTAAGTTTGTGTGCACGTATGTACATTTATTTATGTATATGGAAACTTGGTTTTCAAATTCTTATAGATATAGTACGTTTGGGTTTAACTATCTGTTTGAAAATAAATATATACATTATTTTAAATATATGTTTGATTTTTTTTTATGTGTTTCAATATTAAAAAGTGATTTTTTTGATACACACACACACATATATATATATATATATTATATTTAATATATCTATGAATTTAGAATATGATTTTTTATATATATAATTATATATAAGTTCACTTATACCATTATGTTCATAAACCCAGTTCTGGTTCGATTTGTCCTCATCGATTCCCATTTATTAGCTTGTCCGTCGAATTCGTGTCATCTTACTACGCTTTGGAATTCGCGTTTGGATTCACAACTCATTTTATTGTCAAATTTATCTAGCCTCGAAAGGTAAGCAATCACTCATGATTAACGTTCTTATATTTATTAAATTTGATTTCAATTGAATGACAATTGAAATATGCTGTTGTTAGTTATCTACATTGCTATATATATGCTATCTGTTCACCTATGACATCTGACACCATTATCTGTTATTTATATTGATGATATATGCCTGTGATATTATTATCATATCTAATCACTATGCAAGTTCCCTGTTAGTATAGGATTCCTTATGGGTTGAAATGATGTTTACTCGAACGATCTGTAGAATAGGAGAAAATCGTTATGGGTCGAAATGATACACCCACACAATTTTTGCTGAATTGAATTTGGGGTTGCGGGTTGAAATGATATATACCCGTATATAATTTAATTTGCTGATTGAAATGATAAATATCTATATCACTTGACCAAAGGATAGAAAATTATATATAGACAATATTGGTCTATATATAAATATTTTGAAACGATTTCCAAGGTTTAAAAAGATCTAAATATGTGTTTTTAAAAATATTGATTTTAAATGTTATACTTATAAAGGTCATTTCAGTTAAAATCTTGATTTTAAATTTATATGTTTGAAAATTTCAAAATTATAAGTTAGTTTTGAAAATTATAAATTTTAAAAATTTAATTATATTTTTACTATTTTATAATATGAATAAATCAGTTTTATTATAAAATAATTTTAATAATAAAGTTTGATTTAACTAATATATATTTTTAAAATAGATTTTATAATGTATTTTATAATCTAAGGTTGGGAAGATAAATTTAAGTGGATTTGAAATAATATTCTTTTAAGAATTATGTTTAAATAAAATCGATTTGAAACTTGTTGGATATTGAGAATTTAAGGATATGATTTTATAACTTGATTTTGGTTTAAAGTGACTAATTAATATTTCAAGTTTAAATAAATTGAAGCAAATATTAAGATTATTTGTAATTTGATACTTACTTAACTGATATAGGATTTATTAAGTGGATATTTCAAAACCAAATAACAATGATGTTAAATTAAGATATATATATGAAATTATCAAATTTAGTCTTGAAATTGTAGAATATTTAAAGCTTTGAAATATATTGAAACTGAAATGATTTATTTTGTGGTTGAAATCTATTTTTGAAATCAATATAATTTGAAATGGTTTATTGAGAAACTGAATTGAATTGAAATTTATAATTTGAGATTGGATTGAATTTGAATTTGGGAATTCGAGTTGAATTGGAATCGGTTTGTGAAATTTGAGGAAGCTATTTTATTATATAAAGTATTTTTAAATTAGATTTAAAACTATTTATATATTTTACTTTATAAAGTATTTAATATAAACTATTTTAATATAAATAATTTAGTATAAACTATTTTAATATACTAACTATTTTATTATAAACTATTTTAACTTATAACTATTTTATATAAACTATTTTATTGTATAAACTACTTTGTTGTATATACTATCATTAATATCTAAACGGTTTAAAGGGAAGTGTTATGATTTCAAAGTGTTATGATTTCTAAAGTATTATGATTTCTAAATTTTGATTTCCAAATATTATGATTTTCAAAGTGTTATGGTTTCACAGTGTTATGATTTCCAAAGTATTATGATTTCTAAATTTTGATTTCCAAAGTATTATGATTTTCAAAGTATTATGATTTATAAGTTATGATTTCTAAAGTGTTATGGTTTTATAAGCTTTATAATTTTGAAAGTGTTACGACTTTGAAGTGCTATGATTTTTGTAAATGGATATATATGAAATGGAAATGATATCGCATTGGTATGGTTTTGAAATGGAAATGATAACGTATTTGGTTTTGAAGTGGAAATGATATCGTATTGATATGGCTTTGAAATGGCAATGATATGTTGGTTTTGAAGTATAAACTATTTTGAAATGACCGATGTGTTATAATAACAATTGTTTGTTAATGAAGTAGGATGGTTTGGTGACAGTTCTATATGGTATTTACGTAGCCCTGACTCCCGTGAGTCAGCTTGATATGGCTAAAACAAGAGCTACACCGGGCCAAGTGAGGTCATTCCTCCTATCGGACACATTTCTTCGATACAATTATATTCCTTTTGTGATTTGATTGGGTGTACCCTTTGATTTGGGAGGGTGTCACGAGGTGGGTGGTAGTAGCTACTATGCGTTACCACTAGTCTAGATCTACAAATGGTATATCTACCCAGACATTGCCTCGAGTGCCTTGTCGCATTCCCTATCACGCCTTCTACGAGTTTGTTTTGTTTGTACCTATGGAGTGCTCCCTGATGGTCCACTTGCGAGTGGAGTTTACAGTATCTATATAGACTACGGCATTATATAAAATGTGTTAAGGGGGATTTGGGTAACCCTTGATGCTATTTAGTTAATTTACTTTACTACAGACATATTATAATAGCGTACATTACTACATAGTAGATAGTTCTACGAATCCTTAGAGGATGAATATCCCAAACATTCTTTGAGTTACTTGTATTTCAGTTGGTATTTCACTCGAGTTGGATTTATTTATATCCTCACTCGAGTGCTTTGCGTTTTGCTTTACGCTTAGGTCAGACTGAGTGTCATAGCATTAGAGACTCACCTTTAGAGTTAGAGCTTCACTTGGGGATCTGTCTATCTGTTCAGCTTGTAGATATGCAGTTGACTTCAGTGATATATTCATATTTTGTTATTTGACTATTGTATTCGAGACTTCTATTGTATCTTGTTTAATTCTGTTATATATATATATATATAGTTGCTCATGAACTAGTATTCATTTGTTTCCGCCACTTATTGTTATATTACTCTATGTTTGTGATTCTGTGATTTTTTATGTACTGTATATGCTAAGTTTTGCCAAATATAAATTATCAATCTAATATTTTGAGCAATTCAACTCTGACATGTGCAGATGTGAATGGTTGAAAATATCGGCATGTTATAAAAAGTATTTAACTAAGAGATGTGACTTTTACTTTTTAAAATAAAGAAAAGTGGATCTTTCCTTCTTATTTTAAGTGCATCAGTACATAACATTATTATAAAAGTGCAAGGCCATTAAAGAGGAAGTGGTGCATGAGTTGGCACTTTGTAAAGTGGTAGATGGGTATGGATAAGTTAGGCTATTTTGGTAATTTGGCTAAATGTTATTTGTGGTCATTTGCTCTTTTTGAAAATCTATATACAAATCTCTTTACTTCACTTTTTCGCTTTTGTCTTCTTCATCATCTTTTCCATGTCTTCCTCCTTCTTCCCCATTTCATAAAAGAAAATTTACATCAAAAAACACTTCATTCACTCCTATGAATTCTTATACAAGCCTAGAATAATGTAATTCATACTCTCACCCCCACAAAAATACCAAAGTCAAACCCAAAATCCCAATTTTTCCTAAGGCCGTGAGCATCAAGGAAGGGGGGATAGTGTATGAGCATTAGGGAAAATGAGGAGGGGTTTTCAAAGGCAAAGCAAGGTGTTGTGTTGGTTGTTAGAGTGCAAGAGGGAGTTGTGGATTTTTCCCGAAGTTTGGTTGAATATGGAAGTGATATATCCCACTTTAAAATAGTTTTAAAATTTAAAAAATGTTGTAATAATTTAATGCTAGCGTACAGTTTGTATGCATGTATTTTTGATGTGTATATATTAATGTTGTTGATTCCCACTTGTAACAATCAGCTCCGAAACGGGCTTAAATTCCCTAATTAAAATCTAAAATTAATTGTTTAACTTAACCTCCATGTAAACCTACTGTTAATTTTTGGAATTCAAATCCTTTGTTCACATACTCATTTGAATTTGAATATGAACTGAATTAATTTAAATATGAAAACTTCAAACGCTCGTAACTTCTTCGTTTCAGCTCCATTTTCAGCATATTATATATGAAAATAGATCAGAATTTCACCATGAACACAAGGAATAACTTTCATTGTCAAATTCCAACTTTTTATCCACTTATTTAATTAAGGTTGATTTTATGGAGTGTTACACCACTTCAAGGCAAATGAAATAAATAACCATTATGTTACAAAGAACAAAAGCAAAGTGAAGGAAGTCGAAGTGTCTACGAATAGGTTGCTACGAAAGCACTTTGAAGGATGTAAATTTTACAGAGAGTTCCTCGACTTGTATTTACATATATTATTGGTTATGTAAATCTTTGTGTATGTGGAAAGTAGATGTTGCTTAGTTATAGTTAACTTACTTATTGCTGGTTTCTTTGTGACACTAAAATCTCTTGCTCGCTTTTAAGCGATTTACCGCTTATTTTCAGAAGTGTTTTGAAATGGTTTTTGAACTTGAATTTTTTTTAAACTTTTAAAATTTATTGGTTTTTCAGAAGGAAGTTAAAAAGTTACGGTCCATATTGCGATGGTCGTTACAGATGCAATTTGGAAATTAATGATTTTGGTAAAATTAAGAGACTCGTCTATTTTAGATATTTTGAATATCCTTTTCAAATGTGTTTTTAAGTATTTAAATGCACTTTGAAGTTTTAAATATATTTTAAGAATTTATTTAGTTATTTAAACAAGAAATTTAAATTTTAGCTTTTTGTTTCAAAAGTCAAGTTTTATTTAAGAGCGACCATCTTTAAAGGGTTTAAATACAATGTTTAAAGAGTTTCAAAAGTAATTTTAAAATAGGGAAGGAAGCATACAACACTATTGTTGTACTAAGTGTTTTCGGGAAAATGGAAGAGATTATTGACTATAACATTTTTGTTATAGTAAATAGTTTCAAAAAATTGGAAAGGAAGTTGATTTATAACACTTTTTAATTATTAAATAAGTTGTTTATTTCTGTAAGGGGAAGATTTTTTAGAGTGGTTCGGAATTATCAATTAAAAAGTATTTACTTATATAAAGGAAAAGATGTGGCCTTTTAGATTGAACTTTGATTTAAATGAGTGATTTTGGAAATTGTTTTTATGCACAAGTATATTGGAGCTCTCGATTTCCATTTTAATTTCTAACTTCAATATGTGGAAACTTTTTTCTATTTTGAAGTTAGAAATGAATGTCTAGTCAAGGTTTGAGATGTAATTATACCCTAACTTGAACAGTTTCATTTCTAACCAATGGAAAGTACTAGTTAGAAATTGAAAACGAGAAATAACATTTCGAAGTTTGATTTTTCTGATTGTTTTGAAAAGACTTTGTTTTAAAGCAAGGGGTTTCTTTGTCGGTGCCATTAAGTAAAATATAACAAATATGATAAAGTCGTGCTAAAATGTTGACACGTTTATGGAAAGTAAGTCACATATGTATGTGGTTAATTCGATAGATTTTCCTCTATTTGTGAGATGCAGAATAATAGTATTTTAACTAAGGCAAGGCCAGAGCAATCAGTGCTCTAACATACCCGACTTCAATTATGGGCAAGGGATAGAGAAATCAAAATTTCAAAAGCTTGATAAGTATAAGAGGGTTAATTCGACAAATAGGCCATGTTTATTATGTATATGGAAGGTACTTTATCTTATACTCGACATTAAATTTCTAGGTATGGAACCCATTTTTATCTGTGAGGGTTTAAGAATGTATGTTAAGGTAAGGGTAATGCATTAACTTATCTGTCTTCATTGTTAATCGAGGGATGGTACGGGGTTGAAATTAGAAAGTGGTGATAAGTATATGACATCCGATTTCCATATGCAAACTAATCGCTTACACCAGATAGTGGTTAGTCCACCATCGACACCTTGACCAATTTTGACTTTAGAAGTATATGAAAGCTGGGGTGGTGACATATTCGACACTATCCCGGAAGGGGTAGGTTGGTCCTATGTTGGTGGGGGTCCATGTGGGGCCCTCGATACATATTTCTAGAGATGTACTATAGCAGGCAGTACCCCAATAGCCCTGTCATTGTATGGAATTCATTTTCCATTACATGCCTTTGTGAACTTAGTTGTATACCTAATATATTTTTAAATGTAATTAATGTAACCATTCCAACTATGATTCAATGTTTTTTAAACCCTAGACATTATTATAATATCGTTGGATTTTCGTATAAAATTATTTGGTTATCGGAAGGTAAAACCCCGTCCGTGTTTATGTTAGGTGAGGTCTTATAAGATACCTTTATTTTTGAAAAGCTTTTATAGTTATAACAATCCACATGATTTGACTTTCTCATGCTAGTTTACCAGACCGATCTGAGTGTTATGTTCTTATAATACTCGGCACAGACTCGGTATTTTTCCATAGTTAGCTTTGGACGCTTAGAGCTTCAAAAGATGAGCTAGATGCTTCCAAGTCTCGACGTATTTTATTTTCCACTATATTTCTTATTTTTTATTTATTAGAATTTGAAAGGACGGGCTATTATAACTGTCTAGGCTAATGATAAGTTAGTTTACTCTGAGTGTTGTATGTATAATAAAGGTTCTTTTAATAAAGATCATTTGGATATTATATATTACCCGTCATTACGTGAGATTCTGTTCTGTATTTTCTTTTTTACCCCAACAATCTGTCTTCTCGTGTGATATCCCGGAAATTTGGGACAATATCAATTTAATAATCTACATTAAAAATTAAATTGATTTGATAATATTTGTTAATAATTTAATAATCTTCCTTTAAATAAATATTTAACTGATAATTCATCTTTTAAAAGTTAATCAAATTGCCTTCTATTTATAATGTATATATATCTGTATATATTGTAAATGGATAATCTTGGTTTTAAATTTAATAAATAGATATGTTTCTAATTCTAGTATTTTTGATAATTTAGAAATTGGATATTAAGTTATCCAATAAATGACCATATGATTTTAAATTACTCAAGATTTAAGTTTAGTTTGTTTAAAATAATTTTAGCTTACATTTAAATTTAGCAAAAGGTTTGTTTAATTTGTTTTAAAATTTAGCTTGATAAAAATAAGTAGTTTATTAATAAAGAGATAAATTCTTTTATAAATCATTTTGACTTAATAATGAGCTCTATTAGTAATGTAAATCTTTATAAATGAATTTTTAATAAAATTGTTATTTCAACTTTAATTATATTTATGTGTGTTTGAATTAAATTTATGATTTGGAAATTAAAAATAAAGGCTTCAAATGTTCAAATTAAAATAAACATTATTAATATTAATAAGTGTAAAATAAAATAATAATAGGTAATTAAATATTTGTTAGTCTATGTTTAAAAATAAAAGAAAAATAAAAGCAAACACACATGCTAGAAAATAGAACTAAATATTTAGGATAAATTCATAGTAAAGACTAAAACAACTATATATATTTGGACATAAGATATAACATGCAGGCAAGTAGTAAAAGTAAAGCTAAGTTAAGAAAACAAAATAAAAGGGGGTTACATATGCAGGTTGCTTGCAAGTATGCAAGACAAAATAATAAAAGTATGCATGCAAGAATAGAAAAGAAAAAGACAAGTATGCAAAGCCAAATAAAATATCTTCATTCTAGTCAAATGAAATTGGTCAAAGTATGGAAATAACACCTCAAAAAAAAAGATGTATATTATAGTTCAAACTAAAAATAAAATAAAACAAATATCTATAACAAGTAGCTTCATATACAAGCTAAATCTTGACCTGCAGGTTATACACTTACACATATCTTTTTGTAGCTGTACATAAATATACTTATGTCAACTAATAGAGGAACCAAGTCTTAATTACTATCGTTTCAGCACATTATTTTGTCAATTCAAGTGTATCCAAATCTGTACATCTCAGATACAAAAATCTACCATATCAAAACAAGTAAAACTTGTACATATGGTAACCTACAGCTGTTCAAAAAGTTTTCCTATTTATATATCATGTTCTCTTTTATATTTTCATTCGTTCAACTCAACATAGCAAGCTTTTTCTTTTTATAACTGAATCTTTGTATAACAACAATACATCAATGCAAACAAGATGAATTTAACAGGAAAATCAAAGAAAACCATTTTCCAGTTTTGACATCCAAAGTTTTACAAATAAAAGTGCTCTGTCCATCTCCATCACTGGTGAGTAACATCATTTTTAAAGGTTTAAATTTTAAATATGGTTGCTTGGTTGATGTCTGTAGTATATATATTGTTTGCCATATTTCTGCAGGGATGAGTGTAGCCATTTCTGTACATTTTGTTCTTTACTTCAAGCCTCAGTGTGATATAAAAAAATCATTATCTTTTTTCTTACTTGCTGTTTGGATTAGGACTAAATCGAAGTTTTTTTTTAGCATGGATGGATGTTTAAAATTTATAAGAAAGTTAAATACAAACTTGAGTTAGCCTGGGAAAAATAAGATAACAGGGCAAATCATAAAATAAGTCAAAATTCAGTTGTCATGATCCTTCAATTCGAGATTATAAACTGATTACTAAATCAAAATCAGGATTTTTAAACTAAAATTTTATTTTTAATTTAAGGGTTGGTGGTGTAGTCATAAGTGGTTCAGTTTTTGGTTTCTGGGCGATTACTGGTGATCTAGGCGGCTGGAGGGGTCGGGGTTCTTCAAGTCAGTGGAGTAGTGATTGATGATGCTAGGAAAAATAGGTGGCGGTGATGAAGTCCATCAGGGAAGATGCGGCAGTGGGTTTTCCTCTTGAACCCTAAAAGTTGTTGTGCTTTGAAGAATCGATCGCCACGGCCCATGTTGGTGATCGAGTGCAGGGATAATTGGGGTGGTGATAGTTTGGTTGTAGTCGAAGAAGAGGCCGAAGTCGTAGACCCTCATATGGTCGGAGGGTGGAGAACTCGAGGGTGACAGGTTTTGAAGTAGGGAGTTGTTGGTGTTTCTAGGTTGCAGAGGAGAGGGTTGTTTTTGTTTCGAGCAAGTGGCTAGCTTCTGGTGGTCGTGATAGGATCTGGAGGTGACTGGCGTCGTGTGGGGGTGCCAGAGGATGGCCGGAGGTGGTTGGGGCCACGGTGCACGTGCACCATGCCAGTGAAGTATGGTGGTGTTGTTTTTTTTTGGTGTGCAGAGTTTGGCCTCAGGGAATTCTCGAGTCACTCAAGTAGATGACTCGAAGCAAGGTGATGGAGAACTCGAAGCAGTGAATAGGGTTGGAAATTGAGATGGTTCAAAATTTTAAATTGTCACAGTTTTTTAGTGTGCAGGGTTTTGAGCTCGGGGAAAGTCTCGGGTTATTTGCCTTTTTACTCGAAGCAGGAAGGTAATTGACCCGAAGCATTTTGCTTTGGTCTCAGGTGTGTTGAATTGCTACAGGTTGTATAAACTACCTGTACTTTTAAATTTAAACCAAATTTAAAGCAAAATTAAATGTAAGTTAGTTGAAATCATGATGTATTTGAATTTAAGTTGTAAACTAAGATTTAACAAAGTCTAAATCTAATTAGAAGTATGAATTCAAATTTATATTTTGAATCAAAAATGCAGTTTTAAGATATTTAAAGGGGTTTTAGATTTAAAATTTAATAAATTCCAGATTTTAAAATTTGACCTGAAACAAAGGTGTTGCTGCAGTTAAATTCGATTTTTTGTTAAAGGTTTTGATTCAAATGGATATTTGAATTTTAAAGTTTAAAATGGATTTGGATTTAAAAAATGATTTTCTAATTCTAGTTGTTAAAAGGAAGTTACATCAAAGTTTTAAATCAAGATAAATTGAGGAATTCAGGTTTACTTTAAATCCAAATCTGAAACTTAAATCAGTTTTAAATATGAATGTTTAAAAAAAAAGTTCAAATAAAATATCTTTGAAAAGTAATTTGTTTCAATAAAAATTAACTTGATTTTTGAGAATTCTTTGATTAAAGATTTTTGAATGAAAAGTAAATAAATTGTTTAATTTGAGGTTTGCAAGTTAAATATTAATGTATTTTGAAAATTTAAATTTGAATTAAAATTCAAGTAGTTTAATTTAAAATATTTTCTTATGTAAGTTCATGCGTAAATGTTACTTACATTTATTATAAAAAAAATTAAAATCATTTTGACTCTTTAATTCAAATGATCTTTGAATTTAAATTTAAAATGTAATGTTAATGAAGTCATTAATTAAGAAAGAAATTATCTTAAGGATAATAGGGTAATTAAGGGATGACTTATGTATTGAAGTTAATAATTTAAATCAATTTATAACTAAAGATCAATTAAGAAGTAAATTAGGAAATGTTGTTAGTTAATGTAGATAATTAACTAAGGATTATTAATTAATTCATATATAGGATTAATTTTGGATAATTAATTAGATTAATTGGATAATCTATTGTAAATTGTTAATTGTAATTACTCGATAAAGGTAATCAAGAGATTAATTACTTAGGGTAATTAATTTTGATAAGATGATTAATTTAAGTTAATTAATTTATTTTAATTAATCTAATAAAATCATTGGATAAATTGGTAAGTGTTAATGACTTAGTGTATTCAATGGAGCATAATTACTTAAGGAAGTAATTAATGATAGTTACTGAATGTAATTAGTAAAAGATGATGTGTCAATAAAGTAATTTTGATAATTACTTTTGAAATTAATCAAGGGATTAATTAATGGAAATAATTAATTATGGAATAATTAATTTTTTAATATGTAATTAAGGGTAGTTAATTACTGATTGATATTTATCAAGGATGATTAATAATTATGTTTCATTAAGGATTAATTGCTTAATGTAATTAATTTAAATTAAGTAATTTAATTTATATCTAAATTAAAGATCATTAATTAATAATTAATGATGCAATTAAGAATTGGTTAATTAAGAATAATTAATAATGTGGTGATTACTTTATGAAATAAATTAAGAATAAATGTAGTTATTATATTTAATTTATAAATTAAGAAATTAAATGTTAATTACTATAAATGATGTAGGATAATTAATTGGTGGAATTAATTAAAGACTAATTACTTATTGTAATTAGAAATGATTAATCAAAGATGTTTAATCAAGATGTATATCTAGAGAGTAATCAATTAATTTAATTTATAATTGATTAATGGTTGTATAAGCAGGATTTATAGATGAAGTAATTAATTTAATTTACTTTAAATTAATTAGATATAGAAGTAGTTAATTTAATTCATTTTAAATTAATTACAAATGGTATGATTATAAATCATTGCTTATGGATGAATGAAATTAATATTTCATTTGATGATTGTGAACTCAGATATGAGATGAATAATATCTATATGACTTGGATGTTTGTTTAAGTATGATGGTATATTTTTATCTGACTGGATTGATAATTTTGATTATCTGTTTATGATGATGATATGATTATCTACTATGACATTATGAATTATCTATCTGTGTGTATATTGATGATTTTGAATTAAACTGTTAAGACTAAATAGACAACTTGGCCTTAAAAGACACGTTTTGGATTTCGATGAGACCGGGATCGGTTTTCCTTATTTGGAACATCCGAAAACCACATCGATTCCAAATTAACGATAGGTCGTGAATCTGAAGTGAAGATGAAGACTCAGAGTGCAAGGGTTATTGTCGTTAACTCCGAGGGTGATTCCAAAATGAGTGTAACGGGATAATGCCTTCGGTTTCGTTCGAACCCGGAACGAACTTGTATGGATTGAATGCTTTCAACACATCGTAAGGTGGGCGATGAGCATTCTAAGAAATGTTTTCTATAAAGGTATCGCAGCCTCAAGCCTCATCAACCGGGATTGGCTAAAACAGGGGAGGTGCAGCAATGTTAGGTGGGTCATGCCCAAGCAGGACAAGATTTTTCCCTGTCTAGATGTCCCTTTTTTTCGGCTGTGTGGGCGGTTGGATGTACACCAACTGCGGGGTTATCTTCTTCGGGACTGTTCAGTAAGGAATGGTTCCGGCCTTGTGTTGCAGGGGTCGGGAGTGATCCTCGGTACGTTGATTGTTAACTCCTATTTCTGAAGCGACCTAAGACTTACGTGACTTAACGATCTAAAACTTAGGTGACTTAACGACCTAAAAGGTACTAACGACCTAAGGGTGCTAACGACCTAAAAAGTGGGCGACCTAACTACAGCAGCGACCTAAGATCACAAAGCATCCCGCGACCTAAGGTCTTTAGCGACCTAGTGCTTTCAGCGACCTATGAAGTGCCGCGACCTAACAACTTAAGGATTTCACAACCTGACGACTTAAGAGGATCAGCGACCTAAAGGTTCCTGTAGCTTCACGACCTAAAGCATATACGACCTAAGTAATGCCATAGCCTACCGACCTAAGAGCAAAGTGGTCTCAGCAACCTAAATCCCGAACGACTCACGACCTATAATAGGTCGCACGCGACCTATTAATTTGCTCAGAAGAGAACCAAATGCAATCAAGATAAGTCGAATCCCATCTCTTAGGTCGCTGCCGACCTAGTGACTTATTCAGGGCAAGTTCTAATATAGCTAATACAAGTGATTCCTTATGTCGTGGTCGATCTATGACCTACGACCTACCTTAGGTCGTGCGCGACCTAAGACTTGGAGATTGAACTTCGCCCAGAACCACTCCTATAAATACAGCCCTAACTCCAACTAGCGAGGGGACTTTTTGGCCGATCTCTTGAAGCACCGATACTCTGCTGAATTCTCAACTGACTCGACACTTCAAGTACGAAAGGCATCTCAACTAACTTCGAGAGGAAATCTAGTGCAATCTACATGGATTTAAAGGATTCTTCTGCATCGAAGTTCTAGTTTTTTGTCTCATCAGAATTGTAACTGAAGATTGTTGTAAAGTTGTAATTGATTCAGCAATAAAGAGAATTAAAGTGGACGTAGGCTTACTCTAAGCCGAACCACTATAAAAACTGTTGTCTTTTCTGCTTTCTCTGTGATTTTCCTACTTGTTTTAGTTCCCGTGTTCACGGGTGGTGCTTTCGCTCAACTTTAATTTACACCGGGGTGTTAGCGTCAGATTTTCACGTTAACATTTTTTGTGCTTTCACTGAGAAGGTGAACTCAGGAAACTTTCACTATTGCTCTGCGAAGGATTGTTGAAAGGATTTCTTTTAAAACCCGAAGTTTATTGGAAATGATGGCTCCTGAGAGAAAAAGAAGTTCTGTAAGATCCGACAATGTTGAAGGGAATACAACTACCTCTCTTCCTTCAAGTTAAGCAGCTCCAGCTGTTGGAGTTACGCGAGCGGAGTTGGACGCCGTAGTTTTGGGGCTGAATCAACAGTTGGAAGCCCAGAATGCCCAGAATGCCTTGATTATGGATAAGTTGAACGCCCTGCTTGAGGCAAATCACCAACGACAGGATAATGAAACAATCTATGCTAAAGATGCCTGCGACCCCCAAGAGAAAGGTATTCCTCAAAGAGCAGACAACACCGCTGCAAGGGCACCTTCCCAAGCTGAAGGGTCAAGGCCACAGCCAACTTTTCAAACTTCCGAAAGGGCAGCTAACTTCTGCCAGGCAAAGTCTCAAAACGATGAGGAGTATCTATCAGGAATGGTCCGCTCAATCATGAAAGAAAGCATGCAGAGGCATGAGGATGAAAACGATTGGGAGTTCGCTCCGAGCAAGACTCCGTTCACCGAAAAGATTTTAAAGGCGGAGTTTCCCAGGAAATTTGTACCTCCTACCATCCCGGCCTATCGAGGGACAAGTGACCCTAACCAATTTCTATACAGATACGATTGGCATATGACAGGGGCACGAGCATCGGATGAGAAGGGGTGGCTTTGCTTTGGTTCACTAAGCTACTGGTTCGATCCATAGATCAATTCTCCGATTTAACCCGAAAATTTAAAGAACAATTCAGATTGTATGCGTCAAAGGCAAAAGATATAATGTCACTGTCCAGTCTAGAACAAGCACCGGGAGAACCCATCAAGTCTTTTTTGAACCGCTTTAATATAGATTTAGTCGAGGTAGACAACACGGAGCCCCGAATGATCCTAACATACTTAATGCGGGCCATCGACAAGTCGAGTGAATTCGGGATGTGGCTCAAAATGAAGGAACCAAACTCACTCGAGAAGTTTTATAAAAAGGCCGACGAATTCATACGCCTAGAAAACCTCTCGATGCCAGTAAAAGCAGTGGTGGCCGAAATCAAGAATAACGATGTCATCTCTAACAAGAGAGGATCTGGAAACCAGAAAAGGGAGAGTGATGAAGGAAAGAGGCAGGGAAATAAGAAAAAACCTCGACGTTTTAACCCTTCATATTTCACCCCCTTAACTGATACACCGGAAAAGATCTTCTTGGCAACAAAGGATGTTGTCAAGTACCCTAAACCACCTGAGATGGGGAGAGGTGCAGTGCAAAATGGGAAATTCTGTCGATTTCACAACCAACCCGGTCACGATACTGATCAATGTCGCCAGTTAAAGAGTGTGATTGAAGAATTGCTGAAACAGAATAAACTTCAACAATATGTGAAGAAAGACGGAATTGACCCAACCTCGTCCACTCAGGGGCAACCATGTCCTGCTTATCGGTCCAGCTCAGGCAACAGAACTACAGAGCAGGAATCCGAGAAGCTGGTCATTGACTAACATATGAATCACAAAATCATGGAATAGCATTCATTTACACCCATATTTTACTTAATAGCATTGCTTAACTTTGTAAAATGATCATGGATGTATAATTCTTGTGCTGTTAACCACTGTAAATTTGATGTGAATCAGTAATGAGAAATTATAAATCTTGTATTCTTTAATGCCGTTAAAATGCCTGTATCATTTCGATATGCAAATATTACTAAAAATATCGATTTAGTATTGCAGGCTATCAAAATAAAGCTTGCTCATCCAACACATCACAAAGCGAAGTGATCCCTACAAATCACGGAGTAAACAAATGACAAGTCACAAATGCTCCGAATTCAAGTATTTCGAAAGAAGTGCAATTTGCAAACGATTGAGGACTCCACCAAAGAGGGCACCTTCCTAATAAGAAGATTCCGAGCCTTTGCTAACCGACCACGATCGTTTGTGTAAACGAACATCTGGCGGAGCAGCTTGCATCTGCCCCATGGATCCACTCAGCAAAAAGGCACATTTCTCTAGCAAAGAACAAATGAAAGAATGGGACATGTACTTGAAGTTATCGTGAGGGATTGCTAAGAAGCGCAGGGTATAAAGACACAAGCGCCAACGCAACTCTTTAGAGTCCAAAGTACTCTTTAGAGTCCAAATGCTTCTCTTCGGAGACCCAACGCAACTCTTTAGAGTCCAAAGTACTCTTTAGAGTCCAATTGCTTCTCTTCGGAGACCCAACGCTACTCTTTAGAGTCCTAAGTACTCTTCAGAGTCCAAATGCTTCTCTTCGGAGACCCAACGCTACTCTTTAGAGTCCAAAGTACTCTTCAGAGTCCAATGCTACGCTTTGGAGTCCAACGCTACTCTTCAGAGTCCAAAGCTACTCTTTAGAGTCCAAATCAAAGACCTCGAGCGGGCCTAGCCAGAAAAAGAGAGATCTTTCTCGATACAAAGTTGCGGAAATGATCGGTCGATACACTCCCGTGAATCCGTCCAACCGAGAGAAAGAAACTCCAAACTTCCAGGCAAAAGCCCTACTCGGAGGCACACGTTTCACCGAGATTGAAATAAAACTTCCAAGTGTTGAAACATGAAAAGCCCTCTTCGGAGGCCCATTTCATCACAGTTGAAATGCTAAAAGACCTCGAGCAGGCCAAACCAGAAAAAAAGAGATCTTTCTCGATACAAAGTTGCGGAATGATCTGTCGATACACTCCCGTGAATCCGTCCAACCGAGAGAAAGAAACTCCAAACTTCCAGGCAGTAACCCTACTCAGAGGCACACATTTCACCATGATCGGTGATACACTCCCGTGAAACGAAATGTGAAAAGCCCTCTTCGGAGGCCCGCTTCCCAGCGAACAGGGAAAAATAAAAGCCTCTCCCAAGGGGCAGAAACAAAAAGACCTCTTCCCAGAGGCACAATCAAACAAAAAAGGCCTCTTCCCAGATGCAGAGACAAAAAGACCTCCTCCCAGAGGCACAATTGAACAGAAAGACCTCTTAGGAGGCACACGTTTCACCGAGATTGAAATAAAACTTCCAAGTGTTGAAACATGGAAAGCCCTCCTCGGAGGCACAACTCTTCGGAGGCACACGTTTCACCGAGATTGAAATAAAACTTCCAAGTGTTGAAACGTGCAAAAAGCCCTCCTCAGAGGTACAACTTTTCAAAGAAGCAAAGATCAAAAAGCCCTTTACTGAGGCGTAAAAAAAAAGAGAAGCCCTCTTCAAAGACGCACTTTAACTTTCAAAGGAAGAATGATTCACCTATTCTGGAAAATACTCTTCCTCAAAAGAAGTTAAAGTGCCCTTCAGAGGCCCGCTTTACCACATGGAAGAATTCACTTGGTAAAATGTGTATATGCACAAAAGAAAAAGTGATATCTTCAAAGGATAAAGCATAAAAAACTCATATGGAGGGAGTTGTACTCTATTTCTAACAAGATAATATTCCTCCAAGTATGGAATAATTATTCTCCAGGAAATAAGAGTACAAGTCCCCTCAAAGTATAAAGTATTGCAACGAGCTTATGGTATAGGGGCAACATGGTATAGCTACATACAACATGGTATAGCTACATTGGTAAAATTACGCTTGAACAACATACCACAAGCTCACTGCAATATCATATAAAGAAACTTGTACAAAAATGAATAGTAAATGCATTCTCAAATACAGACAGAAGTTTGTACAAACGAAAAGAATCATTTTATTCGATACTGTCAAAATTTTGTACAGGTACAGGTTTCAAAATAAAAAGAAAAAAGAAAAGCGGAGGCCAGTACCCGCACAATCTCCGGCCAGTACATGCAAAAAGCGATATAAAAAGCACAGGACCAAAGCTATCATTTCTTCTTCCTTCCGCCTTTTGAGCCTGCGCCTGGCCGAATGGTTAACTTCTTAGGCCGGCTTGTAAGAGCAGGAGAGGAAGGGGAAAGGGATACAATAGGTTCTTCTCCCGCTTGTGTCTCGCTAGCAGAAGCCTCCTTCTTTTTCTTAGGGACTCCATGCTTCCCTCTCTTCCTGGAAGAAGACCCACTACCTGGAGAGAAAAGTGTAATTAATGGTTCATCATCGGAACCAGTTGGTTCTGGAGTCTTCTCACTCCCTTCAGTTTCTTCTCCCCTGTGTTCTTGTGAAGCAATGGGATCGTCCAAATCTTGGAGAGCTTCTATTTGCTCCTCTTGTGATCCTGGTTGCGAGGCAGAAGGAGGAGTGACCTGAAGAGATGGAGGAGGAATAATTGGAGGAGGGGAAGTTTGAACAATGCTCGATGCTTTCTCTACAGAAGAAAAGAAGTTAAAGTCAGTAAAGAGAAGAGATAAAGGCTCGCTGAGGTTCAGGAAATAGTCAAGAAGCTCATCAAGCTCGTAAGAAACAGATGAGAAGTCTACTTGGGCAAGATTAACAGTAGAGTTACCTGAAGAAGTCGGTTTCCTGACATCAACCTCATAAGCCTGTGCTTCGGCACTCTCGTCGCCTTCATCTCCACCCCGTATGGTTGTGATCTCGGTGGTAACTTTAGTAGGGGATAGAGAATGAGAACTGGAGCCGATAATGTCGATTTCGGCCGAAGGAGAAGGCTGAACTAGAGCAGTCGAGATAGTTTTTCCTGAATGTTCCCCTACCGCCATTTCGGCCCTTAATTTCACAAGCTGTTCTCTTCCCCTGGCGAGAGCGGCACGAGCATCGTCATCAAAATAATGCTCCTCAAGTGCTGGTTTGACATAGCCAGCACCTTTAGCACCAAGCATATCAAGTGCGGCCTCCCACACCTCAGCCAGAGTAATTTCATACTTGGGACCTAGAAAGGCGAGACTACCGCGCCCCAAGACACTATGCAGGTAGAAGTCAAATAATGTTGAGCTGATGTTGGTCTTCGTTGCCTCATGAGATTGTTCAGTTGCAATTTTACCGGCAACGGCCTCATCACGCTCTCTTTCAGCTTTGGAAAGTTGAAGCTTAAGCATTTCGATTTCCGCCTCCTGGGAGTTGGCTTTCTCTCGTAACTCTGTAACCTCAGCATGGTACCTTCCCGCTTTTTTCTGCTCAGCTTCAAGTTGTGCCTCGGCATGTCGCTGAGCGGCGTGAGCATCACGAACTTGCTTTTGAAGTACTTCTTCTTTTTGAGTATATGTGGTAGAAGAAGTAGCAAGCTCTTGTTTAAGTTCCTCAACTTTCGCTTCAAGCTCTTCATTGTAAGTAGTGATACTCCTCATTTCGGTATCATGCTGCTCAAGAACCTTTTGCCATTCGGCCTTATCATTCTCCATAGTAAGCATGGCCTCTATATTCGCACGGTTGACCCTTTGAAGCTCATCAACAAGCTTTTTCCACCCCGACATCCGCTCGATATCGAGTTTGACAGCATCAAGATTTTGCAGCATTGCTTGTTTATCAATAGGGACCAAGTCAAGATCAAACCGCACTCCCTTTAGGCACCAGTGCGGGAACCGACTTTGCAGAGTAGCCGGGCCTGGTCCAACTTTGAATTTAGGCCTGCTGATTATTTTCTGAATGTCTGTCTTCCCGAGAGCGGGAGAGCCAGAAGGAATGTCAAGTGAGACGGGGGCAGTGACTTTTTCAGGAGTTGTAGAAGTATGCTTCTCACCGTGTCGAGCACGCTTGCTTGGGTCCTCAACCATATGGCTTTTTCCCCGGTCATCATGGGATTTTCTCTTGTGGGAATCGTCGCCTTTATGGGAAGAATCATGGTGCTCCTCCCTTTCTTTTCTCTCATAACGCTCTTCTTGAGCTCTCCTCTCCTGAGTTTTTCGGGCGGCTCTCTCTTCATCGGTTTCTCTGTGAACGGGAAGGTAGCGCCTATAATCATATTGACTACGCCTCCCGTAGCGCTGGAAGTCGTCATAGTAGGAGCCGCTACGTCCCATCGGAGAATCTAAAATAAAAAAGAGAGACAAGTCTTAAAAGTCTTCAGAAAAAAGAAGCATAACTTTAGAATCTTCAAAGTACAAAGAGTTAGGAGTATAAAAGTGCCGAAAGATTCTAAGTGTGTGTGATGTGCAAACTACACGCGTCAAACTACGAACCACTCTTTGATTGCGGAGTAATTGTGGGGGTAGTAGTTAACGTCAACTCTTGGGTCGACGGAGCTTGTTGCAAAGAAGAAGTCGCTTCCACTACTGAAGAAGAAACCCTGGTGGTAACAGGGTCGTCTTTAAAGAGCTCCTGTAAAGTGACAAACAGGTCGCTCAACCCTTCGAAAGTGTCGTCTCCACTCTGTTTGACAGGGCTTGTTTTCCCAACTTCTTCGTCACAAGACTTCTTTGAATGTGGAGGAGATTCCTGAGGCTCTTCTTCTTCAGTGACCGGGGCAAGTTTGCCAGATGACCCCGCGACATCAACAGAAGTGGAGCACTTCACTAGAGAAGCCTCAGAGGCAGGTTCTTTCGGTATGGGTGCATCAGTAGAAACTAGGGCATCCAATGCTTGGGCTGGGGAGTCTGGGACTTCATGAGGGTGTGTAGAGCGAGAGGTATGCAAAAGTCCGTACTGATGTAAAAATTCGTCTTTCAACAGAAATTGAATGCTTCTCTCCTCAACTGGCACGGCCATAAGCCTCTCAAAAGTTGGTTTATGACTGGAATCCCTAGAAGGAGGAGGAAGCGCTGAAAAGTAAAAGGAGAAGTTAACATTTGACAACTCAGGCTATGAAAAGCTCAGAGAAAAACATCAGGAACAAAGATAAATGCTCTTACTTCCTACTCTCCAGATAGCATAGAATCCCGGAGGACAGCGAACGAAGAAAAATTGACTTAGAAAACCGAGAGCACTTTCGGGAAGGCCGATTATTAGTTTACGGTTCCTAGCGCCTCTCACAAGAATGATGGAGGGATGGTCTTTATTTTTGGCAAACGTGCACAAATAGCAAACTTCATCAAAACTCGGAAGGCGATCCAGCGTCCTTCTGAATAGCACACATAACCCCATCAGAATAGCATAGCCATTGGGGTGCAGCTAGAAGGGGGAGATAGCTAGTTGGAGAAGAAGCCATTGAAGAAAGTCGTTAAAAGGAGGGATAGCTCCACTTGTGCACATTTGACGATTAACTGCTACAAAACCATGAGGTGGTATATCGGCAGTATCGCTTCTCTCAGGAAGAATAGCATCTGCTTCAGCAATGCCAAACAGAGCGCATAGTTGGCGGAAAACTTTGTATGTTAGTGTGGTTGAAATTCTCTCTGGAGGATTAACCAATGGAGTAGCAATTGGGAAAGTCTCTTCAGCCGATTCTGTTTCTCCTTGTTGAGAAGTCATTCTATACAAGGAACTAGACATTCAAATAAGAAGGTGCACGTTTCCTAAAAAGTGTGAAGTGTTGTGCAGAACTAACAAAAACAGAAAGCAAACATAACTGAAATTAAACTAGTTGACAATTGGTCGACTATGAGATTTCAGGACTTGTTAATATAAAACTCAAGTGTAGTGTTAATGCGAACGAATCGGCTTAAATTGGATATTTTAGTTTTGCTTTAATACTTCACTTGAATTCATTGGTTCGCAGCATTTCGTTCACACAGTTCATTTAAGTTGATTACTCTTTATCGACTAATCTGTCGTTCGATGTGGGCAGTCAATGACAGTATATTTGTCCCAATTTTCTGCAAATATTATGTTTAACAGGTTATTAGCATTAGAGATAATCTATAAAGCAGTTCAAGTAGAGCAGTTCAAGTCGAGCATTCAAATTGAAATTATGCTTCAAGACAGGTCGTAGAGCATATGAAAGAAAAGGCCTCAAGACAAAGCGATGCGAATCATTTAACTCTTAACTCAGTCGCGACCTAAACCCTATGCCGCAAGAGAATTAAGCCGTTAATTCAATAGGTCACAACCTAATCTAGCAGTTCAAAACAATAGGCATTCGTCAAAGTCCTAGGTTGTCTGGCGACCTAACATAGGTCGGGGGATCTTAAGTCGCACTATGCAAAATAAAAAGGTTCAAGGCAATTAAACTTCGTCCGAAGTCTCAACTCGTCCACGACCTAATGTCCATGCCACAGAAAAAGGAAATTAAGCCGTGAATTCCTTAGGTCGTTCTGCTACCGTTTAAACAAGTCAAGTCCTAAGTCTTAGGTCGCGAGAATCCCAGCACGACCTAAGTTTTAGGTCTCCCAGATCTGTTGAGTCGCTAACTTCCTCCTCACGCAATCCATCTCGTCAAACTGCAACCCGATAACCCATTACCAACTGCACATAGAAATTCATCGTCCTCCTCATGAAATTCACCATCCCTTCATACCACCTGATCACTTCAAAAACAATGCAAAACATCCCCGATCCATCATAAATTCAACACATTACCGTGCCTTCTTAAATCAGTCAAACGGCGATCAAAGTTCGACCGTAATAATCATTCAAAATGAAGCATGACACATGGAATTGAACTACGGTCGGAAAATAAGGATTCATGATTCAATGGTGATTATGGTGGGATGGGGATCAGACTCACTTACGGGATATAATGGTAAAGAAGAATCGGAGGCTGAATAGGTTGAATTTGTCTTTAGAAGCTTGAAAATTCATCAATGGCGGTGGGAGATCGGAGCAGTAGAGTGAGGAAGAGTTAGCGACCTAGCAAATTTATATGGGACAAAAAGGGGAAGACGAATAGGCACGCGACTTAGTACAAGTCTTAGGTCGCTCACGACCTAGCTCGGACAGATCGAAGCACAAGACCTATGGCATAGGCCTGTACTTCGAGGGGCAAGTGTTAACTCCTATTTCTGAAGCGACCTAAGACTTACGTGACTTAACGACCTAAAACTTAGGTGACTTAACGACCTAAAAGGTACTAACGACCTAAAGGTGCTAACAACCTAAAAAGTGGGCGACCTAACTACAGCAGCAACCTAAGATCACAAAGCATCCCGCGACCTAAGGTCTTTAGCGACCTAGTGCTTTCGGCGACCTATGAAGTGCCGCGACCTAACAACTTAAGGATTTCACAACCTGACGACTTAAGAGGATCAGCGACCTAAAGGTTCCTGTAGCTTCACGACCTAAAGCATGTACGACCTAAGTAATGCCATAGCCTACCGACCTAAGAGCAAAGTGGTCTCAGCAACCTAAATCCCGAATGACTCACGACCTATAATAGGTCGCACGCGACCTATTAATTTGCTCAGAAGAGAACCAAATGCAATCAAGATAAGTCGAATCCCATCTCTTAGGTCGCTGCCGACCTAGTGACTTATTCAGGGCAAGTTCTAATATAGCTAATACAAGTGATTCCTTATGTCGTGGCCGACCTATGACCTACGACCTACCTTAGGTCGTGCGCGACCAAAGACTTGGAGATTGAACTTCGCCCAAAACCACTCCTATAAATACAGCCCTAACTCCAACTAGCGAGGGAACTTTTTGGCCGATCTCTTGAAGCACCGATACTCTGCTGAATTCTCAACTGACTCGACACTTCAAGTACGAAAGGCATCTCAACTAACTTCGAGAGGAAATCTAGCGCAATCTACATGGATTTAAAGGATTCTTCTGCATCAAAGTTCTAGTTGTTTGTCTCATCAGAATTGTAACTGAAGATTGTTGTAAAGTTGTAATTGATTCAGCACTAAAAAGAATTAAAGTGGACGTAGGCTTACTCTAAGCCGAACCACTATAAAAATTGTTGTCTTTTCTGCTTTCTCTGTGATTTTCCTACTTGTTTTAGTTCCCGTGTTCACGGGTGGTGCTTTCGCTCAACTTCAATTTACACCGGGGTGTTAGCGTCAGATTTTCACGCTAACATTGATCTAGGCCACGTACTGTGACGGGCGGTACCCCAGTAGCCCTGCCATTGTATGGAATCCACAATCCAATAAGTGCCAACGGTTTTGATTGTATTACCCACTTTTGTGGCTAGTAGCTGGAATTTAATGAATGAAACAATTTCGGCTATTTTCTATTTACTTGAAAACCATAGACCTATTATAATATCACAGAATTTCCTATCAAATGTTTTGGTTAGTGTAAGGTAAAAACTTTACCATGTTTATTTGTGGGGAGTCTTACGTGATACCTTTTGTTTTCAAAAGATTTTCAAAGTTAAACAACTTTGACCTGTTACTCATACCAGACCCATGTCTGACCCGGAGTTTATTTTTGTTTTTCATAAACTCTCGGGTACCCAAATTTTTACGGGTAGCCAAGGGATTCAGGTTAGCTTTGACGAAATCTGGAGGAGCAATGGAGCAGGAGGCTTCAGCGTTGTAGATATATATATATATAGTTCCGCTGTGTTGGTATCTCTGAGTCTTATTGTTTGAGCTGTATTGTATTGAGTTGTACAACTAGACAGGTGTTTATAACTGTCTAGTATGTGATGTATTATCTGTATAACTCTGATTGATGTGGTATATTATGTAAATACTTATGTGATTATTATAATTTATTCGTTCCGCTGTGAGATTCTGATGTTGTTGTTCTTTCTTCTCTATCTTTTCTATTTTCTCATCCCTTTCTTTCTTCAAGAACGATACGTCTTCCTGGGCGTAGGAAGTCGGGTCGTTACAGTGGTATCAGAGCGCTAGGTTGAGTGAATACCTAGGCACTTGAGTGTTTTCTTTCCTGAGAGAGAGCGTATTTGTAATTTTGATATATATATATATATATATATATATATATATATATATATATATATATATTTCTGCCTATTGTTGGGTTACCTGTTCAGGTTTTCCAATGTGTTATAAAGGTAGATAGGTAGTGGTGTGTGTAACACAACTATCAATGGTTGGAAGTGTAATTGTCGAGACGGTAGGCCTAATACTGTCTCGAGTAAGTTTTGGACGGTGTAAGGATTTCATTGATCTCTGAAGGAAATTTGTTACGATTTGGAGTTCATCTTTGAAGTGTTAGAGTTTGGTTGAGCTAGAGTTTGGATCTGTCGGCTGGACAGAAGTAAGTCAAGATATTTTGATACATCAAGGTGTAGTAGCTGTGTGATGAGACACAGTGACTATGGATGTCTCCGACGATGTTTCTTTGGAACAAGTAAGGAAGTGTGTCTGCTTCGGTGTTGTGGCTGTGCTCAGCTGGGTGTTTTGGTTGTTTTGAGGTCCGATTTTCTCGAAGAGCTTTAGATAGGAAATCTTAGCATCTGCGGCAGCAATTCAGCTTGGGATGTTTTCGGTGTTGGCAAGAGATCTTCTGGCTTAACAGTTTTTATGGAACGGAATTCAGAAGTAATTATGTAAACCCGTTTCTTCAAGCTACATAAGTGTAAGCTGTTATGATTTGTAAAAAGAGAGCAGTATCTTTGGAATTTGGCTGTATCGATCGCAAAAGTGACTTGCGATGGTTTGGGTGTTCTTTTGGGGTTTCAGAGATTTTTCTAGATGTCTTCTGGAAGTTAGAGTTTTGTAAACATCTGGAAATTGAGTTTGGTGAAGCAGCTCAGAATTTTGGAGGAACTTCTGAGTTTTATTTTTGGAATGAGTTGACCAGTCCGTGCTTGAGTTCATAATCAACATTTTCATCTGTTCAGTCGGAGTTGCGCAGTGGAAGCATGGTGGCATCTGTTTTAGTTCGGAAGCAATTGGATGTTGCAGTGTTGGATTAGAGAGTTCTTCAGGAAGTTTTTTCAGGATCTGAGACCAGGTTGGAGTGCACCTGTTTTATCTCTCCGGACGAGAGATGTGAGTTCTGTTTTCTGATTTTGGAATAGAGTTGTATTCTGAGTTTTGGTTGATCTTGGAAAGATCAATTTGTTGGATTGTCTTTGGTTCAGTTTGTTTATAGGGACATCAGCAAGGATTGAGCTGATCAGGAAAGATGAAGGAAGCCCAGGATCGTCCGAAGAGTTTTGTGGATAAGAGACGAAGAAATTTGGAGTCCGTAATCGGAGATTTGATTTTGGATAAGTGTTTGGTTTCAGGATTGGATTGTCAGTTTGGATAACTGGAATTCGGAGTGTTTCACGTATCTCTGAGGGAGTACGTGTAAGATCTATCTTTGATTTTAGAGTCAGCAGTTCAGGGAATTTCGGTTGTTGGGTCAGACTTGAGTTTGGTCCGATATTTTGATTTGTTTTATAGATTTAGATGAGTGGGAACTCTGTAGTTTAGTAGTAGTATTGGTTGTTTGGATTTTATAGGGCGAGTAACCCGGTATTTATACTTGGGGAAACTCGAGAAAAATCTATTTAGAATTTTATCTGGATAGTTAGATTTGGTTGTTTGGATGAATTGGTTGCTATGATTGTTAGTTTATGTTGATATATGCTTGTGTTTCAAATTTAAATTTTTAATTGGATTATTAAATTACCTTTGTTTTAAATTTCGGGGACGAAATTCTTTTAAGGAGGGAGGAATGTGATATCCCGGAAATTTGGGACAATATAAATTTAATAATCTACATTAAAAATTAAATTGATTTGATAATATTTGTTAATAATTTAATAATCTTCCTTTAAATAAATATTTAACTGATAATTCATCTTTAAAAAATTAATCAAATTGCCTTCTATTTATAATGTATATATATCTGTATATATTGTAAATGGATAATCTTTGTTTTAAATTTAATAAATAGACATGTTTCTAATTCTAATATTTTTGATAATTTAGAAATTGGATATTAAGCTATCTAATAAATGACCATATGATTTTAAATTACTCAAGATTTAAGTTTAGTTTGTTTAAAATAATTTTAGCTTACATTTAAATTTAGCAAAAGGTTTGTTTAATTTGTTTTAAAATTTAGCTTGATAAAAATAAGTAGTTTATTAATAAAGAGATAAATTCTTTTATAAATCATTTTGACTTAATAATGAGCTCTATTAATAATGTAAATCTTTACAAATGAATTTTTAATAAAATTGTTATTTCAACTTTAATTATATTTATGTGTGTTTGAATGAAATTTATGATTTGGAAATTAAAAATAAGGGTTTCAAATGTTCAAATTAAAATAAACATTATTAATATTAATAAGTGTAAAATAAAATAATAATAGGCAATCAAATATTTGTTAGTCTATGTTTAAAAATAAAAGAAAAATAAAAGCAAACACACATGCTAGAAAATAGAACTAAATACTTAGGATAAATTCATAGTAAAGACTAAAACAACTATATATATTTGGACATAAGATATAACATGCATGCAAGTAGTAAAAGTAAAGCTAAGTTAAGAAAACAAAATAAAAGGGGGTTACATATGCAGGTTGCTTGTAAGTATGCAAGACAAAATAATAGAAGTATGCAGGCAAGAATAGAAAAGAAAAAGACAAGTATGCAAAGCCAAATAAAATATCTTCATTCTAGTCAAATGAAATTGGTCAAAGTATGGAAATAACACCTCAAAAAAAAGATGTATATTATAGTTCAAAATAAAAAGAAAATAAAACAAATATCTATAACAAGTAGCTTCATATACAAGCTAAATCTTGACCTGCAGGTTATACACTTACACATATCTTTTTGCAGCTGTACATAAATATACTTATGTCAACTAATAGAGGAATCAAGTCTTAATTACTATCGTTTCAGCACATTATTTTGTCAATTCAAGTGTATCCAAATCTTTACATCTCAGATACAAAAATCTGCCATACCAAAACAAGTAAAACTTGTACATATGGTAACCTACAGCTGTTCAAAAAGTTTTCCTATTTATATATCATGTTCTCTTTTATATTTTCATTCGTTCAACTCAACATAGCAAGCTTTTTCTTTTTGTAACTGAAGCTTTGTATAACAACAATACATCAATGCAAACAAGATGAATTTAACAGGAAAATCAAAGAAAACCATTTTCCAGTTTTGACATCCAAAGTTTTACAAATAAAAGTGGTCTGTCCATCTCCATCACTGGTGAGTAACATCATTTTTAAAGGTTTAAATTTTAAATATGGTTGCTTGGTTTATGTCTGTAGTATATATATTGTTTGCCATATTTCTGCAGGGATGAGTGTAGTCGTTTCTGTACATTTTGTTCTTTACTTCAAGCCTCAGTGTGATATAAAAAAATCATTATCTTTTTTCTTACTTGCTGTTTGGATTAGGACTAAATCGAATTTTTTTTTAGCATAGATGGATGTTTAAAATTTATAAGAAAGTTAAATACAAACTTGAGTAAGCCTGGGAAAAATAAGATAACAGAGCAAATCATAAAATAAGTCAAAATTCAGTTGTCATTATCCATCAATTCGAGCTTATAAACTGATTACTAAATCAAAATTAGGATTTTTGAAACTAAAATTTTATTTTTTAGTTAAGGGTTGGTAGTGTAGTCACAAGTGGTTCAGTTTTTGGTTTCTGGGCGATTACTGGTGATCTAGGCGGCTGGAGGGGTCGGGGTTCTTCAAGTCGGTGGAGTAGTGATTGATGATGCTAGGAAAAATAGGTGGCGGTGATGAAGTCCATCAGGGAAGATGCGGCAGTGGGTTTTCCTCTTGAACCCTAAAATTTGCTGTGCTTTGAAGAATCGATCGCCACGGCCCATGTTGGTGATCGAGTGCAGGGATATTTGGGGTGGTGATAGTTTGGTTGTAGTCGAAGAAGAGGCCGAAGTCGTAGACCCTCATATGGTCGGAGGGTGGAGAACTCGAGGGTGACAGGTTTTGAAGTAGGGAGTTGTTGGTGTTTCCAGGTTGCAGAGGAGAGGGTTGTTTTTGTTTCAAGCAAGTGGCTAGCTTCTGGTGGTCGTGATAGGATCTGGAGGTGACTGGCGTCGTGTGGGGGTGCCAGAGGATGGCCGGAGGTGGTTGGGGCCACGGTGCACGTGCACCGTGCCAGTGAAGTATGGTGGTGTTGTTTTTTTTTGGTGTGCAGAGTTTGGCCTCAGGGAATTCTCGAGTCACTCGAGTAGATGACTCGAAGCAAGGTGATGGAGAACTCGAAGCAGTGAATAGGATTGGAAATTGAGATGGTTCAAAATTTTAAATTGTCACAGTTTTTTAGTGTGCAGGGTTTTGAGCTCGGGGAAAGTCTCGGGTTATTTGCCTTTTTACTCGAAGCAGGAAGGTAATTGACTCGAAGCATTTTGCTTTGGTCTCAGGTGTGTTGAATTGCTACAGGTTGTATAAACTACCTGTACTTTTAAATTTAAACCAAATTTAAAGCAAAATTAAATGTAAGTTAGTTGAAATCATGATGTATTTGAATTTAAGTTGTAAACTAAGATTTAACAAAGTCTAAATCTAATTAGAAGTATGAATTCAAATTTATATTTTGAATCAAAAATGCAGTTTTAAGATATTTAAAGGGGTTTCAGATTTAAAACTTGATAAATTCCAGATTTTAAAATTTGACCTGAAACAAAGGTGTTGCTGCAGTTAAATTCGATTTTTGTTAAAGTTTTGATTCAAATGGATATTTGAATTTTAAAGTTTAAAATGGATTTGGATTTAAAAATTGAGTTTCTAATTCTAGTTGTTAAAAGGAAGTTACATCAAAGTTTTAAATCAAGATAAATTGAGGAATTCAAGTTTACTTTAAATCCAAATCTGAAACTTAAATCAGTTTTAAATATGAATGTTTAAAAAAAAAAGTTCAAATAAAATAGTTTTGAAAAGTAATTTGTTTCAATAAAAATTAACTTGATTTTTGAGAATTCTTTGATTAAAGATTTTGAATGAAAAGTAAATAAATTGTTTAATTTGAGGTTTGCAAGTTAAATATTAATGTATTTTGAAAATTTAAATTTGAATTAAAATTCAAGTAGTTTAATTTAAAATATTTCCTTATGTAAGTTCATGCGTAAATGTTACTTACATTTATTAAAAAAAAATTATAATCATTTTGACTCTTTAATTCAAATGATATTTGAATTTAAATTTAAAATGTAATGTTAATGAAGTCATTAATTAAGAAATAAATTATCTTAAGGATAATAGGGTAATTAAGGGATGACTTATGTATTGAAGTTAATAATTTAAATCAATTTATAACTAAAGATCAATTAAGAAGTAAATTAGGAAATGTTGTTAGTTAATGTAGATAATTAACTAAGGATTATTAATTAATTCATATATAGGATTAATTTTGGATAATTAATTAGATTAATTGGATAATCAATTGTAAATTGTTAATTGTAATTACTCGATAAAGGTAATAAAGAGATTAATTACTTAGGGTAATTAATTTTGATAAGATGATTAATTTAAGTTAATTAATTAATTTTAATTAATTTAAGAAAATCATTGGATAAATTGGTAAGCGTTAATGACTTAGTGTATTCAATGGAGCATAATTACTTGAGGAAGTAATTAATGATAATTACTGAATGTAATTAGTAAAAGATGATGTGTCAATAAAGTAATTTTGATAATTAATTTTGAAATTAATCAAGGGATTAATTAATGGAAATAATTAATTATGGAATAATTAATTTATTAATATGTAATTAAGGGTTGTTAATTACTGATTGATATTTATCAAGGATGATTAATAATTGTGTTTCATTAAGGATTAATTGCTTAATGTAATTAATTTAAATTAAGTAATTTAATTTATATCTAAATTAAAGATCATTAATTAATAATTAAGGATGCAATTAAGAATTGGTTAATTAAGAATAATTAATAATGCAGTGATTACTTTATGAAATAAATTAAGAATAAATGTAGTTATTATATTTAATTTATAAATTAAGAAATTAAACGTTAATTACTATAAATGATGTAGGATCATTAATTTGTGGAATTAATTAAAGACTAATTACTTATTGTAACTAGAAATGATTAATCAAAGATGTTTAATCAAGATGTATATCTAGAGAGTAATCAATTAATTTAATTAATAATTGATTAATGGTTGTATAAGCAGGATTTATAGACGAAGTAATTAATTTAATTTACTTTAAATTAATTAGATATAGAAGTAGTTAATTTAATTCATTTTAAATTAATTACAAATGGTATGATTATAAATCATTGCTTATGGATGAATGAAATTAATATTTCATTTGATGATTGTGAACTCAGATATGAGATGAATAATATCTATATGACTTGGATGTTTGTTTAAGTATGATGGTATATTCTTATCTGATTGGGTTGATAATTTTGATTATCTGTTTATGATGATGATATGATTATCTACTGTGACATTATGAATTATCTATCTGTGTGTATATTGATGATTTTGAATTAAACTGTTAAGACTAAATAGACAACTTGGCCTTAAAAGACACGTTTTGGATTTCGATGAGACCGAGATCGGTTTTCCTTATTTGGAACATCCGAAAACCACATCGATTCCATATTAACGATAGGTCGTGAATCTGAAGTGAAGATGAAGACTCAGAGTGCAAGGGTTATTGTCGTTAACTCTGAGGGTGATTCCAAAATGAGTGTAACGAGATAATGCCTTCGGTTTCGTTCGAACCTGGAACGAACTTGTATGGATTGAATGCTTTCAACACATCGTCAGGTGGGCGATGAGCATATTAAGAAATGTTTTCTATAAAGGTAATCGCAACCTCAAGCCTCATCAACCGGGAATGGCTAAAACCGGGGAGGTGCAGCAAGGTTAGGTGGGTCATGCCCAAGCAGGACAAGTTTTTCCCCCGTCTAGATGTCCCTTTTTATTCGGCTGTGTGGGCGGTTGGATGTACACCAACTGCGGGGTTATCTTGTTCGGGACTGTTCAGTAAGGAATGGTTCCGGCCTTGTGTTGCAGGGGGTCGGGAGTGATCCTCGGTACGTTGATCTAGGCCACGTACTGTGACGGGCGGTACCCCAGTAGCCCTGCCATTGTATGGAATCCACAATCCAATAAGTGCCAACGGTTTTGATTGTATTACCCACTTTTGTGGCTAGTAGCTGGAATTTAATGAATGTAACAATTTCGGCTATTTTCTATTTACTTGAAAACCCTTGACCTATTATAATATCAAAGAATTTCCTATAAAATGTTTTGGTTAGCGTAAGGTAAAAACTTTCCCATGTTTATTTGTGGGGAGTCTTACGTGATACCTTTTGTTTTCAAAAGATTTTCAAAGTTAAACAACTTTAACCTGTTACTCATGCCAGTTCCATGACTGACCCGGAGTTTATTTTTGTTTTTCATAAACTCTCGGGTACCCAAACTTTTATGGGTAGCCAAGGGATTCAGGTTAGCTTTGACGAAATCTGGAGGAGCAATGGAGCAGGAGGCTTCAGCGTTGTAGATATATATATAGCTCCGTTGTGTTGGTATCTATGAGTCTTATTGTTTGAGCTGTATTGTATTGAGTTGTACATCTAGACAGGTGTTTATAACTGTCTAGTATGTGATGTATTATCTGTATAACTCTGATTGATGTGGTATATTATGTAAATACTTATGTGATTATTAAAATTTATTCGTTCTGCTGTGAGATTCTGATGTTGTTGTTCTTTCTTCTCTATATTTTCTATTTTCTCATCCCTTTCTTTCTTCAAGAACGATACGTCTTCCTGGGCGTAGGAAGTCGGGTCGTTACAGTGGTATCAGAGCGCTAGGTTGAGTGAATACCTAGGCACTTGAGTGTTTTCTTTCCTGAGAGAGAGCGTATTTGTAATTTTGATATATATATATATATATATATATATATATTTCTACCTATTGTTGGGTTACCTGTTCAGGTTTTCCAATGTGTTATAAAGGTAGATAGGTAGTGGTGTGTGTAACACAACTATCAATGGTTGGAAGTGTAATTGTCGAGACGGTAGGCCTAATACTGTCTCGAGTAAGTTTTGGACGGTGTAAGGATTTCATTGATCTCTGAAGGAAATTTGTTACGATTTGGAGTTCATCTTTGAAGTGTTAGAGTTTGGTTGAGCTAGAGTTTGGATCTGTTGGCTGGACAGAAGTAAGTCAAGATATTTTGATACATCAAGGTGTAGTAGCTGTGTGATGAGACACAGTGACTATGGATGTCTCCGACGATGTTTCTTTGGAACAAGTAAGGAAGTGTGTCTGCTTCGGTGTTGTGGCTGTGCTCAGCTGGGTGTTTTGGTTGTTTTGAGGTCCGAGTTTCTCGAAGAGCTTTGAATAGGAAATCTTAGCATCTGTCGCAGCAATTCAGCTTGGGATGTTTTCGGTGTTGGCAAGAGATCTTCTGGCTTAGCAGTTTTTCTGGAATGGAATTCAGAAGTAATTATGTAAACCCGTTTCTTCAATGGATTGGCTACATAAGTGTAAGCTGTTATGATTTGTAAAAAGAGAGCAGTATGTTTGGAATTTGGCTGTATCGATCGCAAAAGTGACTTGCGATGGTTTGGGTGTTCTTTTGGGGTTTCAGAGATTTTTCTAGATGTCTTCTGGAAGTGAGGGTTTTGTTAACATCTGGAAATTGAGTTTGGTGAAGCAGCTCAGAATTTTGGAGGAACTTCTGAGTTTTATTTTTGGAATGAGTTGACCAGTCCGTGCTTGAGTTCATAATCAACATTTTCATCTGTTCAGTCGGAGTTGCGCAGTAGAAGCATGGTGGCAGCTGTTTTAGTTTGGAAGCAATTGGATGTTGCAGTGTTGGATTAGAGAGTTCTTCAGGAAGTTTTTCAGGATCTGAGACCAGGTTGGAGTGCACCTGTTTTATCTCTCCGGACGAGAGATGTGAGTTCTGTTTTCTGATTTTGGAATAGAGTTGTATTCTGAGTTTTGGTTGATCTTGGAAAGATCAATTTGTTGGATTGTCTTTGGTTCAGTTTGTTTATAGGGACATCAGCAAGGATTGAGCTGATCAGGAAAGATGAAGGAAGCCCAGGATCGTCCGAAGAGTTTTGTGGATAAGAGATGAAGAAATTTGGAGTCCATAATCGAAGATTTGATTTTGGATAAGTGTTTGGTTTCAGGATTGGATTGTCAGTTTGGATAACTGGAATTCAGAGTGTTTCACGTATCTCTGAGGGACTACGTGTAAGATCTATCTTTGATTTTAGAGTCAGCAGTTCAGGGTATTTCGGTTGTTGGGTCAGACTTGAGTTTGGTCCGATATTTTGATTTGTTTTGTAGATTTAGATGAGTGGGAACTCTGTAGTTTAGTAGTAGTATTGGTTGTTTGGATTCTATAGGGCGAGTAACCCGGTATTTATACTTGGGGAAACTCGAGAAAATTCTATTTAGAATTTTATCTGGATAGTTAGATTTGGTTGTTTGGATGAATTGGTTGCTATGATTGTTAGTTTATGTTGATATATGCTTGTGTTTCAAATTTAAATTTTTAATTGGATTATTAAATTACCTTTGTTCTAAATTTCGGGGACGAAATTCTTTTAAGGAGGGAGGAATGTGATATCCCGAAAATTTGGGACAATATCAATTTAATAATCTACATTAAAAATTAAATTGATTTGATAATATTTGTTAATAATTTAATAATCTTCCTTTAAATAAATATTTAACTGATAATTCATCTTTTAAAAGTTAATCAAATTGCCTTCTATTTATAATGTATATATATTTGTATATATTGTAAATGGATAATCTTGGTTTTAAATTTAATAAATAGACATGTTTCTAATTCTAATATTTTTGATAATTTAGAAATTGGATATTAAGCTATCTAATAAATGACCGTATGATTTTAAATTACTCAAGATTTAAGTTTAGTTTGTTTAAAATAATTTTAGCTTACATTTAAATTTAGCAAAAGGTTTGTTTAATTTGTTTTAAAATTTAGCTTGATAAAAATAAGTAGTTTATTAATAAAGAGATAAATTCTTGTATAAATCATTTTGACTTAATAATGAGCTCTATTAATAATGTAAATCTTTACAAATGAATTTTTAATAAAATTGTTATTTCAACTTTAATTATATTTATGTGTGTTTGAATGAAATTTATGATTTGGAAATTAAAAATAAAGGTTTCAAATGTTCAAATTAAAATAAACATTATTAATATTAATAAGTGTAGAATAAAATAATAATAGGTAATCAAATATTTGTTAGTCTATGTTTAAAAATAAAAGAAAAATAAAAGCAAACACACATGCTAGAAAATAGAACTAAATACTTAGGATAAATTCATAGTAAAGACTAAAACAACTATATATATTTGGACATAAGATATAGCATGCATGCAAGTAGTAAAAGTAAAGCTAAGTTAAGAAAACAAAATAAAAGGGGGTTACATATGCAGGTTGCTTGTAAGTATGCAAGACAAAATAATAGAAGTATGCAGGCAAGAATAGAAAAGAAAAAGACAAGTATGCAAAGCCAAATAAAATATCTTCATTCTAGTCAAATGAAATTGGTCAAAGTATGGAAATAACACCTCAAAAAAAAAGATGTATATTATAGTTCAAACTAAAAATAAAATAAAACAAATATCTATAACAAGTAGCTTCATATACAAGCTAAATCTTGACCTGCAGGTTATACACTTACACATATCTTTTTGCAGCTGTACATAAATATACTTATGTCAACTAATAGAGGAACCAAGTCTTAATTACTGTCGTTTCAGCACAATATTTTGTCAATTCAAGTGTATCCAAATCTGTACATCTCAGATACAAGAATCTGCCATATCAAAACAAGTAAAACTTGTACATATGGTAACCTACAGCTGTTCAAAAAGTTTTCCTATTTATATATCATGTTCTCTTTTATATTTTCATTCGTTCAACTCAACATAGCAAGCTTTTTCTTTTTATAACTGAAGCTTTGTATAACAACAATACATCAATGCAAACAAGATGAATTTAACAGGAAAATCAAAGAAAACCATTTTCCAGTTTTGACATCCAAAGTTTTACAAATAAAAGTGCTCTGTCCATCTCCATCACTGGTGAGTAACATCATTTTTAAAGGTTTAAATTTTAAATATGGTTGCTTGGTTGATGTCTGTAGTATATATATTGTTTGCCATATTTCTGTAGGGATGAGTGTAGCCATTTCTGTACATTTTGTTCTTTACTTCAAGCCTCAGTGTGATATAAAAAAATCATTATCTTTTTTCTTACTTGCTGTTTGGATTAGGACTAAATCGAAGTTTTTTTTTAGCATAGATGGATGCTTAAAATTTATAAGAAAGTTAAATACAAACTTGAGTAAGCCTGGGAAAAATAAGATAACAGAGCAAATCATAAAATAAGTCAAAATTCAGTGGTCATGATCCATCAATTCGAGCTTATAAACTGATTACTAAATCAAAATTAGGATTTTTGAAACTAAAATTTTATTTTTTAGTTAAGGGTTGGTGGTGTAGTCATAAGTGGTTCAATTTTTGGTTTCTGGGCGATTACTGGTGATCTAGGCGGCTGGAGGGGTCGGGGTTCTTCAGGTCGGTGGAGTAGTGATTGATGATGCTAGGAAAAATAGGTGGCGGTGATGAAGTCCATCAGGGAAGATGCGGCAGTGGGTTTTCCTCTTGAACCCTAAAAGTTGCTGTGCTTTGAAGAATCGATCGCCACGGCCCATGTTGGTGATCGAGTGTAGGGATATTTGGGGTGGTGATAGTTTGGTTGTAGTCGAAGAAGAGGCCGAAGTCGTAGACCCTCATATGGTCGGAGGGTGGAGAACTCGAGGGTGACAGGTTTTGAAGTAGGGAGTTGTTGGTGTTTCCAGGTTGCAGAGGAGAGGGTTGTTTTTGTTTCGAGCAAGTGGCTAGCTTCTGGTGGTCGTGATAGGATCTGGAGGTGACTGGCGTCGTGTGGGGGTGCCAGAGGATGGCCGGAGGTGGTTGGGGCCACGGTGCACGTGCACCGTGCTAGTGAAGTATGGTGGTGTTGTTTTTTTTTTGGTGTGCAGAGTTTGGCCTCAGAGAATTCTCGAGTCACTCGAGTAGATGACTCGAAGCAAGGTGATGGAGAACTCGAAGCAGTGAATAGGGTTGGAAATTGAGATGGTTCAAAATTTTAAATTGTCACAGTTTTTTAGTGTGCAGGGTTTTGAGCTCGGGGAAAGTCTCGGGTTATTTGCCTTTTTACTCGAAGCAGGAAGGTAATTGACCCGAAGCATTTTGCTTTGGTCTCAGGTGTGTTGAATTGCTACAGGTTGTATAAACTACCTGTACTTTTAAATTTAAACCAAATTTAAAGCAAAATTAAATGTAAGTTAGTTGAAATCATGATGTATTTGAATTTAAGTTGTAAACTAAGATTTAACAAAGTCTAAATCTAATTAGAAGTATGAATTCAAATTTATATTTTGAATCAAAAATGCAGTTTTAAGATATTTAAAGGGGTTTCAGATTTAAAACTTGATAAATTCCAGATTTTAAAATTTGACCTGAAACAAAGGTGTTGCTGCAGTTAAATTCGATTTTTGTTAAAGTTTTGATTCAAATGGATATTTGAATTTTAAAGTTTAAAATGGATTTGGATTTAAAAATTGAGTTTCTAATTCTAGTTGTTAAAAGGAAGTTACATCAAAGTTTTAAATCAAGATAAATTGAGGAATTCAAGTTTACTTTAAATCCAAATCTGAAACTTAAATCAGTTTTAAATATGAATGTTTAAAAAAAAAAGTTCAAATAAAATAGTTTTGAAAAGTAATTTGTTTCAATAAAAATTAACTTGATTTTTGAGAATTCTTTGATTAAAGATTTTGAATGAAAAGTAAATAAATTGTTTAATTTGAGGTTTGCAAGTTAAATATTAATGTATTTTGAAAATTTAAATTTGAATTAAAATTCAAGTAGTTTAATTTAAAATATTTCCTTATGTAAGTTCATGCGTAAATGTTACTTACATTTATTAAAAAAAATTATAATCATTTTGACTCTTTAATTCAAATGATATTTGAATTTAAATTTAAAATGTAATGTTAATGAAGTCATTAATTAAGAAATAAATTATCTTAAGGATAATAGGGTAATTAAGGGATGACTTATGTATTGAAGTTAATAATTTAAATCAATTTATAACTAAAGATCAATTAGGAAGTAAATTAGGAAATGTTGTTAGTTAATGTAGATAATTAACTAAGGATTATTAATTAATTCATATATAGGATTAATTTTGGATAATTAATTAGATTAATTGGATAATCAATTGTAAATTGTTAATTGTAATTACTCGATAAAGGTAATAAAGAGATTAATTACTTAGGGTAATTAATTTTGATAAGATGATTAATTTAAGTTAATTAATTAATTTTAATTAATTTAAGAAAATCATTGGATAAATTGGTAAGCGTTAATGACTTAGTGTATTCAATGGAGCATAATTACTTGAGGAAGTAATTAATGATAATTACTGAATGTAATTAGTAAAAGATGATGTGTCAATAAAGTAATTTTGATAATTAATTTTGAAATTAATCAAGGGATTAATTAATGGAAATAATTAATTATGGAATAATTAATTTATTAATATGTAATTAAGGGTTGTTAATTACTGATTGATATTTATCAAGGATGATTAATAATTGTGTTTCATTAAGGATTAATTGCTTAATGTAATTAATTTAAATTAAGTAATTTAATTTATATCTAAATTAAAGATCATTAATTAATAATTAAGGATGCAATTAAGAATTGGTTAATTAAGAATAATTAATAATGCAGTGATTACTTTATGAAATAAATTAAGAATAAATGTAGTTATTATATTTAATTTATAAATTAAGAAATTAAACGTTAATTACTATAAATGATGTAGGATCATTAATTTGTGGAATTAATTAAAGACTAATTACTTATTGTAACTAGAAATGATTAATCAAAGATGTTTAATCAAGATGTATATCTAGAGAGTAATCAATTAATTTAATTAATAATTGATTAATGGTTGTATAAGCAGGATTTATAGACGAAGTAATTAATTTAATTTACTTTAAATTAATTAGATATAGAAGTAGTTAATTTAATTCATTTTAAATTAATTACAAATGGTATGATTATAAATCATTGCTTATGGATGAATGAAATTAATATTTCATTTGATGATTGTGAACTCAGATATGAGATGAATAATATCTATATGACTTGGATGTTTGTTTAAGTATGATGCTATATTCTTATCTGATTGGGTTGATAATTTTGATTATCTGTTTATGATGATGATATGATTATCTACTGTGACATTATGAATTATCTATCTGTGTGTATATTGATGATTTTGAATTAAACTGTTAAGACTAAATAGACAACTTGGCCTTAAAAGACACGTTTTGGATTTCGATGAGACCGAGATCGGTTTTCCTTATTTGGAACATCCGAAAACCACATCGATTCCATATTAACGATAGGTCGTGAATCTGAAGTGAAGATGAAGACTCAGAGTGCAAGGGTTATTGTCGTTAACTCTGAGGGTGATTCCAAAATGAGTGTAACGAGATAATGCTTCGGTTTCGTTCGAACCTGGAACGAACTTGTATGGATTGAATGCTTTCAACACATCGTCAGGTGGGCGATGAGCATATTAAGAAATGTTTTCTATAAAGGTAATCGCAACCTCAAGCCTCATCAACCGGGAATGGCTAAAACCGGGGAGGTGCAGCAAGGTTAGGTGGGTCATGCCCAAGCAGGACAAGTTTTTCCCCCGTCTAGATGTCCCTTTTTATTCGGCTGTGTGGGCGGTTGGATGTACACCAACTACGGGGTTATCTTGTTCGGGACAGTTCAGTAAGGAATGGTTCCGGCCTTGTGTTGCAGGGGGTCGGGAGTGATCCTCGGTACGTTGATCTAGGCCACGTACTGTGACGGGCGGTACCCCAGTAGCCCTGCCATTGTATGGAATCCACAATCCAATAAGTGCCAACGGTTTTGATTGTATTACCCACTTTTGTGGCTAGTAGATGGAATTTAATGAATGTAACAATTTCGGCTATTTTCTATTTACTTGAAAACCCTAGACCTATTATAATATCACAGAATTCCCTATCAAATGTTTTGGTTAGCGTAAGGTAAAAACTTTCCCATGTTTATTTGTGGGGAGTCTTACGTGATACCTTTTGTTTTCAAAAGATTTTCAAAGTTAAACAACTTTAACCTGTTACTCATACCAGACCCATGTCTGACCCGGAGTTTATTTTTATTTTTCATAAACTCTCGGGTACCCAAATTTTTACGGGTAGCCAAGGGATTCAGGTTAGCTTTGACGAAATCTGGAGGAGCAATGGAGCAGGAGGCTTCAACGTTGTAGATATATATAGTTCCACTGTGTTGGTATCTCTGAGTCTTATTGTTTGAGCTGTATTGTATTGAGTTGTACAACTAGACAGGTGTTTATAACTGTCTAGTATGTGATGTATTATCTGTATAACTCTGATTGATGTGGTATATTATGTAAATACTTATGTGATTATTATAATTTATTCGTTCCGCTGTGAGATTCTGATGTTGTTCTTTCTTCTCTATCTTTTCTATTTTCTCATCCCTTTCTTTCTTCAAGAACGATACGTCTTCCTGGGCGTAGGAGGTCGGGTCGTTACATCTCGGCACTTGGATGTTTGGCTCGTGAATACAGTAGATGTATTAGTGTCGACTTTTGAGGGTCAAAAAGGTAGGTCGATCGTTATAAAAGCCTCCTTTATCCATATTTGGAGTCCCTTTGACAATAACTTTTACATATCCACTCATTAAGGATCATTTTCATTTTAATCTAGGAAAATTGATTGAGACTATTGCCACGAGAACAATAATTGAACCAAGTGTAAGTAGAAGAGCGATAAAATTAAAGGTATTTCTTGGGGATAATTATGTAATATGATTACATAACTTAATTCTTGGAACGAATCTTGTTTGAATTAAGAATTTATTTTTATTTAATATTATACATATTATTAAACAATGATATAATTAATGTATTAAATACATTTAATGTATACAAGTAGAAATCTTTAGAAAAAATACTTAATCAATTACAGTCGATTGTAGTTACGAATGCCTTCGTAACCAAGAGTATTGAATCACATCAAATAAATGCTTATTCTTAAAAGTTCTAGTCAATATGCTTCGAGAATGGTATATCAATACATCTATTGATACTATTATATGTAAAGCTCTTTATATGATGGACTGTGAATTAATTGCTCATGACCGATTGGGAATCAAGATGTTATGTAAATGTGGTTTTTTGCAGCAATTATGTAACGTCTAACTTGGAAACTTCTATAGGTTAATTATAAAGTCAAATGGAAGATATCATGTAATGATGTGCAGTTATCTTTCGACTGGAGAATACTGTGAATCTTATGTGTATAAACTATATGAAACGACCCATGGTTCCATACCACTTGAGTCGACACTATTCTACATCATTCAGCTCAAGATGAACGGCAATACGAACCATTTGGGTTAAAGAAGAAGAGATAGAAGAAGAAAATAGAAAACAGCATCAGAATCTAACCATCGCAGTGGAATAAAATATAATAGATAATAAATGATCTCTAAACAAAAACAAATCTGTTTATACATTACATCATCAGAGTATACATAACACACAACTGATAGTAATCATAACCTTTCCTCACAATCTGAATACACAGCGGAATATTTAACACAAATAGGGAAGTATGTATTGCCATCCAGCTCGTCTCTTGAGCTCCACAGCATCCTTTCCTGTATCCTATAATACTCGGTCTGACATGAACATTATAGTGAAATAACACCCAAGTCAGTCTAGAATAACAGCGTGAGAAAACTACACTCAAATTGATTATTAAAGTTTAAAAATTCTTTTGAAAACAAAAGCATCTCGTAAGACCACACCACAAATAAACATGTCGGGTTTTTACCTTACGATAGCCAAAACACTTTTTATCAAATCTGTCTGATATTATAACAGTGTCTATAGAAAGTAAAATAGAATCTAGCTGAAATGCTTGCATCTCACGTTTCAGCAATAGTTGGGCACAATCAAAACCGTAAAGACGCGTAGGGAGAATGGATTTCCAACTAATGACTAGGTACTGGGGTACCACCTGTCAAAGTACGTGGCTTAGATCACCGTACCGAGGATCCACCCTAAATCCCCTGCAACACAAGACCGGGACTACCCCTTACTGGATAATCCCGTGTAAAATCACCTCGCGGTTGGGATCAGTAACCGCCACACAGCCAAAATAAAAGGGACCTATAGATAGGGATGACCTCACCCTAATGGGTGCTACCCACTTAGCCTTGCTGCATAACCACTGATTTTCAGTCATTCCCGGTTAAGAGGCACGAGGCTAAGCGTTACCATTTTAGAACATACCACTTAGAATGCTCATCGTCCTCCTGACGATGTTCTGAAAGCATTCATCTACACAAGTCTGTTTCGGGTTCGAACGGAACCGAAGGCACTACTCCTACTACATCCATTTTGGAATCACCTCAGGATTAGTAGCGACTAGCCCTTGCACTTCACCGCTCCACCTTCTAATCCAAACTCTTGTTTTCCATACGAAAACATTCAAACCGGATCGAAGTGGTATTCAGGAAATTAATCCCGATCCCGGACTCTTCGAAACGATCAGCGCATAGTCGGCTAGTTAACCATCAATTAACATTCACATACAACCATCAAACAAAAATAATTTTTCAAATTATTTATTAACCTCAAAAAATCTTCGTAGGATATATTTTCATTTTCAACCCTTTAAAAACAGTTTTCAAACCATCTTCCGCTCACGGAATATATTTCCCAAATATTTTCTATTTCCATTGAAATCACCAAGTACAAAAACTTTAGATTTTTTTTAAAATAATTTAAAACACTTTATTTTAAATTATACTTTAAAATTTTTAAAATAAAAATGACTTTAATACTTTATTTAAAAATATATACTTTAGGAATATTTAAAGTGAGTTTACTTTATAAAATATAAAACTAGATTTTCTCCTTTAAAACAAAATACCAAGTCACTTTTAAATAATTACTACGATAATAGATTTGAAAAATACCTACCTTAGAATTTAAACATTCAGAAAAATAAATTTTCCAAAACATGCTTTTTAAAACCACATTAAAACTTTTAACTTATATTTAAAAAAATTCTTTGAAAACATACTTGGCTATCTAGGAAAATACGCTTCTCTTTCACATCTTTTTAAAATAAATCACTATTTACTTTTAAACAAATTTACTCATTCCCTTAATAAATTCCCACCATGAATTTATTCTTCCAAATATCCACTGATATATCACTTCGCTTTTATAAACCCAGTTTATAAATTTTAAGTCTCGCTTCTCTTTTAGAAATCCCGATTTTACACACTTAAATCAATCACCAAATTGATTTCCAATTTACTTTACTTTTAAATAAATTTCCTCACTTACTCCATTTATTCCAAAAACCATTAACTTCAGCTTTTATTTCTTCATTATGATTTCAAATCTTTTAACTGAAAATACCAATTTCATATTTCCCAAATTTCTTCTTTATCCTTTCAAATAAATTTAAACCTTAAATTTCAAAATAAATTCTTTATTTCTTGAAATAATATCACTTGAGAAAAAAATAAAATCACTTATTCCCATTTATTCAAAATCACATTTCCCGCACTTGGAATTTCATTTATCAGAATTCAAAAATCGCTTTTTATTCTTTTTCAATTCATTTTTAATTTATTCAAATTTTTATGATTATTTTACTCAAAATTCACTCTTTTATTTTCTTTTCAGAAACCCCATTTCTATAGGTTTTCATAACTCAGTTCACCGAAATATTTTAAATCAACCATAGTATCCAACATTTCCAATTATCAATATAATTCATCAGAGGATAGAAAACAATTATATCATAGAATATTTTAACAAATCTAAATATTTTGAGGATTCCAGTTGGATCCCTCCAACCTGTTTTCTTGTATCCACAGATGTTAGCACAATAAAATACCAATACCAATTCCAATTCGAGGTAGAATATCACGGTGTACGGGTTTTAAATATAATATCATCCGCTATTACGCGGCGCCATAGGGTCTCATCCGCTATATAATTCGGGAAATCAATCACTCCAATATATACTATATATCCTACTATATATAATATAGCACATCAAATCAATTTAATCATTCAACCAATTATTTAAATTTAACCATTTAATTTTAAATTGCAATCCAGAAGATGAGATTAACTCACCTTTATTTTGCTGTTTGCAGTCCATTCCGGTCGGCTTGTTTCTTCATGATTTTAGACCTTGTATAAACATTTTATGGTTTATTAATATTTGATTCGACCGAACAATTAATTACCATTTAATTAACTAATTATTTAATTTAAACTAATTTCCTTTAAACCATTTAGTAACTGAAATATTTAAATAAGTTAATAAAACAAGTTAATCACTAAATCCATTATAAAGAAATAAACTAGCAATGTTAAAATAGGTATATGTATATTAATTTATTTATTATTATTTTTGAAACTACATATACGTCTAAAAATCTATATAGATTCCAAGATCTGATTTTATACAACCTCCAAACGTTTTTAAAAATCCTTGTAACGATCCCAGTTTAAAGACGAATTTAAATTTGTAATTAAATTAAATTTTTGGGTTAAATTGCGGAGTTATTTGAATTTTTCAAATTTAATAAGGTATATGTACTTATTTATTTTATAAATTTGGGTTTGAAACTCAAAACAAATATTTTCAATTGAATTGGATTATAAGTAAAACTTTGATTTGGAAATTCAAAATCAATTGGATTAAAAAAAGTTATACTTTGGGGAAGAATAATATGTATAATTATTAATTAAATGTATAGATTGTGCTTTGATTCATTTTCTTTAAAAGGTTCTAAAAGGTATAAAATAAAAATTTATCCTATCAATATTAAATATAAGTGTAAAATATAAAGTAAAATATATGTTAGAGACTTAATGTTTGATCAAACTATAAATAGAAATAAAATTCAAGCATATATATGTTAATACTAAAAGTATATGGTCATATAGAAACCTAAAATCAAATTAGAAAAATAATAACAAATGAAATACATATAGAATTGTATGTGAAAAATGCAAGACAAGAAGATAAGAGAAAAAAAATCTATGTACAATGCAAATAAAACAAACAAACAAACAACAAAAAAACAAAACTGTACATACAAATCAAATGGGTTCATTTGTAAATAAAATGAGAAGCACATGCATTTAATACCCCATCTCCTCAGCACAAAATAAATCATTTCAGCCGAAATTTCAGTTTGTGAAAAAAAAATCTTTAGTCAAAACAAAGAAAAATCTGTTCAGATAAAATATGCTTAAATAGATAATACCTTCCCCTTTTACAGACTATTTTTTTCTATATATATATATATATATGTATTCATCCTATTCTAGTTTGTTTAGTAAGAAAATTTAGCAAACTAGAGAAAAAAATGGACATCATCATCTACAAACTTAAAACATCATTCAACTCAAAGGAAACAAAACAGGATTCAAAGAAAAAAATCAATCTGCAGTTTTCAAAGCAACAATTGCTCTCTGTACTTTTATTCACGGTGAGTAAACATAATTTAAAAAAAAGACTTAAGTATATTTGAATCTGAGTAGGATATTCATAAATCATATTATGTTACATATGTAAATTTTTATATATATATAGCTCTGTATATATGAATTGTTCTGTGAAATCTTGCCTACCTGTTCTTTTCTGTTTGGATTTAAAGGTTTAAATAGTTATTCAAAATTCAAACTTTTCAATCAGATCATTTATAGGCTTACACATTAAGAATTAAATAAGTTGTTCAAACATAAATCAAGCCTTTAAAATGTGTTTTAAACATGTGGGTGAAACATATCAACTGGGAATCTTGTTCTATAGGCAATGTACATTATTATGTTGAAATTCGAATGTGATAAATTGTTGATTCAATTACATAATCTGAATCTACATTCCAAAATGAGATTTTTAAAATAAAAATTGGATTTTTTAGTTAAGTATCTTATGAGAAGATCGTAGTTGATCAGAAAATACATTTCGATCAATTTCTGGTGGCCGAAGGATTTTTGGATGGTAAAACTTTGCATGAAGCAAGTATGGCCATCGTTGAATTCGGGAAAAATGTAGAAAAAAATTTCTATTGCATAAATTGGAGGTACGAATCCAATTTAGGGTTTAAGGCTTGAACGTGAAATGGTTAGAAAAATGAGGCGCGTTCGTCTCCTATGCTGGACCGAGCTTCTCGAAATTCAAGGGAGTGGAAAAGTAGGAAGTTGACGTGGTTTGGAAGAAAGTGGAGTGTCTCCGGTGGTCCGAGCAACGGCGACGAGGCGTTTTGTTGAGGGGAGTTGAATGCAGTATTTTCGAACGAACTACTAAATTTCAATTGAAATTTTTGATGACGAATTGTGTTTTGATTTCGAGAGTAGGTGAGTTCTGTGACTTGCCTGAGGTGGTGGGGTTCGCCGGAGTCGTGGCGCGACGCCGTGCATGTGTACAGCATGGGTTTGTGTCAGTGCCGTGTTGGTGAGCCATCTCAAGTTATTACTCGAGTATAAGGATCGTTTGCCTCGAGTAGTTACGCGGGTAAAGGGTAGGTTTGCTTCGAGTTGGATTCAAGTGTGTAGATATGTTTTCCTGTACTAAAGTTTAAAACTTAAACTTAACTGTAGAAAGAAAAAAAAAGTAGAAGGAGAAGAAAGTATGGTGAGGCACAAGAGATGGCTCGAGGAAGATGGAGGAAAACTCGAAGTGGTACTCGAGTAAAACCTGGGACAGCTCGGGTTATTTCAGAAAGGGGTTAAGTTTTACAAATTTAAAGCTAATAATGTTAAATAAGTTTTAGTGTTAACCAAGTAATTAATGTTTGATTATTTTGAGTTGAGAATTTGTTTCAAATTTAAATTAACCAAGCGAATAAGTAAGAATGTTTTATATCTTAATTAATATTTAGTTAAGTGTTTAATTAATTTAACATTAAAGTTTTGTAGTTAGTAATAAGTTGTTTTCAAAGTGTAAAGAATATTTTTAAATGTTAATTAAGACAAATAATTATTACTATTAATTGTTTAAAAAGGGTAACTAAGATGATTAATTAATTTAAAATTGTAATTAACTAGGTGATTGGAGATTGACTAATTTGAAATTAAAGATTTGGTTAATTAACAATTAAGTATTTAATTTATTTGTAATTAAGAATTGTTAATTAGATGATTAAAGTTAATTAGTTTATGATTCGTAGTTAATTAAGATAATTGATTAAGGAATAATTAATTAAAATTTGATTAATTTATCATTAAGAATAGTTAATCATTGATTTAAATAAATGAATAAAAATAGTTATGTGGTTAATTCTTTTAAATCACCTTCACCTTAAATTGAAGATAATTGATATATTGGATTGATATTTCTGTTTATGATTGTGATACTGTGTGATGTAAATGTTTTATGTTGAACTGTGATTTGTGATTTGTTTCTGTATATATATGTGAAAACCCCTTTGCCCGCAAAACGGCATTTGAATTTCGATGCGACAGGGAGTCGGATCCCAGTTGGTTATCCGAAACCCACATCGAATTATAATGATGAATTTTTGTGATTGATAAATTTACTTTATCTATGAATCTGTGAATGAAGATAAGCGTTATGGATTATACCGCTTATCGATATTGATATATCTGTGATGATTGATGTTGTGCACTATTATGTAAAACCCCGTGGACCACACTTATACACACACAAATATGGATCACACTTGGAAATCGGTTAAGTCACGGATTTTTAAAATAATTTTGAATTTGAATTTTAAATTCAAATAGTTTTGAAAATAGAATTGAATTAAATATAAAAAGCTTTTAAAAAGGGATTCCAAAAATAAAAGTTATTCTCAATTACTTAGTTCAGATTTGAAATTCGAATAATTGAATTTAAATTGGAATTCAATATTTGAAATTGAATTCTAGATTTGGTATTTATGATTTAAAAATGGTATACAAGTTTATATGGGTTTTTAAACCATTTTTTTTAAGTGTTGCTTTGGGAATTAAATTTAACCCAAGTTTGACAAACTTTAACTTGTATAATTGAAATCAGATTTTTCCGAAATGAAAACAGTTTTTTTTCAACAATAAAAGCTTTCATATGAGAAATGAATTTCCAATTTGTATTAAAGGAATTTCAAGTTTGAATTGAAATGCTTTTCCAAATTATGAATGAATCTTTGGAAACAAGTTTTGAAAGCTATAAGTTAAATCTTTGATTTAAAGATTTAAATGAATTAATCCAATTAAAAGGAAAATTGTTTTGAAATCCATGAATGGATCTTTGTGAAATTGGGTGAACTTTGTGAAACAAATCTTTTGTTTAGAAGATTTGAAATGGTAATTGGTTTAAACCATTTGAAAGAAAGATAGAATTATTAAGTTGTGACTTAATTGAAATCTCATATCCATATGTTTTTAAATATTGTGCTCATTATTCGGTTTAGCCGGGAGAGGACCTTTGTGTCATATAACACATTCCGAATAATGGTACATCGTTATGGATAGCATTTGAAGACCGGTGGTGAAGACCGGGTATTTGTGAGAACGATAGGATGACCTATCGATTGTCTCTGCACTGAGTAGCTACGGTCTAGAGATTCCCTAAGTGATGGGAAGTCCGATCGGGATTGTGAATACCTGAATTGCAAGGGCTTCTTCAAAAGAGCATTCGGTTTTGTTCGAACCCGAAACTGACTTGTGTGGTTGTATGTCTGACATTACATTTTGAGATATAAAGCAGATTTCATTCAAATACATATATGATGGTGGCTGAGAATTTATTCTCTTAGCTTAACACCCTTCTCTGAGATGTACGAGCTCATAGGTTATGTAGTTGAAGGTTATCAGCGATATACTCTCAATTTGGCAGTGTGGCATGCTAAGTGCTGCTGTGTGTTGATGACCATCTGTTGATCATTTGTGATCAAAACATGGCTTTCATGTAAAGCATAGCTTTGTGGACGAAACCTCATCGAGCCTCAAAAACCGGTAAAGGTCGAAACAAGAAAGATGCGGCAAGGTTTCAGGGGTAGCTCCCCTGGGTGTGACCATTCCTTCTGGAAAAGGGTAGTATCACGGTATAGAGCCCAGATACTTACTCATGTGGGCACTGTAGTATATTTATTACTGTGTGATGTTGTTGGTGTAGAGGATCCTCCTATAAAGGTCCCAAAGGACCAGGGGTGGCATATCTTTAGGTATTACTCCCGGGCAGGGAGGAAACCGGCCTTGTGTTGGCAGAGAGCTGAGTAGGTTCTCGGGGCATCCCTCCATAGGCGTTCCCATGTGGCAATAGGAAGTTCCTTAGCCTGACCATTTGTTGGAAAATCCAAAGAAACAATAGGCGTCCTGTACGGTTTTAGTTGTATAACCTGCCATGGAATGTGGCGGTAACCTGCTATTGAACATGGTAGCTATAGTAGGCATAAGTGCGAAATGCCTATACTGGCTAAGATTAATATTATACTTTCGAAATATTTTCCACTATGCACTAATAATAGTATCAAAATAGTTTTACGTATCAAGCATGTTTGACTATCATAAGGAGAAATCTTCTCCAATCTGAGTTTGCATGGTGTGTGTGGCGGGAGGACTTATGGTAATTTCATTTTCCAAAAAGCATTGTGGATTTTGAAAATCTAAATCCTTGTGTTTATTTTTAAAGACCAAATATTTTTGTTTGTTCACACTAGTCTCATGACTGACTCGGAGTTTATTGTTCCCTTTCTAAACTCTGGGTGCCAACAATTTTCCACACGGACAGTCTAGAGTTTGGTTTTTCAGATAGTCAGGATTAGCAAATTATCTGGAGCTAGTTCAGTCCTTGGATGACTGACCTTGCTTGCTTATCTTGGTACAACCTTGATGGTGTATCGAGCTAGGAGTTTTGGAGCTTTGTCTTTAGAGCTTTTGCGTCAGAGTTGCAGCATTAGAGTCTGTGAAGACTTATCTTATATTTTGTCGGGTTTCGCTGTATTCTGTGTTGTATATTCTCTAATATTGATGATTATCATTGTATCGAACTAATGTATTGGATATTGTATCCATGTTGTATCAGTGATATCATCTTTTATTTCCATTGTGTTATTTATCATCTATTGGTGTTGCATGCTCTGGCGATACGAATTTGATATTGTTAGTTGGACATTGATTTTGGGTCGTCATAATCCTATTTTCTTTTTCCTAGAAATAAAACTTTCATCTTACTATTAAATCTGTAAAACAGCCTTTTCTTTTTAAACCTTATTGTTAATTTTTCTCTTTTCAGCTTCCTAACCTATAATGTATACACAAGTTTATATATATTAATTTTTACTAAATAATTTTTCCTCTTTAATATATACATATTTGTAAAATAAAGGCCTGATTTTTAAAATCCCTACTTTTTCCCTTCTCTGTTCACATAAGAATTATGACAGTAGCTTTTTTTTGTAAGTTCATTTTCTAATACATACATACATATATATATATATTAAAATTTAAAAAAAAAACACAGTATCTCACTGCTCAGTTTGAAACTAGCCTGGCCGTCCCCCAATCGATGGCGAATTCCACGACCTTGCCCTGACACGGTAGGCTCCCACTCCATACGACACTACTGACATCGGGACACCCCACAGCAGCCTCTCCAATAAATCGATCACTCCCTACTTGCCAAGTCCCTCTCGTTGCCACAGTAGCACCTCGCGTGCCTTAAAACCCTAATGAACTCGAGCCGAACTCGATCGCAACACCACCATATGCTCGAAGAACAGCGCCGTCCTTTGCTTCCCCGAGTTCCAAACCCTAGGCCACTGCTCGCGATCAAAATCGATCGACGCTTGACAACGATTGGATGCGACCATACCCTCTACAATTTGCCATGAATTCGAATTCGAGCTTCCATCATTTTTTTTTCTCGAGAGTGAAATCGTTTGTATAAAAAGAAAGGGATAAGAGGCTGAATTATTTAAAACGAGGAGGCTATGATTTTTATTTTCCTCTCTTCAAACTTTTGAATTCACAATTGCTTTTACAAAGGAGAAGGGAAACAATGATTCTATTTTGTTTATTTAATTTCAGTAATGTGCTTCTGACAATTGCGTGATGTTTTTAAAAGAGGGAACACGATTTGATTTTTGCGTGTTGGGAAACAAGCTACAGTGACAGGGAAAAGTTGTGATGGGGAAAGGAAGGCAGCTGATGGAAAAATATTTGACCAGTCAACCATATATATTTATAGATTTCAAATGTAAATTCAAATGCAACTTAAAATTTCAAGCTCCTGTCGAGGCATGCCGCTAGGCGTTCATAATGTTATACCCCTATTCCGAACGCAATGGAAAAGGTTTCGAGTCCTAATTCTATCGTATGGAGAGGATAGCTTTCTTGAGCCCAGTTATTATATTAAATTCCGGTTTAATTTTCAGCGCATTTACTTATCGTACGGCCAAACGATCACTTCAAACAGTATGAAAATTGAAATCTGACAATAATACAGTATTATGGTCCAACGAAAATGGTATCGTCGAAATCCGAGACTGTGCCTCGGAAGCTATTTTTAAATATCAATTTAAACGATGTGTTTTTAAAACTTACCAAAACAGTTCAAAATTAAATTTTAACACTTTTACTGTAACGATGCAGAATTTGACCACTTTAAAATATAATATTTAAAGTGATTTTAAATGTAAAATAAGTAAGATTATATGATTCAAACAAAATTAGATAGGATTTGGAAAGAGAAGTATACACAAAAATAGTAACATTTGCCTATATCAACAAAAGTGACAAAATGCTGATTTTCGAAAAGTAAGTTTCAATGATTAAATAAATTATTTTAATTAATTTATGAGTGTTAATATTTTTAAGTAGCATTATACAAATTTATTTAAATTTGGTTTACATAAATAAATAGTTTAACTAAAACTTCAAAATGTGACCGTAAAACATTTTGTCGAAAAACGACGTTTTGTCGATTAAAAGTTGTCGCAACGTCGTCGCACCTTTATTTTTATATAGGAACATATATTCAAATAGTGGAAGTATTAACTAATTCACTAAACATGTTTACTTTTACTTACTAAGATTTGAAAACCTCTAGAAGTCATTAAGAAAAGTAAGTAAGAATTAACAAAAGTAAGTAAAAAAAGTCAAAAGTAAACATCAAATCAATATCAAATCAAAGCCAACATAATTATGATATTCTTTACTTAAGTTTTAAGTGACTAAGACATAAAGTAAGGATATGAAAGATGATATTAATCATTGAAAAAGTAGATATTACTTTAGGTTGAAGTAAGATTATTTTGGTAATTTGGTAAGAGGTTATTTTGATAAATTTACCACTTCTTTCTTTTTCTATAAATATCCACCTCCTTCTCTCATTTCACTCACATTTCTTCTTCTTATTTTCTCAAGCTTCTTCATCTTCTTCCTCTTCTCTTTAATGGCTTCCATGCCATATAAAAAATTAAAAAGAAATAATGTCAAAATATTTATAAGATATTCAAAAGAATTCAATGTTTATTCTCTTCAAATCAAACTTATATTTTCTCCATATTTTATCTCTTTTCTCTCGGCCATAAATTATTAAAAACTGAACCAAATTGTAAAATTATTTTTTTTGAATCATGTATTTTTCCAGTGGCTACAACTTTCATGTTGACCACTTTGTCTTGTTCTTAGCATAAATAGGTCAAAATTCTACTTCTTTCAAGTACATTTTCTAGCCTAGTTTTTAAGCCAGAGAATAGGCCATTTTGTTTTAATCATAACTTAATCATAACCCATCCATATTTAGAAAATCTTTATTTCTAACCATATAAAATTTCAGTGGCTACAACTTTTATGTTGATAACATTTTTCAGTTTTGAGATTTACTATACCTGAAACTCAATTCTTTGAAGTGCAATTTCGGGCTTTATTTTTGTGAATCCGAGAATAGCTCTTTTATTTTGAACATATCTCCCTCAAAACAACTTGGATTCAAATGATTCTTTTTTCAAATTCAATAGAAAAGAATTTTCAACAACTTTTAAGTTAATAAGTTTTTCAAATTTTGTGAGTAAGAGAGTCAAAAGCAAGAGAGAAGATGACCTATTTTTTGGATCTAAATTTTAGGAATTCAAGTTCAAAGCTCTACCGCTTCTTCTCTATATTTTCAGCCAACCTCCATCTCAAGCCTTGGCTAAGCTATTGGATGGGTGAGGGTGTTTTTTGCTAGTGCTTAATGGAGTAGGAACTAATTAGCAAAGTGTTGGTTGATTAGAATGTTGGTGGGAAGTTAATCGCTTTGGTTTATGGTGAGAAATTTTCGTTGCTTTTGAATTTATATTTTGATTATGTTATAAATCATATTTACACCTTTATGACATATGAATGTTTATACCAAATTGATTGTTAATATGGATGATTTTATAGTTACTAAATTAAGTGAATTATGATAATATATCCCGTTATGATATTAATAGTGAATGTTAGATTTGAAATCATATGCATGTGATTGGTTGAATTGATGTTATGTTAGTGATAAATATGAATATTGGATATGTTCATTTTGATTAAGTAATTCCTTTATCTAAAAGGATCATATTTTTGTAATATGAGATATTTTGGAAAAATAAGTCTCTTTTCATTTAGAAGTGAAATTAAAGTCAAAATGAAAGAGAATTTGAAATTTAAAGTGAAACGGATTTGAAAAAGATAGTTAACTAGAAATTGAAATTGAGATGAATAGTGAAATTGAAATCGATTTTAAAAAAGTGAAGTTTAGTTTGAGATTGAATTGATGTTTAAATTGAAATTAGATTTGAAATCTAAGTTTTAAATGTGTTTAGTTTGAGATTAGAATTGAAATCGAATTAAAATTGGAATTTAAAATTTAATATTCAAATAACAGGAATACTATAATGTTATAATGTGGTAATAGTGAAAATATATTTCAAATACTTTAAAAATTGAAAATATTGATTTAAAATGATTTTTAATCATTTTATAAGTGTTGAAATCCAATTTGAATAGATTTTCAAACATTGAAAAAAAGATAAAACTAGACGCGTTGCGCAACGGTAGTTCGCGATTTCGCGCCGAAAAGTTCAAATGAGTGTATAGAGTGGAATTTAGCTTGGAGTTCTTCAATAAGAAAATTCTGGACTGTTATACTATATCTTTTAAATGAAGGAAGAAAATCAAAGTGTCGTTGAGTAGATTTTGAAATAAGTCCAAACCAATTTTCTAGAAAAATCAAGCTAGTGTAGCTTAGCGACCATAACAGGAAATTTGTTTAAAAAAATGTTTTTAATTATGGAAAAATATGGAATAAATTTGATAAATCTATTTAAATGATTTAAAAGATATTTGGATTGGAAAATATGAATTATCGAATGTTTAATGTTGTTTAATTCAAATAAGCTTATTTAGCACTTTCCACGGCACTTTTATGCTGCGAATTCAATAATTTTTTGAATATTAGTTTAAATGTAACAAAGTTTCCCAAAATCAATTGTGAATGTTTAAAAAAGGATAATTAAGCATTTTGAAATATAATTTGGAATATTTATAAGCAATTCCAAAATAAGTTGAAAATCTAAGTATACGGAAACGACTAGTACATTTGTTCCGCTTGTGAGATCTAGAAAGATAAAACAAGGCGTTTAACTAAGGTTAGGGATGGAGCAACCAGTGCCCTGAACTTACCTGGCCTATGTTTTCTTTTCTTAGGCGAGGGGTAGAACATATCGAAAGGAAAGTCCGGATGCTCTTAAATAAAACGACTGTATTGAGTTTTTGAATTAAAAGAAGATTGGTATTATCCAAAATTTAAGCAGTCTACAAAATGAATGATTTCCGTGATCGTGTTTACTCAAAATGTTTGCTAAGATTGATTTAGGGTTTATTGTAAACGATGTCTTAAATAACATTGTTTTTGACCTGCCTAAAAGTTAAGAAATTTGGATCAAGAATTAAGTAAGGAAATCTGAGATATTTTCCAAAGCAAAAGAATGAATTTCTTAGAAATTACTCTAAGTAAAAAGAAAGAGAATTCAAAATCATCCGAAAAGAATTAAAGTGAAAAGAGACTTAATAAATCCTATATATTCATATTCACTTTTTATCGATAATTGGATTTCGAAGGAACCGGAGTCGGATTTGGATTATTCCTATCCGAAAACCACTTCGAGCCAATGTATACGTTCGAATGTGAAGACATGTTGATGATGATGATTATTGAAGACCGTGGATCTTTATAGCGTAAAGACTGCTTGTTGAACATGCTCTGGGTATCTTCCATTATAGAGTTATTTATAGCAGTGGTCTCCTCGTGATGGAGATTTTTTGGATTGCAAGGACTACTCGCTACTAGTGGTAGTAGAAGAGTCCCTTCGGTTTGTCCTGTTCCTGGACAACTTGTATGGATGTCTCTCTGACATTGCATTTCTAAAGATTACGTACATTGGTTTTTACAAAAGTACATCAGTGGTGGCAGAGAAAGAAACTTCTCTTAGCTTAACACCCTCCTTGAGACGTACAAGCTCAATGGATGTATTTTTGTGGAAGGCAATTGGTCGTCAACGGAAATGGCAATGTGGCATTCAAAGATGTGATATGTGCTTTGTGAAGAGGTAATCATAGTCTTAAGCCTCATCAAACTGGAAGTGACCGAAACAGGATTAGATGTAGCAAGGCTAAGTGGGTCATTCCTTAGTGGGGTATGATCATCCCCTTCTTGATATATTTCTTCCCGCTATGACGTTCGGGATATATATTAATGTGGTGTTTGAAAAACGATCGCTCGGTTAAAGGTCGGTAACGACCGGGGGATGACATATTCGGTATCATCTAGTTAAGAGGTGGGCTAGTCTTGTGTTGGTAGAGGAGCTTTGTTATGGTTCCTCGGGACATTCATCTAGAGGTGTACCCATTTTGGAAGGTAGATCCTACGCCTGGTCATTCGTATGGAAATCCATTCTCCAATAAGAACGTACGGTTTTGTTTGTATTGGCGTAATGAATAGCCTCGAAATGCTATATGGGTAACCATTTCGGATAAGATTAATAAGTTTATTTGCAAATGTTTTCTGAGATGTAATTAAGAATAATATCAAACATTTTGCTATAAAACTAAGTTAGTTCTCATAAGGTAAAAAAAACCTGTCCATGTTTATGTGTGGGCATGGTCTTATGAAATACTCTTTATTTTCAAAGGATTTATAAAAAGGCTGATATATGACACTGTCATCTATTATTGAGTTTTTCTCGTGCTAGTTTATCAAGCCTGATCCAGGTATTTTCAATACTCGGGTCAGATCCGAGTAGTTTTAGGATAGTCGAAGACGGCTGGAGTTTCCAGAGGAGAGCTAGAGATATTCATCGACGTATGGTCATTCAGTTATCCCTTTGTTTAGTCAGCTTCGTACATGATAGGGGGTTCTCGCTTCTAGTTTGGTAGCGAACGGATGACTCTTACTCCTACATGTCCCTGAGATTGAGTATCGAAGGGTTGGTTTCAGTCGAGAGGCTGGCTGTAAAAGCAAAGCGTGAGGTACCAGTGTAAGCTACGGTGGAAAGTGGCCGTTGTTGATGGTTGAAAAGCCTAGATCTTTACATTTGGTATCAGAGCTTTTGGTTGAGCGAACACCGAAGCCTGATAGGGGTATGTCTCATCAGAGATAGGATTAGTAATATCCTAGGATGAGTAACTCATTAGAGATAGGGTTAGTAACACCCTAGAATGAGTTATGAGAGTATTATATATATAAGAGCGTATTTGTTAATTTTATAAAATTGATTTTGTTTTAAACATATTGGTAAATGAAAATAATTTTATCTTGGGTTTATATTATAAATATTAAAGGGATATCATTATTCTTGGGTTAGAAATTAAGGATTGTTTGTAATTTTTAGCTTAGTAAAACTAAAATATGAATATCTTATGATTAGAATTGCATAATTTGACTATAAGGTATTTGATGGATTTAAGATTTAGAAATTTGATTTAGAAAATGGCTAGGTAAATAAGTTAAGTAGTTAACCATAGAATCAGTGAGAAAAATGTGTACACTTAGTAAATTTGCCTTATTAGTATATGGATTGGATAAATAAAATTAGTTAAATGAAAATCTTGGATAAATAAAATTAAGGATTGAGTTTTATAACTTATTAATTTGAGATAATAGTAGACTTCCACATTTGTTAAACACCTTAGTTGAAGTACTGATGGTTTGAAGATTAGGGATATGAATAGGAAGTAATGATATATTATACAAGTTTAAGCCATATTTGAATGCTTAAGTGATAATGTATTTAGAAGAAAGTAAATGGTTGTGAAATAAACTTGGATTAATAGAAACTTTGAAGAAATGTATTAGGTAAAGATGAAAGTGGATAAGTACATAAGTTAGACGTACATCATTTCAGCACATAAAATTTGATCTAAGTTTTAAGTATAGAACTTTAAGGTGTTTACACCAATCCAAAAAAGGATTTATCACTCGATTCTTGACGGCGAGCATTGATGAGAGTTTATGATTATGTTCACAAGTTTTCTATCATAGTTGAGAGCTATGCAAGAAAAGTAAGGATTTATGATCAAGAAGTCTGATCAAAGTCCGCACTAGAAAATCGAGGGATTGGTACTAGTTCAAAAGAAAAGTTGTGGATTCGAATAATAGATCGAATCAAATATCACATATAGTATGATGTGTTGGGTCTGTCTACTTAGTAGTTGGATAGTTATCTCAAATAGTAGGCACTAAGATATAGTGGTTGGACCAATGTTTCGGTATGCATATATATAGACCACAGATGTAGCACATGCTCAAGACAGGGAATGAGTTAAGAGGTGGTATTCGTTTATCTTGATACAGTATCAGTGTGGTTGTTTTGGATGTATAGTCTTGTTTGGTTGTTGTATATTCTATCTTAAGTGTGCAGTGTGCACTAGGATGGGTATGATAGAAGTTTGACTTGATGTATGTGTATGTAATCGTAAGTACGTGATAGGTACTCAGGTTAGTGTAGGGAATCTCTGTATGCATGTTTGACATCATTTGCTTTTAGTGTTGTTATGATATCAACCTTCTTCTTTTCTATCATCTGTAGATATAAGTCAAATTATTTGAGGATATGAGTATGAGATAGATTCTTTTATCTAACTTTCCTTTCGAGGACGAAATGCTTTTAAGTATGGGAGAATGTAACGACCTAGAATTTGACCACTTTAAAATATAATATTTAAAGTGATTTTAAATGTAAAATAAGTAAGGTTATATGATTCAAACAAAATTAGATAGGATTTGGAAAGAGAAGTATACACAAAAATAGTAACATTTGCCTATATCAACAAAAGTGACAAAATGCTGATTTTAGAAAAGTAAGTTTCAATGATTAAATAAATTTATGAGTGCTTATATTTTTAAATAGAATTATAAAAATTTATTTTTAAATTTGGTTTACATAAATAAATAGTTTAACTAAAACGTCAAAATGTGACCGCAAAAAAACATTTTGTCGAAAAATGACGTTTTGTCGATTAAAAGTGGTCGCAACGTCGTCGCACCTTTATTTCTATATAGGAACATATATTCAAATAGTGTAAGTATTAACTAATTCATTAAACATGTCTACTTTTACTAAATAAGATTTGAAAACTTCTAGAAGCCATTAAGAAAAGTAAGTAAGAATTAATAAAAGTAAGTAAGAAAAGTCAAAAGTAAACATCAAATCAATAACAAATCAAAGCCAACATGATTATGATATTCTTTACTTAATCATTAGGTGACTAAGAAATAAGTAAGGATGTGAAAGATTATGTTAAGCATTGAAAAAGTGGAGATTACTTTACGTTGAAGTAAGGTTATTTTGGTAATTTGGTAAGAGGTTATTTTGGTAAATTTACCACTTTTTTCTTTCTCCATAAATATCCATCTCCTTCTCTCATTTCATTCACATTTCTTCATCTTCTTTTATCAAGCTTCTTCATCTTCTTCCTCTTCTCTTTAATGGCTTCCATGCCATATAAAAAATTAAAAATAAATAATGCCAAAATATTTATAAAATATTCAAAAGAATTCAATGTTTATTCTCTTCAAATCAAACTTATATTTTCTCCATATTTTATCTCTTTTCTCTCGGCCATAAATTATTCAAAACTGAACCAAATTGTAAAATTATTTTTTTCAAATCATGTATTTTTCCAGTAGCTACAACTTTCATGTTGACCACTTTGTCCAGTTCTTAGAATAAATAGGGCAAATTTCCACTTCTTTCAAGTGCATTTTATGGCCTAGTTTTTAAGCCAGAGAATAGACTATTTTGTTTTAATCATAACTTGAACATAACCGATCCATATTTATAAACTCTTTTTTTTAACCATGTAAAATTTCAGTGGCTATAACTTTTATGTTGATAACATTTTTCATTTTTGAGATTTACTATACCTGAAACTCAATTCTTTGAAGTGCATTTTCGGGCTTTATTTTTGTGAATCCGAGAATAGCTCTTTTATTTTGAACATATCTTCGTCAAAACAACTTGGATTCAAATGATTTTTTTTTTCAAATTCAGTAGAAAAGAATTTGCAACAACTTTTTAGTTAATAAGTTTTCATATTTTGTGAGTAAAAGAGTCAAAAACAAGAGAGAAGATGACCTATTTTTCGGATCTAAATCTTGGGAATTCAAGTTCAAAGTTCTACCGCTTCTTCTCTATATTTTCAGCCAACCTCCATCTCAAGCCTCGGCCAAGCTATTGGATGGGAGAGGGTGTTTTTTGCTAGTGTTTGATGGAGTATGAATTAATTAGTGAAGTGTTGGTTGATTAGAATGTTGGTAGGAAGTTAATCGCTTTGGTTTATGGTGAGAAATTCTCATTGCTTTTGAATTTATATTTTGATTATATTATAAATCATATTTGCACCCTTATGACATATGAATGTTTATGCCAAATTGATTGTTAATATGGATGATTTGATACTTAGTAAATTAAGTGAATTGTGATAATATATCCCGTTATGATATTAATAGTGAATGTTAGATTTGAAATCATATGCATGTGATTGGTTGAATGGATGTTATGTTAGTGATAAATATGAATATTGGGTATGTTCATTTTGATTAAGTAATCCCTTTATCTAAAAAGATCATATTTTAGTAATATGAGATATTGTGAAAAAATAAGTATATTTTCATTTAGAAGTGAAATTAAAGTTAAAATGAAAGATAATTTGAAATTTAAAGTGAAACGGATTTGAAAAGGATAGTTAATTAGAAATTGAAATTGAGATGAATAGTGAAATTGAAATTGAAATCGATTTTAAAAAAGTGAAGTTTTAGTTTGAGATTGAATTGATGTTTAAATTGAAATTAGATTTGAAATCTAAGTTTTAAATGTGTTTAATTTGAGATTAGAATTGAAATCGAATTGAAATTGGAATTTAAAATTTAATATTAAAATAACAGGAATAAAATAATGTGGTAATAGTAAAAATATATTTTAAATACTTTAAAAAGTGAAAATATTGATTTAAAATGATTTGTATTGATATTATAAGTGTTGAAATCCAATTTGAATATATTATTTCAAATATTGAAAAATAAGTTAAAACTAGACGCGTCACGCAATGGTAGTTCGCGATTTCACGTCGAAAGGTTCAAATGAATGTATAGAGTGGAATACAGCTTGGAATTCTTTAATAAGAAAATTCCAGACTATTGTATCCATATCTTTTAAATGAAGAAATAAAATCAAATTTTCATTAAGTAGATTTTGAAATAAGTCCAAATCAATTTTCTAGAAAAATCACGCTAGTGCAGTTTAGTGACCATAACAGGAAATTTGTTTAAACGGATGTTTTAGTTATGGAAAAATATGGAATAAATTTGATAAATCTATTTAAATGATTTAAAAGAGATTTAGATCGGAAAATATGTATTATCGAATGTTTAAAAGTTGTTTAATTCAAATAAGCTTATTTAGCACTTTCCGCAGCACTTTTATGCTGCGAATTCTATAGCCTTTGAAATATGAGTTTAAATGTAATAGCGTTTTCCAAAATCAGTTTTGAATGTTTAAAAAAGTATTTTGAAAGATAATTTGGAATATTTATAAGCAATTCCAAAATAATTTGAAAATCTGAGTATACGAAAACGACTAGTACATTTGTTCCGCCTGTGAGATATAGAAAGATAAAACATGGTGTTTAACTAAGGTTAGGGATGGAGCAACCAGTGTCCCGAACTTACCTGGCCTATGTTTTCTTTACTTAGGCGAGAGGTGGAACAGATCGAAAGGAAAGCCCGGATTCTCTTAAATAAAACGACTGTATTGAGTTTTTGAATTAAAAGAAGATTGGTATTATCCAAAATTTAAGCAATCTCCAAAATGAATGATTTCCATGATCCTGTTTACTCAAAAATGTTTGCTAAAATTGATTTAGGGTTTATCGTAAAGATGTCTTAAATAAAATTGTTTTAGACTCGCATAAAAGTTAAGAAATCTGGATCAAGAATTAAGTAAGAAAATCTGAGATATTTTCCAAAGCAAAAGAATGAATTTCTTAGAAATTACTCAAAGTAAAAAGGAAGAGAATTCAAAATCATCCGAAAAGAATTAAAGTGAAAAGAGACTTAATAAATCCTATATACTCATATTCACTATTTATCGATAATTGGATTTTGAAGGAGCTGGAGTCGGATTTGGATTATTCCTATCCGAAAACCACTTTGAACCAATGTATACGTTCGAACGTGAAGACATGTTGAAGATGATGATTATTGAAGACCGTGGATCTTTATAGCGTGAAGACTGGTTGTTGAACATGCTCTGGGTAGCTCACATTATAGAGTTATTTATAGCAGTGGTCTCCTCGTGATGGAGATTTTTCGGATTGCAAGGACTACTCGCTACTAGTGGTAGTAGGACAGTGCCTTCGGTTTGTCCTGTTCCTGGACAACTTGTATGGATGTTTGTCTGACATTGCATTTCTAAAGATTATGTACATTGATTTTTACAAAAGTACATCAGTGGTGGTGGAGAAGGCAACTTCTCTTAGCTTAACACCCTTCTTGAGACGTACGAGCTCAATGGTTGTATTTTTGTGGAAGGCAATTAGTCGTCAACGGAAATGGCAATGTGGCGTTCAAAGATGTGATATGTGCTTTGTGAAAAGGTAATCATGACCTCAAGCCTCATCAAACCGGAAATGACCAAAACAGGATTAGATGCAGCAAGGCTAAGTGAGTCATTCCCAAGTAGGGTATGATCATCCCCTTCTAGATATATTTCTTCCCGCTATGACGTTTGGGATGTATATTAATATGGTGTATGAAAAACGAGCGCTCGGTTAAAGGTCGATAACGACCAGGGGTGACATATTCGGTACCATCTAGTTAAGAGGTGGACCGGTATTATGTTGGTAGAGGAGCTTTGTGATGTTTCCTCGGCACATCCATCTAGAGGTGTACCTATTCCGAAAGGTAGATCTTACGCATGGTCATTTGTATAGAAATCCATTCTCCAATAATAACCTACGGTTTTGTTTGTATTGGCATAACGAATAGGCTCGAAATGCTATATGGGTAACCATTTCGAATAAGATTAATAAGTTTATTTGCAAATGTTTTCAAAGAGATGTCATTAAGAATAATATCAAACGTTTTGATACAAAAGTGATTTAGTTATCATAAGGTAAAAACCCGTCCATGTTTATATGTGGGCGTGATCTTATGAAATACTCTTTATTTTCAAAGGATTTATAAAAAGGCTGATATATGACACTGTCATCTATTATTGAGTTTTTCTCATGCTGGTTAATCAAGCCTGATCTGGGTATTTTCAATACTGGGGTCAGATCCGAGTAGTTTCAGGATAGTCGAAGACGGCTGGAGTTTCCAGAGGAGAGCTGGAGATATTCATCGACGTATGGACATATTCTATTATCCGCTGTACTTAGTGAATTTTGTTTGATGTTTGTCAGCATTTATAAGGGCTGGTTTTATAACTGTCCAAACTGAATTTAGGTTAGACTCTGATATATATATTTTAAAAAAATTCCGCTGTAAAAATATTTGTTCAATATTATATGTTATTCCCTTCGAGTGAGATTATGTTCTGTCTACTTTTCTTTATCTCCCTTAAAGATCCGTCTTTTCGTGCAATTTGAGTTGAACATGTGTGGTTTGTTGTCGATTCGAAGGGTAGGGGAAAAACGGGACTTTACATTTACTATCTTCAGTACTAACAATATAAATTTTACAAGCCTTTAAAATATTTTTAACAAGCTCGAAACTCAAGATTAAATATTTTACTCAATCTTCAATTATTGAATTGAATAATTATATTATTCAACAAATTGTTGTATCTACATTATGAATAGATAAATCCAAGTTTTCTATATTCAAAACCAATTTATAATTCAATTTCTATTTAAAACCATTTAAATATTCCAGATTCAACGCGGAAAAATCTAGGTCGTTACATTCCTCCCCCCTTAAAAGAATTTCGTCCCCGAAATTACTAAGGCAGAAGAATGCTCTAAACCCATTAACTTTACAAAATCCACTTAGTGAGAATCTCATATTTACTTTCCTAACCCTTTAGTTCCAACTAAACAATTAGTTTCAATTTCCATTTCCATTTCCAAAATCCCTTATTTCAATTCCAATTTGAAATCGTTTTGTCGCTAACAAAAAAAAATTCCAAAAATTTTTTAAAAAAATTCTAACTCCCAAAATTTTCGAATTTTTTTGGCAAAGTCTCCTTTGTACGGAGGAGCTTTTGCAATTTGATAAAAGTTATAAATATATATACATCGACCCACACGGTAGGAAAAAAAAAAAGCAATAGTTCATATTTCCTAACTTTTATTGCGTATGCGTACCTTTATTTTGCATTTTTACACAAGCGGCTTATTATTTTAGCAATTAGCGCAACCAAATCCAGTCACAGGGCTTCCTTTACATGTACTTACTCAATTTAAATATATAAGCACCATATATAAGAAGTTTATAGCATTTCACTTATATTTAAATAGCTAAAACATGGATTCTATAACAGTGCATGTTATATACTTTCATAAGCACATATGTAAGGTTTCGACACTTATTTCAATTGCTTTCAATCAACTCTCAACCCATACTATTCAATTTAAGTGATTTATAACTCACTTGCTTGCATACGATTCATTCTTAAACCAAACGAACTTATATTCATTTCAATTGATTCAAAAATCAATTTTATTTACTTCTATTAATTTATAGAATTTTATTTAATCTCATTTTCGTCAAATGACAATTATTTCTATGAAAATTCGGCGATATTTATGCGAATAAACAATTACTTAAGCTTATAATCATTTTAAATTTATTCCAATACAATTTATATTAACTTTTATTCCATTCTAACTTATTTACAAGCCATTCACTTGCATTTCATTCATTCCCTCGTTGGTTTCATTTAAACCCATTCCATTAAGCTTGCCAACATTCCATGCTAATATTAACAACCATTTCCCAAATTAATTTAACCCAAACTTTTATTTAACGGGCTTTCACCCTTACTCGAAGCCAAGCTTCTATTATTTTTAAACTTAAGTTAATTTACTTTCTTTAAACTTTTTCAACTTCAAAACTTAAGTTCACTTCAATTTAATTTGATTCTCATCAAATTCAGTTACCCCATTCTCTTTATCCATTTTAATTTTTAATCTTATTCTCAGTTTGTTAAAATAATATCCAAGCACATATTTAACCCATTTATACTCAAATTGGATTTTATTTGCAACCCAACTCATTTCTATTTTAATCCAATTCCATTCCATTTGACAACATTTCCACTTACATTTACTACTAACAATTCAAGCTGAATTTTATAACTCAAACTTCTTTTCAAAAATCCATTTTTTGATAACAATCCAATTTCACAATTCAACTTCTATTTAACCAAATTAAATCTCATTAATATATTCAATTTTCTAATTTATTCCAAATTAGTTTACTCCCACTTCCAATTCAATATTTGGTTTTTATCTTCAAAAATCACTTCATTATTTTACTTGAGTTCAATTCTACTTTTGTAATTCAAGTTTGGATTTCTATTTTATTTCCAAAATACAGAACAATTTTATTTTGGCTCACTATTTTACTTCACCATTTTTTTTCTTATAAGTCTCGCACTTATATTTTTCATACTTCTACCCATTTTAAGCTTGACTATATTCATATTTTATTTCTACTCAAGATTATACACTTATTTAGCTAGGCATGCATTTTATCTCATAAACTCCAATTCAACTGACATCCATTTATTTATGTAAGAATTTTATTTCATTCTATATTATCAGTAACTCTTTAAATTCATTTTAATTCAATTCCATTCTAACTTTATTCAAATACAACTAAATTTTATTTTCAGTTTAATTCAAATCCAACTCAATATTAAACTTAGCTTAAGTTCATTCATTTCAACTTAATATTATTCCTCCATCCAATTCATTCCAAATTATATCCAAAAAAAAAATTAATCCATTTACTTAGCTAAATTTTTTCTATTCAAGCCATAATCAATTAAATTTTCCAACAATTTAATCTCTTCACCATTAACCAAGTTAAATTTACTTTAACTCTCTTCTTTTTTTTCACTTTAAATTTTGATTACAACATTCACACCTCCTATTTTCCTTCCTTGTTTAAAAATCATCTCAATTTTTGTAAGTTTATAACTTATCTCATCAGGATTTTCAATTCAAATAAAGATTCAGGATTTTAAACACCCGGCTTTTGTTTCGAATCATTTTGAATTCACCAATATATCAAAATCACACTTCTCAAATTTTTGAACCAATTCTATTTTTTATTCCCAACAAATTTCCTTCGAAATTTCAAAAACAAACTTTGTTTTTCCCCAAAACATTCTAAAACAATGACCCGACAGCAATCCATCACTTAAAAACTCGAAAATGAATATCGATGATGTCACGATCATCATCGGAATTATTTCCCAGTGACCGAAGCGATTTCAGTGCTATGACATCTCCAAAACCTATTTAAAACCATTTTCTTTCAAAAATATCTGCAAAATAATATTATTATTTTCCTTTTAAAATACTTCGGAAAACACTTCCTAAATCCCCGAGATTTAAATCTTCAATTTTTAACTTGTATCCATTTTTAACGATAATCCATTTGTATAATTTATGCTCATACAATTTTTTCCATTTGATTATACGAGTCATACTAATTTTATAATTTCATTTGTTTAAAATATTACCATCCAAACACCCAAGTTATATAACAATTTAAGAAAATATTTCCTTTATATCAAAATATATTTTTGGGTAAAATTATTTCATTTACCCGCTTTCGAAAACAATATTGTGTCGAATTGTTCTATTCAAATGTTTAGAAACCCCTTCAATACTGTTGTCCAGACCGTGCCGACGAAGGTTCATATGTCACTCAATAAATCAATCAACCCGATATAAAACCATTTTTATACCCACTAACAAATACTCGCTCATAACTATTAATACGCTCAAACACATTCTGGAGTACTACTAACTCTATCTCAAATGAGTAATCCCCACCAGAACCAAGGTTCTCGCTTAACCTTTCAGCTCTGATACCAAGTGAAACGACCCATAGTTCCGTACCCTTGAGTCGACACTATTCTCCATCACTCAACTCAAGATGAACGGAAATACGAACTATTTGGGTTAAAGAAGAAGAGATAGAAGAAGAAAATAGAAACCAACATCAGAATCTAACCATCGCAGCGGAATAAAATATAATAGATAATAAATGATCTTTACACAAAAACAAATCTGTTTATACATTACATCATCAGAGTATACATAACACACAACTGGACATTAATCATAACATGTCCTCACAATCTGAATACACAGTGGAATATTTAACACAAATACGGAAGTACGTATTGCCTTCTAGCTCATCTTATGAGCTCCACAGCATTCTTTCCTGTATCCTATAATACTTGGTCTTTCCCGAGCATTATAGTGTAATAACACCCAACTCAGTCAGGAATTCCAGCATGAGAAAACCACACTCAAATTGATTATTAAAGTCTAAAAATTCTTTTGAAAACAAAAGCATCTCGTAAGACCACGGCTTAAATAAACATGTTGGGTTTTTACCTTACGATAGACAAAACACGTTTTATCAAATCCATCTGATATTATAATATTATATATAGAAAGTAAAATAGAATCTAGCTGAAATGCTTGCATCTCACGTTTCAGCAATAGTTGGACACAATCAAAATTGTAAAGGCGCGTAGGGAGAATGGATTTCCAACTAATGACTAGGCACTGGGGTACCACCTGTCATATTACGTGGCCTAGATCACTGTACTGAGGATCCACCCTAAATCTCCTACAACATAAGACCGGGACTGCCCCTTACTGGATAATCCCGAGTAAGATCACCCCGCGGTAGGGATCAGCAACTGCCACACAGCCGAAATAAAAGGGACATCTAGACATGGATGACCTCACCCTAATAGGTGCTACCCACTTAGCCTTGCTGCATAACCCCTGATTTTCAATCATTCCCGGTTGATAAGGCTCGAGGGTAAGCGTTACCTTTTTAGAACATATCACTTAGAATGCTCATCATCCTCCTAACGATGTTCTGAAAGCATTTATCCATACAAGTCCATTCCGGGTTCGAATGGAACCGAAGGCACTACTCCTACTACATCCATTTTGGAATCACCTCCGGATTAGTAGCGACTAGCCCTTGCACTTCACTGCTCCACCTTCGAATCCAAACTTTTGTTTTCCACACGAAAACGTTCAAACTTGATCGAAGTGGTTTTCAGGAAATAAATCCCGATCTCGGTCTCTTCGTATCGATCTGCGCATTGTCCAGTATTGATAGTCGGTTATTTAACTATCAATTAACATTCACAAACAACCATCAAACATAAATAATTTTCCAAATTATTTATTAACCTCAAAATATCTTCGCAAGATATATTTCCATTTTCAACCTTTTGAAAATAGTTTTTAAACCGTCTTCCTCTCACGGAATATATTTCCCAAATATTTTCTATTTCCACTGAAATCACCAAGTACAAAAACTTTAGATTTTTTTAAATAATTTAAAACATTTTATTTTAAATTATGCTTTAAAAAGTTTAAAATAAAAAATAATTTAATACTTTATTTAGAAATATATACTTTAGGAATATTTAAAATGAGGTTACTTTATAAAATATAAAACTAGATTTTCTCCTTTAAAGCAAAATGCCAAGTCACCGTTAAATAATTACTACAATGATTGATTTGAAAAATACTTACTTTAGAATTTAAACATTTAGAAAAATAAATTTTCTAAAACATGCTTTTAAAAACAACATTAAAACTTTTAACTTATATTTAAAAATTTGCTTTGAAAACATACTTGGCTATCTAGGGAAATACGCTTCTCTTTCACATCTTTTAAAAATAATTCATTATTTATTTTTAAACAAATTTACTCATTCCCTTAATAAATTCCCACCGTGAACATATTCTTCCAAATATCCACTGATATATCACTTCGCTTTTATAAACCCAGTTTATACATTTCAAGTCTCGCTTCTCTTTTAAAAATCCCGGTTTTACACGCTTAAATCAATCCCCAAATTGATTTCCAATTTACTTCACTTTTAAATAAATTTCCATACTTACTCCATTTATTCCAAAAACCATCAACTTCAGATTTTATTTCTTCATTATGATTTAAAATCTTTTAACTGAAAATTGCAATTTCATATTTCCCAAATTTCTTCTTTATCCTTTCAAATAAATTTACACCTTAAATTTAAAAATAAATTCTTTATTTCTTGAAATAATATCACTTGAGAAAAAAATAAAATCATTTATTCCCATTTATTCAAAATCTCATTTCCCGCACTTGGAATTTTATTTATCAGGATTCAAAAATCACTTCTTATTCTTTTCCAATTCATTTTTAATTTATTCAAATTTCTGTGATTATTTTATTCAAAATTCACTCTTTTATTTTCTTTTCAGAAATCCCATTTCTATAGATTTTGATAGCTCAGTTCATCGAAATATTTTAAATCAACCGTAGTGTCCAATATTTTCAATTATCAATATAATTCATCACAGGATAGCAAATAATTATATCACAGAATATTTTAACAAATCTAAATATTTTGAGGAATCCTGTTGGATCCCTCCAACCTGTTTCCCTTGCATCCACAGATGTTAGCACAATAAAATACCAATTCCACTTCGAGGTGGAATATCGCGGTACATAGGTTTTAAATATCATATCATCCGCTATATAATGCGGCAAATCAATTACTCCAATATATACTATGTATCCTACTATATATAATATAGCACATCAAATCAATTCAATCATTCAACCAATTATTTAAATTTAACCATTTAAATTTAAATAGCAATTCAGAAGAGTGAGATTAACTCTCCTTTATTTTGCTGTTTGCAGTCCATTCCGATCGGCTTGTTTCTTCATGATTTTAGACCTTGTACAAACATTTTATGGTTTATTAATATTCGATTTGATCGAACAATTAATTACCATTTAGTTATCTAATTATTAAATTTAAACTTATTTCCTTTAAACCATTTAGTAACTGAAATATTTAAATAAGTTAATAAAACAAGTAATCAATAAATCCATGATAAAGAAATAAACTAGCAACTTTAAAATAGGTATATGTATATAAATTTATTTATTATTTTTTTCTAAAACTACATATATGTCTAAAAATCTATATAGATTCCAAGATCTGATTTTATACAACCTCCAAACGTTTTTAAAAATCCTATTTTCTTTTTCCTAGAACTAAAACTTTTACCTTACGGTTAAATCTATAAAACAGCCTTTTCTTTTTAAACCTTATTGTTAATTTTTCTCTTTTCAGCTTCCTAACCTACAATGTATACACATATTTATATATATTAATTTTAACTAAATAGTTCTTCCTCTTTAATATATATATGTTAGTAAAATAAACACCTGATTTTTAAAATCCCTACTTTTTCCCTATTCTGTCCATATAAGAATTATGACAGTAGCTTTATTTTTTTATAAGTTCATTTCCTAATACATATATATATATATATATTGAAATTTTAAAAAAAAACACAATACCTCACTGCTCAGTTCGAAACTAGCTTGGCTGTCCCCCAATCGATGGCGAACTCCACGACCTTACCCTGACACAGTAGGCTCCCATTCCAAATGACACTACTGACATCGGCACACTCCACAACTGTAACGACCCAGAATTTTTATTAATTAAAATTTGAATATTTAATTAATTTTAAATATTTATAAGTGAATTTATAAGTCGAATAAATTTTAATTTGAATTATTGGATTTAATTGGATAATTAAATCGATAATTTAATATGTTAAATTATGGAAATGATTGAAAATTGAGTTAAATATGATTGAAAATGATTTGTAAAATTTTATTTTATCATATTGAAGTTAGAATGATATTTTAGAACTTTTAAAATCGAATTAAAAGTTAATTTGTGAAAATTGAATATTTTAATATTTAATAATCGACTGTAAAATAGTCAATTTTTGAACAGTCTTAGAATTGAACGAAACTAGTTCCATTGGATCCGTAATAGTTAGTTATTACCGGATTTCAATTTTTGTGTCAATCGAAGTTATCGTTTGATCGTGGCAGCTCAAAACGCATCGAATCGTTTTTAATTTAAATTTGGCGAGTCAAAATAGCCATTTTTCTAACTGTCTCGGATTTCGACGAAACCAGTTTCATCGGATCCGTAATGTGATATTATTGTAAGGTTTCAAATTTCAAGTCAATTGGATTTACCGTTTGTCCGGTACGAATTAAAACGCCTAGAAATCGATTTAAATCGGTTTAATTTAAATTGAGCGTTTACAGCCATAACTCGCACAGATGTTCGAATTAGCTTTCGAAACCCGTTCCATTGTGTCCGGAACGCGGGGTAAACCTTAGAAACGCTGGTTACGGCGCCTAAATCGGAGTTCGGAATTTTCGAAATGAATAGTGTTTACGCTTGATTTTCTATAAAAGGAGACCCTACCCCTTCATAAATAAAAAAAAATAAAATAAAACATGTAACCCTAGCCGCCACCCACATCTATGAACGGCCAGAAAACTCTCCCCTTCCCTCTCCTTTATCTTTCAATCTGTAGACAATTATGCAAAATCTTCAACTACAATATTGTTAAGCACGATGAGAGCTTCAAGTTGAACGGTGGAGATCGTGTTTGGAGCGACGATGGGGGAGATAGGTGGTCGCGTGCGTGCCGTGTATATCTTCGTGCACGCGCATCACGAGGCAGCCGAGCATCATGGGGTTGAGGCCGAGCATGGTGTTGACGAAGGGCTTTGTATTGGTGCTATTTGATCGAAGTATCGTCGAGTATAAGAGGTGAAAAATTAAACCCTAATCATGGAAGTTGGGTTCGGTTTTGAGCGTGATGGTCTGTAGCTTGCGTGATGATGGGGGAGAAGCAAAGGGACGGTGGAGATGCAATGGTGTTGGATCCAAAGGCCTGGATTGGATGAAGGTTGAAATTTTTTAAAGTTAGTTGTAAATTATGAATATAAACTCGTGTAACTTCAAAATTTGATATCTTTTTCATACGAGGTCCGTTTCGGACGAGATTTTTTGCGTTGGAATCGTATGGACGAGCACTACGCGATGGAGTTGGATTTGAGTCGTTTGGAGTTAGTGAAAATTTCGTGTAAAATTAAACGTCCGTTTAATTTTATTTGAAATAAATCGCTAAAACGAAAATAAACCAAGGTGAGAACTTCTCACTCAATCGAATCAGTTTCGATTTTTTTTTTAAATAGTTAGATTTAAAATATTTGAATGCATGTTTGAATGATGATTGATATCTATTGATTGTTAAAATAGACATTATACGCCGTTAGTAAGCGGATGTTATTTATTAAAAACATATACCGCGAATATTTCATAAACAGTGAAATTGGTATTATATATAATATCAATATATATATTGGCATATGTATATATTGCAGTTGTTGATTTCCCGTATTTTTTAGCGGATGAGACCCTATTACGCCGTTATTAAGCGGATAATATTTAATAAAAACATATACCGCGATAATTTCGTACTGGAACGAAATTGGTATTGTGCTAATGTTTGTGGATGCAGGAAAACAGGTTTGAGGGATCCAACTGGATTCCTCAACAGTTTTATTTGATTTCAGATATTTTGATATTTGATGGATTATCATATCGATATATGATGGATCATTGTTGTCGTGATTGACTATTTGGTGTGTAGCATCATTGGACCCAGATTTTGGGATTTTAAAATGATTTTAAAGTGATTTTTGAGAATATACTATATTTTTGGAATTGATCCATTATAAATAAATAAACGATATAATTTTTAAAGTTATAAAAATTATGATTTTTGAGAATATAGTTAAAAGCTGATTTTTGAGAAATATGGATTAATGATTTTTTTTAAATAGTTTAAATTGAGATTTTGGAATTTATTATAAAAGAGTTTAAATATAGGATTTATAAAATTTGATTATTTTATAAATCAAGAGAATGATGAAATTATAAAGGAGTTTAAAACCGTTTTAAAGATTAATAAAAATTGGTTTATATTAAGAGATTTATAAATGGACATTTATAAATTGAAATATAGACATTATAAAACGAGTTTTTACAAGTGTTTGAATGAAGTGAAAATGAATTTCATTGATGAATGAAATTGATAGAATTATAAACGGTGAAGTGATAAATGAAATTTTATAAGCAGTAGGTTTATAAAATAGTAAAGTTATTAAAAGAATGGTTTTGGATAAATAAATGAATCTTATAAGTTATAAGATTTATAATTATGAAGTTCAAAGGAACAATTTTAGTAAACGAATAAATTATAAGTACTTAACTTATAATAGGAACGTTTAGTTTATAATTTAGTTATAAACTGGAATATGTTAATAAAGGAATTTATAAAAAGGAAGTTTTTATAAATAAATAGAAATGGAATTTATAAACGTTGTTTTATAAATTCGCAAATGACTTATTTTGATAAGAAAATTGTTGAAACCTATTAAAGGAGTTATATTCACATTTTTGAATAGTGAATAATCCTTTGAATTAAAATGAATAAAAGGATGAAATTTGTTAACGAAGTTTATTCACGTTTTTGAATAGTGAATAACACGTTAAAGAAAATGTTTTGAATGTGATGTTTTAAATTGAATTAAAACGATCTAACGATGTTTTAAAACATGTTGAGATTCGAAACCATAGATTTCAACATTCATTGTTGAAATAGACGTTTTCGAGAAATAAAAGGAAATAGTGGACTATAACACTGTTGTTATAGTAAATGATTTCCGAAAGGAAATGTTTTGAATAGTATTGGGATTTATATATCTATTTTAATTTCGAATCCCTATACTAGTGATTTTGGGTTGTCGTAACGATGTTTTACGTAACATTCGTTTTGGCCCAAATAAATATGTTTAAGAGAATGATTTCCTTAAAGAATGAAAAACATACTTAATTCGATTTAAGTATATTGAATATTTTCCAAGGTTGAAAATAAAAAGATTTGTGAATTACTTATGAATAAATAAGTATGGAAATATTTTCCAATATGAAGTGAATATTTAGAATTTATCTTTTTGAAGATAAATTGAAAATGGATAGTTGAAATCGTATATGCATGAATATTTTGGAATATAAATTCACTAAGGAATTTATAAAAAAGAAAGTGGAATTTGTTTAAAAAAATAAATATTGATTTATTTTTGAAGTGTTGAAATTATATATCTTGTAAAGATATTTTGGAAAATAAATAATTTGGAAAATTATTTGGAATCTGGTGATGTGTGCATATCAATTGATAGTTCAATAACCGACTATCAATATTTCCCTTTGAATGGGTATTTGATGTGATTTGATTGAATTTGAATGCCACACTTATTTTTGAATAAGCGCTCACTATTCGGGTTAACCGGGAAAGGACCATGGGGTCGTATAACCCATTCCGAATATGTGATACGTCGTTGTGAATTGCATTTGAAGATCGGTGTTGAAGACCGGATATTTGCGAGAGCGATAGGATGACCTATCGATTGACTCTGTACCGAGTAGCTACGGTATAGAGTTCTCCATATGTGATGGTGAATCCGATCAGGATTGTGGATATCCGGATTGCAAGGACTTCTTTGTAAGTGCCTTCGGTTTTGTTCGATCCCGGAACAGACTTGTATGGATTGTATGTCTGACATTACAAGTTGAGATATAATGCCGATTTCTTTCAAATATATTTCTGTTGGTGGCGGAGAATTTATTCTTTTAGCTTAACACCCTTCTCTGAGACGTATGAGCTCAGAGGTTATATAGTTGAAGTTATCAGCGATATATTCCCAATTTGGTAATGTGACATGCTGAGTGTTGCTGAAATGATCATTGTGTTGATTATTTGTGATAGGATCATTTGTTTGATCGTCTATCTTGGTGATCATTGTGTTGATCATTTGTTGACCCAAAGCATGGCTTTTGTATAAAGTATGTTTTTGTGGACGTGAATTCGTCGAGCCTCACACCCCGGAAATGGTCAAAACAGGAAAGATGCAGCAAGGTTATGAGGGGTAGCGCCCTTTAGGATATGTGCATTTCCTTCTGGAAAAGGGTGGTATCATGGTATGGAGCCCAGATACTTACTCATGTTGAAACACTTTATTATTATGATTGTGTGAATTGATTAGAGAGCTCTCGGATAAAGGTCCCAAAGGACCGGGGAATGGCATATTCGGTCAGTTGTTATTCAGTTAGGGGTAACCCGGCCTTGTGTTGGTAGAGATCCGGTTTGGTTCTCGGGGATGTCCATCCAGAGGCATTCTCATGTGGCAATGGGAAGTTCCTTGGCCTGACCATTTGTTGGAAATCCAATTCCCAATAAGAAACTTGTACGGTATTAGTTGTAGGACCTGCTATTCACTTATGGTGGTCACCACTGTTTGGATAGTAGCTATAGTAGGCATACGATAATGGTCGTATGTTGGCTAAGATTTATATTCTACTTTCGAAATATTTCCTCTACACTATGCACTAATAATAATATCAAATGTTATTTTAAATGCGTATCAAGCATCTTTGGCTATCATAAGGAGAAATCTCCTCCGATTCTGCGTTTGCATGTGTGTGTGTGCGGGAGGCCTTATGGTAGTCTCATTTTTAAAAGCATTGCGAATTGAATTTAAAAATATCTCTCTATTTGATTTTAAAGATAAATAAACTGTTTTGAGTTCTCACACCAGTCACATGACTGACTCGGAGTTTATTGTTTTCCTTCCTAAACTCTGGGTGCCCACCAATTTCCACACGGGCAGTCAAGAGTTAAGGTTTATCAGGATATTCTGGATATTCAGGAGTTGCTGGAGGCAAGCTGGATGGCATGGCGTATTACTAGTTTATATAGTATTTCTTTTTCCGCTGCATTGTTGTTGTTGTTTGTTGTTGTACACTCTGATGATATGATGTAATGAAATGAAATGTAATGTAATAACTGATATAGTTCTTTGTTTAAAGATTATTCATTTATTATTATATGTTGTTCCACTGCGAATTGTGAGATTCTGTTGTTGTTCTATTGTTTCCTTTCTGTTCCGTTCTATCTTTTTCTCTCTTCTTCTCTCTTTTTCTTTTCTTAAATTCTTTTTAAAACCCTAACTATTCGGTTTTTCGGCAACGAAAATCCGCAATCGTTACAACAACAGCCTCCCCAATAAATTGATAACTTCCCACTTGCCAAGTCCCTCTCGTCCCCACACTAGCACCTCGCGTGCCTTAAAACCCCAACTCGATCGCGATGCTAGTAGACACTCGAAGAACAGCGCCGCCCTTTGCTTCCCTGAATTCAAAACCCTAGGCCACTGCTCGCAATCAAAATCGATTAACGCTTGACTGCGAGTGGATGCGGCCATACCCTCTGCGATTTGATGTGAGTTCGAATTCGATCTTCCATCCATTTTTTTCTTTCTCGAGCGTGAAATCGTTTGTATAGAAGAAAGGGATAAGCGGTTGAATTATTTAAAACGAGGCGGCCATGATTTTGATTTTCCTCTCTTCAAACTTTCGAATTCGCAATTGCTTTTACAAAGAAGAAGGGAAACGATGATTCTATTTTGTTTATTTAATTTCAGTAACGTGCTTCTGACTATTGCTTGATGTTTTTAAAAAAGGGAACACGATTTGATTTTTGCGTGTTGGGGAAACAAGCTACAGTGACAGGAAAAAGTTGTGATGGGGAAAGGAAGGCAGCTGATGGAAAAATATTTGACCAGTCAACCATATATATTTATAAATTTTAAATTTAAATTCGAATGCAATTTAAAATTTCAAACTCCTATCGAAGCATGCCACTAGGCATTCATAATGTTATACTCCTATTTTGAACGTAATGGAAAAGGTTTCGAGTCCTAATTCGATCGTATGGAGAAGATAGCTTTCTTGAGCCTAGTTGTTATATTAAATTCTGATTTAATTTTCAGCGCATTTACTTATCGTACTGCCAAACGATTACTCCAAACGCTACGAAAATTGAAATCCGATAATAATACAATATTATGGATCCAATGGAACTTGTTTCGTCGAAATTCGAGACTGTGCTTCGAAAGGCTATTTTTAAATATCAATTTAAACGATATATTTTCAAAACTTAACAAAACACTTTCAAATTCAATTTTAACACTTTTACTATCTTCAGTACTAACAATATAAAATTTTACAAGCCTTTAAAATATTTTTAATAAGCTCGAAACTCAAGATTAAATATTTTACTCAATCTTCAATTATTGAATTGAATAATTATATTATTCAACAAATGCTGTATCTACATTATGAATAGATAAATCCAAGCTTTCCATATTCAAAACCAATTTATAATTCACTTTCTATATTTAAAACCATTTAAATATTCCATATTCAACGCTAAAAAATCTTGGTCGTTGCACTATACCTTAATTATGATCAATCACATGATGATGATTATCATGTTAAAAGCTTAATTAGGTGTAAGTTGAAATATGTGAAATAAAACACTATGCAATAGAGGATCTGCCACCTTTGAATAAATAGCTATCATCATCGTAATTGGTAGTTGATTTTAATTCAAAAGTGATTGACAAAAGAAAATAGGTCAATCAATAAATGTTATCGGATTGAACCTAGGTTATAATGTTTAACTTCAAAATTAACTGCATATATTATTAGAGTTTGATCATTGATCAAGCTTTAGATACTAAAATGATGTAGTGATGTTGAAGAGAAAACGTGCACAACGTACCATTACTTAAGGTATAGCTTAATGATTAAAAATAGAATTTACCTAGATGATTAATATGCAGATGAACTTGGGTCCACATTTTGCTACAACAAAGTCCACACTGACTAATAAATATTACGGAGGGTTATGTTCATACCATGGAGTCACACAACAATGTTTTTTATATATTTATAAATTTAAATTAATTGAATTAATTTATTAATGCTAGAAATTAGAACGAGGAAATAAATGCAAATATTGCATTAAATTTTATTGTTTTTATTCATTTGTTTGAGCATTAAAATTAATCCAAATGATATATAAATGTTAATTGTTGATTTAAGTAATTAAGTGGATGAAAATAATTATTTAAATAAATAATAATAGATACTAGTTAGGCCTAAATTTTTTTTCAAACATGCTGTAATAGTTATGGCTAACCAAAAAATTAGGTAGGAAGGCATTTGAAAAATAATAAATGATAAATTGTTCATTAAGGTGTAAAACGAGAAGAAATATCTAAAAATATTTTAGATATTATATAATTATTAAGAGGCTATAAATATCACCATATCCCCTCATTCTTTTTGCTGTGTTCTATAGTAAATCCCTAGCCCTTTTTATAGGAAAAGTTGAAGCCAATAGCTTAACTTTGCGAGATAAGGTTGGAGGAAGGATATGGTGTTCACCAAGGAGGAAATAGCTCACAATATGACATGGACTCAACTAGTAATTGGTCTAACGCGAACTATTTTCAAACACCTAAGTTTATATTATAATCCGTTACTAATGTACTAATATTTAGCTAAAAGACTTTATTTCTAATGAGATGAAGTGCATATATGTTTATGCACTATATATATATAATCAAAAAGATCTTGTCTTATCTTGACCTGAAATTTTATTTTTTAGAAACTTTGAGTTTATTTATATTAATTTTGAATCTTGATAGTAGTATATTTTAAGCATTAAAATTTATCTAAAGGCACACACACACACATATATATGTATATTAAATGTAAATTATTTATGATTTGGAAAATTATTATATAGTTTTGAAAGCATTACGATATCTTCACTTTGATTTTAGCATAACTATTTTAAGTACTATGAGTTTTAGAAATAGTGATATATATTAAATATGGATTTGAACAAACAAATAATAATCTTAAAATTTAATTTTAGTAACTGAAAATTGGAATAATAATTTAAGCATATTAAATATTTTTAATTGATTTATAACATGAATATGTTAATTATTATGAACTATGAACTAGTAATATATATTTAAATTAATTTTTAAATATTTATAAAAAAATTAGATTTGATAAATAAATATAATTTTTAAATTACAATATTTTTGTTTAATTTTTAATAATTTGAGTAATTAATATAAAATCTAGAACTAGTCAAATATATTAATAAATTATATGTATATGTATTTAATTATGTCGAAATACATATTGTGATTTATGTATGTATATATGTTATTGGTAGACACGAGTAAAATATATATATTCCACATAGATGTTAAAGTATTTTAATGATGGACATTATATGTAATTTAGAAAAACCAATTACCATAAAATTAATTTAAAACAATTTTCAATACATAAAATAAATAAGTAAATATGATTTGATGCAATCTATATTATTCATAGTACGTTAAAAGGATCTTGTGCGTAACGAAATAAAATAAATTTTCTAGAAATTCATCCATTTTTCTCCATTATTAATGCATATAGGCTAACACATCTATCCTTAACATATCAAGGAGATCGAATATGCGACAATGAAGTAAACGGGTCAAAAATAACATTTAAGTGACCCAATTCTAAGGTTTATTTGCAGTCCTCGGTCTAGTATTGTTCACAATGTGATAAGATCATTATTTTATTCAACTATATTAATCACATTATCTTATGATGTTGTTTACTTGCTTATTTTGAATGAAACAATTTCATCAAAATTCAATGTCATGTGGAATGTGATTATTCACCATTAAACTTTTAGAAGACAATACATAGCCTCGGACGAATTCATATTTAGGTTATCTAGACTAGAAAATATAATTGGTTGTGTTATTGGCCTCTTGCATGGTTTTTGAAGAGAGAACATGCCAAAATATTGATTTATTGGTGTGTTAATCTTTACATTTCTTCACATTCTTTAATTCAGTTCGATTAGTATGTATTAATCAGTAAAATGTTTTATCGATTACAGCAGCTGTGTAAAGTTATAAAAGTAGACTAGTATAATATTATATAATTTCTTATACTTATTAGAATGATTTCTTATATTTTTCGAATAAGCCTCCTATTAGATTTTATATCTCTTAGAAACCATAAATGAAATGTGGGAATTTCATAAATTCCATCAGTGAGTGTTAGTACAACATCGAGGGTGCTTAACAAATCGTAGTCCCCATAACTGGTAAATTACACAATATTTAGTATATCTCATATATAAGTCCAAACCATACATATTTTTTTCCTAATCTTCAATATTGAGGATGCTCAACAAATCATAGAGTACATTAGATTCTCATGACTCGTTATTTCATGATTGCCTAAGAAAAAAATTTGCAACCCATAAAGATGCTCAACAAAGCGTTAAAATATTCTTACCAATCTAGAGACAATATAAATACTATACACAGTTTATGACTTGAATGTGCTAAACAACCTTACGTATGCATAATACTCTATTTATATTGTAAATGATAGGGAGAAAATTATTTTAGACTACTAATCTCAAAATAATAACAATGACTAGTATTATCGTTTATAAGGTATGATAAGTATTTACAATGATTAATGACATCATTTGTCATTTTATATTTATATACTATTTTTCTATATACATTACAGAAAATGCACTTATTTAATTATAGCATTTATACTATAATATTAAGTCTTATATTTATATGTATAAATATACCATTACTTACGCTTTAATGTTACAACTTAATTGTAACTTTTTATGGAGCATAACATTTATAGTTCATATAATAATTTAAAATTATTTTGAATTTTATTTGTTTATAAACTTCATAATTTTAAATTCAAAAACAATTTCAAGCTTATTCATTTATAATTTTTAAAATTGTATCTAAATAATTTTAAATTTTTATTTAGAAACCTTTTAAATTTAAATATAAAATAATTTTAAACTTATTCATAACCTTTATAAATTTAAATTTAAACCAATTTGAATTAAAATTTTATGAATGTTTAATTTTTTTATTTAAATCAACCAAATAAGACATAAACATTTTTAGGTCTTAAAATAAGGAATGCCCTGGAGATAGAGCACTTCGACAAGCCAATAAAAGGCCAAAAGTATGGAATATTTCATTTGGTAAGAACATTCGTTAAATAGAGTAACATTTTACTTATTTAAAGACCATTTTTTAGACATCTATCTAATTGGACTTTTGAAGAGATAGTGTTGCGTATTGGTCAATTATTCGTAATAATACAATGTTTGCTCTAATATCATTGTTGAACTAGGTCCTCTAGCAGAAGGGGAAAAAAGAGAAAAATTCAAAAGGAAAAAAAAATCTTTTTATCAATATTGCATTGGATCATTAACTTGTGTTATCATGAATACTTTCGTTATATTAAACCATATTTGATGCAAATTTGATAAGAGTAGAGTTTTGTAGATTAAAATTTATTTTATTTTATTTAACGAATAATTATTATTGGACATCGTATCTGCACATAAAATGCAAACATTAATAATACCATACGGTATGTGTTTCTATATATACATACATACAAATATATATGTATGTATGTATATGTATGTATGTAAAAGTATATATGTATAAACCTAAATAATATATAAAATAAAATGACGTATATAATTACGTACATGTGTGAAGATTTATGACCCCATGGTATATAGTCAAACAACATATAATTTTATATATTCAAAGCATGTCATATGTGTGTGTGTGAATGTATGTACGTACGTACATATAATATAATATATTTATATAATATATGTTGGTTGGTCCTAACCTATAATATTTTGTAAAATATATTATATTTATATTTAGATCCACGATTTGTTTTATTTGAAAAATAATTAATGTAATATATATACACGTGTGTGTGTGCAAATAAATTCTAGAATAAAAGTAGTTCTTTCTTTCGGTATAGCATAGTGACGACACCCATGCACACAAATATATGTGTGGTGTGTGTATGTTAAAAGATATAAATTAAACTTATAATATTATTTTTTAAACATACTAATTATAAAGATGTAAATAACTACATATGTTAGGACAAAAAGAAAAAAGTTGTTATTTTTCTAAAAATATTTTAAGGCATATATTTTATACATATACATATTGCATTTAAATATATTATTATATACCATTTTACATAAGTGACATTTGGAGTATAAAACAACAAGGAGTGGATGTTAGAACCAAAGAGGTTCGAGTATGAAAAATGCTAGGGAAACCTCGGAAAATTGGCTAAGTCCATCGATCGGTGGAAGGATTGGTATCTATCCATCATTTGTCCCTTTTGCCCCATTTCTTAGTGAATAAAGGAAGAGAGGCAAGAAAGGGAACAAAGAAATTAGACTAAGTCTATAATTTGGTTTCAATCAATAGTTTCCTTTTATTTGGTCATCATTCTCAGTGAAAACATTAAGGGACAAGCTTAGAAGCATGATGGGAACACTCGCATGGAAAAATTCAAAAACCTTATGAAGAAAATGGCAAGAAATGCATGAATATTAAGGATCGTACAGATCAACAAATTATTGGGCATTGGCATGATATTTTCTTCTCTATCAGGATCTATGTATTTGACGAGTTCTAATGCAATCTAATGACCCAATGCCCAATAATAACCTTATTTAGCTATAAATTGAGGGAAACATGCAAGAGAAAAAGGACATTTGATCTTAAGACATTTGATCTTAAGACATTATTATTTCTTATCCAATAGGAAGTGTTGTCATTACAAATATTTGATGGAATTTCAGTATTGTGATTGTATTTTCTTCAGGAACCGGTAAATAATAGAAATAAAGAATCATTAAAGTGAATGTAGGCACGGTTGAACCACTATAAATGCTTTCCTATTTTCTTCTTTATATTTTCATATTTATCTATTAAATTATTATTATCTAGTCTGATCTAATGGCTTAGACTCATCATCTCAACAAAGAAAATCAATTGGAGTGTTAGAACAATTTTTCAACTGACACTTTTAAGTGCCTCGCTGAAAACTTAAAGACCATGTTAAATCTCCATTGTTGCTAGGATTTGGATAAAATCTATAAGGAAATTAGATCAAATGGGAGCTAAGAAAAACATAGGAAAGCGAGTTAGAGAAACATACAATGTAGGGAATGTTAGAACTATAAGTGGAAGTGAAGGAACTACCCAACCTTCACCAAATCTGGTTACCGGAGAAGAGTTAGAGGGGATGGTGGCTACTGTAAACCGAAGAATGGAAGCAACACATGAGGAAATCATGGAAGAATTGGCTAGTCATTTTGAAAGGATAAGTCAAATCACTCAAGGAGAAGGACTTGTCCTAGAGATCAAGATGGTAGAAGGAGTTCTATAGCTAGATTTGATGAAGGAAGTTAGGTTGGAAGGCAGTTAGTAGATCAGGAAAGAGTTGAAAATGATTGAAATTATGCTGCAAATAGAAAGGAAATAATCCACCTGGAGCAACTTCTTTAGGCAAATCAATCAATAATGATCCAGCTTGTATTTATATCGATCTATTGAGAAACAATGGGAATTGTTGTCATGATGCCAGCAGAGAATGGGTATGTGCTATGAACCCTACTTGTGATGACCTGGAATTTTAGGCAATATCAATTTAATAATATGTATTAAAATTTAAATTGATTTGATAATATTTGTTAATAAATTTGGATTAATTTAATAATCTTCCTTAATAAATATTTAATTGGTGCAAATTTTATCTTTTAAAAGCTAATAAAATGTTTTCTATTTATAGTGTATATGTATATATATTTGTATATACTGTAAATAGATAAGCTTTTGTTTGGAATTTAATAAATAAAGCATATTTCCTAATTCTAAAATATATTTGGCAATTTGAAATTTGATTTAATATAAAAAATTTCAAAAGCTATTTAAATAAATAATCATATTGTTTTAAAATACTTAAGATAAATATTAAATTGTTTAAAATTATATTTAGCTTAAGTTTAAAATTTAATAAGATTAATTAAAAGGTTTGTTTTAAATTATTGTTTAATAAATATGATTTGAAATTTTTTATATGAGTTTAAATTACAATATAGCATATGATATATTAATTCATTTAATAATAGAAATAATTTATAATCTCTTTTATAAATTATGTAAAACTGATAAATATGTTATTTTCAAATACTATTAATAATATGCTAAATAGAAATAGATTTTAAGGAATATAGAATTTTTTATTCTCAAAATTTAATGTGTAGTTATATATGTATATATATAACTTAGTTTTAAAATTGGATTTTAGAATTTGATTTGAATTTGAATTTAAAGTTTTGAAATTCAAAAGGTAAATACTTAAAATGTCTTGGATTTTAAATATTTGTATAAACTTTTATTTATGAATATAATTGTTTTATTTCTTTTAAAAATTATCTATACATATAAATAAGTACATATTAACTAATTAATTAAGAATAAGTTTACATAATCTTATATTAACATTTAAATTATAACTAAATATTAATTAACTTAAAGGAAACATGTGTTAAGTGATAAGTATATCAATATGACAAATGTTAATCTATAGGACAAGTGGCATTTGTCAATTTAGTTTTTCTTTTATTTTTATTTTTATTTTTTTAAATAATTTCAGCCTATATAAACAATTTCCTTCATCCCTTCCTTTTCTTAGTTTTTTTTTCTTTCTAATCTAAAAGCCAAGTTCAAATCTGAGGACAACTCCCTCAAAGCCATTTCAAAAACCAAAATCCAAATCAAATGATCATTTCCCTGTAATTCATTTCAAAATGCAAAGCCTGAATCATTTTCCAAAACCTGTAACAAATCCTCAAATCAAACATGCAAAGCAAACCAGTTTTCAAAAACCAAAAATCAACTTAAATCTAAAAACACTTCCTCTAATCCCTGTAATTCATCACTCATTTTCAAACATGCATGCCTGTATAAGCATTTTAAAACAAGAACATGCATGTACATTATCAAATATGTTCAAGCCCGCATCATATATTTTCTTCAATCTGGAAATTGTTACTGTATGCAACTTCATATTCAAGTTCTAAGCAAATATATAACCAAGAAAACAAGCCTGCATACAAAACCTACGATCAAATCAAGCATTCCAGTTTTCAACCAAATCAAGCACTAAAGTTTTCAAAGAAGCATTCCAGTTTTAAAGTTTTAAAGCAAAAGCATTTCAGCAAAACCAGTTTTCAAAGCTTTTCAAAACATATCTGGAAGCTCTGTCTTCTTCAAATCAGGTGAGTAACATTTTTTTTATAAAAATAATTTAAGTAAGAATATGGTTGCATGTTAATTTCTGTGATAAATATGTATTGTGTGTGCAATCTGCTATATAATATGAATGTATAGTGTGCATGTTGTTGAATATGTATTCTCTATTTTGTGCTTCCCAGCTCATGATTTTGATATAAAAAAATCATTATCTCTTGATCTACTTGCCATTTGGATTTGGGCTTTAAACAAAAACTGTTTTTTATCATAAACTAAAGCTTGAAATTTTGTTTAAATTAAAATAAGTTGGAAATTGCCCTAGAATAACCAAAGAACGGAGCTAACTTAGGAAAAATGAAATTTCAGACATATTAATTCACTGATCCAAGATTATAATCTAAAAATGTAACCAAAATCATGATTTTTAAAATTGAAATTATAATTTTTAGTAAAGAATTGAAGGTGCAGTTTTGGGATGAACTGGAAATGAAATTTTAGGGCTTTCTGGTGATCCAAGGGTTTGAAAAGATCGAAATATTGGTTGATGATGGAGGAGTGATCAGTGATGATGGGAAAAATGGTTGATGGTGATGCAGTTCAGTGACGAGGAAGCAACATTTTAATCTTTTCTGGAACCCTAGTTTTAACTAGGTCAGGAAATTCGATCACCACGGCTTCTACAGTTGATCAAGTGTAGTGGGCTTTTGTGTGATGGGAGTTTGGTCATTAACAAGGTCAAGGCCGGAGTTGCAGAATTTATGGTGGTCGGAGTTGCGAAGATGAGGCAGTTTTCCAGGTAAGATGTGATTGTTCGTTCCAGGTTTGGTTTTGAAGCTCGAATTCAATTTCGAGATTTGGAACGATCTGATGATTGTACTTAGGTGTGAGGATAATCGATGACTTGAGGAGATCATCGGCGTTGACCGAAGTGGAACATCACCATCATGCATGTGCACGGTGCATTGTTTGATTCTGGTGAACTTTAGGTTTGTGGGGTTTAATGTACTCGAGTTTTACTCGAAGTAGTTGGGTGTTTTGCTCGAAGCATCTTAGGTTTGGACTCGAAGCAAAATAGAGGTGGCTCAGGTAAATATTTTGTTACAGGTTTTAAAAGAAACCTGTTCTGTTTAAATTTAAACTAAAGTTTAAATTGAAAGTAAAGGTCCAAACTAAGTTTTAAATCTAATTTTTTAAAGTCTGGAATTCAAATTTAGTTTGAATCTCAGTTTTATTAAAATAAAGCTTTTTAAATTTAAATTGTTTTGACTACTTTAAAATGTTTAAATAGTTTGAATTTTAAAAGTGAAGTTTCAAAGTGTAAGTAGAGTTTAAATCTAAGTTTTTATCTGGATTCAAATTTAGTTTGAATCTTAGTTTTGGAATGAAAGTAAGTTTTTAAATTTAAAATGATTTAAACAACTTTGAATTTTTAAAGTGTATTTTAAATTGATTTGAATTTAAAATGAATTTGGTTTTTGAATTCTTTTAAACTTCTTTATAAGTTAAACGTTTCATTAACATGTGAAATTAAAGAGTTTTGAACTTTGTTAAATTAAATTTGTAATCATTTTAAATCTTAAATTTAAAATGAAATTTGAAAGCAAAATTTAAAGTAAATTGTTTTTAAATGCTTTTTTAATGATAATTTGATCACTAATAAGAAAAATGTTTTTATCTTTAAATAAATGAAGATTTAATGATTTGTAATTCATTAAATTATTAAATTATTTAAAATGGATAATTAATTTATTTAGTTAATTAATGATTTGGATTAATTAAATAAGTAACTAAATGTTTAAACTAATTAATTAAGGTTTATGATTAATTAATTAAGGAATAATTAATTTGTAATTAAGGATTATTAATTAGATTTTAATTAATGATTAAAGAATTAATGGATGAAGTAATTAAGGATTAATTAAGTTACAGTTAATACTTAATCAATTAAATAACTAGAGGTTAATTAATGGATTATTAAAGATTGATTAAATTGTAATTAATAATGATTAATGTAAGTTAATTACTTAAGAAAAGTAATTAAAGAATTGTTAATAGTTAATGAAGGTCATTAACTTTAGATTATTTAATAATTAATTAATGTGATTAATTTTAATAATTAATTAGACTAATTAATTAATGATAATCATTTGTGAAATTGGTTAAGTATAATTACTTAATGTAAGTAATTAAGGAATTAATTACTTTGTAATTAATTGAGTTAATGTGATTAATTTAAGTTAATTAATTAAGTTTAATTAATTTAAGGTAATCACTGGATGACTTGGTAAGTGTAATTACTTAATGTAATTAATAAAGAATAACTACTTAGTGAAGTAATTAGTGATGGTAATTACAGGATGTATTTAATTGAAGTTTGAAAGTAGTTTGGGTTTAATTACCTTGTGTAATTTATAAGCAGGATAATTACTTAAAGAAAGTAATTAATAATTAATTACTTAGTGTAATTAATTTAAGAATTGATTAATAATGTTATTTGAAGATAATTAAGTGAAGTAAGTAACTAAGGGTAATTAATTACCCTATGAGATTAATCAAGGGTGATTGATAAATATAATTAATTAAAGATTAATTTTTAAATGTAATTAACTAAGGAGTAACTAATTTATTTAATGAAGTAATTAAGGGTAGTTAATTACTGAATGTTGATTAATCAAGAGTGATTAATAAATATGGTTTAATTAAAGTTTAATTACTTATTGTAATTAATCAAATAAAGTAATTAATTAAAATGTAATTATAGATCATTAATTTATATAATTAATGATGTAATTGAGAATTGATTAATTAATAGATAATAAGTTATTAAGAATAATTAATCAATGTAATTAATTAATGATTAATGTAATTAATTAATGATTAATGTAATTAATTATAGTCAATTAATTAATGAAGTAGTTAAAGGATTAGTTGCTATATTTGATTAAGAATAATTGATTTGTGAAATTAATTAAAGAATAATTACTTGAATGTAATTAAAGAATAATTAATCAGGGATGATTAATTAAGGTGGATAATTAGAGGATAATTAATTAATTGATTTGTAATTAATTAATGGTTATGTAAGCAAGATTTATATGATGAAGGTAATTAATTGAATTTACTTTAAATTATTAGAGATGGAAGTAATTAATTTAATTCATTTTAAATTAATTATAATGTGATTATTGGTCCTTGCTTATGTATGGATGGATGATATTGATTACCTTGAATGGTTTGAGATCTCAAATATGAGATAAGTAATGCCGTGTGATATGGATGCTTTGGTTGAAGTATGATGATAATGTGGATTATCTGTTTGTGTTGATAATGTCAATTATCTATTTGGGATGATAATGTTGATTATCTATTGTGATATGTGAATATCTATCTGTGTGTGTATAGATAATAGAAATTGAATTGTTTTAACTTTAAAACAACTTGGCTTTAAAAGATACGTTTTGGATTTTGATGTGACCGTGATCGGGTTTCCAGATTTGGATATCCGAAAACCACATCGATCCAAATTAACGATAGGTCGTGAATCTCAAGTGAAGATGAAGATTCAGAGTGCAAGGATTATCGTCGTTAACTCTGAGGGTGATTAATGCCTTCGGTTTCGTTCGAACCCGGAACGAACTTGTATGGATTGAATTCTTTCATAACATCGTCAGGTGGACGATGAGCATTCTAAGAGATGTGTTTTCTAAAGGTAATCGTAGCCTCAGACCTCATCAATTGGGAATGGCTAAAATAGGAAAGGTGCAGCAAGGCTAAATGGGTCATGCCCAAGTAGGATGAGATTTTCCGCTGTCTAGAGGTCCCTTTTTATTCGGCTTAGTGAGCAGTTGGATATGCGCACCAACTACGGGGTTGTCTTATTAGGGACTATCCATTAAGGGATAATTCCGGTCTTGTGTTGCAGGAGATGTAGGGTGGATCATTGGTACGTTGATCTAGGCCACGTACTGTGACGGGCGGTACCCTAGTAGCCCTGCCATTGATGGAAACCCAAACTCGAATAAGTGCCTTCGGATTTGATTGTATACTTATGTAGCTGGAATTTAATAAATGTAACAATTTTGGCTATTTCATATTTACTTGAGAACCCTAGACCTATTATAATATCACTGGATTTCCTATCAAATGTTTTGGTTAGAGTAAGGTAAAAACTTACCCATGTTTATGTGTGGGGAATCTTGCGTGATACCTTTTCTTTTCGAAGGTTTTAAAGTTAAGCAACTTTAACTTATTACTCACACCAGACCAATGTCTGACCCGGAGTTTATTCTGTTTTTCTTAAACTCTTGGGTACTTAAATTTTTACGAGTAGCCAAGAAAATTAAGGTTAGCTTTGACGAATTATGGAGAAGCAATGGAGCAGGAGGCTTCAGCGTTGTAGATATTTATAGTGTTTCGCTGTGTTGGTATCTCTGTATTGTATTGAGTTGTAATAACTAGACAGGTATTTATAACTGTCTAGTATGTGATGTATTATCTGTGTAACTCTGATTGATGTTGTATAATATGTAATATCTTATGTGATTAATATAATTTATTCGTTCCGCTATTGAGATTCTGATGTGTTTTCCCTTCTTTCTTCTCTTTCTTTCTCTTTTCTATCCCTTTCTTTCTTATTAATGATGCATCATTCTGTGGAATGAATGGCGGGTCATTACACTACTATTTGAAGATATGGAATCAATGATGATAGATACTATTTGGGAAGAAAGCAGTCTAGATGACATTATCATGATAGATGATGTAGTAATGCATCAGATAAGCGTTGTCAAAGGTGAATAGAATGAATGGATATTGTGGTAAATGTTGATACTAGGAGATTACTTCAAAAAAAATCAAGATGATGATTAGGCAATACTTTTATAGGAATCCTTTCACTACAGATATTAGAGTGGCTGAATACCTAAGGATGTTTACAATGCTGTCCATGGCGATGTATTATTGACTAACTGATCATACGTAGCATTTATATAGGTAAGACTGTCACACGGATGGTGCAAGAGTGGATGATTTCACAAAGTGTAGGTGTTTTCTCTTATTTCTAAAGGAATCAGTGACAATGTGGTTTCACATGCCTGATCCAAGATCCATAAATTCATATGATCAAATGATAAATAGGTGTTTAAATTAGTTTAGGGTTCATACAGTGCAACCCATGGATGCAATTTCATTGGATGATGTAAAGCAAAGGACGGTGGGGTCATTAAAAAGTTACTTGAAGAGGTTCAATGTTGTTATAACTTCAAAGTAAGGAAACCATTGGACATCCTCGGTTTGATGGCTCTGGTTGGTGGAGTAAAAAGAATTTGAATTTCAAAAAGTGACTAACTATGAAGAAGCCAGCTACATTGAAACATTTTTATAACAATAATAATTAATTTTTACACTTAAAAGAAGTGAAAATGGATAATAGACTGAATATTATGGGGATAGAAAGAAATTAGTGAAAAGTAATGAGGTTGTTAAGAAGGAAGGTAACAGTAGAAATAGCAATAACAACAATGAATAAATAATAATGTTATGGGAAGAAGGATGACCCTAAGAAGTGTTTTTGGTTTGCATGGAATGGTAAATATATAGAGTTGAATGACTATGTGAACAGTATTTATCTTGCATCTCAAAAAACAATAAGATATAGGAAACCAGCTCCAAAAGTGGCAAAGGAGGAAGAGAAAAGATCAAGGAAGTATTGTTGCTTCCATGAGACTCGTAAGCATAATACAAATGAAGGAAAACATGTAGACAGCATAATTGAGGAGTTGATTAGGAGAATGCGGTTGCAATATTACATAAAGAACCTATAAGATGGCTGGTAAAGGAACAATCAACCATCGAGGTAGCTGCCTCGAGGTAGTGGTGAAGGAACTAGTGGAGCTGGTCCAAGTTAACCTAGAGGTGACTTGATTATTAATATTATTTCTGAAGGTTCATATCATCCGAAAAGGAGAAGGAATAAGATGGAATGCTAGCGGAGTTCCTCGGTGCATGTCTAGCAAGAGAAGTGCTACGCAATCAAGGAAGGCACTCCCGCTAAATAGTTTGAAGTGGATGGATGAGGAAATAATGTTCCAAAATAGAGATGAAAATGGGGTTGAGACACCAACATATGATCCAACGGTGATTACTGCCAAGATCGAACTGACTACTGTTCACCCACTGCTGGTTGATAATGGAACCTCGATGAACATTAAGCCTAAAAAGGTGTTTGATGAGATGCAATTAAGTGAGAAGGAGTTGTATTTCCTGCATCCATAGTTTTATTGAAAGGTTACCAAGTGGACGTATTAAGTTAACTATGCAGCTGGGAGAAAAACCCCGTTGGGCCATGTGGTAGAGAATTTCATTGTAGTATATGGATATTCTACTTATAATGCATTTCAAAATTTACCCACCCTGTTGATTTCAGAATTGCCTCAGCTCTATGGTGTTTAACTATGAATAACCATGGGGATTATGGACATGGGGTAGTTTAGGGAAGCCAAGGAACATGACTAGAGTGCCACACCATGGAGCCGAGCGAGCAAGATGTACGGAGAATGGAACACATGCAGAGAAGACTCTCTATATCAAGAATCAAAATGCATAGTTGCTACCATCTAGGCCTCGTCTCATGTTCAATAGCAATAAGTATGAAGCTATGGACCCATGGCAAGAGCTAGAAGAAGCAAGGGTGGGACCGGTGTAACCGATGGATGATATTCAAATGGATGAAGATGATCTAATGAAGATTGGTTCTTGACTCGGCTTAAGGATGATGAAGGAACTAACAGCGCTTTTGACGATGAACCGTGAAGTGTTCTTATGGACTAATTCTATATGTGCAAGACTTTGCCTCAATTTCATGCCATGCACTAAATATCGATTTGACATTTGTTTCTATGAAGCAGAAAAGGCTTGATATGGAATTAAAGAGATACACTACATTAAATGTAATGACTTGAAATTTTCGACCTCGAGAATTCGACACTAATACGTTCACTATAGAAGTGTCGAGCAATAGAACCGGAAATCCCATATTGTTAGGGTTGAGAAGAAAAGAGGTAGAAGAAGAAACGAAAACAAAATACAGAATCTCACATTCGCAGCGGATTAAATATAATATCAATTAATAGCATTTATACAAAGAAAGCTGTATCTATTAATTTACATTCAATACATCATAGCACAACCATAATTGCATAGTTATAAATAAATTGTCCCACAATACAACTCCAATAATCAGCGGAATATACTCCATACATTCCTTCCATCCAGCTTGCCTCCTGGGCTCTAGAATGTCCTAACCTGAAAATCTGTAATACTCGGTCTGACCCGAGCATTGCACAAAGTAATACCTGGGTCAGGCTGAAAACCAGCATGAGTAAACCCATAAAATTTGAAAAATCCAAAATTATAAGACTTATTTGAAAACCTGGGGTAACTCATACCTCACAACGAGTTCTTAACTTTTTAGAACCGACACTTATTTCACAAATCAATCCCTAAGTACCACTATATAGTTTCAAAGGTCAAATTTACTTAAATTATTCCACTCCAGTCTATTGATTTCACATATCAAATCTATAAGGAATTTTCGAAGATTACAAATCGAAGTGGTTTCGGGTATTTACTGATACCCTACCCCGGTCTCTTCGAATCCTATGTTATTCTTTAAGCCAAATGTTTAAGTTTAAACAATACAATTTATATTCAGGATTTCATATTCACACAACAATTCACCTCAGATAGATAACCCACAATATCACAGTTCAACCATAGTATCTCATATCACAGAGCATCACAAATCACATATCAGAGATATCAAATTATCTAAGTTATTCAATATATCTTAATCATCTATAAGCAAGATAAATTAATTGTACCATTTCTAATTAATTTATTTGCTTTAAATCCTACTCACTCAACATTAATTAATTACAACCATTAATTAATCATTCTTTAATTATCAATCTAAATTAATTATCCATAATTACTTTCATTAAGTAATTAACCCATTGGTTAATTATCCTCAATTAATTAACCATTAATTATTAATTAATTATCCTCTAATTAACCCTTAATAAATTAATCCTTTAATTACTTACATTAAGTATTTATCATTTAAGTAATTACTTACATTAATTAATCTCTAATTACCAATTAATTAATCTCTAATTACCAATCAATTACTCTCTAATTAATTAATTTATAATCCTTAATTATTAATTAATTAATCCTTAATCATTAGTTAATTAATTCCTCTTCAATTACTTCATTATTTAATTACTCATTATTTATCCAAGACCTTAATTAAATTTAAGATAAACCTTTTCTTTATTAATTTCTAAATCATTATTAAGACCTTATTAAATAAATCTTGAAATCACTTATAATTAACATATAATATAAAAACATATTACTCCTTTAATTAACTACTTAGTTACATGTTTAAATTAAGTTTTAAATAAACTTAAGAATCTACTTAATTAATTTATGTAACATAAATCATTCAACTTCCTTAAACCAATTATTAAATAAAACATTTATTATATATAAAAGAAAATTTATTTAGGAAAAAGGTTTAAATTTGATTTATTTTAAACATAAAATAAAAACTTGCTTTTATTTAAATTTTAAAATTGTTACAAATCATTCACTTCAGGTTCAACCAGGTATATACTCGAGTCCAGACCCGAGTATTTCCTTTTTTTTAAAACTTGTTAAAACTTAAACTGTTAACTTGTTAATAACATTATCGTACACACTCAAAGGCGAACCCGAGTAATCCTCTCCTTTCACCGAGTTCCCACCCGAGGATGCTTCTCCTCCTTTCATGAGCACAACATCACTGACACAACCAGGCACATGTGCACATGCACAGATCGACGGCGACGCTCCGATGACCTATGCTACCGCCGATGTGTCATCGATGACCTACCCATTCGATCCTGACCACCCAAAGTTCAACAAGAACCCAAAATCGAAAATGAACTACCTGATCAAAACTGGAACCTATCCTCGATTTGCTCTCGATCACCAGTAGCCATGACCTCTATCCACAACCTCACCGGCCATCCACGTTTCATTCCCCCAAGACCGGTCGAGTCCGGTGCTCCAGAGACGTCGCAGCACTCAAATTTCCAGCCTCGACCAAACTTGTCTCCAAAACCCTACTCCAACCAAAAGCCACCGCCACGGTAGTTTAAAAATCCACCTGCCATTTTTCCCCAGACCACTTACTCCCTTGCCATCTGCAGTAGCGATCCCGACCTTCCCGAGTCCTCCAACAATTGCCCAAAACCCAAATTCTGATCAACCACAAATTTCTCACTCGATTCCAAACTAAAAATTGTGATTTAACTTTTAAAAATCATGATTTTTGATGGGGATTCAGATTATATAAGAGAATCAAAGAATTGTGGTATTTGAATTTAACATGTTTCAAAGTTTTTACTGCCTTTCTTAAATTCCAAATGATTTCAAACCTATTACACTTAAATACATTTTTAAGACTTAATTCATGTTTAAACAAGCATAACTTATTTGAATTTCACAGCCTATAATAGATTACAAGAGGAGATTTGAATTTTTTATCTAGATTTTAAGCCTGTAAATATAAACAGGGAGATATGTATATATACAGACATGCACAACTTAACAACTCCATATTTGTAACATGCAAGCCTAATTTCACTCATGCAAACAATTCATCACATCATACTTCATATATTCATCACATGCAACAATTAAAACAGGAACAAGTTTTGTTTACTCGCTTGTTTTATAAAAGCAGAGAAGTCGGGGCTTTGAGAAACCTGGAAGTGCTTTTGATCTTTAAACTATTACTTGAATTTGAAAACTAAGACTTGATAAAACTGAATTAAACTTGCATGCTCGATTTTGCAACTGAACTTGAATCTACTGCTTCAGGTTATACATTTTGAACAGAGGATGTTTGATTTGCTTTCTTTGAATCTATAGCTTTCTATTGATTAACTTGAAGTTGAAAACTAAATCCTGTTTTGTTATTTGATTTTGAAAAGTTTGTTTGTAAAGATTGTTTGCTTGTTTCTTTTATCTGGTTTTGGTTTAGTTTTTCTTAAGTTTTGGACTGTATCAAAGAAAATGAAATGATGAGGTAGGGGGATGTGTATATATAAGAATGTTTACTTTCTATAAAAAAAATGAAAAGAAAACTAATTAACATGACACTTGTTATACTTGTATGATACAATAATAACAAATGTTTAAATGTATTACACTTGTTAATTTCATATATTAAATATCTTTCACTTGTCTTTTTATGTAATCTTTATATTATAATATTTACACATGTAACTTACATGTATTTTAAGTGCTTTCAATATCATTTTGTGTTATATTTACAATTTATCTATATATATGTATATATCTTTTTTTTAATATTCTCAAATTTATATTAACATATTTTTTAATATTATATTTATATATTTCCGTTAATACATTTTATCTTTACTTATTTTTATGTGACCTTAAAGAAATTATAAACAAATTAATAACCAAATATCTATACATACTAGTTTTAAATTTATTTTTAAGATATTACCTTGAATTTCAAATCCAAGTTTTATTCACAAACCATAAACGTACGCATAATAGTGAAAAGGCTATCATTTTTTTATTTTGCTTAGAAATGATAAGTTTTGCAAATTTAAATAATTAAATTAAAAGATTGTCAAATTAATATTCATCCAGATATAAATATTTGTTGTCAGATTTTATTTATTTAACTTATAAATTAGTATTTCTATTAATTTAATCGAGCTAATTTATCAATTGACAGATGTCAAAAGTCCGGGTTATCACATTCCACCCCCTTTGAATCTTTTCATCCGCGAAAAGGAAAGAAGCCATAATTTATTAAAATTCTTATTATCAGTTAAATTACTCTTTGATCATTTTCAACTATAAACTCTTTTATTAATAATTTTTAAAATATTTTGAAATCTATATAATATTACCAAAATAGTTTTATAAAAATACTTTTTATAACTCATTACTCACAGAAATTCGATCATACGTTGATCAGGCGTAGGATTGAAAATCTATAAGTACTTAGCAGACCCGTTTTCAACACCTGGTGAAAATACTTAGAAAACATTTTTGAAAATATAGAAAACAATTTTTTTAGAATATAGGAAACATATTTTGTGAGAATGCTCTGGAAATCATCACCCCCTCCATGGTCGCAGTTAACCCTATGGTTGCATTGCCATCCCGGAAGAACCCATGGATAACTGTAGGCACTCTGTTCCCCTCGATTATGCCATGGAACCCGCCACAGATTGCAGCTACACCCGGGGTTACGTCGCCATCAAGGCAAAAATCCATGTAACTGTAGGCATCAGCGCCCTCGAATTTCGCTGCCAAATGAAGCTTCACCACTCCTACATAGGAGTCGAGTCCCAATATAGCCTGTAGGCTCTCATTGCCTTACGATTGTCACTATGTCTTCATAGATTGTAGTCTACCGATGTTACGTTGCCATCACGACAAAATCAAACGTAGACCGTTGGCTCTCACGGCCACACGACTTCTGTTATGGTCCGTAGTAGATCGTAGTGACATCGAGTTACACTGTCGCAATAGCATAACTAAAATGTCTCTGTAGGCAGTACCACCCTCGACTTTCGCTACCCACACATAATCCTCAGAAACTTCAGTTTGCCCGTTTTCCTCCCAGGATCAAATTTAGAGCCTCCCTCTTAAGGCTCAAGGTAGAACCACCACGTGGATCTCCCATGAAGTTCATTTCATGGGAGCGCCTTTTCCCCCAAAGCCAATCTCAAAACATTTTATACAATAACATATAGTATCTTTCAAATCATACTCTTCATGATTCACATAAAAAATCACTTTTACCCAAAATCGATATCCCAAATTGATAGTTCCAACTTGGCTTTCCAAATTCCCAAAATTGATTTTTCTCAAAAATCGAAAGCCTTTCCAAAATCCATAGGTTCCAAAACCTTTTCCAAAATCATTTATATACATAGATATATATAATCTTGAAAAATCTTGGAATCACTTCATACTTATATAAATTCTCTTTTCATAAAGTGAATTTCAAAGATATCCAACTTCGACCTTTATTCATATATAGTTCTCAAAATATACTTTTCTTTTCAAAAATCATTTCTCATTTCTTTCAAAATTTCAATATCAATTTTATTCAAGCACGTACGATATACATATATCATCCGTACGCAATATCAACTCTGATTGCTCACTCGATCAAACAATTTCACTTCCGAACTAGTATTGCCCACCCGACTTCCTTGTGCGGACTCAAATCTAGTTTCTTGATCAGAAGTCGTCATTCTCCTTGCATAACCATAAATAGGATGGATAATTTCCAGAACCAATCAAAAATCCATATCCAAGCTTCGCCGTCGAAAATCAAACGAAAAATCCCTATTCGGATCGATATACTATGTCGAAATTTTATGCTCGAATCTGGATCAAATCATTATGCGAATAGAATAATATACGTGCATCCTACGTATTTACCATCATTGATTATTAGCAAAATCAATTTTCTTTTACAACACTTTCATTTAGAATTCTATTCACTTATTCATAATTGCTTCCATTTCCATTAGGGTTATTGTTCCAATTATAAACAGTTTGCACTCTGGCCAAGTTGAATTTAGAAAATAGCTTGAAAATTTTAAAATAGTTAAGTGGTTGAAAAATAGTCATTAGTCGTAAACAGATATAAAATAGTTAAGTAGTTATAACATTGTTGTAAAATAGTTAGGTAATTTCAAAATAGTTGTAAAATAGTAATTAGTTATAAAGTAGCTATAAAATAGTGATTAGTTTGTAAAACAGATGTAAAATAGTAATTAGTTTCAAAATAGTTGTAAAATAAATATAAGATAGTTTGGGTTTCAAAAGGAAAGGTTGTATAGTAAATGTCTAGGAAAATAGATTTAAAACAGTTATATTAAACAACTCTATTTTAAAATAGTTTCAGAATCAAACTGGTTCCCTTTTCCAATTTCCACTTCTACTCAATTTCTCATCCCATTAAATTGATTCAATTCCAATTCAATTTGAATTAACTTCAATTTCTATCCCAAAATCAAATCAATTCCCCATTTGAATTTGAACTCATTCAACTTCAATTTCACTTCAAATTATTCAATTAAATTTTCCATTTGAATTTAACTCAATTCCAATCTCAACTTTAAATCATCTCGATTATACAAATTCGAGTTAAATTATCAAATATTGATTTAATTCTTAAATCAAATTAATTTATTTTTTTAATTTAACGACCTATGTCTTTAAACAATTTAATCTTTGAAATCCAATTTATTACCCAATTTTAACTTCAAACTTTGAAACCAATTCTTAAACAATTTCAGCTTACAGGTTCCTTTTAAACTTTTAAATCTTAAGTTCAAGGTGATTCCATTTCCTTAATTTTAAATTTTATTTCTCAAAATCATTTAATTAATTTCAGTTAAAGTTTAATTCATATTTTAATTTAAGTAATGGATATATATTGTCTCAGTCTGCTTCTTAATTCAATTAAAATAATCCAATTCACAGTTTTATAGATTATTAATAGCAACAGGGTGATATTAGGATAAGCCAAGGTACATAAACATCCAAATTATCCAAAAATCAATCAATAGCACTCATTACCAATTTCCAAAACTCAAACTGTAAAGACCCGCAAATCCGTACTCCTTGAATAGACACTAATCTCCATTGATTAATTCAAGATGAACGAAAATACGAACCCTTAGGGGTTTAAGAAAAATTTAGGAAAAGAAAAAGGCAGAAGAAGAGAGAAGAAAAGAAGATAATAGATAAGGTAGAAAATGGAGGGAAAAGAAAACAGAAAATAGAAATTATTTTCAAATAGAAGAAAAAGAAAATAGAGAACATAGAACGGAACAGAAAACAACAGAACAATAACAGAATCTCACAATTCGCAGCGGAACAACATATAATAATAAATGAATAATCTTTAAACAAAGAACTATATCAGTTATTACATTACATTACATTTCATTTCATTACATCAGAGTGTACAACAACATACAACAACAAACAGTGCAGCGGAAAAAGAAATACTATATAACTAGTAATACGTCATGCCATCCAGCTTGCTTCCAGTAACTCCTGAATATCCTGATAAACCTTAACTCTTGACTGCCCGTGTGTAAATTGGTGGGCACCCAGAGTTTAGGAAGGAAAACAATAAACTCCAAGTCAGTCATGTGACTAGTATGAGAACTCAAAACAGTTTATTTATCTTTAAAATCAAAATAGAGGAATATTTTTAAATCAATTCGCAATGCTTTTTGAAAGTGAGACTACCATAAGGCCTCCCGCACACACACACAATGCAAACGCAGAATCGGAGGAGATTTCTCCTTATGATAGTCAAAGATGCTTGATACGTATTAAAAATAACATTTGATATTATTACTAGTGTATAGTGTAGAAAAAATTCATTTCGAAAGTAGAGTATAAATCTTAGCCAACATACGACCATTATCGTATGCCTACTATAGCTACCATCCAAACAGTGGTGACCACCATAAGTGAATGGCAGGTTCTACAACTAATAACGTACAAGTTTCGTATTGGGAATTGGATTTCCAACGAATGATCAGGCCAAGGAACTTCCCATTGCCACATGAGAATGCCTCTGGATGGACATCCCCGAGAACCAAACCGGATCTCTACCAACACAAGGCCGGGTTACCCCTAACTGAGTAACAACTGACCGAATATGCCATCCCCCGGTCCTTTGGGACCTTTTACCAAGCGCTCGTAATCAATTCACACAATCATAACAAAGTGTTTTCAACATGAGTAAGTATCTAGGCTCCATACCATGATACCACCCTTTTCCAGAAGGAAATGCACACATCCTAAAGGGCGCTACCCCTCATAACCTTGCCGCATCTTTCCTGTTTTGACCATTCACGGGGTGTGAGGCTCGACGAAGTCACGTCCACAAAAACATACTTTATACAAAAGCCATGCTTTGGGTCAACAAATGATCATAGAAATGATCACCAAGATAGACGATCAAATAAACGATCCTATCACAAATAATCAACACAATGATCATTTCACAGCAACACTCAGCATGTCACATTACCAAATTGGGAATATATCGCTGATAACTTCAACTATATAACCTCTGAGCTCGTACGTCTCAGAGAAGGGTGTTAAGCTAAAAGAATAAATTCTCCGTCACCAACAGAAATATATTTGAAAGAAATCGGCTTTACATCTCAACTTGTAATGTCAGACATACTATCCATACAAGTCTGTTCCGGGCTCGAACAAAACCGAAGGCACTTCTTACGAAGCCCTTGCAATCCGGGTATTCACAATCCCGATCGAATTTCCCATCACTTAGGAGATCTCTATACCAGGAGCTACCCAGTGCAGAGACAATCGATAGGTCATCCTATCGCTTTCGCAAATACTCGGTCTTCAACACCGATCTTCAATGCAATTCACAACGACGTATCACATATTCGGAATGGGTTATACGACCCCATGGTCCTTTCCCGGTTAACCCGAATAGTGAGTGCTTATTCAAAAATAAGTGTGGCATTCAAATTCAAACAAATCATATCCAATACCCATTCAAAGGGAAATATTGATAGTCGGCTATTGAACTATCAATGGATATGCACACATCACCAGATTCCAAATAATTTTCCAAATTATTTATTTTCCAAAATATCTTCACTAGATATAAAATTTTCACACTTCAAAAATAAATCAACATTTATTTTTAAACAAATTCCACTTTCTTTTATAAATTCCATATTGAATTTACATTTCACAATATCTATGAATGTTCGATTTCAATTCTTCATTTCAATTTATCTTCAAAAAGATAAATTCTCTAATATTCACTTTATATTGGAAAAACATTCCCATACTTATTTATTCATAAGTAATTCACAAATTTTATTTATTTTCAACACTTGGAAAATATTCAATATACTTAAATCGAGATTAAGTATATATTTCATTCTTTAAGGAAATCATTCTCGTAAACATATTTATTTGGGCCAAAAACGAATGTTGCGTAAAACATCGTTACGACAACCCAAAATCACTAGTATAGGGATTCGAATTTAAGATAGATATATAAATCCCAATACTATACAAAACATTCCCTTTCGGAAATTATTTACTATAACAATAGTGCTATAGTCCACTATTTCCTTTTATTTCTCGAAAACGTCTATTTCAACAATAAATGTTGAAATCTATGGTTTCGAATCTCAACACATTTTAAAACGTCGTTGGATCATTTTAATTCAATTTAAAATATCACATTCAAAACATTTTCTTTAACATATTATTCACTATTCAAAAACGTGAATATACTATGTTAACAACTTTCATCACTTCTATTCATTTTATTTCAAAGGATTATTCACAGTTCAAAAACGTGAATATAACTCCATTTATAATTTATAACAATTTACTTATCAAAATAAGTCGTTTTCGAATTTATAAAACAACTTTTATAAATTCCTTTATTAACCTATTCCAGTTTATAACTCAATTATAAACTAAAAGTCCATATTATAAGTTAAATGCTTATAAAACGATTATTTACAAAATCGTTCCTTTTAAACTTCATAATTATAAATCTTATAATTTATAAGATTTCAATTATTTATCCAAATATATCCTTTAATAACTTCACAAAATTTATAGATCTTACTATTTATAAATTTCATTTATAACTTCACCATTTATAATTTTATAAATTCCTTTCATTTACAAAATTCATTTTCACTTCATTCAAACACTTATAAAAACTCGTTTTATAATGTCTATATTTCAATTTATAAATATCCATTTATAAATCTCTTAATATAAATCAATTTATATTATTCTTTAAAACGTCTTTAATCTCCTTTATTATTTCACCATTTCGATTTATAAAATAATTAAATTTTATAAAATCCTATATTTAAACTTTTCACAATAAATTCTAAAATTCCGATTGAACTATTTTAAAATCATTAGCATCATATTCTCAAAAATCAGTTTTCAACTATATTTCTCAAAAATCATAATTTTTATAACTTTAAAAATTATAACGTTTATTTATTAAAAATAGATCAAATTCCAAACATATAGTATATTTTCAAAAATCACTTTATAAATTATTTTAAAATTCCAAAACTTGGTCCAATGATGCTACACACCAAATAGTCAATCACGACAACAACGATATCATATATCGATATGATAATCCATCAAATATCAAAATATCTGAAATCAAATGAAAACTGTTGAGGAATCCAGTTGGATCCCTCCAACCTGTTTTCCTGCATCCACAAACATTAGCACAATACCAATTTCGCTCCAGTACGAAATTATCGCGGTATATGGGATTTAAATATTATCCGCTTAATAGACGGCGCAATAGGGTCTCATCCGCTAAACAAAAAAATGCGGGAAATCAATAACTCCAATATATACATATGCCAATATATATATTGCTATTATATATATAATACTAATTTCACTGTTTATGAAATATTCGCGGTATATGTTTTTAATAAATAACATCCGCTTACTAACGGCGTATAATGTCTATTTTAACAATCAATAGATATAAATCATCATTCAAACATGCATTCAAATATTTTAAATCTAACTATTTAAAATAAAATCGAAACTGATTTGATTGAGTGAGAAGTTCTCACCTTGATTTTATTTTCGTTTTAGCGATTTATTTCGAATAAAACTAAACGCGCGTTTAATTTTACCCAAAATTCTCACTAACTCCAAACGACTCCAATCCAATTTCATCGCGTAGTGCTCGTCCATACGATTCCAACGCAACTGAGTTTGCATTTTTTCGACCTCGTATGAAAAAGTTATGGGTTTTACAAATTTATACTAATTTAAATAAACTAATTACAACAAAATCTTTATAATATTAAACCTTCTCAAAATCTGCCATTAGATCCTACACCCCCCCCTTCTCGGCCGTGCGTTCATCATCTTCCCCACCCCCATACGCATGCGACAAATCTTCGGCCGAATCCATCACGTTAATTAGGGTTAAATTTTACATCAACCACACACCACTTCGACACGATCAAGAGCCACCACGTCGAAGGGCATCTCGAGCACGACACACGGCTGGAGCCCCATGCGACTCGGTCACGTATTCACCTTGGAATTTGAGCTCGAACGTAGCACCTTTGAGGTCAATTTGCCGTCAATCCACAGCACTAAATCCAATCATAGCCGTTGAAATCCAAGATCTCATCGAGCTCTATACTTTTGTAGTTGGAGATTTCTGGAATCGATGAACGGATTTGGAGTTATCGAGGGAGGAAGTATGGAGGTTTTCGGCCGTTCATGCCTAATGGAGGCGGCGGCGTATAGATTTAGGGTTTAGTTATTATTTTATTTTTTTTTTAGAGTGAGGGTGCCTATTTATAGAATAAATTTTGAACACTATTCATTTCGATTTTCCAAACTCCGATTTACGCGCCGAAACTAACGTTCCTAGGGTTTATCCCGCGTTCCGGACACAATGGAATAGGTTTCGAAAGCTAATTCGGACATCTGTGCGAGTTATGGCTATAAACGTTCAATTTAAATTAAACCGATTTAAGCGATTTTCTAGGCGTTTTAATTTGTACCGGACAAACGGTAAATCCAATTGACACGAAATTTGAAACCTTACAATAATATCACATTACGGATCCGATGAAACTGGTTTCGTCGAAATCCGAGACTTTTTGAAAAATGGCTATTTTAACTCGCCAAATTAATATTAAAAATAATTCGATGCGTTTCGAGCTGCCACGATCAAACGATAACCCCGATTGACACGAAAATTGAAATCCGGTAATAACTGACTATTACGGATCCAATGGAACTGGTTTCGTTCAATTCTGAGACTGTTCAAAAATTGACTATTTTCACTAGTCGATTTTAATATTAAAATATTCAATTTTCACAAATAAACTTTTAATTCGATTTTAATAGTTCTAAAATATCATTCTAACTTCAACATGATTAAATAAAATTTTACAAATCATTTTCAATCATATTTAACTCAATTTTCAATTATTTCCATAATTTAACATATTAAATTATCGATTTAATTATTCAATTAAATCCAATAATTCAAATAAAAATTTATTTGACTTATAAATTCACTTATTAATATTTAAAATTAATTAAATATTCAAATTTTTATAAATAAAAATCCTGGGTCGTTACAATCTTCCCCCCTTAAAAGAATTTCGTCCTCGAAATTATTAAGTGAGAAAAGTTACAGAATCTATTAATTTTCCCAAAATTCATAATTAAATTTCTTATAATAACTTACTAAGTTTTCAAATCATACTTAGTTATCTTTTCAAAAACAACTACTATTGTTTAACTTTCAATTTCCAAAATCAAAGTTATAGTTTTCAAAAAATTTCAAATTTTTCTAACGCCTTAAATTTCCGGAAAAATTCGCCATAGTCTCCTTTGCGCGTCTCGATCCGAAAAAAAATGACAGTATATATATCACAAATATACATCTCATCAAGTAATGAGGCATCCCGAAGGGAAAAAATGTAAAAAAGTACGGTATGTAATCCGAGATATGTACCTTATATTTTATTAGCAAGCATATACGGCTAATATAGCGCGAAAGCGAGCTCCAAATGCGAAGCAAACGCGATCCGCACCTACTAAACACTCAACAAACAACATGAGAACATGTATATATGAAAATAATCTCAATATACAACATATATCTCCATAACAACTATATATGTCACATAGCAAATGCAACATATTCAAACATCAACCAACTAGCATTCAACAAATTCATAATCAATATATATTCATTTATATTCTCATTAATATTCAATGAAATAGGTTTTTAATTTAAATCACATTGATTCATTCACAGTGGATGTTTACTAACATTCATTCTCAATTAGTTTATATTCACTAATTCATATTCAAGTTGGTTCACTTCCAATTCAAATTCAATTCTATTTAAGATTCATTTAACTTCCAATTGAATTTTAATTACTTTAGCTTTCAATTTCATTAATTCTTAATGAATTATATACAATCAACTAACAATCATATAACAACCAAAGTATATTAATTACAACCAAATTACTTTGCTTATATTCATTTAATTTAGTTTCAACACCATCACTTTCAATTGGTTTAATAAATTGATTTTCATTCAACTATTCAACTTTCAATAACATTAGATGTTAATGAATTAACACTTACATTCATTATTCCATATCAATTTAATTCACATTCAATTGATTAATATTCAATCCATTCATTCAATCCAATTTCTAAAGTTGAATTTCATTTACATAACTCAAGTTCACCTTTATCACTTCACTTTATTAATTTACTTTGATCCCAATATCAACTTAATTCCATATCACTTAAGTTACACTCCATTTTACTTTAAATTCATTTTTATTTACAACTCATATTCATAAATATATTCATATAGTTTCACTTCTCATATAAATAAGTTTATATCACAATTGTAAATTACTTTAATTATAATTCAATTCTTATAATTCATTTGCTTATACAATTATTCTTTTATTTAGATTATTCAAACAACTAAACAATCAACTTATATACCACTCAACAAACCAATCATCACAATATAAAACAATTTTATATATTCACTAACAAATACGCTCTCATAGCTATTATTACACTCAAACTCAATCTAGAGTACTACTGACTCTATCTCTAATGAGTAATACCCAACAGAACCATGGTTGTCGCTTAACCATAAGCTCTGATACCAACTGTAAAGACCCGTAAATCCGTACTCCTTGAATAGACACTAATCTCCATTGATTAATTCAAGATGAACGAAAATACGAACTCTTAGGGGTTTAAGAAAAATTTAGGAAAAGAAAAAGGCAGAAGAAGAGAGAAGAAAAGAAGATAATAGATAAGGTAGAAAATGGAGGGAAAAGAAAACAGAAAATAGAAATTATTTTCAAATAGAAGAAAAAGAAAATAGAGAACATAGAACGGAACAGAAAACAACAGAACAATAACAGAATCTCACAATTCGCAGCGGAACAACATATAATAATAAATGAATAATCTTTAAACAAAGAACTATATCAGTTATTACATTACATTACATTTCATTTCATTACATCAGAGTGCACAACAACATACAACAACAAACAGTGCAGCGGAAAAAGAAATACTATATAACTAGTAATACGTCATGCCATCCAGCTTGCTTCCAGTAACTCCTGAATATCCTGATAAACCTTAACTCTTGACTGCCCGTGTGTAAATTGGTGGGCACCCAGAGTTTAGGAAGGAAAACAATAAACTCCAAGTCAGTCATGTGACTGGTGTGAGAACTCAAAACAGTTTATTTATCTTTAAAATCAAAATAGAGGAATATTTTTAAATCAATTCGCAATGCTTTTTGAAAGTGAGACTACCATAAGGCCTCCCGCACACACACACAATGCAAACGCAGAATCGGAGGTGATTTCTCCTTATGATAGTCAAAGATGCTTGATACGTATTAAAAATAACATTTGATATTATTACTAGTGTATAGTGTAGAAAAAATTCATTTCGAAAGTAGAGTATAAATCTTAGCCAACATACGACCATTATCGTATGCCTACTATAGCTACCATCCAAACAGTGGTGACCACCATAAGTGAATGGCAGGTTCTACAACTAATAACGTACAAGTTTCGTATTGGGAATTGGATTTCCAACGAATGATCAGGCCAAGGAACTTCCCATTGCCACATGAGAATGCCTCTGGATGGACATCCCCGAGAACCAAACCGGATCTCTACCAACACAAGGCCGGGTTACCCCTAACTGAGTAACAACTGACCGAATATGCCATCCCCCGGTCCTTTGGGACCTTTTACCGAGCGCTCGTAATCAATTCACACAATCATAACAAAGTGTTTTCAACATGAGTAAGTATCTGGGCTCCATACCATGATACCACCCTTTTCCAGAAGGAAATGCACACATCCTAAAGGGCGCTACCCCTCATAACCTTGCCGTATCTTTCCTGTTTTGACCATTCACGGGGTGTGAGGCTCGACGAAGTCACGTCCACAAAAACATACTTTATACAAAAGCCATGCTTTGGGTCAACAAATGATCATAGAAATGATCACCAAGATAGACGATCAAATAAACGATCCTATCACAAATAATCAACACAATGATCATTTCACAGCAACACTCAGCATGTCACATTACCAAATTGGGAATATATCGCTGATAACTTCAACTATATAACCTCTGAGCTCGTACGTCTCAGAGAAGGGTGTTAAGCTAAAAGAATAAATTCTCCGCCACCAACAGAAATATATTTGAAAGAAATCGGCTTTACATCTCAACTTGTAATGTCAGACATACTATCCATACAAGTCTGTTCCGGGCTCGAACAAAACCGAAGGCACTTCTTACGAAGCCCTTGCAATCCGGGTATTCACAATCCCGATCGAATTTCCCATCACTTAGGAGATCTCTATACCAGGAGCTACCCAGTGCAGAGACAATCGATAGGTCATCCTATCGCTTTCGCAAATACTCGGTCTTCAACACCGATCTTCAATGCAATTCACAACGACGTATCACATATTCGGAATGGGTTATACGACCCCATGGTCCTTTCCCGGTTAACCCGAATAGTGAGCGCTTATTCAAAAATAAGTGTGGCATTCAAATTCAAACAAATCATATCCAATACCCATTCAAAGGGAAATATTGATAGTCGGCTATTGAACTATCAATGGATATGCACACATCACCAGATTCCAAATAATTTTCCAAATTATTTATTTTCCAAAATATCTTCACTAGATATAAAATTTTCACACTTCAAAAATAAATCAACATTTATTTTTAAACAAATTCCACTTTCTTTTATAAATTCCATATTGAATTTACATTTCACAATATCTATGAATGTTCGATTTCAATTCTTCATTTCAATTTATCTTCAAAAAGATAAATTCTCTAATATTCACTTTATATTGGAAAAACATTCCCATACTTATTTATTCATAAGTAATTCACAAATTTTATTTATTTTCAACACTAGGAAAATATTCAATATACTTAAATCGAGATTAAGTATATATTTCATTCTTTAAGGAAATCATTCTCATAAACATATTTATTTGGGCCAAAAACGAATGTTGCGTAAAACATCGTTACGACAACCCAAAATCACTAGTATAGGGATTCAAATTTAAGATAGATATATAAATCCCAATACTATACAAAACATTCCCTTTCGGAAATTATTTACTATAACAATAGTGCTATAGTCCACTATTTCCTTTTATTTCTCGAAAACGTCTATTTCAACAATAAATGTTGAAATCTATGGTTTCGAATCTCAACACATTTTAAAACGTCGTTGGATCGTTTTAATTCAATTTAAAATATCACATTCAAAACATTTTCTTTAACATATTATTCACTATTCAAAAACGTGAATATACTATGTTAACAACTTTCATCACTTCTATTCATTTTATTTCAAAGGATTATTCACAGTTCAAAAACGTGAATATAACTCCATTTATAATTTATAACAATTTACTTATCAAAATAAGTCGTTTTCGAATTTATAAAACAACGTTTATAAATTCCTTTATTAACCTATTCCAGTTTATAACTCAATTATAAACTAAAAGTCCATATTATAAGTTAAATGCTTATAAAACGATTATTTACAAAATCGTTCCTTTTAAACTTCATAATTATAAATCTTATAATTTATAAGATTTCAATTATTTATCCAAATATATCCTTTAATAACTTCACAAAATTTATAGATCTTACTATTTATAAATTTCATTTATAACTTCACCATTTATAATTTTATAAATTCCTTTCATTTACAAAATTCATTTTCACTTCATTCAAACACTTATAAAAACTCGTTTTATAATGTCTATATTTCAATTTATAAATATCCATTTATAAATCTCTTAATATAAATCAATTTATATTATTCTTTAAAACGTCTTTAATCTCCTTTATTATTTCACCATTTCGATTTATAAAATAATTAAATTTTATAAAATCCTATATTTAAACTTTTCACAATAAATTCTAAAATTCCAATTGAACTATTTTAAAATCATTAGCATCATATTCTCAAAAATCAGTTTTCAACTATATTTCTCAAAAATCATAATTTTTATAACTTTAAAAATTATAACGTTTATTTATTAAAAATAGATCAAATTCCAAACATATAGTATATTTTCAAAAATCACTTTATAAATTATTTTAAAATTCCAAAACTTGGTCCAATGATGCTACACACCAAATAGTCAATCACGACAACAACGATATCATATATCGATATGATAATCCATCAAATATCAAAATATCTGAAATCAAATAAAAACTGTTGAGGAATCCAGTTGGATCCCGCCAACCTGTTTTCCTGCATCCACAAACATTAGCACAATACCAATTTCGCTCCAGTACGAAATTATCGCGGTATATGGGATTTAAATATTATCCGCTTAATAGAAGGCGCAATAGGGTCTCATCCGCTAAACAAAAAAATGCGGGAAATCAATAACTCCAATATATACATATGCCAATATATATATATATATTGCTATTATATATATAATACCAATTTCACTGTTTATGAAATATTCGCGGTATATGTTTTTAATAAATAACATCCGCTTACTAACGGCGTATAATGTCTATTTTAACAATCAATAGATATAAATCATCATTCAAACATGCATTCAAATATTTTAAATCTAACTATTTAAAATAAAATCGAAACTGATTCGATTGAGTGAGAAATTCTCACTTTGATTTTATTTCCGTTTTAGCGATTTATTTCGAATAAAATTAAACGCGCGTTTAATTTTACCCAAAATTCTCACTAAATCCAAACGACTCCAATCCAATTTCATCGCGTAGTGCTCGTCCATACGATTCCAACGCAACTGAGTTTGCATTTTTTCGACCTCGTATGAAAAAGTTATGGGTTTTACAAGTTTATACTAATTTAAATAAACTAATTACAACAAAATCTTTATAATATTAAACCTTCTCAAAATCTGCCGTTAGATCCTACACTCCCCCATCTCAGCCGTGCGTTCATCATCTTCCCCACCCCCATACGCACGCGACAAATCTTCGGCCGAACCCATCACGTTAATTAGGGTTAAATTTTACATCAACCACACACCACTTCGACACGATCAAGAGCCACCACGTCGAAGGGCATCTCGAGCACGACACACGGCTGGAACCCCATGCGACTCGGTCGCGTATTCACCTCGGAATTTGAGCTCGAACGTAGCACCTTTGAGGTCAATTGGCCGTCAATCCAGAGCACTAAATCCAATCATAGCCGTTGAAATCCAAGATCTCATCGAGCTCTATACTTTTGTAGCTGGAGATTTCTGGAATCGATGAACGGATTTGGAGTTATCGAGGGAGGAAGTATGGAGGTTTTTGGCCGTTCATGCCTAATGGAGGCGGCGGCTACGTATAGATTTAGGGTTTAGTTATTTTTTTTTTAGAGTGAGGGTGCCTATTTATAGAATAAATTTTGAACACTATTCATTTCGATTTTCCAAACTCCGATTTACGCGCCGAAACTGACGTTCCTAGGGTTTATCCTGCGTTCCGGACACAATGGAATAGGTTTCGAAAGCTAATTCGGACATCTGTGCGAGTTATGGCTATAAACGTTCAATTTAAATTAAACCGATTTAAGCGATTTTCTAGGCGTTTTAATTTGTACCGGACAAACGGTAAATCCAATTGACACAAAATTTGAAACCTTACAATAATATCACATTACGGATCCGATGAAACTGGTTTCGTCGAAATCCGAGACTTTTTGAAAAATGGCTATTTTAACTCGCCAAATTAATATTAAAAATAATTCGATGCGTTTCGAGCTGCCACGATCAAACTATAACCCCGATTGACACGAAAATTGAAATCCGGTAATAACTGACTATTACGGATCCAATGGAACTAGTTTCGCTCAATTCTGAGACTGTTCAAAATTTGACTATTTTCACTAGTCGATTTTAATATTAAAATATTCAATTTTCACAAATAAACTTTTAATTCGATTTTAAAAGTTCTAAAATATCATTCTAACTTCAACATGATAAAATAAAATTTTACAAATCATTTTCAATCATATTTAACTCAATTTTCAATTATTTCCATAATTTAACATATTAAATTATCGATTTAATTATTCAATTAAATCCAATAATTCAAATAAAAATTTATTTGACTTATAAATTCACTTATTAATATTTAAAATTAATTAAATATTCAAATTTTAATAAATAAAAATCCTGGGTCGTTACACAAACCCTATTCATTTCAGCCCATTTAACTTTCCTAAGCTAAATCAAAATTCATTTAATTTAGTTAACTTAACCCAATTTTAATTTCCATTTCAAATTTTAAACTTAAAAATCTTCCTACTTATAAGTTCAAAAACCTCTTTCACTTTGGGTTTTCACATCACATTCCAAAGAAAACTACAACACTTAAAGTTTCTTTCAAATCGTCTTTGATATTATGTATATCCCATTTATATACATATTTATTTCCTTTGCACACCAAGTCATACTTTAATTTTTAAACCATTCTGGTTTTTGAATTTAAACAAATTTCTTTAAAACATCTCTTGTTTTAAAATAAGATTCCTATATTCAAAAATATTTATTATTCCTTTCAACATTTTGAAACAAATTTCAAAATTTTAGGATTTAGATTTAAAACCTCACAGTTTATCTAAATGTTACTTCCTTAAAACATTTCATTTTGCTTTATCATTAACAAACGTTCCATTATCAAGATACAACAAACATTTTAGGATAATAACCACGGTTATCATAACTGGAAACCAATTCACTATAAATTCTCTCATAATTTATTGGATATAAAATCAGGGTAACTTAATTCAGTATTCTGAAAACACTCTTACAAATTTCAAGATTTTATTCTCTAATTTGAATCCATTTCTAGCTTATTTTATTCATACAGTTCATATTTTCCAATTCTTATTTGGTTGTATTTCTACTACCACCTAATTCTTATTCAATTTCATTAACCAACAACCAATTTCTTAATATATATAATAATTACAAAAATTATTACTTTATATATCAAATTATAAACTTATATCAGAATCAACCATTTGTAAAATCTTTGTATATGAAAATAACAAGTATGCTCTCATATATATATATATATATACACACACGCACACACACACACACACACACACACACACACACACACACACACACATACACACACTCAACTCATCTTAGGGTACTATTGACCCTATCCGAAATGAGTAAACCCATCAGAGCCAAGGTTCTCGCTTAACCTTCTGCTTTGATACCAAAATGTTACGACCCAAAATTTTCGACCTCAAGAATTCGACAGTACTACATTCATTGTAGAAGTGCCGAACAATCGAATGCCAGAAATCCACGATTATTAGGATTAAGAAGAAAAGAGGTAGAAGAAGAAACAGAAAAACACAGAACCTCACATTCACAGCGGATTAAATATAATATCAAATAATAGTATTTGTACAAAAAAAAGCTGTATCTGTTAATTTACATCCAATACATCAGAGCACAACCATAACTGGACAGTTATAAATAACTTCTCCAATAATACAACAATGCAACTCCAATACTCAGCGGAATATACTTTATACATTCCTGCCATCCAACTCGCCTCCTGGGATCTAGTACATCCTAACATGAAAATCTTTAATACTCGGTCTGACTCGAGAGTTACACAAAGTAATACCCGGGTTAGGCTGGAAGCCAGCGTAAGTAAACCAATAAAATTTGAAAATACAGAATTATAAGACTTATTTGAAAACCTAGGGCAACTCGAATCTCACAACGAGTTCTTAACTTGTTAGAACCAACACTTATTTCACAAATCGATCCCTAAGCACCACTATATAGTTTCAATGGTCTAATTTACTTAAATTATTCCATTCCAGTCTATTGATTTCACATATCAAATCTATAAAGAATTTTTGAAGATTACAAATCGAAGTGGATTCAGGTATCTACTGATACCCGACCCTAGTCTCTTCGAATCCAATGTTATTCTTTAAGCCAAAAGTTTAAGTTTAAACAATACAATTTATACAGGATTTCATATTCACACAACAATTCACCTCGGATAGATAACCCATAATATCACAGTTCAATCAAAGTATCTCATATCACAAAGCATCACAAATCACATGTCAGAGATATCAAATAATCTAAGTTATTCAATATATCTTAATCATCTATGAGCACGATAAATTAATTGTACCATTTCTAATTAATTTAATTGCTTTTAAATCCTGATTACTTAACTTTAATTAATTACAACCATTAATTAATCATTCTTTGTTTATCAATCTAAATTAATTATCCATAATTACTTTCATTAAGTAATTATCCCATTGGTTAATTATCCTTAGTTAATTAACCGTTAATTATTAATTAATTATCCTCTAATTGCTAATTAAATTAATTAATCCTTAGTAAACTAATCCTTTAATTACTTACATTAAGTATTTATCATTTAAGTAATTACTTACATTAATTAGTCTCTAATTACCAATTAATTAATCTCTAATTACCAACTAAATTAATCTCTAATTAATTAATGTATAACCCTTAATTATTAATTAATTAATCCTTAATCATTAATTAATTAATTCCTCTTTAATCACTTCATTAATTTAATTACTCATTAATTATCCAAGACCTTAATTAACTTTAAGATAAACCTTTACTTTATTAATTTCTAAATCATTACTAAGATCTTATTAAATAAATCTTGAAATCACTTATCATTAACATATAATATAAAGAAATATTGCTCCTTTAATTAACCACTTAATTACAAGTTTAAATTAAGTTTAAATAACTTAAGAATCTACTTAATTAATTTATGTAACATAAATCATTCAACTTCCTTAAACCAATTATTAAATAGAATATTTATTATATATAAAAAAATTATTTAATTAAAAGGTTTAAACATGATTTATTTTAAATTTAAAAAAAAAACTTACTTTTATTTGAATTTTAAAATTGTTATAAATCATTCACTTCGGGTTCAACCTGGTATGTACTCGAGTCCAGACCCGTGTATTTCTTTTTTGAAAAAAAACTTGTTAAAACTTAAACTATTAACATGTTAATAACATTCTCATAAACACTCAAAGACGTACCTAAGCAATCCTCTCCATTCCCCGAGTTCCCACCCGAGTATGCTTCTCCTCCTTCCACGAGCACAACATCTCTGACACAACTAGGCGCATGTGCACATGCAAAGATCAACGGTGACCCTCCAATCACCCGTGCTACCGCCGACGTGTCGCCGATGACCTACCCCTTCGATCTCGACCACCCAAAGTTCAACACGAACCCAAAACCGAAAATGAGCTATGTAACGATCCAGAATTTTCGATCTCGAAAATTCCAGATAATTAGATAAAAGATGAAAAGAGATAGAAGAAGAAGAAGAAGAAATAGAAAACCAAACTCAGAATCTCACATTTGCAGCAGATAAAATATAATATCAAATAATATTCTTTACACAAAGAAAGCTGTATCAGTCAATTACATTTTAATACGTCAGAGTTACAACATTTACACAAACATAGGACAATTAAAATAACTTGTCTCATATATACTACAATATATCACAGCGGAATACACTCCATACGTTCCTGCCATCCAACTCGCCTCCTGAGCTCCAGAACGTCCTTGCCTGGAAATCTATAATACTCGGTCTGACCCGAGCATTACATCAAAGTAACACCCGGTCAGGCTGGAAACCAGCGCGAGTAAACCCATCTAACATGGAATACAAAGGCATAAAGCTTATATAAAACCGGGGTAACTCTTATCAATTTACAACTTCACATGTTGTTATAGACATTTACTTATTTCACAGTTCAATTTCTAAGTACCAAAACTCAGATAATTGCTCCAATTCACTTAAATCTTTCCATTTCAGCCTATTGATTTCACATATCGATTTATAAAGAATCGAAGGGGTTTCGGGTATTTACTAATACCCGACTCCAGTCTCTTCGGATCCAATGTCATCTAAACCCAAGTTATTCAATTAAATACAATTCAATTTTAATTATCGGATAACACTTTTACACAGCAATTCATAATTGATAGATAATCACATTACCACTGTCCATCCAACATATCATATCACAAAGCAATTCATATCAAAGATATCAACCAATCCATTACACTTATCATCATTCAATCATTCATAAGCAAGATTGATCATTTCCATTAATTACATTAATTAATGATCCTCTAATTACTTTCATTAGTTAATTATTCTTAAATTTTATTTAATAATTAACCTTTAACTTAATTACATTCATCAATCAACCTTGATTAATCACAATCAGAAATTAACTTTCCTTAATTACTCCTTCAATTAAACGAACTCCTAGATTAATTATATTAACTAATCCTTTAATTACACTGAGTAATTATCACTTAATTTCTTCCACCAAGTAATTATCCTTTAATTACTTCCCATCAAGTAATTTCGTTTTAATCAATTACATCCGGTAATTATCCATTAATTACTTCACTATGTAATTAACCCACTGGTTAATTATTCTCAATTAATTAACCTTAATTTTAATTAGTTATCCATAAATTACTAATTAAATTAATTAATCTTTAACAAATTAATTCTTTAAGTAATTATCATATAAGTAATTTATCTTTAATTATTTATCTTAATTAATCTCTAATCACCAATTAAATAGTCTCTAATTACAAATTAAATAATTCCCAATTACTTATTAAATAATCTCTAATTACTAAATAAATAAATCTCTAATTACCAGCTAATTAACCTATAATTAATTAACTTACAATCTTTAATTATTTACTTAATAAATGCTTGATCATTTATTAACTAATTTTTTCTTTAATTACTTAATTAATTTAATTAACCTATATTTACTTGAATACTTTTTAACATTTGCTTTGAAAACTTAAAAAAATCTGGACTTATTACCACTATCAAATTAAATCTAAACTCTTCGAGTACAGACTCGAGTTAAAACCCCAAAACATCGAAAAAACCTCGATTCCTCTCTCCTATTCTTCTGCTTCATCGACTCTCTCTCCCTACATCTATTATATAGACAAAACACTCCAGCCAAGCATGATTCAAAACCCTACACAAACCCGAGACTTTTCAGGTCTCTCCCTTCCTTTTCGATGTCAACCCAGATACCCAACCTAGACGTGCACTTGTGTGCACATGTACGCCATCGCCGATCATAGATTCCGATCAACGCTTACCCTCGCAAATCACACTCGACCCCATTCTAAAGTTCCACCGCCTGAAACGTCACCAGAAGCACCAAACAAACATCGAACGATCAGTGCCTAAAATGAACGAAACTTCGTTCACCCAAACGCCACGTTAACCACCATATTCACTACTGATTATCTCACAACTCACCAGAAAATGTGCCATCCAATCTTCTTCCATCCCCATCAGGACTGCACGCCCTTCTCCTCCTTCATTTGCCGTAGTTCGTCCCTGAATAGCAGCTAACGAAAACACTCTTCAAACCCTTAAATCGCTTCTTCATCCAAACCGTCCAATAAAAAATTCGTCAGGCATTTTTCCAGTACTTCCCACCTCTACAGCCACCTCCTGGCCGGAAATTGCCTTTTACCATCAAAAGGATCGCCAAAATTTGACAAAATCGTGATCCCTAATCATCGTCCGATTCCCCATTAACCACAAGCTTAAAAACCATGTGATGTTTACCAAAAATCATTATTTAACAAGACGATTCAATTTTTATAAACAAAACATCATATTATAACCATTTATTTTCTGACTTGGTTTTGTTTTTTTACTGTAATTCCTCGTTTTCAAGATAATTACTCAATATATCCACTTGAAAATATTTTTAAAAATGATATTACTTCCATACAATTGTTTTCTCTTTAATAACCATATCCTATAACTAATTAGAAAGAAGGGAATTGATTTTCTTTTTGAATCTGATTTGCCTGTAGAAAACAACAGAGGCCTATACATCCTCTTATATTGACATGCACAGATCATTCTTCCATTTATACACATACAACATATAAACTAATACATACAATCATTCTACAACTCTACTTCAAGCATGCATCCAAGCATATCACTGATAAATTTTAGGGATTTTTTTTCTCCCAGGCGTTTTAAAGAAAACAGAGGACCAAGATCAGTTTACTCACCAGTTTTAAAAGACAGAGAGCTTGATTTTAAAAACTGATTTGCAGAAGAAAATGCATTGTTAAAATAGAACTTAGTTCACTTAGACTTTCATTGACCTTGAATCTTCTTGCTATGCTTGTTCAGTCTGAGTGTTTGCAGTAGTTTGATTTATTTGAAAAAGTTGCTTCGTTTTTGAACTTGATTTTAGCTTTGATATTTTCTGGTTTTGAACATTGTTTCCAGACTATTGATTATAGGTTTATAATTTCTTGACAAATTCCTTTGGTTTATTTTTTCCTTTTCAGTTTTATTTGAGAGGAGCAAAGAAACTTAGAAGAATACATTTTTTCCAGATTTTCTTATTTTAAAATGAAGATGAGAGAAGAAACACGAAGATGTACATATTTTATTTATCTTTACTAGTTAATTATTATTATTATTTTAGAAATAATGACACTTGTCTATGCATGTTATGCCTAGCTTACGCATGTTAAATTCAAGCTTACAAATGCTTTTATGTTGTTTTTATATTATGTTTTCTATTTTGTCTTATTTTTATATAAGTTTTAAACTTTTCCCCTTTTATTTACATCTATAAATTTTTAATGAAAAGATTCAATATCAATTAGTAACATTTATAGAAATATTAGTTGTAAATTTGTTTTTAAGACATTACTTTGAAGAAATAATTTAAATCCCTTTGTTAATTTGATTTTTTTTCTTTATAGGCTTAGGTCATTAATAATTATAATAACCACATACATACCTATATCTATATATCTATTGTTAAAAATGTGGAGTTTAACTAAGACTTATTTTTAGATTTAAAATAAAAGATATATCTTTTGATAAATAAAAATATCTTAGGTGAACCTTTTGATATTATATATAGATCCACATTTTTCCCTATATCTCACCTCTCATGGTATTTATATACCTATATTATATATTATGGATAGAAAAATTAATAACTAATATTGTCAAACTTCAATAATTATACTAGGAGATTAGTAATTAAATATTTACCCAGATATTTATAATTCAACTTTTATTATATTTTCAAATTCATTTACATATCCAGATATCTTATATAATCAGGATTTTTATCCGTTAAACTGAATAAACCATTTAATTATCCGATTAACATATGTCCAAAATACGGGTTATCACATTCCTCCCCCTTTGAATCTTTTCGTCCCCGAAAAGGAACAAAGCCAGAATTTGTTCAACACTTAATATCAGATAAAATTTTCTTTGATTATTTTTAAAACACTTTTAAAATCTATATATAAAATAGTTTTTATAAAAATGCCTTTTATAACTCGATGTCTCAACCAGTCTATCCTAGTTCTCACAGTAATTCGGTCATACGTTGATCAGGCCTAAGACTGAAAATCTATAAGTACTTTGTAAACCCGTTTTCAACAACCAGTGATAATACTTGGAAAATAATTTGTTAAAAATATAGAAAACATTTTTGAAAATAGTGGAAATATCTTTGGTGAGAATGCTCTGGATATCATCACCCCTATCCGCGGTCGCAGTTATATCCTAGGTTACGTTGCCATCGCAGCAAAAGTCCATGTAACTGTAGGCACTCCACTCCCCTCGATTACGCCATGGAACCCGCCACGGATCACAGTTACATCATGGGTTATGTTGCCATCACAGCAAAAGTCCATGTAACTGTAGGCATCAGCGCCCTCGATTTTCGCTGCCAAAATGAAACTTATCCACTCCCACATAGGTCGCAGATGTAAAATCAAATGCAAACTGTTGGCTCTCAGCAGCACACACACATGACTTTCGCAATGTTATCATAGGTCGCAGTCTACCAATATAAAATCAAACATAGACTGTTGGCTCTCAGCGGCACACACGACATTCGTTGTGGTCTGCAGTAGATCGCAGTGACATCGAGTTACACTGTCGTCACAGCATAACCCAAATGCCTCTGTAGGCATCAGCGCCTTCGACTTTCGCTACACATTACACAAAATCCTCAGGAATTAGTTTTGTCCGGACTCCTTACAGGATCAACTTTAGAACCCCCCCTTAGGGTTCAAGGCAGTACCAACCTGTAGCACTCCTGAGAAGTTCGTTCTAAGGGAGCATTTTTTCTCTAGAGCCATTTTCAAAACACTTTATACTATACACATATAGTATCTTCCAAATCATACACCTGGTATGAATCTCATATAAATCTCCTTTCTCAAAAACGATTATCCCAAAATCGATAATTCTCAAATTAGGCTTTCCAAATCCAATATTGATTTTACCCAAAAATCAAAAGCCTTTCAAATCCAAAGGTTCCAAACCTTTTCCCAAAATCCTCATAAGATCCTTTATATATATATATATATATATATATATATAATTTTTAAAAACTTTGTATCATTTCAAACTTGTATAAAACTCCTTTTATACTTAAAATATTTTCAAAACCCTTTCTTCTGGCTTTAGATTCAAGAAGGGAAAATTTATCTTATATAACAAAGATATATAACTTTGTTTATTCCAAATCAAATATTCGAATTTGATTACTCTATAAAGTCACTTACCAGTTTACTTACTTCCATAAAGTAAATTTTTACCATAGAAATATCCTATTTCCACTTTACTTCCTCGTATATTTCATAAAATATACCTTTCATTTCAAAAACAATTTCACATGTCTCATCCACAAATTCCCAGTATCAATTTCATTCAAATCCGTACGATGTTCACATATCGTCCACACGCTATATCAATCTGATCGCTCACTCGATCACACAATTTCACTTCCAAACTAGTATCGTCCACCCGACTTCCTAGTGCGGACTCAAGTCTGGTTTCTTGATCAGAAACCGTCATTCTCCTTGCATAGCCATAACTATGATAGAAAATATCCAGAACAAATCAACAATCCATATCCAGGTTCACCGTTGAAAATCGAGTGAAAAATCCCAACCGGATCAATATAACTATCTCGAAATTCTATGCTCGAATCTGGATCAAATCACTATGCGAATAGAATAATATACGTGCATCCTACGTATTTATCTTCATTGATTATCAACTAAATCAATTTCTCCTTTCTATTCACATCCACTTTTGATTTCTATTTACTTATTCATATTTGCCTCAATTTCATTTGGATTATCACTTTAATCCTTATCTCAAATGGATATTCAATCATAAACAGTTTGAACTATGTCCAGCTTAAATTTAGAAAATAATTTGAAAGTTCAAAAATAGATAAGAAGTTGAAAATAATTATTAGTTTGTACGATAGCTGCAAAATAGTTAAGTAATTGTAAAATAGTTGGAAAATAGTCAAATAGTTATAGAAATAATTGCAAAATAGTTGTTAAATTGAAATTAGTTATAAAGTAGTTAAAAACAGTAATTAGTTTATAAAACAGTTGAAAAGTTGTTAAATAGTTCCAAAAATAATTGTATAGTAAATAGTTTGGAAAAAAATAGATTTAAATTAAAACAATTTCTTTTGAAAATAGTCTAGAGTCAAAGCTGTTCAATTCCCAACCTCTGTTTCCAATCAATTCGATTTAAATTTCCATATCCATTTAAATTGACTCAATTCCAATTTAAATAACTTCAATTTCCATTGAATTTGATTTATCCCCAGTTCAAGTTGAAGTACTTCTCAATTTCTTTCCAATTTCAAATCAAATTCTAGTTGAATTTTAAACCTATTCAGCTTTAATCACAATTCCAAATTATTCATATCAATTTGGACTAATTTCAAATTGAACCCATTTCAATTTCGAATCAAACCCAATTTGAATTAATCCCAATTCCTGTTTGAATTTGAACTCGATCAACTTCAATTTCATTTCAAATTAACCAATTCAATTTTTCCACTTGAAATCTTAAACTTATCCATCTGCAATCATAATTCTAACTAATTCAAATCAAATTCAATTTGAACTAATTCAATCCAAATTTCAAATTTAAACCATCCCGAATTATATAAATTCGAGTTAAAATTTTAAATGTTGATTTAATCCTTTAAATCAAATCAACTTATATCTTTAAACATTTAATTCTGAATTCAAATTCCATTTTTAACCTATTTCAAAATTCAAATAATAATTCAAATTCTTTTTTAAACAACTAAATCTTTGAAATTCAATTTATCATCGAATTTCAATTTTGAAACCAAACCTTTGAAGTTTTATCTTAACATTCAAATCTTCAGTCCAAAATGATTCCATTTTATCTTAATAATGGATATAATACCATACCCCATTTCTTCATTCATTTAAACAAATCCAATTTCAGCTTAAAGATTATTAATAACAACAGGATGGTATCATTCAAATTATTTTAAAACATCCATTCATTTCCAATTTCTAGATCTCAAACCCATTTTGAGATTACACAAAATCCCAATTCAAATTAACCATTTAACATTTCAAGTTAAATCCCAATTTCATCTTGAAATTTCCAATTCAGGTTGCTTGTTAAATTACTTAACTTCCCTAAAGTTAAATTCAATTTACTTAATCTAGCCAATCTTACCCAATTTTGAATTCCCATTTCAAATTCTAAACTTCACATTAATAATCTTCCCACTTATAAGTTTGAAAACTTATCATTTTGGGTATCACACTTATTCTAAATTTAAAACTCAACATTTTGATTTTATTTCAAATCATCTTTGATATTATGTATTTCCCTCATATATACATATTTATTTCCTTTGCACATCAATTTATCCTTAAATTTTAAACCACCTTTGGTTATTAATTCAAAACAAATTTCTCTAAAATTTCAAACAACTCTTGTTTGAAATAGGACCCTTTCATTCAAATACATTAGATAATATTATGTATTATTTCTTTATCATCTTTGAAAAAATTTTAAAATTTTTGGACCTAGATATAAAGCTTCACAATTTAGATCCTCTTCGGTTCCAATTTATAAGTCATATTTGCCTAAATGTTTTACTTCACTAAAACATTTCATTTTGCTTACTCATTAATACACATTTTATTATTAAACACAACAATCATTTATGATAATAACCTAGATTATCATATCTGAAAACCAATTCATTATTATCTTATTCTGAAACTCTTTCCCAAATTCAAGATTTTAATTTCAGTTTGAATCCATTTCAAACTTATCTTTATGTAATTTCAATTTAGTTGTATTTCTATTGCCACTTAATTTATTTTCAATAATTTAACAACCAATTTACCTTAACATTTATTAGAAAGAATATTGCTTAATAAATTTATATAAGATTCATTTACTTTTGAAACCATTTTAAAACCTTTATATAAGAAAATAACAAGTACACTCTCTTATATATATACACTCACCTCATTCTAGGGTTCTATTGACCCTATCCTTAATGAGTAAACCCTTCAGAGCCAAGGTTCTCGCTTAACCTTCTGCTCTGATACCAAATGTAACGACTTGAAATTTTCGATCCCGAAAATTCCACATAGTTGGTGAAAAGAAGAAAAGAGATAGAAGAAGAAGAAACAGAAAACCAAACTCAGAATCTCACATTCACAGCGGATAAAACATAATATTAAATAATATTCTTTACACAAAGAAAGCTGTATCAGTCAATTACATTTTAATACATCAGAGTTATAACATTTACACAAACATAGGATAATAAAAATAACTTGTCCCGTATATAATACAATATATCACAGCGGAATACTCTCCATACGTTCCTGCCATCCAGCTCACTTCCTGAGCTCTAGAACGTCCTTACCTGAAAATCTATAATACTCGGTCTGACCCGAGCATTACATCAAAGTAACACCTGGGTCAGGCTGAAAACCAGCGTGAGTAAACCCATCTAACATGGAATACAAAGGCATAAAGCTTATATAAAACCCGAGGTAACTCTTATCAATTTACAACTTCACAAGATGTTATAGACATTTACTTATTTCACACATCAATTTCTAAGTACCAAAACATAGATTAAATGGTCCAATTCACTTAAATCTTTCCACTTCAGCCTATTGATTTCACATATCGATTTATAAAGAATCGAAGTGGTTTCGGGTATTTACTAAAACCCGACTCCGGTCTCTTTGAATCCAATGTCATCTAAACCCAAGTTATTTAATTAAATACAATTCAATTTTAATTACCAGATAACACTTTTACACAGCAATTCATAATTGATAGATAATCACATCACCACTTTCCATCCAACATATCATGTCACAAAGCAATTCATATCAAACCAATCCAATACACTTATCATCATTCAATCATTCATAAGCAAGATTGATCACTTCCATTAATTACATTAATTAATGATCCTCTAATTACTTTCATTAGTTAATTATTCTTAAATTTTATTTAATAATTAACCTTTAACTTAATTACATTCATTAATCAACCATGATTAATCATAATCAGAAATTAACTTTCCTTAATTACTCCTTCAATTAAACCAACTCCTGGATTAATTATATTAATTAGTCCTTTAATTACACTGAGTAATTATCACTTAATTTCTTCCACCAAGCAATTATCCTTTAATTACTTTCCATCAAGTAATTTCCTTTTAATTAATTACATCCGGTAATTATCCATTAATTACTTCGCTAAGTAATTATCCCACTGGTTAATTATTCTTAATTAATTAACCTTAATTTTAATTAGTTATCCATAAACTACTAATTAAATTAATTAATCTTTAACAAATTAATTCTTTAAGTAATTATCATATAAGTAATTTATCTTTAATTATTTATCTTAATTAATCTCTAATCACCAATTAATTAGTCTCTAATTACAAATTAATTAATTCCCAATTACTAATTAAATAATCTCCAATTAATAAATAAATAAATCTCTAATTACCAGCTAATTAATCTATAATTAATTAACTTATAATCTTTAATTATACTTATAAATCCTTGGTCATTTATTAACTATTTTTTTCTTTAATTACTTAATTAATTTAATTAACCTATATTTACTTGAATACTTGTTAACATTTGCTTTGAAAACTTAAAAAAAATCTAGACTTATTACCACTATCAATTTAAAGCTAAACTCGTCAGGTACAGACTCGAGTTAAAACCCCAAAACATCAAAATAATCCAGATTCCTCTCTCCTATTCTTCTTCTTCATCGACTCTCTCTCCCTACATCTATTCCACAGACAAACCACTCGAGCCAAGCACGATTCAAAACCCTACAAAAACATGAGACTATTCAGGTCTCTCCCTTTCTTCCCGATGTCAACCCAAATACCCAACCTGGACGTGCTCCTGTGTGCACGTGTACGCCATCCCCGATCACGGATTCCGTTCAACGCTTACCCTCATAAATCACACTCGACCCTATTCCAAAGTTCCACCGCCTGAAACGCCACTAGAAGCACCAAACAAACATCGAACGATCAGTGCCTGAAACGAAAGAAACTTCGTTCACCCAAACGCCACGTTAACCACCATATTCACTGCTGATCATCTCCCAACTTCACTAGAAAATGTGCCATCCAATCTTCTTCCATCCCCATCGGGATTGCATGCCCTTCTCCTCCTTCATTTACCATAGTTCGTCCCTGAATAGCAGCCAATGAAAACACTCTTCAAACCCTAAAATCGCTTCTTCATCCAAACCGTCCAATAGAAAAATTGTCAAGCATTTTTCCAGTACTTCCCACCTCTACAGCCACCTCCTGGCCGAAAATCGCCTTTTACCACCAAAAGGATCGCCAGAATTTGACGAAATCGTGATCCCTTATCATCGCCCGATTCCCCCTTAACCACAAGCTTAAAAATCATGTGATTTTTACCAAATGTCATTATTTAACAAGACGATTCATTTTTTATAAACAAAATATGATATTATAAATGACTTGGTTTTGATTTATTACTATAATTCCTCGTTTTCTAGATAATTACTCAATACATCAACTTGAAAATATTTTTAAAAATGGTATTACTTCCATACAATCGTTTTCTCTTTAATAATCATATCCTATAACTGATTAGAAAGAAGGGAATTGATTTTTTTTTTTTGAATCTGATTTGCCTGTAGAAAACAACAAAGGCCTATACATCCTCTTATATTGACATGCATAGATCATTCTTCCATTTATACACATACAACATATAAATTAATACATACAATCATTCTACAGCTCTACTTCAAGCATGCATCCAAAAATATCACTGATAAATTTTAGGGAAATTTTTTTTCTCACAGGCATTTTAAAGAAAACAGAGGAACATCATCAGTTTACTCACCAATTTTAATAGACAGAGAGCTTGATTTTGAAAACTGATTAATAGAAGAAAATGCATTATTGAACTGGAACTTAGTTCACTTAGATTTTCATTGACCTTGAATCTTCTTGCTATGCTTGTTCAGTCTGAGTGTTTGAAGTAGCTTGATTTATTTGAAAAAGTTGCTTCCTTTTTGAACTTCATTTTAGCTATGATATATTTTCGTTTTGAACATTTTTCTAGACTATTGATTACAGGTTTATAATTTCTTGACAAATTCCTTTCGTTTATATTTTCCTTTTCAGTTTTATTTGAGAGGAGCAAAGAAATTTAGAAGTATACACTTTTTCAGATTTTCTGGTTTTAAAATGAAGATGAGAGAAGAAACATGAAGATGTACATATTTTATTTATCTTTGTTGGTTATTTATTATTTACTTTTTTAGAAATAATGACACTTGTCTATGCATGTTATGCCTAGCTTACACATGTTAAATTCAAGCTTACAAATGTTTTTATATTGTTTTTACATTATGTTTCTATTTTATCTTATTTTTATATAAGTTTTAAACTTTTCCCCTTTTATTTACATTTATAAATTTTTAAACAAAGGATTCAATATCAATTAATAACCATATATAGAAATACTAGTTGTAAATTTGTTTTTAAGACATAACTTTGAAGAAATAATTTAAATCCCTTTATTAATTTGATTTTTTTCTTTATAGGCTTAGGTCATTAATAATTAAATTAATAACCACATATATACCTATATCTATATATCTATTGTAAAAAATGTAGAGTTTAAATATGAATTATTTTTTAGATTTAAAAATAAAAGATATATCTTTTGATAAATAAAAATATATTTAAGATATATCTTTTGATAAATAAAAATATCTTAGGTGAACCTTTTGATATTACATATAGATCCACTTTTTCCCCTATATCTCACCTTTCATGGTATTTATATACCTATATTATGTATTATGGATAGAAAAATTAATAACTAATATTGTCAAACTTCTATAATTATATTAGGAGAATATTAATTAAATATTTACCCAGATATTTATAATTCAACTTTTATTATATTTTCAAATTCATTTACATATCTAGATATCTTTTATAATCAGAATTTTTATCCGTTAAATTGAAGAAACCAGTTAATTATCCAATTAATAGATGTCCAAAATATGGGTTGTCACAAGCTACCTGATTAAAAGTGGAACCTAACCCATCACCTAAAATCCTCCTCGACTCGACACTCCCGATCACCAGCAGCCATGGACCACCGTCCACACCCTCGTCGGCCATTATTTCCCCCAAGGCCGATCGAGTCCGGTGCTCCAGAGACATTGCAGCCCCCAAATTTCCAGCCTCGACCAAACTTGTGTCCAAAACCCTAATCCGAACAAAAGCCGCCGCCACGGTGGTTTAAAAATCCACTTGTTATTTTTCCCGAGACCGCCTACTCCCTCGCCGTCTCCAGTAGTGATCCCAACCTTGGCAATTCCTCCGATTTCCATCAATTGCTCAAAACCCAAATTCTGATCAACCATAAATTTCTCACTCGATTCCAAACGAAAAATTGTGATTTAACTTTTAAAAATCATGATTTTTGATAGGGATTCAGATTATATAAGAGAATCAAAGAATTGTGGTATTTGAATTTAACATGTTTCAAAGTTTTTACTGTCTTTCTTAAATTCCAAATGATTTTCAAGCCTATTACACTTAAATACATTTTCAAGACTTAATTCATGTTTAAACAAACATAACTTATTTGAATTTCACAGCCTTTAACAGATTACAAAAGGAGATTTGAATTTTTTTCTAGGTTTTAAGCCTGTAAATATAAACAGGGAGATATGTATATATATAGACATGCACAACTTAACAACTCCATATTTATAACATGCAAGCCTAATTTCACTCATGCAAACAATTCATCACATCGTACTTCATATATTCATCACGTGCAACAATTAAACAGAAACAAGTTTTGTTTACTCGCTTGTTTTATAAAAGCAGAGAAGCCAGGGCTTTGAGAAACCTGGAAGTGCTTTTGATCTTTAAACTATTACTTGAATTTGAAAACTAAGACTTGATAAAACTAAATTAAACTTGCATGCTTGATTTTGCAACTGAACTTGAATCTACTGCTTTAGGTTATAGATTTTGAACAGAGGTTATTTGATTTGCTTGCTTTGAATCTATAGCTTTGCTATTGATTAACTTGAAGTTGAAAACTGAATCCTGTTTTGTTGTTTGATTTTGAAAAGTTTGTTTGTAATGATTATTTGCTTGTTTCTTTTATCTGGTTTTGGTATAGTTTTTCTTAAGTTTTAGAGTGTATCAAAGAAAATGAAATGATGAGGTAGGGAGATGTGTATATATAAGAATGTTTAATTTCTATAAAAAAAATGAAAAGAAAACTAATTAAACATGACACTTGTTATACTTGTATGATATAATAGTTACAAATGTTTAAATGTATTACACTTCTTAATTTCACATATTAATTATCCTACATTTGTCTTTTTATATAATCATTATATTATAATATTTACGCATGTAACTTACATGTATTTTAAGTGCTTTTAATATCATTTTATATTATATTTTCAATTTATCTATATGTATATGTATATCTTATTTTTTTAATATTTTCAAATTTATATTAGCATATGTTTCAATATTATATTTATATATTTCCACTAATACATTTTCTCTTTACTTATTTTTATGTAACGTTAAATAAAATGATATAAAACTTTCATTATAAACAAATTAATAACCAAATATCTATACATACTAGTTTTAAATTTATTTTTAAGATATTACCTTGAATTTAAAATCCAAGTTTTATTCACAAACCATAAATATATGCATAATAGTAAAATAGCTATCATTTTTTATTTTGCTTAAAAATGATAAGTTTTGCAAATGTAAATAATTATATTAGAAGATTATCAAATTAATATTTGTCCAGATATAAATATTTATTATCATATTTATTTATTTAACTTATAAATTAGTATTTCTACTAATTTAATCCAGCTAATTTATCAACTAACAGATGTCCAAAAATCCGGGTTATCACATTAAAGGATTAAGTGGATAAGATTGGGAAAATAACTTTATCCATGAATCACTCTAAACTGATTGGTAGCCAACCTCGTGATGGTTAGAAAGCCAAATGGAAAGTGGAAAATATGTATCAACTATTTAGGTTTGATTAAATATGCCAGAAGGACTGCTTCCCACTTATGTGGATATACCAACATGTGGATCGTATATTCAAACATGGATTATTATCATTTATGGAAGCTTGTTCCAGCTGAACACATTGCAGTGCATGTCCTGTATAAAGAGCATAAAAGTTTTATCAGAGATCTTAGGTTCTTAGGTTTTTTTTGAATATACTCAGAAGAACAAGGCGGGCAAGTAAACTCGTAAGAGGAATTAAGTTGTGCATATTCGCTTCAACTCAGGACACATTTAAACCCCAGATTCTATTTTTACGAGAAGTGTGTACAAGGCATGGCTCAAACCTAGGTTATATTACTATAAGGTAGTGTCACTGGATTTGAAGAATGTTGGGCCTACAAACTAGTGTTTGTTCAATAATGATAGAGTTAGGGGTGTGAATTAGGGGCAATTATGTAATTTGTTATATAAGCTTAACTCTATAAATTATCTTATTCTAAAAATTATGCTTTTTGTTTTTGGTAGAAGTATGTTTTTAGTTTAATTTTCTACAATAAGTGATGTTATATTGTGATATATTAATTAATTAATTAATTAATTACACTAAGCATATATAAGTAGAAAATCCATAAAACTAGCGTTTTACCGATTTCAGTTACAAATATGTTCATAACCATGAGTATTGAGTTGATAAGCAAAAATAATAACTACTTAGATATTCCTAGTTAGGATGTATCAAGAAAGGGATATCGATACTTCTACTGAGACTAGCTTACGTAATGCTCTCCATATGATAAACTATGACTTACTCATAACTGTTGGAGCATTAAGGGGTTGTACTTATGGATGTTTGAAATGATTATGGAACAACTCAAAGAGAGTCTTCTATAGGTTAATATAACTAAGTAAAAACAGAAGATAACATGGTAACGTACAGTTGTCTTTTGACTTAAGAGTACTGTAATGATCACCATACACGTACGGTACCTAATATAACCTATAAAGTGCGCTGCAGCAGTACCAACCAATTTAGATCAACTGTCAAGGATAAAATGTAGTAAAATCCAAAACACTGAACCTATCATATATCTCACAACATAAGGATAAAATATAATCATCAACATAGATAAAAACAAGAGAGACAATAATAACAAAAATGAACCACATAATCAGAGTGCAACAAGTTCACCATAGTTACATAGATCATAGAGATTATACATCAAATAATAAACCCAAATGTATTGTCTTTAAATTAATCAAAGCACCAATAAAGCTCCATAGTACTTTTCATGGAATATAAGAAATAGTAAGCACAAAACTAGATATATGAAAGCGTAGCCTCCTGGTCGTCCTCTGCACAACATCGTGTGCCATCCAATACCTACTTCTAGTCTACTTATATAAGAGTACCAAGATAAGAACATGTAAACCACAAATCTCAAGTCAGACAATAGTCTGGTATGAATGGTCTACATTCAAAACACTATAAAATCCAATATAGTAGACAAAGCGTATAAAGAATCATACCTGACCTGTCCCTGCATCTAACTAGTTAACATATAACATCAATAATTGATTGTCATCTATAATCATCATATGGGTGTACTAAAATTCAAAGCACATCATCGGATGTCTAGGCATCTAATAAGTCGGTAATACATATGTAATGTGACATCCCTAATATAAGCATAACAAGCACAATCCTCACATCATTCACTCAAGTGCATTGGATATATGATAGCTCGTATAGCCACATTAATGGACAAATGCTACTCAACATCTCGGTATCTCAATGCTCAACTCCATGCCCTTTGTAAGGCCGGGACTAGGCTTAACATTAAAAAATCTAGGAACGGATTACATTCACAATCTAGGATCTATATTAAAAATCAAGTGAGTGTTCTCACATGCCCCTTCTTTACGAGCACAATCGAAACCTCTAATTTATCAACGATCCCTATGGACGCATCTCTATATAAAATACATCATCGTTTTGTCTCATTCATCTTTATATCAGAACATGTCAACGTTCCACCAACAATTCACATCAATGAACTAGTCCTTATGGATTATTGTCACAACTCCCATCGTTGAGTCATCATCACTAGGAACATCTTTAGACACCTATCATAAGTTGTATAGTCCAACCATCAAGGCCTTGAAACTCTCCTACAACTTCCCCTCATTAAGCCCAAAGTAGATAACAATAATTCTTAGGTAAAGCCCGAAGTCACTAGGTCACAACATCGCATCATCGCTTTGCTTGCAAAACCGTGTGTCGTAAGACGATAATTCCAAAACCTAACATCAAAGTAGCACACGGTCGGCCATGCCACACTCCCTAGGCCTCCCCATTGAATTCCAAAATTTTGGCCTTCATTAATAATGATCGGCATCAATTACTCTGTCCATGTACTTAGGAAAATTTGCTAAGTATAAGTCCTTGTCCTTCGTACTAGCTCGAAGTCGAGGCACCCATGTCCCAAAGCCTCAAATGCGCTCAGGATCAAAACCTCTCAGTGCTAGGAAAATGTATTCGTGGTGAACTTCATCGGGTTTTTCCCGAAGTCGCGCTTGAAGTGTACTCTTCAAGCCCCCAAATTCTTTTCCTTAAAATCTCAAAGTCCCATCTTCGTTGAAAACTCCATGCTCTATTATTGACCCAAAACTCCATCATTTCTACTCCAATCTTCATGCAACAAAAAACATAACTTCCCTTGGCCACCAGCAACATCCATTTCAGCTGCATCATAATTTTTAAAAACTTACTAGTGGATTCACTCAAAAGTTTGTTGGTCACTCAATATTTCAAAATGAATTAAACACATCAAAATAAATTTGATCATCCATACTGAACAATGATGAGTGGCCTGGTCAAATAGGGAAAATGAATCAAAATCAACATTTAATCTTTTAAATCCATTTTAAAACAAATTGTAAAAGTTGGATCTATCATAGAATCATTTTCACTTTTAAAATCATTTCAAAACTTCAATTCTAACTATAGACAAGCATAGTATAGTGAGAAGTGGAAAGTACTCTCTTAGATCCAAAATGCACAAATAACAAATAAAATGTGAGATGGAAAACAACTTCACGGAACCTAATGCACCCTCAAATAGTAAATGATTAATACTTGACTAATTTCCTTGTTAATTCATTGATTTAACTAGTTAAAGAATGAATCTTGGTTGCTTTTGGAAAAAAAAATTTATGGAAGTTTTAAACTATTTTTGGGAAGTGGAATAATGAATAGAGGTTTTCCCATCAGCTTCATTAGGCACAAATCCCAACATAAGCTATTGGGCCTAATTCGGGCCTCACTAATTACCCACTAATATATTCAAAAACCATTTAACTTCAAATCGTCATATCTCGTAAATGGTAAGTTCAAAATGCTATTATGACCACTCTACGAAAACACCTATAATTGGTTTTAGACTTTAATTCAACTCATATCAAAAATTATAGGTCTTACAAGTTTTCATGGTCAAAATCATCCAATAAAAATTTTAGTGGTCAAAAATGTTAATACACAATATTCCACAAAGTTATAGGCTCATATGAGCTAACTTACAAGTACTTAGGAATTTCTCCTATGAAATCACATCAAACGATGTAAGTTTAACAACATAATTACTTCACATTCCTAACAACAATAAATAAGAATTTCAAACATCAAATATGCACACACAAGCAAGTAAATACATCATATGCCTACCCTAGCATGCAAGGTACTAACTATCTTATATAGAACATCAAATGTGATATCAAACGTGAAAGCTAATGATAAAATGGAAAATTCACCAAGTGAACTGCCTAGATAAGGGGACCAGGGATTTTACCAAGTGAAGAGCTCTGGATAAGCGGTCCTTATGCTCTACTCAGTCCCTCAACTATAACCACTTTCACTTTCACCCCATTGAACATTCACTAACTTCACTGTCTTCCTCCTAAGCTGCTTCATATCATGATCAATAATACGAATAGGCTTACGAGGTCTCAAGGCTTTTAGTTCAATCCCTATATCATCTAGTTAATCCAATGTAGCTACACCCAGCTATACACCCAGCTATATACAAACTTCTACAAATGAGAAATATATATTGTGCACACTCGCCATCTTCTAGGTAAGTCGACTTTGTATGCTAGGTTCCTAATCCTCTCAAGTATTAGAAAAGGACATATGAATCTCATATCTATCTTCTAGAAATGAATCGAACTATATTCTTCAATGGAGAGAGCCTGAATAATGCCATATCATCGATAGAAAACTCTACATTACACTTCTCTTATCAACGTGTCTCTTTTATGTATCTTGAGAAGCTTTCATTTGTTGCCGAATAATTTCTATCTTCTTCAAAGTTTCTTTGATCATATCTGGCCCAAATATTAATTTCTCACTTGTTTCCCACCAACATGAAGGAGCATTACATGGTTGGCCATACAATACCTCAAACGGTGCTATATTGATATTAGATTAATAACGTTGTTGCATGCGAACTCAAAAATATGCTTATCATCCCACTGGTCTCCATAGTCGAATATGCAAGCTTGTAAGAGATCTTTTAATATACGATTCACCATCTTAGTCAGCCCATCGGGTTGACAAGTTACACTCAGATGCATCTCTATACCCAATGCCTCTTGTAAACTCTTCCAAAAATAGGTAGTGAATAGCGGGTCTCTTTTGTTTAAATGATTTTTAGGACATTGTGGAATTACACCATCCACTTCACATACTATTTAACCAATTTTGATGTCATCCTATTAGATTTCTTGGATATGAATCGAGTACTCTTCGTCAATCTATTAACAATGATCTAAATGCTATCTTACCCTCCTTTGGTCCTCAACAATCCATCAATATCTGTTTCCACTTCCATTTGGGAACTTCAAGTGGTTGTAGCAAACCAATTGCATTTTTTTGTTCCACCTTCACTATCTGGAAGTTTTTATACTTCTATATGATTGCTTTGATTCCTTCTTTATCCCTACCCAATAAAATGTGTGCATCATATCTCAATATAATTTGTTACCTCTAGGATATATAGTAATTCTCGAATAGTGGCACTCATATAGCACCTCATCCCTCAACCCATCGACGTCAAGTACAAACAATCTCCCATCCGTAAAAATCCAACCACCATGGTTGAGTCCATGCTGCTTCATCTCTTCAGACTCTCCTCCTTCTATCTTAGCCATGATCTTCACTAGTCTAGCATCATGCCTCTGATTAGTACCGATCTGCTTAATCGTTGTAGGTTTGATGGTTAAGCTCACCATTGTTGGAACTGGGCCAACCCTTGGCAAAGCAATTGGGTAAATTTCCAAAAAAACCTTTCAGGTCATTATCGAGCCTATGTAGTCTAAATTTATTTAGAACATTTATAAAATTTCTTTTTAAATAAATCAATATTTTACTTGATTCGCAATGTTTGCTTTAGAATAACTTTTATATTATGTAGTGTGAGAAATACGGATTACGGATCTTAAGGCTAGGATTAACACTAGAGGGGGGTGAATAGTGTTTATAAAGAATTACTAAATCTTTTTGAGTTTATGTTAATGTAAACACTGATGTGTGCAAATACAGACACAGATATGATCACAGAAACAAACACAGATGCAAAAATAAAGTAAAGGAAAGAACACACCGGATTTTATACTAGTTCGGAGTTACCCTACATCCAGTCCTGCAAGCAAGTACGGATTTCCTTTCAAAAGCAATCTTTACAATTACACTCTCGATTTCAAGGCTACAAGGTACACCCTCCAGAATCACAATCCTATGGGTAGACATACTTGATTTTCCGGGCTACAAGTTCACCCACTTGATTTTACGGGCAACAAGTTCACCCTATTGATTTTCCAAGGCTAGAATCACACCTTATCACGTTTGATTTATTTTCAAGGCTACAATCACACCTTTTCTCACTAAGTTGATTACAAAAAGCCTATAACTCTGAATAGCACAGAGGATCTTGTTGAGATAGTGATAGAGAATCAAACTACGGATGATCGAGTTCAATTCAATGTAGATTTCGGCAGAGTAATGATAAGAATTTTTATTAAGAAATGTGGAAGAAGAAGAGGAGTGAAAAATCAGAGAATCTGGTGTAAAATTTATTGAAACTGACCTCTATTTATAGTAGAACAACAGTCATGTCCATTCGTGAAGAGTTATGGCGAATAGACACTTCTTTTGAAATTGAAATTTTGAACTCAACTGACACCATGTCGACATCGTCACCGTGAGTATGTCGACATCCCAAAGCATTTTTTGATGATTTGGTTTTCTTTGAAAATAACCTTTATCTTATATTAAAACTATTTAAACTTTATAAATATATTTGACTATAGCTAAAATTCACAAGTAAATATAGAGAATAATGTATATAGAATTTAACTATAATTTTATATTTAAATCTAAGTATAAATATTTAAAAGGTAAATGTATTATATTAAAAGATAGTTTAAAATCAGAAGTAATTTGACTTTGAAATTAAAGATGATTTTGAGGCTAAAATTATTTAAAACCAGGATAGATATTTTTGATGCTTTTAAAAGGAAGGTTTTGAAATCATTTTGAAAACAAGATATAATTTTGAAAAATCATTTTGAATAAAAGATTACCGGATACAAAACAAAGTTCTACTAGATTTTTTGTAGGTTCCATCCTACTTAGGGTTCCATCCCTTTAAGAGGCTCGAAGTGGATTCCATTCCATGAATAAATTGGATTTTAAGATGCCAGTGCTTTTCTAGGAGTTTTAACAAAATTTTCTAATTAAAGAATAAATTACTTGAACTCTTGATAAGCTTGATACTCATGAGTCTTGATATCTTGAATCTCTATACTGTACAGTCTTCATTCTTGGTACCTGCATGGTTAAATCCTGCATATACATATATGACTAAACTTATAATGTTAGTATTTATATTTTATAATCTATTCTAAGGTTGTTGTCATCAAAACCATCATCTCATGGACTAACATATAGTACATATGTGCATCATATACACATATGTGTGTACATGCATGTGCAACATAATAAAGTGTACAGCGTTTGACATGGCCGTATATAGATGTTGGGATTTACACAGTAATGGACATGTTAGACCCTCTTGTATACAAATGTGTTGTCTAAAGATATGTATATATGTTATAATATAACATAAATAAAACATGTGTATATATGGTATATATTATAGTGTAATACTTATAAAATAAGGTTTAAATAATGCATTTATTTAAATAAATATATAGATAATAAAATGTTTTGAATATTAGTATACAAAATAGGTTTGAATAAATATATAAACTATATATGTACATACTTCGAAAATTAAATATTTTAAAAAGACATGATTTAAAAATCGTATATATATATATATATATTATATATTACATATAGATATACACTTATAAATGTATTATAACATATAAATATATAATAACTAAAATTACATATACATCATAATTTCTCTTGTCCTAGAATTTTTTTTGAATTTTGAACGATTATATAATACTCATGTGCTTAAAAAATTTTGAATGTTAAACAACCATATCGAAGAATATTTCAGCTACTTTATAGGTATATGATGGACAAATCAAAAGCGCTTTTGACATCGGAAGAACAATAAATATGAAATGTAGCATAATCGTGAAGAGCAACATAGAAAGATTTTATAGTAAGGTCATGTACTTATATCGGTATCTTAGATTACTTTGTACAAACTCCCTTGAGTTATACGACAAAACACAATTGTGACGACCTGGAATTTTTAGGCATTTAAAATTAGAATATTTAATAGATTTTAAATATTTAAAAGTTAATTTTTAACTTGAATTCAAATATCACCATTTATTCAGTAATTTAATTACTAAATTAAATAAGTTAAAGTTGGGTAAAATGTTGAATCTTCAGTTTTAAGCCTATTACAAATAATTTGAAGGCTTGTAAAATTTATATTGATAGTACTGAGGATAATAGGATTTGTAAAACTAAATTTAACTGTGGTTTTTTCAGTTTTAAAATTTTATAGTTTAAATTGAATTTAAAAATAGCCTTCCGAGGCACAGCCTCGGAACAGGTCTCGGAATTTGGCGAAATCAGTCCTATTAGATCCGTAACATTGCATTATTATAGGATTCAAATTTTGTAGCATTTGGAGTTGTTGTGTGAGCATACGATATATAAACGCGTTGAAATTTATGTTGAATTCAATGTTTTAACTGCTTCAAAAAGCTATCTTCTCCATACTATTGAGTTTGGACTCGAAACCTTTTCCATTACGTTCGGAGTAAGGGTATAACATTTTAGACGACTAGCGGCATGCCTCGATAGGGATTCGAGATTGTAAGTTGTATTTATTGAGACGATTTAATTAAAATATATTTTATTTATTGGTCAATTCCCAGCTGCATTTATTTCACATCAGATCCTTTCCTTTCCACTTCAAATTACTGTTGCTTGTTGATTCGAGCACGCTAGTATCAAATCCTGTTTCCCATTTTCGCAACAGATTTTCAGAGGAGATAATAATAATGGAAATCTCCAGTATAATTCACTTCCGTCCATATTTCAAGAATTGAACTTGCTGCTTCCATTTCCCTTTCGAGCAAATCAAAATCAATTCAGTCGTGTAAAAAAAATTAAAAAAAGGGATTGTAGAATTGAATTCAACCCAATGAGGAGCACGATCGGTTCGTTCCTTCTCTCTAGTTCGTCGATGAACAATCAGGGCAACGTCAAGCATCTCGGATTGAAGCAGGTCGTTTGGGAACGAGGCCGCGTTTCATTTGGGGTCGCGAGTGCCACCTGGAGGGTAGAATCAAGGTTGATGGCGCTGAGTAAGGGAAAAGGCATCGCGATAAGAGTTGGGGTTTTGCTGCAGTGGGGTTGCTCTGATGGATGCACGACGGCATGGGTGATCGGCGGGCGTTGGTTGTAGGGGCGTTGTTGGCAGTCGCAAGGGGGCGTACGCGACGATGTTGCTTCCTGTTCGAGTTTGAGTAGGGCTTTGGGCTCGTGTAGGCAGTAAGGTATAACCCTATTCTAGTTTGATTCTGTGTATATGTATATATTTATATAGTAAAGAAAAGAGTTTACAGCAGAGAAGAAAAAAAAATCTGTTAAGCAGTTCTTTTAACCAAAAATATGATGAAGCTAATCTTAAATTAATTTAAACATATATAGATAAACAGTGAGGTAAAAAGAGAGTTATTTTTATTTATAGTAAAATAGAAAATTATTATATATAGATAAAGATTGGAAAAAGATAGGAATTTTGAAAAAAAAAATGTGAAAGTTTATATAAATTAGTTTTTATGAAATCTATATAAGTTATTTTATAAATATACATGTGGTTTCAAAACTAAACCTAAAACAAATATACATATACATATTTTAGTTTACTAAGTTATAGTAAAATAATGGAGTAAGGGAATTAGTTTGTTAAATAAGCTTGTTTAATTACTTTAGTTATTAAAAGATTTTCAAAAGGGAAATTATTTTAAAATTTAATTACTTGTTTAAACAAAATCATTAGTTAAATTAAATTTATTTAATTGGTAATAAATTGTTCGGTTATTTCGAATATTAATAAAAACTATAATATTATACAAGGTCTGAAATCATGAAGAAAACAAGCTGGTTTGGATCAGATTGCAAATCAAAAATCAAAGGTGAGTTAATCTCACTCATCTGGTTGCTATTTAAATTTAACTATAATTCAATATTTGGTTGAATGATTGAATCGATTTGATGTGCTATATTATATATAGTAGTATATATAGTATATATTGGAGTGATTGATTTCCCGCATTTTATAGTATATGAGACCCTATGCGCCGCATAATAGCTGATGATATTATATTAATCCCATATACCGCGATATTCCACCTCGAAGTGGAATTTGTGTTGTGCTAACATCTGTGGATGCAAGGAAACAGGTTGGAGGGATCCAACTGGATTCCTCAACATTTATTTAGATTATTTAATATTCTTTGTTATGATGATTTGGATATTCTGTGATGAATTATATTGGAATATTGAATGCTATAGTTTGCTTGAATATTTCAGTATACTAAGTTATCTAAATATATAGAATTGGATTTTGAAAGAAAATAAAAGAGTGAATTTGTAAGTAAAATAATTATAGAGAATTTGAATAAATAGATGGATAAATTGGAAAAGAATAAAAGTGATTTTAAATTTCGAGTATGGAATGGGGATTTTGAATAAATAGAGAAATAATGAATTTTAAACCTTAAGTGACATTATTTAAAGGAATAAAGAATTTATTTTAAAACCCAAGTTTTGAATTTATTGAAATAGATAAAGAAGGAATTTATTTCAAAATGGAGTAAATTGGAAATCAATTTGAAAATTGATTCAAGTGTTTGAAATTGAAAGTTTAAAGGAGAATGTGAGTATGGAATTTATAAACTGGGTTTATAAAAGTGAACTAATATATTAGTGGATATTTTAGAGAATGAATTAACGGTGGGAAATTATTAAGGAAATGAGAAAATTTGTTTAAAAATAAATAGCGATTTATTTTTTTAAAAGGATGTGAAGAGAAGTATATTTCCCTAGATAGCCAAGTACATTTCAAAGTGAATTTTTAAAAGCTTTAATGTTGTCTAAAAAAAAAGCATGTTTTAGAAAATTTATTATTTCTAAATATTTAAATTCTAAAGTAAGTATTTTTCAAATCTATTTATAGTAGTAATTATTTAAAGGTGACTTTGTATTTTGTTTCAAAGGAGAAAATCTAGTTTAATATTTTTTAAAGTAACCTCATTTTCAAATATTCCTATAGTATATATTTTTAATAAAGTATCGAAGTTGTTTCATTTTGAATATTATTAAAGTATGTATGTTTGAATAAGTATTAAAGTAAATTTTATTTTCAATGATTTAAATGATATTTTATAATAAAGAGTTTTAAATTATTTTAAAAAAATCTAAAGCTTTGTGCTTGGTGTTTTCAGTGGAAATAAATATTTGAAAATTTATTTTATTGAGAAGAGTATGGTTTGAAACTGTTTTCAATGGATTGAAAGTGGAAATATATCTTGCGAAGATATTTTGAGATAAATAAATAATTTGGGAAATTATTTATTTTTTGATGGATGTTTGTGAATGTTAATTGATAGTTAAATCACCGACTATCAATATTGGCCAATGCGTTGATCGTTTCGAAGAGACCAGGATCGGGATTAATTTCTCGAAAACCACTTCGATCCGATTTGTACATTTTCGTGGAAAAACGAGTTCGAAGTCAAAGATGGAGCAGTGAATTGCAAGGGCTAGTCGCTACTAATCCTGAGGATGTTTCCAAAATTGATGTAGTAGGAATAGTGCCTTCGGTTCCGTTCGAACCCGGGACGGACTTGTATGGATGAATGCTTTTGGAACATCGTCAGGTGGACGATGTGCATTCTGAGGGACATGTTCTAAAAAGATAACGCTTAGCCTCATCAATCGGGAATGAATGAAAATCAGGGGTTATGCAGCATGGCTGGCGGGTAGTACCCATTTCGGGTGAGGTCATCCCTGTCTAGATATCCCTTTTATTTCTTCTTATTGGTGCGGTTGCTGATCACAACCGTAGGGTGATCTTACTCAGGATTATCCAGTAAGGGGCAGTCCCGGTCTTGTGTTGCAGGGGGTCGGGAGTGATTCTCGGTACGCTGATCTAGATCAGGTACCGTGACAGGTGGTACCCCAGTGCCTAGTCATTAGTTGGAAATCCATTCTCCCTACGCGCCCGCACAGTTTTGATTGTGCCTAACTATTACTGAAATGTGAGATGCAAGCATTTCTACTAGATTCTATTTTACTTTCTATAGACACTATTATAATATCAGAGAATTTTAATAAAAAGTATTTTAGCTATCGTAAGGTAAAAACCCGACATGTTTATTTGTGGCGTGGTCTTACGAGATGCTTTTGTTTTCAAAAGAATTTTTGAAACTTTAATAATCAATTTGAGTGTGATTACTCACACGGGTATTCCAGACTGACTCGGGTGTTATTTAACTGTAATGCTCGGGTCAGACCGAGTATTATAGGATACAGGATATGATGTTGTGGAGCTCAGAAGACGAGTTGGATGGCGATACGTACTTTCGTACTTGATTATTATTCCGTTGTGTATCCAGTTGTATGTTATTGATGTTGTTGAACTCTGATGATGTACTCTGATGCTGTATGCTTAAACAGATATAGTTTTCTTTTGCGTAAAGATCGTCTATTATCTATTATATTTTATTCCGCTGCGATGGTTAGATTCTGATGTTGTTTTCTATTTTCTTCTTCTACCTCTTCTTCTTTAACCCAAATGGTTTGTATTTCCGTTCATCTTGAGTTGATTGATGTAGAATAGTGTTGACTCAAGGGGTACGGATTTGCGGGTCGTTACAACAATATACACTCAAGTTATATCGCTCTCAAATACAAATTAAAAAATATATTTTTGCACAACCCAGGCAGTTTGACATTTGAAACATTATCCAGACGTCTAGAGACAGAACGTTTTGAACCTTAATTTCTTTGTTTTCAAATCAACAACAAACAGATGTCTGATTTTTTTATCGGACATCTATCTAACTAAACTCTCGGTCTTCCAAATTTCTTTGACAGAGTTGTCTGTTTGTAAGTATCAGACGTCTGACCTTATGGACTTTAAATTCAAACTTTCTGTTTTGAAGTGGTATATATACAGTGACGTCTGAGAAAATATATTAGACGTTAGGCCTGCAAAGGATAACGTCTGGTCGGCACATACAGACTTCCAATTATACTATTTTTAACCTTATTTATAAATTAGATTTATTTTTCTAAATACATATATATATAATCAGACGTATGACTTTAACTTTCAAACAACAGTCAAATTTTTGAAAAGACACTTCTCTTCTTCCTTACCTGTAATGCCTCCTCGAATCATTGCAACTTTTCCTCAATAGATATTACCTGAATGGAGATAATTATTAAAGGGAACCCTTGAAAATGTATAAATATATTCCAGACTTGAGTTTAGAATTCAATTCACTTACTACCCTCTTTCTATCCTTTTATCTAACTCTCTAAACTCCGAGCTCTCCCATTGACTTCAAATTCTTACTCTATATCACTAAAATCTATACCATAGCATTTGGTGATTAAACTTCCAACAGATCCATGTATCTAAAATCATTATACTCAATGGAAAATTATAAGAAGATTTGTACCCATGGTCAAGATTTGTTTGGTAAGAACACAAAGATTTTTAGCTTAAGAACTCTATTGTATTGCTTGTTCCCCTAAGAGAAGAAAGGGATTTTGGTTAGTGGAAATTCCGAAGGGGGGCAACGGGACTAGACATAGGATGGGAGGTTCGAACCAGTATATAAATTGTAACAACTCATCATCCGTCTCCACAGAATGACGCATCATTAATAAGAAAGAAAGAGATACAAAGAGAGAAGAAAGAAGAGAAGAAAGAAACAACATCAGAATCTAAACAGCGGAATGAATAAATTATATTAATAACATAAACATTACATAGTTTACAATCATTATCAGGGTTACACAGATATACATCACATACTAGACAGTTATAAACACCTGTCTAGTTATACAACTCAATACAATACAAGAAACAACTTAGAGAAATCTACACAGCGGAATACTACATATCTACACGCAGAAGCCTCCTGCTCCATTGCTCCTCCACAATTCGTCAAAGCAAACCTGAATCCCTTGGCTACTCGTAAAAATTTGAGTACCCAAGAGTTTAAGAAAAACAGAATAAACTCTGGGTCAGACATGGGTCTGGTGTGAGTAACAGGTTAAGGTTGCTTAATTTTCAGAACCTTTTGAAAAGAAAGGTTTCACGTAAGACTTCCCACACATAAACATGGAAAAGTTTTTACCTTACGCTAACCAAAACATTTGATAGGAAATCCAGTGATATTATAATAGGTCTAGGATTTACAAATAAATATGAAATAGCCGAAATTGTTACATCTATTAAATTCCAGCTACTAGCCACAAAAGTGGGTAATACAATCAAAACTGTTGGCACTTATTGGATTTTGGATTCCATACAATGGCAGGGCTACAGGGGTATCACCCGTCACAGTACGTGGCCTAGATCAACGTACCAAGGAGTACGCCCGCTCCCCTGCAACACAAGGCCGGAACCAGTCCTTACTGAACAGTTCCGAACAAGACAACCCCGACGGTTGGAGCTTACAACCGTCCACATAGCTGAAATAAAAGGGACCTCTAGACAGGGGTTAATCTCACTCTTAAGTGGGGGCTACCCACGAAGCCTTGCTGCACCTCCCCTGTTTTAGCCATTCCCGGTTGATGAGACTGGAGGCTACGATTACCTTTATAGAACATATTTATCTTAGAATGCTCATCGTCCACCTGACGATGTTCTGAAAGCATTCAATCCATACAAGATCGTTCCGGGTTCGAACGAAATCGAAGGCATTATCTCGTTACACTCGTTTTGGAATCACCCTCAGAGTTAACGACGATAACCCTTGCACTCTGAATCTCCATCTCGAACCTGTAAGTGCTATTTCCGTCAAACTCATCATGGAATCACCCCCAGTGTTATACTGACTAATAGTCCTTACACCTCGAGTCTTCACTCTTCACATAAGATTCACTACCTATCGTTAATTTGGATCGATATGGTTTTAGGATATCCAAATATGGAAACCCGATCCCAGTCTCATCGAAATCCAAAGCGTGTCTTTTAGGTCCAAGTTGTTTTAAAGTTTAAAACAATTTAATTATCTATATACACACAGATAGATAACTCACAAATCACAATTGATAATCAACATTATCAAATAAACAGATGATCCATATCATAATAGGTAATCAATATCATCATCACAATAGATAATCTATATTATCATCACAATGTAACCAAGCATTCACACCACACAATATTACTTATCTCATTACTGAGATCACAAAGCATCCAAGGCAATCAATGTCATCCATTTATACATAAGCAATGATTTACACATCACAATATAATTAATTTAAAATGAATTAAATTAACTATCTCTATCTCTAATTTATTTAAAGTGAATTAAATTAATTACTTCATCTTTAATTAATTTAAAATAAACTAAATTAATTACTTCCCAATATAAATCTTGCTTATTCAATCATCTAATTGATTTCAATCAATTAATTAATCATCCAAAATAATCACCTCAATTAATCACTCTTGATTAATTATCCTTAATTACATTTATGTAATTATCCTCAATTAATTTCACAAATTAATTATTCTCAACCAAAAACAGTAAGTAACCTTTAATTACTTCAATTAATTAATTAACTATAATTAATTACCTTAATCCTTAATTAATTACCTCTAATCAACTATCATTGATTAATCAATCATAGTTAATCAACTTTAATTACATCATTAATTAAAATAATTAATGATCCTTATTTATATTTAATAAATTATCTTCCTAAATTAATTACCTTTAAGTAATTAACTCATAATTATTAATCCCCTTTGATTAATCATATTCAGTAATTAACTAGCTTAATTACTTTATTTAAAACAAATTAATTATTCCCTGATTAATTTTTTAATTAATCCCTTGATTAATTACAATTAATTATACTCCAAATTACTCATTCTTAAACATCTTCAATTAATTACATTCTGTAATTATCAATCAATTACTCAACTAAGTAATTTCCAATTCATTAATTACATTAAGTAATTATCTTAAAAACCCAAGTGTTTAAAATTAATTAAACTTAATTAATTAAAATAAACAATCGCATTTAACTAAATTAATTTTGCAAGGCAAGCGGGGTTAACTGGTCCCCTACCAGTTTATTGATAAAATGAAAAACATACCTATGAACAAGCTCATAGATACAAAAAAGAGAAACAAGAGAAAACCATAAAATAAGGAAGAACTGAAACACAGAGAAAACAAAGAGGCAAAAAGGAAAAACACAAAGAAGAATGCTTAGTCCATAGCAGCAGCCAATAATGGACTGAAAGCAAAATTGTTATCCTTCATACCCCTGATAATATATGTCATGAGTACCTCCCATAATTGCTGTCTACTTCTAACTTTGTTTTCAAATATTCTCAAGTTTCTTTCCTCCCACACAATGTTAAGATACTTCTTAATGGAGAAAAAGAAAACAGTTCTTCTTTCCTTCCTCCACCTAGTTGATTTGCAAATCAGATCCCATTCAACTTCTGATACTCCATGCCTGTGATCATCAGAAACTCTAGCAACCAAGTTCCCCTATAGACTAAGAAGTTCATTGCACTCAAAGTACAGATGTGCCACTGACTCAATCTGCAGCTTGCAGTACACACAAAGTGGATCAATATTCATGCCATAACTCAACATTCTTTCCTTTGTTAACAATGCATTCATGATCACCTTCCACATCATCAGATTGTCCCTAGCAGGAGATGCTTTGGACCATATTACTTTGTGCCATACTGAATTAGAACTGCTAGTCACATTAGAAAGAAGATCATATGCAACAGATATAGTATGTTGTTTCCCCCTCCACAAAACAACATCATTATCAGCTAAATCATATTGATGAGTTTGATATAAATTCCAAAAAGCCCTTATTTCCTGATTACTAGTATAAGGGAGCAACAGCTTGCCCTCATTCACATAGTCAGTAGCATTAGCAAGTCTTCCTATGCCTGCCTGTTCAATCTGGTGGGGAGAGAAAACATTAACAAGCACCAAGCCTTCATCCATCCATGGTTCATTCCAAAACTTGATTCCACTGTTATAAGAGAGTTCATACCTGATGTATTGACTGAATTCAGATCTCAATCCTAATAAACTCCTCCAAGTCCAGCTGCAACTCTGGGGAACTGGCATAGTCCAGAAATTCTTGCATCCCAAGTTATACTTTCTGGTCCAATCCACCCATAAAGAATCAGTACCAATGAGTAATGAATTTATGTGGGCACTGATCGCAGCTTTGTTCCATTTATTCAAGCAGATGATACCAAGACCTCCTTTCTTTTTAGGTAGCTCCATTTTAGCAAAAGAACAAGGGATGAGTTTTTTTGAAAAAACATTGCCAGTCCAGAAAAATCTAAGCATAGCTGTTCTAACCATGTTCACCAGTTTTTTTGGAAGAATAAAAACTCTTGACCAATACACCATCATAGAGGTGATAACTGCCTTGATAAGGACAAGTCTACCAGCTTGAGTGAGAAACCTATTAGCCCATATGTTCATTAAATTACAAATTTTAGTATACAAGGGCAGGCAGTGTCTAATGGTGATTCTTGAAGTACACAGAGGAATACCCAAATAGTGCATATTATTATCCATCAGCTGCAGCCCAGAGATACCAATAATTATATTGGCATCCACAGTGGGAATACCAGAGGTGATAATTTGAGACTTTATGGCATTAAGTTTCAACCCAGTCATGAGGTAAAAATTATCAAGGGTAGCTTTAATATTTTCAATTGATCTTTGATCGGGCTTTGTGAAGATCATGATATCATCAGCAAATAACAGAGATGAGATATGGAGGGGTTTACATTTTGAGTGGAACAATATATCACCTTGCAAATATTTGGTAGACAGCATTCTAGAAAACACTTCCATAACTAAAATGAATATATATGAAGAGATAGGATCCCCCTGCCTGATCCCCTGTTTGCTGTTGAAAAACCCTGATGTAAAGCCATTGTACTTTATAGAGAAAGTAGCAGTGGAGATACAACTGTAAATCCAAGCCACAAAAACTTTAGGAAACTTCATCAGGGCCATGATTCTGACAATAGATGTCCAGTGAACACTATCATAGGCTTTCATCAAATCCACCTTAAGCATAGCATTCTTGGGAGCTTGAGATCGACCATAGCCTTTTAATAATTCAAGAGATAACAAAATATTATCAAGGATGTTTCTATTGGGAAGAAAAGCAGACTGATTAATAGATATGATTCTGCTAAGGATTGTAACAAGTCTTGAGGCCAATATTTTAGAAATACACTTATACAATACATTACAACAAGAGATTGGTCTAAATGAAGTAACGGAAGTGGGAGAATGGACCTTTGGAATAAGAACAAGATTAGTTGCATTCACTTGTTTAAGAAGGTTGAAAGTATTGAAAAAATTATGGACAGCCTTTAGAAAATCCTTCTTGATAATTTCCCAACTATGGATAAAAAAAGTGACATTGAATCCATCAGGGCCTCCACTTGAATTTTTGTTCATTGCAAATAAAGTATCTTTAATCTTAGTATCTGTTACCTTGTCAACAAGTTTTTCAGCTTCATCAGGAAGCACCTTAGGTAATTGGATATGGGATAAATCATCAAGTGATGGAATGAAGTCATTATTGTAACCTAGCAAATTCTTGAAATAGTGCAGAAGAGCTTTGTCAACAGCAGCAGGAGTGGAGTGCAATACTCCTACCTCATCATATATGTTATTGATATTCTCCTTTGATTGTTTTACCTTGATTGCAGCATGAAAATAGGCCGTATTATTATCTCCCTCAGTAGCCCATATTTGTCTCAATTGTTGTCTCTTCATATTGCCTTCAGACTTCAATGCATCAGTGAGTTGTTCAAATAGAGTCCTCTCAGCAGCAGCAGCTTCAGGATTGTCAGGATTATTCATCATTTCTTCCTGAGCAAGAATGAGGTTGCTTCTTAACAAAGCAGATTTTAAGTTGCCATCACCAAATTTTCCTTTGGCCCATTCTTTTAGTGCTAGTTTGGTTGCTCTTAATTTCCTGCAAAATTTAAACATTGGGTTACCAAAAAAAATTTCATTCCATGCTTTACTAATAATATTACTATACTCAGGTTCATGGACCCAAGCATTATAAAATTTGAAGCTTCTTTTATTTTTCAACAACTTCTGTCCAGAAAAGAAAATAATAGGGGAATGATCTGAAAGAACAGGAAGGGGGATAAAGGTTGACAGAGTTGGCCATGTTGTTAAAGCATTGAGATTGGCAAAGGAGTGATCAATTTTTGAGTAAGTTCTGACACCAGATCTGCTCCTATTATTCCATGTGAATTCAGCACCAAAAGATGGTAGTGAAAGCAAGTTTGAGTCCTCAATAGCCTTATTGAGAGGATAAATATCACGTGGGAGAAGAGGAAGACCACCATGTTTGTCAGTAAAGGATAAGCAGCAATTAAAGTCCCCAAAGACAAGCCATGGGTGGGAGTTTTGCCTGAAAGCAGGAAGGAGATTAAGACAAGATTGCCTTGAAGATGGGGAGTTTTGGGCATAGACAAAAGTTATATAAAAAGAGGTGGGAGAATCTAAATATTTTGCTTGAAAATGCATGAGTTGATCAGTTGAAAGGATAGAAGTAAGAGATAAGACTGAAGGATCATGGATGACCATAATTCTACCATATGGGGCATGATTCAAATTATGATTAAGAGACCAGTTGGGGTTAATATGCTTTGCAGCTTTAATTGTCAGGGTCTCATTTAATTTAGTTTCAAGAATAGCAAAAAGGGAAATTTTGTGCTGGTTTATGAGATATTTCACTTGATCAAGTTTAGTTACAGAGTGAGCTCCTCTGACATTCCATATTGCGTAGCTGTGCATCATTTAGTATACTTCAGAGATTGGTGTACCACATTTTTCGTGCTCCTAGTTGCAGGAGAATCTCTTAGAACATTGTTTAAATCAACAATTTGTTCAAACCCATCATTCATACACTTACCCTTATTCTTGCCCTTCTTTGGAGTATTTTGTGAGGCAGTTGAGGTAGGTGGCACTGTAATCCATCCAGGTAGATGGCCAGAAAAGGAGTAACCACCTGAAGAAGAGGGGGTAAATTTTGAATGTTCAGCAATGATAAGGTCCATTATTTCTTTTTCAAGTTCCTCCTTAAACTGTGCTTCAGCTTGCTGAGAATTTGTTTTTATTCTTCCTGTATTTGCTTCAATAACTTGCATGTCACTGATTTGCTTTGTTAATCCTTCACTTGAACTGGCCATAGCATTGTCAGTGGAATTTGTGGATTTGTGACTCAGATTAGCCACCATCCCTGGTCTGAAGTTAACCTGATCTCTTTGGACATTTTGCATAGTTAAAAGGGATGTAACATGCACACCACAAAATTGATCTTGCTTGCTTGCAAAAATTTCCCCTTCCTCAATTTGCTTTTCCTTGTTACAGTTTTCATTGCATTGATCATTATCACTTGTATCATTACATGAATCAATCTCATTTTCTTCCAACAGGACAGAAAACTTGTTTGTGTCAGTTCTTATATCATCATATGACTCTACCATGTCTCCTTTTTTTGTTATTCTTGCAATTACATTCAGTTTATCACTATTAATTGGTTCTACATCATTATTATCCTCTTCTATTATCTGAATTTCAAATCTATCTTCCTTCTCCTTATCTCTTCTCATTTTAGTTCCTTTACTTTCAACCTTTCTCCACTCTTGCTTTTTCCTTGTGTTAACTTTAATCTTTTCATTTTGATTATCACTAACTGATGCAGCGCGAGATACAGATAAACAAAATTACCTTAAATCGCGATCGACCATCGTCGTTGCTCTACGACTCACGACTCAACTTCAACCACGACATACGACTCATTCTCATTCTCCTCCGCGACGCACGACCCAACCTTCCCTATGTCGCGACTCACGACTCAAAACCCCCTATGTCGCGACTCACGATTCAACCTCCACCATAACTCGCGAACTCCTTGAGTCGCGGCCGACTCATCCCCTCCACCCTAAATCGCCTCCTTCCCAAAGCCCTAAGTCGCGACCCATTTCCACTCCCCAGATCGCGACCTATTCCCATTCCTCTACTATGAGTCGTCACCGAGACACGCGATAGGACCTTCTCACTCAAATTCCATAAGTCGCAAACTATTGCTTTGAGTCGTACCGAGTTATCCATAAGTCGCGGCCATTTTTCTAAGTCGCGAAGAAGCATAAGTCGTTGCCGAGACAGAGCTTAAGTCGAAGACGAGATAGTGTGAGTCATTACCGAGTTATTTCTTAAGTCGTGGGAGATGCGTGATTTTCCAGTACTTAAGTTGCTCCACCCTTAAGTAATTCACCTATCCCGCTGAAGCCTATGCCGCTGAAGAAGTGTTATCTACTTAGGTCACTCAAGTTAAGTCGTATTCCTGTGATGTTGTAACTGTTATGTCATATGTCGTAAATCGTTACTGCTATAACTTGGATTGTTGTAACTCGTGTATGGTTTATGTTGTGTGTGATGTAAGTCGTTTGTGTGTGAGTTGAAAATCTCTATAAATAGGGACATATAGTCATTGTGAATGGTTGTTGACATTGGAATAAAATTCTTATTTTGTTAGCTTTGTGCTTTCATTAAATTGGTAGTCGAGTGAAAACTCCTATCTCCACCTACGTCATTCGAGTGCGCTCGAATCAACGTTTGTTGAAGCCAATTCGCGGAATCAAGTGCGCTTGATCAACGTCGAAGAATCGTAGATCTTTGTTTCTCGGTATCGTGTGCGATCAACGAGACGAAGATAGCTAGAATCCGGCATCTTTGGATCAACGGATTTTGGCATTTCAGTATCATTCAATCCACCGATTGCTAATTCCATCGACATATCAAGTTTTTGTTAATCCGCTGCGTCAGTTTGGTATCAGAGCTTGTTTTAGCCAATCATAGCTAAATCGGGTCTTGGAGCCAAGTATTTGAAGTTTTTGAAGTGTTTGTTTATTTGGGAAATCGGATTTGCATTATTGAGAAGTTGGTGTTCATCGTGTTCATCGAGAAGTTGCAACAAGTTTGTAACTTTCGATCCATATTCTTTTGGATCAAAGTCCGGAAAGTGTTTGGATTTTTGGAGAAGTGATTGAGCCAAGAATCGAAGCATCAGTTTGTGAGGAGTTTGATTCGTGAAATTTTGGTTTGAAATTGAAGTGGTGTACGACTTAGTGTTGAAGTGTTGAAGATCCCTTTGAAGTGCAAGGCCGAGTAGAAGCCGAGCTAATTCAAGGAGAAGTATGAAGAGCTTAGGCCGAGCTAAGCATTGAAGTGAGCCGAGCTAAGTTAGGGTCGAACTTGTTGAATTTGTGCAAAGTTCGTTCAAAGTTGAAGTGTGTTTGACTTTGTTGAAGTGAAGTTTGAAGTTTTGAAGTTTGTGTTTGAATACGTTGTAATATTTGTGATTGTGTGATCATGCCTCAGAGAAGAACTAACCGACACCAGAATGTTGCCGATATGTATAGAAGAGAAGACACTAAAGCAATAGAGCAACGAATTAGTGATAATCTCGAGGAGAAGTTCAATAAAGGTTTTGGGAAGTTAGAGAAGTTGATGTCTGACTTGAATCGAAATCAAAGGAAAGTATCGCCACATTTTTACCAAGATCGAAGAGATTCATCAGTTTCAACTGGACGAGACAATCATGATTATCGGGCTGAAGAGAGAAGAGCTTATCGTGATTACGAGCATGAGGCATATGGTGATTATGAAAGAGGAAGTAGAGAGGATGTACATGGTTATAGAAGAGTCAATGTTCAGAATCGACATCGAAGCTCATCTAATTTTGAAGAAGATAGTTATGATGATAGCATTCACTTTCGATATCCGGATCAAAGGCAAAGTCGATATAGAAATGTTGAAGAGAATGGTCCTACACGGAAATCAAGGATGGACACAGAAATTCCTGAATTCCGAGGTGGTCTACGAGCAGAGGAATTCTTTGATTGGTTGTCAAAGGTTGAAAAGATTTTTGAACTCAACGACGTTCCTGAAGATCGTCAAGTTAAGTTAGTTGCTACAAGCTTGAGAGGAAGAGCTATGGATTGGTGGCAACAAACTAAATCAACCACAGAGAGAATGAAGAAATCTAAAGTTGTCAAGTGGGATAAAATGAAAAGGATGATGAAAGCAAATTTCTTACCTTACAATTATCAAGCTCGTATTGATCAACAGTTGAAGAAGAGGAATCAAGGGAGTCAAGGAAAAGGTATGGTTACAAGCTCTAGCAATCAGAGCAGAGGTGTTCATTGCAGTAGAGATGTTTCTAAGAGAGTCAACAAATCAGTTGTACCTGGAAACGTTGAGACAAATGTTGATGACCGAATTAAGCGATATCATTATCAGGAGTTTGACCATCAAAGTGTTGAATGTGCGGAGCCCAAGAAGAAAGCATTAGCTGTGGAAGAAAGTGAAAACGAGGATGTGGATGATTCAACTAAAAGCGAGCCGGAAGAGGAAGAGGAACCGACTAGTCCAATATCATTCAGCGAGAGTGTTGAAGAATCGGAAGGTAGTGCTGAAACATTGGTTAGGTATGAGGCAAGTAAAGAGCTTAAAACTCCTGAGGAGGTTAAAACAATTTTGGAAGAGCTTGAAGAGGTTGGTCCTACAGAATCATTCGCAGCCTTACCACTGAAGTTGGACAACGAAGATGAAGAGGTTGAGTTAGAGAACGAAGAATGTAATTTGTTGAGGAGGATTGATGTAGTTAACTTTTATCAACCACCACAATTTGATGACGATGAATGTTCTTTGTCAGGGGATGTAGAAGTTTTGTCAAAGGATGAAGGGGGTAACTTGTTAAGGAGGACTAATGAAATTGATTTTTACCAACCGCTGGAATTTGATGTTGATGAAGAAATGGAGTCAAAGTATGTGAATGTAGAAGTCGACTACTCGTCATTGCCAAAGCTTGATGTCAGTAGTATGGAAGAAGAGACTGTGTTCGGAGTTGAGGGAATTCATTTGTTGATGGAGAATTTTTGTTTGACACCCGAGCTTATGGATGAGAGTCAGCCAAGTAGCAATTCCTTAGTTTTCGAGGAGCCCGAACAAATTGAGAGTGAAACAGAAGAGAAGGCAGATTCAGATAGTTTATTATTTTTGAAAGAATTTGACAATGAAATGGAAGATGATGAGGAGTTATCAATGTTGATTGAATCCGGAAAAAGTTTTGATGTTGAGAATCCGGAAGAGATTGAAGTATTTGAAGAGTGCGAAGATGAGATATCTGAGGAACTGCTTGAAGAAACTAACCCTGTATTTTTGGAAGAGTATGTGGAAATGAGGAATGAAGTGTTTGAATTGACCAAACAAAGAGCCAGTGAAGATCTTGATGTTTTCAAGGAAGTTGGAACAAAATTCGATGAGTCTGAAGTCGAATATTCTGAGACATTATCCGAAGAGTTACCATCACTCCAGGACATTCAACGTAAAACTGAACTTGTACCAGATGCTCTTTTACTGTCAGGATTATATGATCTTATGAGTCTGAAAGAACAGAAGAGTTGAGACGACAGGAGGAAGAGAATGATTGCCAGTTGAAGTTGTCTGATGATGTCCACACTACTAACATTGCCAATGTCAATTGCTTGGAACCATTTTATGAAAATAACTATGTTGAAGGAGAAGCGAGCGGGAGTTCATATCAGTCAGGAGAATTTGATGCAACACATCAAGGGAAGATGCTAGATGATGACACATCTGAACGAGTTAGGGAAAGACAAGAATCTGAGCATGAGTCATCACACTTTTTCGGTCAAGACTTCCTAAGCCGTTCCGTGATTTTAAATTTCCTTATAACGTCTCACATATTAGACACGTTGTGGTTCTATATCACGTCTTCCTATTGGCACAAGCAATATGGTATACGGCACTATTCTTATGAAGTTCTGTGCTACATGAAGTGGATCTGGCAACTAGTGCTTAGTTTATTCCACACTTTTTCATATGTCATCTCCCTCAGATCACTTCCTTATGCCGCCTGCCTGATGCTACAACTATTTTATTCCATGCATTCTTTATTTCGAACCACATCGTCAAAGAGTCAAGACAAGAAAAATCTAACGAGTGGTTATCACCAGAGCCGCATCAGACCAGATAATGAATGGAAGACAGCGTCTCGAAGAAGAAAGCTTTTAAATTCGAGGACGAATTCTTTTCAACCAGGGGAGGATGATGCAGCGCGAGATACAGATAAACAAAATTACCTTAAATCGCGATCGACCATCGCCGTTGCTCTACGACTCACGACTCAACTTCAACCACGACATACGACTCATTCTCATTCTCCTCCGCGACGCACGACCCAACCTTCCCTATGTCACGACTTACGACTCAAAACCCCCTATGTCGCGACTCACGATTCAACCTCCACCATAACTCGCGAACTCCTTGAGTCACGGCCGACTCATCCCCTCCACCCTAAATCGCCTCCTTCCCAAAGCCCTAAGTCGCGACCTATTTCCACTCCCCAGATCGCGACCTATTCCCATTCCTCTACTATGAGTCGTCACCGAGACACGCGATAGGACCTTCTCCCTCAAATTCCATAAGTCGCAAACTATTGCTTTGAGTCGTACCGAGTTATCCATAAGTCGCGGCCATTTTTCTAAGTCGCGAAGAAGCATAAGTCGTTGCCGAGACAGAGCTTAAGTCGAAGACGAGATAGTGTGAGTCGTTATCGAGTTATTTCTTAAGTCGTGGGAGATGCGTGATTTTCCAGTACTTAAGTTGCTCCAACCTTAAGTCATTCACCTATGCCGCTGAAGCCTATGCCGCTGAAGAAGTGTTATCTACTTAGGTCGCTCAAGTTAGGTCGTATTCCTGTGATGTTGTAACTGTTATGTCATATGTCGTAAATCGTTACTGCTATAACTTGGATTGTTGTAACTTGGATTGTTGTAACTCGTGTATTGTTTATGTTGTGTGTGATGTAAGTCGTTTGTGTGTGAGTTGAAAATCTCTATAAATAGGGACATATAGTCATTGTGAATGGTTGTTGACATTGGAATAAAATTCTTATTTTGTTAGCTTTGTGCTTTCATTAAATTGGTAGTCGAGTGAAAACTCCTATCTCCACCTACGTCATTCGAGTGCGCTCGAATCAACGTTTGTTGAAGCCGATTCGCGGAATCAAGTGCGCTTGATCAACGTCGAAGAATCGTAGATCTTTGTTCTCGGTATCGTGTGCGATCAACGAGACGAAGATAGCTAGAATCCGGCATCTTTGGATCAACGGATTTTGGTATTTCAGTATCATTCAATCCACCGATTGCTAATTCCATCGACATATCAAGTTTTTGTTAATCCGCTGCGTCACTAACCATTCTTTCCTTACTTGACTTTGCTACTGTATTAGCATTTCCCTCTTGTTTTGTTTTCTTTTTCATGCACAATTCAGTCATATGCCCAAATTCCTTGCACCCACTGCATATCTCAGGTTTCCATAAATAATCTACCTTTATAATCTGCTCTGATCCATCCAGTAATCTCACTGAAAATTCATCCAATAACTCAACTGCTGGTGTGATTTCAACCATGCATTTAGCATAACCTATTCTATCCAACTTCTCTATTTGTTCATCCATACACATAAAGGTTCCAATTCTACTAGCTAGCCAATTGATGCCAATATGTGACCAAGCATATAACGGTATATTTGATAACCTAATCCACACTGGTACAGATTTTATCGTACTACAACTATTTCCAACGTTTGGATCCCATTCTTTAACAATGAATAGCTTGTTCCTCATGATAATTGGATCAGCTGCAATTATTTTCCTTCTATCCTCATCGCAAGATAGATTGAATAGGAACAAGAAGCCATCGGACTTAACTTTTATTGAACCTTTTAGTTTCCAAACTTTTTTCAGGTGGGCTATGACAGTGAGATAAGAAAGGGGTTTATCAAGGAAGAAACCTACCAGGTAGTCTCCCCAAACTTCATTTCCAGCTCTTATAACATTTTCAAGAGGAACTAGGACATTGCCATCATAGACAAGTGGGACTTGAATCGGGATATGTTTCCCTGCATTACGCGGTTTTGACTTGAAAAGAGAATTCCATTGAAAAGAGGGGACAAACGAAGTAGGTGGGGAGCACAGTTTTGGCAGAGGAGGGTCAAATCGGGGAGATAGGGATAATGGAGGCAACAAAACGGCTGGATCAGGAGGTTGAGGGTCGGGCGGAAAGTGGGGTGGCTGTAGATGATTAGGAGGGGAGTACGAGGATGGTGAGGGTTGGGTGATAGATTGGATGGGTTGGCAGTTTGAAAGGACGGGGGATGGAGGGAAAGAAGGAACATAGGGCATTAAAAAAGAAAAGAAGCTGTCATGAAAAAAATTTGATAATAGAAATTTGATAACTAAATTAATTACATAAAGTAATTATACTCAACAATTTCATAAATGATTATTATTAAATTAATTAATCACATTAATTAATTATTAAATAATCCTGGTTAATGACCTTCATTAACCATTCTCTAATTATTTTCATTAAGTAGTTAACTGAGATTAATTACAATTTAATTATTTGTAATCATCCATTAATTAAAGTCTAATTATTTAATTAATTAAGAGTAAGTAAAAACTTAATTAATTCTTAATTATTTAATTAATTAACCATGAATTTAACTTAATTAATTAATTAATAAACCATTAATCATTAATTAATAATCTAACTAATAATCTTAATTATAAATAGGTTAATCCTTAATCAATTATTAATTATTCCATAATCAATTAATTAGTTAAATTAATTAATTTATCTTAATTACCTCATTAATTAAATCAATTCTAAAACATTAATCTTTAACTTAAATTTAAGATAAAACCATTTTTAAATTATGTTTTAAAACAAACTTGTTTGAAACAAAATACTTTTGAAATTACCTTTAAATTTCATTTTAAATACAAGTTTTAAAATAAGAATAATTTAAACTTATCAAAGTTTGAATAATTTAAAACTTTTTTTTAAATTGCAAGACAAACAAGTGTTTGTCTTAGAATTTAAATTCTTTGAAAACCAATAACTCATTTCAAAGTTTCACTAACTTCAATTTATATTTAGTTTAAAAGTTCCAAATTTAAACCTTTTTTAAATTCAAAAACTAAAGTTCATATTTAAATTTAAGATTTCCAGATCTAAATAAAACTTCAAATCTTACTCATATCTTAGAAACTTCATTACTAAAAGGTTTAAACTATTTTACCAAAATAAAATAGTCAATTAAGTTTAATTTTTAAAACTTTATTTTTATTTAAAAACTGAGATTTTAAATTTGAACTTAAATTCAAAAATTCAAACTTGAATTTGAATTTGATTTAAACTTTCCTTAACAATAAAACTTCAGATATTTTTAAAAAAAAATTAAACCCAGATTTACAGGTTTTTTGTAACCTGAAAGAAAGACAGAGCAAACCCGAGAAACCCTTAAGATTACTTCGAGACAAAAGCTGCTCTACTCCGAGCCAAATACCCACCTACTTCGAGCAAAACTAAAACTTCCCCTGCAACAAACAAAATCCCAAAACACTTCATCTAAAACAACATCAACGTGCATATGCACGGCGACCACCGCCTTCTTTGATCATCAGAGATGATCGTATTACTCCCAGAAACTCATCTATGCCCAAATGGAAACATCATATTGAACCATAAATCAACCAATCAAATTCGACCACCCACATTTCCAAACCTGGAAAATTAAACAGGTTTCTGCCCAAAATCTGTCAACGGCGATCTTACGCCACTCCGACCACCTGAGGTCCACCCACTCCGGCCTCGAACTCATCCACACACCAACTACCGATTCTCAAAAGATTGAAGCACTCGGTCACTCCTTCATTCCATAATGATTGATTCTTCATCCTTAATTCAAAACTAGGGTTTAAAAATAAGATTCAAAACTGCATCCTCCCTGATAAGTTTTAAACCCATCCATGATTTTTCTGAGCATCAACTAACACCTATCTACTAACCAGAAGAACCCCAAGTTTTCTCAGGTCATAGATCATAAGAAATTGCTAAAAATCCATTTTTAGTTCACTTCTAAACTGCAACTTAAACTAACACCTAAAAATCCTAATATTTGATTCAAAAATCAAGTTCCAGTTAGTATTTTTGATTTATACTACTGAATTGCTAAACTAACTTATTTAGGTTTGGTAAAAATTCACATGCATGATGTCTCCTGGGTTTACAGAGGCAATATCCCATATTTTAATTCACTTTAAAAAATTTAAACATGAACTTAAGAAAAATAAAACAACCTTACTTTATAAATTTCATCATTTCAGAAGCTAAATTAAAAGATAAGTGTTCAAATGATGTTTGTGTCAGACAAATCCATGAAACAGAACAGGAAATTAGTAAACACATGCACACATATCATCTTCACATTAGATTTTCAACAATACACAAACAACACTATTTCAATTCAGTAAAATCATGCAACCTTTAAAATTTAGGATTTTAAGTTACTCACCTTTTTCCTTTAAAAGAAGCAGAGCCTGTTTGACTTTCTTTTTGAAATTTTACAGAAATAAAAATGCAGGCAGGAACTTTTTTTAAAATTTGAGTTGCAATCCCTGTTGAAATTTGAAATGCTCATGTTTCCTGACTAAAAATACTTGCATGCAAATGCTTTTGAACCAGCTTCAAATATGAAATTGTGCAGAGAGTAGATACAGACTTGATCATTTCCAGGTGACATGAAAATTCATTTCCAGATTGCAGAAAATAGAATGCAGGCCTATTGATTTTTAGGAAGTTGAATGTGCAGTTTTTTTTTGGATTTTGAGGAAGTGCAGATTTGATTTTAATGAGGAATTTTGATATGGAGATGGTTTGATTTAAGGAATAAATAAAAATGAAGTTTCTTTGATTTTGAAGAGGTGTTTTTAAAGTTTTCTTTTTGATTAAGGAAATGAAAAAACAAAGTATGAAAGAATTGCAAGTTTATATGGATGTATTTTCAGATTTATCAAATAAAAGAAAAATTAAAACAAAATTTACACTTGTACAAATTTTCTACATTTGTCACATTGTTATGTAAATCCTTTAACACTTGTTTATTTAATGCTTAAGAATGCAACACTTGTCTCTTTAAAATAATTAGTACTTAATTTATAAATTAATGTGTGTGTTGATGCATATATTAAGCCAAATTAAGTTTGTTAGTTTATATTTAAATATGTGTATAAATTTATAAAAAGAAATAAAAACAAACCATGTTTATAAATAAACTTATACATATAGAAATTAAAATAATTAAGATTTATACTTTGGAATTTTAAATTCAAATCAAATCCAAAATCAAATATTTCAAATCAAGTTATATATAAATTCAATTTGAAATAACAATTGCAAATTTAATTCAAAATCTATTTATAAAGACAATACACTATTATTATTGTTTTATTTATAAATATCTTATTATTAAATTAAAATTATTTTAAAAGAAATTATATTTTTATCAATAAATTATCTATTTTACTAATCCATAAAACCTTTTTGTTAATTTGTTCTAAATTTAAAACTCAAACCAAATTATTTTAAACATTTAATATTTTTCTTATAAATTTTAAAATCATATACTTATTTATTATATAGTTTTAAAAACTCAATACTAATTTAAATCAAAATTTCCAAACTAAAATGTATATATTAGAATTTTGAAACATGATTCACTTATTAAATTTAAACCAAAATTATTTATTCAATAACTTTGAAAAGCTAATATTAAATAAAAACAAATTTTCCAAATTACTACAAATATTAAAACTAGAAAAATATGCTTTATTTATTAAAATTAAAAAAATGCTAATCTATTTATTATTTTAAAAAGATAAAATAACCAATTAAATATTTATTGAAGAAGATTATTAAATCAAATTGAATTATTATTATCAAAAATATCAATATCAATTTAGTTCTAATACAGATTATTAAATTGATATTGTTAAAAATTCTGGGATATTACATAAATCCTAACATGATCACTTTTATTGCTCTACTTTTTAATACTCTACTAATTAGTTCTGCTTAGTCTAGAATACATATTTGATTATTCATATAAGTCATATTACATAAGATCTATACACACTTTCACTAAGTTAGTAATAACTACGTCAAGTGATATCCCTAGTATAACAGAGCAAGCATAACATTAATAACAACCATCAAATAATCCTTATTCACTCAAGTGTGTTTGATATATGATGCTCATATGGCCCAATCAATGGCCAAAGACTACTTAACATCTTGGTTTCATAGAAGTCAACTTTATGCCACTTCATAAGGCCAGGACCAAACTAGTTTAGGATACAATATATTATGTCAACCATCTAAGATCAACATTAAAAATCCAAGTGAGAACCCTCACATACCTCCTCTTTATATGCGTATATAAAACCCCCAAGCTATCAATGATCCCTTTTCGAATGTATTCATAGCAGAACACATCATGTTCCTTTTATTCATCTTCATAGTAGAACACGTCAACGTTCCTCCCACAAGTTCACATCAATGAACTTGTCCTAATGTATCATCATCACAACTCCCATCATCGAGTCATCATCATTTGGGACATCTCTCGACAACCATCATAAGTTGTAGAGTCCTCACATTAAAGTCTCGAAACTCACCTATTACTTCCTCATGCCAGGCCCGAAGTATATCTCAGTAATTTCTAGGTAAAGCCTGAAAGAAGTCACCAAGTCACGGCATCGCATCATCACTTCGCTTGCAAAAATGTGCATCACAAGACCATATCTCCTAAACTAGACATCAAATGAGCATGTGATCGGTCATGCCACACTTCCTAGACATCCCTATTGAATTCCCACAAATTTTGGCCTTCATCAGTAATGGTCGGCACTGACCACTTTGGTCATGTACTTAACCAAAATGGCTAAGTACAAGTCTTTAGCCAAAAATTGCTCATTTCTTTCATTGGCTTGAAGTAGTTGTTGTTGCACCAACCTACAGCCAAAAAACCCAAGTCTCGAAGCCTCAAAAGCACTCTGCATCAAAACCCCTTGCAGTTGGGTCAATATGTTTGGGGATAAACTCTCTGTGTTTTCCTAATGTCATGCTCGAAGCTAGTACTTCAAATCCCTGAAGTTTTGGCTAAAAAATCGAAAAGTCCCATCACCATAACCAATACAAGCCCAACTACCAACCACACTCAAAAATCCACTATTTCAACTCCATCTACGTAATTTCACTAGACCACCATCAAATCTCTATTTCAACTGCATCGCAATTTGAACAAATTCACTACTCGATTCACTTGAAAGTACACCATTCACCCAACACATCAAAATGGGCCAAATACACATCCAAACAACCATACACATGCATTACATAATATCCTAGCATTATATTTAAAAAATGCATATAGTATTCAACCATCTCCAAATCCTTAATTATCCATATTGAAAAATGATGACTGGTTCGGTCAGATGGTCAAAAATAATCAAACTCACCATTAATCTTTTAAATCCATTTTAAAACTGATTTGAAGTTTAGATATCTGATAGAAATCATTTTGAACATTTAAAATTATTTCAAAACATCATTTTTAAATATACAAACAAGCATATTATAGTGAGAAGTGCAAACGACTCACTTAGATTCAAAATGCATAAATACCAAGAAAAAATCCAAGATGAACAAATTCACTGATCCCAATGCACCCAAATAGTAAATGATTAATTCTTCACTAATCTCCATGATAATAACTTAATTTAGCTAATTAAAGTATAAATCAAGGTTGCTTTTTGGTTATAAAAATTCAATTAATTGAGGTTTTTAGATTATTTTTCGGACGTCGAAAAATAAGTAGAGGTTGTCCCATCAGCTCTATTAGAGACAAATCCCAGAATGAGCTATTGGGCCTAATCCGAGCCTCATTAATTACTCACTAATCTATCCAAAAACTGTCCAATCTTAATCACCATTTCTTCTGAATGTTATGTCTAAAAAGCTATTATGACAGACCTATGTAAAGAGGAACTATAATATCTTTCATTTATAAGGGTTTGAGAGCCTTAGCTCCTATCAATAGTTATAGGCCTTACAAGTTTTCAGGGTCAAGATCACTCAATAAAACCTCTAAGGGTCGGAAATGTCAATACTCAACATTCCTCAAGTTATAGACTCATACAACCTAATAAATAGCATTTGATGATCCTTCGATATATAAATTATGAATCATTACAACTACTGCTTACCTTGATTATGTAAATAATACTATGATTATTGTCAACCACATGGCATAGCGACCATATTACAGCCATAGTTGGGTATAGATTGAAGAAGTGAAATACTACTTAAGAGACGATTCGTCTCCTTTGTTGTAGAAGATTGGTATCACTGTAATCGATGTTAACTTAAAAGTCAAGATCTATGGACATAGTAAATTTGTTAATTAATAAATATTATCGGATTGAATCAAGGACTTCAAAATGATCCACACATTAAATATGGATATTCATCTAATTTGGACCATGGACCAAACTCTATAAATTTAAATGATATAGTAATGACAAAAAGAATAGGTGCACAATGTTGTTACTATGTGAGATTTTTATAGATAAGAAATTGGATATAGCATAAGAAATTGGATATAGCATAAAAAATCTATAAACTTTGAACTTGTGCCCGATACCATGCTTTAGTAAAGTCCATATAGCCATTGGTACTTATATTGTTCTAATATTGACCTAAGAATGACTTCACACCATTGAGTTAACACAATCACATTGTTAGTTATTTCCAAATTCGACCAATGGTAAAATTAATTTATTAATGTTACAAATTAATAATAAATTAATAAAATATTTTATTAATATTTTATTGCATTTTAATTGTAGTTTGAAGGTTAAAATCGACCAGAACGATGTAAAAAAGTTGCATGTCGATTTGATTAGACAAGAAGCTAGAATTAAACAATTAAAACCAAGGTTATAAAAACTACTAAGAAGTAAGCATGGACTAGAAAGTAATTGTTTACTTAGGATTACTCAAAGATTAATTGATCTAGATGTTTTATAAACTCATGTATTTTGCATAAAATTGTAGCATTTTGTAGTACTAGTTGACCTAGACTGGAAATTTAGGGGTTTGGAAGCAGCTAGTAAGACAAAATTGCATGAAACTGGCATGTAAATTTCTATATAAGGAAATAGAGCTCAATATGTGCCTAAGAAGTTTCTAGTCATCTATTTAAATGGTTAGATAATAAGCGAGTCTAGTCTAGGCGGACCTAGGCGAATGATTGAAGGTAAGCTTTGCCTAGCACCTGGGCTAGGTCTAGTCCGGGATGTAGAAAGATTTTACAATAGAGAATAAAACAATGATTCAAATAAGATTCAAAAGGCCTTTGACCATGCTTGGTCTAATGTTTAGGCCGACCACAATTTGATTAGGGAGGCTTGATGCCTAATCTTCTAGGGTTAGAGAAAAGGAGGAGATATTTATGTATCTCCTTGGATACAAATAAGATAGTCACCAATCCTATTTCTTTAAACTTTTCTAATAGATCTCTAGGCCAATTATCCTCTATTGGCGAAGACAAGGAGTCATCCTTAAAAACTGAAACCGAGGAGGATAACGGTAGGTTCAATGAAGAAATACTACCAAACAACATGTTCGATATTTGGCAAGATATCAACGATGAATTGATTTATTTACTAACTCAAATATATTAACATACATACAAATATATATATATATATATATAATTGTTCACCATTGCTCCTATTACTTTTTATTTTCGACCATAAACAGAAAAATTATTTTTCAAAATTATTTTACAACAAATAATGTACAAAAGAAATTTTAAATATGTACACAATATATATATATAATATTTTGGTTTTAGTTTTTAGATAAAAAATAAATTTTCTTTCGATGCTAACCTAATTATACATTTATTTATTTATTTATTATCTATTTATAATATTATATATTTATGTTCGACTTTTGGTAATATTATAAAAAATTGTTTTAGTAATAATTAAAAAAATTATTTCATATACATGAACATCAAAAATTCATATGGAACTAAAAAAATATTTTATGCTTTCTGGTTTTCGACTGTGAAAGAATATAATTTGAATTAGCAAATGAATTAAAATTTAACCATTTAAATTTTTTAGTATATTTGTATAAATCTATTTGATTTTACTTGAAAAAATTTAAATAAAAATATATTTTTAGTAGTTGTATATTAATTTAATAATAAAGCTTCTTTTATACGTACATAAATTTAATTTAATATAGCTAATCTTATTTAAAATTTGAATATAACTAGTTATATTTGGTTTACAAAACTTAATGTTATACTTACCATATAGATTATGCATACGTTTAAATTAATATCTTAATTATCATAATAAAATTAAACTATAATTACATTATTATATAGCTATATATACTTATACTATATACAAATATAAATATTAATTTAATTATAAATGGCCGAATAGAAAACTTTAGATATATTAATATAATTATAAACTTAACTATTTGTTGCACATACAGTTGACATTATTTAGACTTATTTTACAAATTTACATTTACAATGGTTAATTTTCCTGTTATACCCTTAATTAAATTTATTTTCTAATATTATTGTAATGTACATGTTTCAAATATGAATTTCTCACAAAAATTAGTACATGACATTAAAAAAAAATACATTAAGTTAATAATAAAATATTATTTTAAAATTATAATAGACAAAGGAATATTTTAAACAAATAAAATATTTTTTACACCATTTTATAAAAATACTAGATTTGATTTAATATAAAATTTTACTTGTATAAATGCAAAATAAAATATTGAAAAATTTAATAAAAGGAATTATTTTAGATTCTCTTTTTTTACACTACTACAAATGCACCTAATCCAACAATAGTATGAGAGCCCACATTATATTTATATGAACGGTTAACTAACATTTAGGGCATTTTGGAAAAAGCTAAGGTAAAGGGTATCCAAGAAAAAGTTACTTAAACTAAGGAGAATATTACTCTAATTAAGGAATAGTATATGAATAAAAAACCACCCGATCTTTTGACCTTTTCCTAGCTCATCGAAATGCTCTATTTTAGTGGCTCATGTAAAGACTTATAAGTATTTGGGTTTTAGGTTGACTCAAATAAGCATATTTGAATATTGTAAATCAAAATTGTACTCAAATAAGCATATTTGAATATTGTAATTCAAAATTGTTTTAAGTTAAATAAAAAGTACATAATTTATAAAGAGTTATAAAATGCAAATATTTTAAAAATTCTTAAACTTAAATAAATATAAATATTATTTTTATAGTTAATTATATTGTTTAGTTAACGAAAGGAATATATATTAGCAAATTATAAATGTTATAATAATAATTATATGTGTGTATGTACGCATGCATGCATGTATATATGTACGTATATTACATGTATATGCAAAACAGGTTGTTAAAGTAAAAAAACCGATAAGACGTAAGGAAGTATACATCGAATGTGTATTAAATATATATGTTATCATGAGTTATACTCATCTCCCTAAGATAGTTGATAATCCTATATAGGATTATTTTTAAACTATGAATATAAAATAATAATCCTCTCTGTCATTACTAGTATAAATATAGTACCTTATATACCTATGGTTATTGAGTAAACTCAAGCCATAAAATATGAATAGTGATGTTTATACTACCCCTAGTAAATATGAATGTTATTTAACTTTATCGAGAAAACCCATAGGTTACATAACTCCCTTTAGGATATCACAAAATGATGGGTTTATGGTATCTAATGTACTTCATGAATTGTTGAGCAAACTTAAAGTCATGAAAATGATTAGAAGCATAGTTAAAATTATGTTAGGAGCTATATACGAGATACAATTAGTAAAGTATTACTTACTATTTATGGAGACTACAATTTTTTTAGAAAACTCAAGGTTGTTACCCCTATACCTTTTGGGGGTTTTTGAGAGATGCAAAATTCTGTGGAAGCCTTATTAGTATAATACACCAATATAATAAGTATAAGAATATATGAAATGTTATTTGACTTGCTCTAATGAGTTTTTGTACATCAAAATGCAAAATGAAGCTATTTTTTGAAAAGAATACACTAACGGGCACAAACTATAAAGACTTGCCAAGCAATGCTAACATAGCACTCACCTATGAAAAGCTCTAGCATGTCAACACCAACGAACCATTAGAAAAATGCAACAAAATTTCCATGGCCAAAAGAAATTAAGGCTTACGAAGATTGGTGAATGGATTTTGAATATGTACATAGCTACATTTTGTCAACTGTGAGCATCAAGCTCTAAATATAGCATGATAACATAAGTATTCAAGAAATATCAAGCACCTACAGAAGTTGTATGATGAGCAATTATAACACCCTGGAAATTTAACAGAAATTTAAATGGAAATTTAATAAGAAAAGTAAATATAATTAAAACAAAGACTAAAATTAAAGTTTCCATAGATGTTTGAATTTGGTTATGAAACCTTCAGCATTGTTTTTGTAGCGACTTTCTTAATGACTTTCATATATAACTTGTTGTAATCTAAGTAAGTATGAGAGATTTACGGACAAAATGAAAATAGAATTTTAAAATAAATCTTAAAATTTTAACACAGTCTAGGTTGACCCAAGAAGACCCTAGGTCGACCGATGGCGGTCAGACCAATGATAAGGGTGGTCAACCCAATGTAAGGAAAATCGAGTGATTTGCAATCTGGGGAGACGTGAATCAAGGGCCTAGACCGATTGCTTGCATCTGAAGTAGTGGATGGGCGGACAAGAATTCAGGGATAGTTGATCATGGCCCTAAGTGTTAGCCTAACTTTATAAATAAGATGGTAAACTAAACCCTAACTCTCTTGTTGAACATATAGTAAGTAAACTCTGTCACATTTTCTACTCAAAACCCTAATTTCTTCAAAATCCAAAAATAAAAATCAAACCCTAATCAATCTAAAGAGGCAAGAGCATGTAATCAAGGAAACAATGGCGATCTAGGGAATGAGCTATCGTCTGGAGGCTAGTTTCTCAAGATCAAGAGCTTAGGCTAGAAGTAAATGGACACATAGTAATAATTTGATTAATTGATTTTAAATCATTCTAAATGATTAGGATGCTAGAAACCCTAGATTTGAACTTGATAGATTTAATTTAAATTTGTCTAAACTCTAGTTTGATCCCTAAAACCCTAGAAACAAATTTACAATAAATCTAGATTTAATTAGTTAAGTTGAACACCTGTCTAAAGTTAATTTGGGTACTCGTTAATGCTAAATTTGGGAACCTTAAATTAGAAACCTAAATTGAACTGAAATTGGACACTAAGATGACCCTAGAAAATTATGATTAACTAACTGGAAATTAAGGTTAACTGGAATTATTAAATTATTGGAATCAATGTTAATTTACTAAATAGACGATTCAAATCTGAATGAAACCCTAAATTATATATGCAAATGGTTGATCCTAAAAATTCTGGGATGACTGGTAGTGGTTGACCTGGGGTTTGTCTGGGTCGACCATTCGAATAGGAAATGCACAAATTGAACCTCGACCTAAGATTCAAATTTAATAATAAAATTTATGTAATTCAGTTGGAAAATTTATAAATGAGGGACTGTTGGATTGACCTAATTTGGGACAAGTATACGCGTTTGAGAGAATAGGAAATTGGTTCCCCATCAGAGTAGCTAAGGCGATGTATTTCATAATGTTTGATATTGGTATAGGCGAGTATTTTTGCAATAATTGATTTGGCAAGGACGATGTATATCACATACACGGAGTTGATTACGGCGATTTATTTCGCATAGGCTCAAGGGTGTTCCATACGGGTGAGTGCAAGACTGTAGGAAACGCTTTCAGAGAAAGTCCGATACTAACGGGAGATCCAGGTACGCACGTTTTCTGGCGTAATGTGGTATAGGTGGATGGTGGTGAAGTATAATAAATGGTTATAGGTATTAAATTTGATTCTAGTGTTAACGGATTTTCATGTAAGGAGGACCCTAGTGTAGTACAATAAGAGGCATTTTGCCACTACGACGAAGAGATGAACTTAGGTGCATACGATGAGTCATTACGCGAGTCTGCATTTTTGGTGTTCTCCCTCTTCGGTGTAGTTTGATATAGTTTTGATGCAAGAGTTGTTCCCATTTTGGTCAATCGTTACTGTGAGGTTCAATCAGTAAGTTGGACCCATTATGTTAGATAAGAATCCTTAGGCATTAGACTTTAGGAGTTCACGGACACTGGATATACACCATATATCACTTAGAGTAGATATAAAGTTAATTTCAATTAATCATCTTATTAAACTTGTTCTCATTCACTAGACTGGTGTTTGACCCATCCCCTTCTTTTCATATTCCCCTCACCACAAGATGATAGGTTAGCAGTTCTTTGAGCATAGTATTTGAAGGAAGGCGCTTCCCATTAAAGTTTTCCATATCATTTATTAGTTTTCATGTAGTTTCCTCTTGTATAAAATGTTGTCAAACTGATAGTGTATTTTGGAAAAACAGTGTATATGTAAATCAAGTATTATGACGTTTTTCTAAAACGTCTATTTATATTTTAATTTCTTTCGCTATGAGATATAAAAGTGTAGAATGTTTTAGAACTCCACCCTTATAATTATGCTTTGTACTATTTTAAAATCCCAAAGCTCGCATGTCTCGGCCTGACGAGTTCGAAAGTCATTCTGAAACCCAAGACTGGTATGTTGGAACGTGTGGGTTGTCACAGAAACCTCGTACCATAAGCCATAAGGTCATATGGAAATTGTTCCATGCGCAAATGAGCAAGGCACCTGAATCCACAGTCATGTACTTATTATGATTGGGTACATTAAAAGGTTAGTCGAGATTTATAATATACTTGACACTGAGCTTCGAACTAATTTAAATGTTGGATAATTAACTCCACAATTCAATCCATTCATATTAAACGTCAATATGAACTCGCTGAAGTTTATTGTTGTTGACCTCTTTAGTACGTTGAGGACAGCCGAGAGTATGTTCATTAAGGAACCAAATGCAGTGCTCACAATCAATAATAGCTCTTTCTTGAATAATTCAAAAAGGAGGAAATGTAAGTCTTAGGGTGGCAAGAGTAAGGCGAAGGAGGAAGAAAAGGGTGAATGCCACTTTTGCTCGAAAAAGGGACACCGGAAGAGGAACTTTCCTGATTACTTAAAGATGCTTAAGGGCAAGGAATCATATTCCCCTCCTAAAGGTATTTTTCATATGGAAAATTATTTTTCTCTATATGGTTCTATTTGGGTCTTAGATACTAAATTTGAAACTCATATATGTAATTTGCTACGGGGACTTAGGAGTGAGTTGCCGATTGCAAGAAGAAGCATGGAATTTCAAGTTGTAAATGGAGCCAATGTAATTGCCATTGCAGTGGGAGAATACCATGTGAAGCATGCAAGTGGACATTACTTAATTTTGTACAATTGTTGCTAATGGAATAATTTTCCTATCTCGTTTAACAGAGAATGGGTATAGTTTATTTGTAATGATAATATTATGAATATTTATTAAAACGGTTAATTTTAGGGCTTAAAATAATCATATTTATGTTCTTACTTTGAATTGTTGGAAAATAATATAGCATCTAAATTAAATGATTGCTATATTTAGCATTATAGACTGCATTTTAGTAAGAAACGACTAAACGAGTTATGAAACCAAGGGTTTCTACCATAGTTTGATTTTTGAATCATTCGATAATTGTATGTCGTGTCTTGAAGGTAAAATGTCCAAGTACACATTCGTTGAGAGCAATGAAAGAGTTGATGAACTCTTAGGACTAGTACATATTGATGTAAATGGTTCTATGTCTACAAGTACCAAAGGTAGAACCTTGTACTTCATAACATTCATCGACAATTTATTTATATATAGATATGTGATTCCCATGAAATACAAATCAGCGATTATTATAAATTAATTGAATATAAAAATGAAGTACAAAACTAGACTAATAGGAAAATAAAAATACTTTGATTTGATCAAGGCGGTGTGTATATAGGATCTGAACTCCAAGAATACGTAAAAGAGAATAGAATACTCTCTCAAGTCACGCCTCCATATACTCTATGACGCGATGATACTTTGAAAAGAAGAATTGAATCTTGCTGAACACGATTCAATGATGAGTGACACTGAATCGCCTCTTATGTTTTAGGGATATGCACTAGAAACCGCGATATATTTGTTGAATAATGCATCGTCTAAATTCGTGCCTAAGACTTCATACGAGTTATGGACTAGGAAGAAATCCCACCTTAACACCTTTAGATTTGGGGTTGTCCGTCTTATGTTAAGAACATAAACCCCAGAAAGCTTGAGGTAAGATTGGTCTTATATGAGTTTATAGGATATTCAAGAAATTCTTATGGATACTATTCTTTCCTACTGGGGAACAAAAAGATTTTGTTTCTAGACAAGCCACTTTTTAGGAAAGGGTTTCTCCTCAGGAGAAATTGTTGGCTTTAATATAGATTTAGATAAGATCCAAGAAACTTCCATAGATACCAAATTTATAGACAGTAACTCAAAACTCAAATAAATTTGCAAAATATATATGAGAAGCTCTAATAGGGATTCTCGCACACCAACATGTTTCTCGTTGACAACGAAAATGTAGATTTTATCATTCATGACGACGATCCCCTCACGTATTGACAAGTATTGGAGAGTAGGGACTCTACACTGTGGATTGACATTATGAAATCTATAATGGATTCTACATACAAAAGTAAATTATGGACTTTGGAGAATGCACCTGAAGGGGAGAAACCCATTAGTTGCAAATGGATCTTTAAGAAAACGATTAGTTTAGATGGAAAGCTTAAAACCTATATATCATGGTTAGCCGTGAAAGGTTTCGTCAACTTCTAGTTGTTGATTATGATGAAATGTTTTGCCAGTTTCCTTACATAAATCTATACGTATACTACTTTCAAACATCGCTTATTATGATTCTAATATGGAAAATGGACGTCAAAACATCATTTCTAAGTGGTGATTAGAAGACTAATTATATATCACAGTTGAGGGTTTTGAAGTTAGTGGGAGCGACAATGAAGCCTGTAGATTCTTAAGATCAATTTCTGGTCTTAAGCAAGCGTCAAGGAGTTGGAACAAATTTTTTGAAAAGGTCATTAAATAGTTTGGTTTTAGATAGAATATAGAGGGAGAGTTCATGTACAAGAAGAAGCAAAATGGTACTTTGACGTTCTTAATGCTATACGCCGATGACTTGCTAATGATTAGTAATGATATACTAATATTACAACTAATGGAAGCTTAGTTGTCCAATAATTTTGCAATAAATGATTTAGGTGAGGCATTCGTATATAATAGATGTAAAGATCTATAGAAGTAGATCTAAGAGGATACTGGGATTGTCCCAATTTATGTACATATATACCGCACTAAAACGATTTATTATGGAATATTTCCAATCATGAAAATGTTCCGATAAAGCATGGAATTGTCCTTTTTAAGAAGGGCTCCCCATCTACGAATGAAGAAAGGCAACACATGAGTTGGATCCTTATGCTTCCACAATAGGATCCATTAAGTACACTATACTATGTAGAAGGTTGGATGTTGCTTTTGCACTAGATGATGTAAGTTGATATCAATCAAATTGAGGAGAAAACCATTGGACGACAACTAAGGTCATGTATTTAAGTTAAGGATTTATTTCTTCTGTATAGCAACAATGAACTCCTTACAAAGGCAGAAGTCAAGTTATCAAAGCAATATTGACAATAGTAAGTCAGTCATAGGATTTTTGTTTACTTCCTATGGAGAGGCCATTAGTTAGAAAAGTTCCAAAGAAGAAGTTATAGATGATTCAATCATGAAAGATGAGCACATCACCTTTGATTGGTGCCACAAAAGGAGCTTGTGGATGCGCGAGTTCATTAAGAAGCTAGGACTGATCCCAAGCACTAAAAGTCTGATGCTTATTTATTATGACAATTATGCACAGATTTCCAAAGAATGGTGAGCTCATTAGTAGTCTAGGTACTTCCTCCATAAGTTCCACATAATAAGGCAGTTTATTAATGATAGATATATCGTGATTGAAAGAATAGATACAAAAATAATAAAGCAGATCAATTCTAAGGTACTTTCAAAGTTTATTTTAGGAAGATTGGTCGAAGGCGTGGGGATGAGGCTCTATAATTGGCCCCAAGTGCAAGTGAAAGATTGATAGGGTTAAGGGTGTTCCCTAGAGGTAGTTATGTAACTTTTTATCTAAAATTAATAGTGTAAACAATCTTGTTTGAAATAAAGTATGCTTTTGTTTTCTATTTTATGCATGGCTATATTGTGGTATAAATAATGAGTTAAATACATTAAACACATATAGGTAGAAAGTCCTTAGGAGTAGTGTTTTATCAATTGGGGCTGCGAATGTAAGTATTGAAACGGTATAAAAAACAATAACTCCCTTAATATTCCTAGTTAAGACGTATGGTTAAAAGAATATTGACACATCTATTGAGACTAGTGTACATAACACTCTCCATATAAGAACGATGATTTACTCATGACAGTTTAAGGGAAAACAAAGGCTTATGTGCTTGTAGGAAAAATCATAGAATGACTCAATAAGAGTCTTTTATATGTTAATATAACTATGTAAAAATAGAAGATCCAACAATGATAGCGTAAGTCTTCTGACTTGAGAATACAGTCGATCTTGAGTATATAGACTGTACTTTAATTAATGTTAAGCACATGGCATAATACTTGAAGTGAAACACTACCCAACAGAGGATTCGCCTCCTATATTATACAAGGCATGTATCATTATAATTGATAATTAACTTAAAAGTCAAAATCTCTAGCCAGAGTAAATCAGCTAATTGATAAATGTTATCAGATTGAATCAAGGACTTTAGAGTGACCTACGCAATTAAATATGGATATCAATAGAGTTTTTGACCTTAGACCGAACTCTATGTATCTAAGCGATAAATGATAACAAAAAATACGTGTACAAAATGTCGTTACTATGTGAGCTTATTATAGATTAGATATTAGATTTTTCCAAAATGAACTGCGAGAGTTGAACATATGCCTAATAAGCTTCAGCAAAGTCCATGTAGCTTTAGTATTTAAATTTTTTAAATATTGATTGAGGGCAGAGTTCACACCATAGGGTCAACACAATTGCTTTCTTAGTTATTTCCAAATTTGACCGATGATAAAATTTATTTATAAATTCTATAAATTAATAATAAATTAAAACAAATGTTGTATTAATATTTTATGGCAATTTTAGTTATTTATTTGAAGATTAATATCGATGAAATCGATGTACAAAAGTTGTATGTCGGTTCAATCGAACAAGGAGCTAGAATGAAACAGCTAAAGCAATGATCCAAATATGAGTCAAAGGTTCTTTGATCATGCTCAGTCTAACGTTAAAGCTAGCCATGATTTGAACTGGAAGGCTTGATGCTTGATCTTCTAGGGTTAGAGATAAAAAGGGAGATATTTGTATATCTGGTTGGCCATAAATAGGATAGCCTCCACTTCTTTTCCTTCACACTTTTCTAATAGATCTCTTGCCCTCATTAGCCCCCAATTGCGAAGCCAAGAAGTCAGCCTTACAAAATGGAACCGAGAAGGAGAATGATAGGTTTAGAAAGGAAAAACTAGAAACAACATGTTCGGCTTTCGGTAAGATATCGACGGTGAAAGGGTTTATTTTCTAACTGAAATATATTCATATACATATATATAGTATTGTCCACCATTGCTTCAATACCTTGAATGGCCGTGATTATAATACGAAAACATTTCAAAATTATTTTATAATTAATAATATACAAAAATACTTGTAAATATATACATGATAAATACACACATTTAATTGCTTTTCGTTTTTGAATAAAAAATAAATAAATAATTCTGTGTTAACCTATTTATATATATATATATATATACACATATTAAATAACTTTTATATACCTACAATATTATATATCTATGTTTCGGTATTAATAATATAAAAAAAATTGTATCTATTAGAATAATTATCTGTATGTACAAATATTGAGAATTTTGTATGGAATTCAAAAAAAAATTATTCTATGCTTACCAGTTTTCATCTACAAAAAATAATTATTCTGAAATTGTCAAAGAATTTATACTTTAAAATTTTAAAATTTCATACACACGCATACACACACACATATGTGTGTGTGTGTGCGCGCGTGTGTGTACGAGTGGATTTAATTCAAAGGAAATTTAGTAAAAATATGTTTTGATGGCTGTAAATTATATTAACAAAATTTTTTTTGTACATATAGAAATTTAATTTTACATAGTCAAAATTGTATAAATTTTGAATTTAACTAATTATATTTATTTTATAAGACCAAATGTCATACTTAATATATATATATATATATATATATATATATTAGGCATATGTTTAAATTAATCATTTGTTTATCATTATAATTTTATCATAATAAAATTATATTGTAATTACAATATTATATTTGTATGTATGTATACTTATACTTTACATTAATATAAATACTAATTTAATCATAAATATGCCAAATAAAAAAAATTAAATTACATTAATATAAATATGAACTTAATTATTTGCTGCACAAATAAATATATCACTTAACATTATTTTGGCATATTTTACACGTTTACATTTATTGACCAAAGGCCCAATAATAAATTTTCCTAATATACCCTTAGGTTAGTTTATACTCTAATATTATTGTAATGTTCATATTTCGAATACAAAGATAATAAAACATTATACATGAAATAAAATAAAGTAATAAACTAATTTTAAATTAATTTAATAATAATAAATTATTTTAAAATTATAACAAATAAAGAAAAATTATAAATAAATTAAAATATTGCATAAGCTCTTTTATAAAGATAATAAATTATTATAATATAATGTCATTGACATAAATACAACATATGACTTTGCGCAATTTAATAAAAAGAATTCTTTAAAATTCACAGTTTTAGCCCGTTGACAATGAACCTGATCCAACAAACAAGATGTTTTTGGAAAAAATCGGATAAATGATGGAATTGTATATGGACGATATGCTAGTAAAATCAAGGATATCGTTGCACTACATAATCCACCTTTTAAAAGTGTTTGAGGTGCTTTGAAAGTATGGAATTAGATTGAATCCATTGAAATGTTCTTTTAGAGTTGAATCCGGGAAGTTTTTAGGTTTTGTTGTGAACTCAAAGGGCATAAAAGCTAACCTAGAATAAATCAAGGCATTAAAATAGGTTATAGCCCCAAGGACTAGTAAGGAAATGCATAGCTTGAATGGAATGGTTGTCACTTTGAGAAGATTCATCTCGAAGGCGATTGACAAGTGTGTACCGTTCTTTGTTGCTCTCAAAAAGGAGAAGAGAAGTTCCGATGGATGGATAAATATGAAGCTATTTATCAACAACAATTGGAACGTCTCATGAAACCACTAATTTTGTCAAAGTCTTTTGGAAGGAGAAGACTTAGACATTTACTTAGTGGTACCAACTCTCGCATTGAGTGTGTGTGAGGAGGCTAAGAACTAAAGGCGACCTACTACATTAGTAAGAAGCTTACAAGTGTCGAAAGCATTATCCGAAATTAAAGAAGCTAGCCTACTACTTACTGGTAGCATTACGGATATTATGACCTTACTTCTAGGCTTATCCAATAAGAGTGTTGACAGATCAACCCCTTCGGCAGGTATTTCATTGCCTTGAGACTTCAGGATAATTTTTGAAATGGAACACTTAGATGAGTCAATATGAGATAACTTGTCATCCTAGGAAGGTGATTTACGAACAAGAAATGGCAGTCTTCATTGCATAATTTACTATTCGAGATGACGAAATGGAAGAAGAGATGGCTAAAATTTCATAATGGAAGTTAAATGTAGATAGCGCATCCAATGACCATAAGTTTAGAGATAGAATATTCTTTTTGACTCCATAAGGGCAATGGGGTGCTATAAATTAAAGCTTGAGTTTCATGCTACTAATAATGAAACAAAATACAAAGCGTTGTTTGTGGGACTCAAGAAAATGAAGGGGTTAGGAGTACGGTCATTGTAGATTTTCAATGAATCCAACTGGTGCTTTGTCAAGTGAAGAAATTTTTTCGAAAAAAGGATGCATGACTTTCCTTTTGTCGGTAAAAGGTGTTAGAATTATTGGAAAAAAATTGAACACTACACTATTACGCACATCCTAGAAAGGAAAATATGTACGTGGATTCTTTCGACAAAGTGGCTAGCTCTATGGATGCGTAACTATTAGGAATTGTTCAATTTGAAGTACCAAGGACTCTAAATATCAACGAGATGGATGTGGATTACATCATAGTGGTAGAGGAAAAGGAGTCGTTGATGACTCCATTTAACGAGTATATGAATAAAGGAACTCTTCCAAAGAGTAAAAATGAAAAATGGAAACTTTTGCACAAGTACAACATTTACATTATGCAAGATGGAGTGTCATTTTGAAGAGGATTCACAGCCTAAGGTGTGTCCATAAAAATAAAGTGAGGAAAATTCATGAGAATGTTCATCAAGGAAGCTGCCGAGATCAAATAGGGGCAAAATTTGGTGGAAAAGGTACCTCGCTACATATATTTTTGGCTAAATGTCAATCGTGACGTAATAGAATATTCTAAAATATTTGATAAGTGCCAGAGATTTGTGAAGATACTAAGAGCCACATTCAATGAGCTTACGTAGATTGTTGGTCGATGGTTGTTTGTGGTTTAGAGAAACTACAATATTAGAATGTACCGATGGCACGAGGATGAGCGAAATACACAATCGTTGAAGTGGATTACTTCACAAAATGGGTTGAGACAGAACCACTAACCATAATCAATTTGGTAAATGTGATTAACATCAAAGTTAAAAAATTTGCATAAGTTTGTAGTACCATAGATGATCATCAATGAAAACGCAACACAACTTGAGAGCGCAAAATTCTAAGAATTATGTGCTTAATTCGAGTTCAGAAGAGTTTCTTGATAGTAGAACATTCGCAAGTGAACAGAGAAGTGGAGGCGATGAACAAGATCATCAAATCTATTATTAAAAAGTGGTTAAAGTGAGAAAAAAGAATCAAATTAATGAGTTGCCACTGGCATTGTGGACTTATCGAAGACCCGGAAATCTGCAATTGGAAGTACTCCATTTAATTAGCATATGGAACTAAAGCGATGGTCCTAATCGAAGAAGAAGTCCATTCTCACCAGCACATACACTATGACCCAAAAATGAACGAGGAGCTTGCTGGCTTCCTTGACATGGTACAAGAAAAGCGAGAAGGGACAAACTTGTGGGAAGCTACTCACTAGCAAAGAGTACCACGGTATTTCAGTGCAAGGTCTGGAACTGTTCATTCGAGAGTGATGACATTGATTTGCAATGGGCCTTTTCGAAAGTGAGGGCACTTAGTCTGAATTTGGAAGGACCCTATATGATAAGGTATGAGCTTGAAGATAGCACATTTTGAGCTATCAGTGGTAGATGGACATCTAATTCTACACATGTGAAATAGTGAGCATTTGTATCGCTATTTCACTTGATTCATTGTACTAAGGAATTTTTTATTTTTTTCATCTGTAAGATTGTATTTTATGTAATAAAGCAACATCCATTGTAGAGAGAAAAATAATTTTGAACCAGTTGAACCATATTCATTAGGTTAAACTTTGCAACGACCCAGAATTCTCGATCTCGAAAATTCTAGATAGTTAGGAAAAGAAGAAAAGAGATAAATGAAGAAGAAGAACAGAAACACCAAAACACAGATTCTCACATTCGCAGCGGTTCAAAATATAATATCAAATAATAACAGTTATACGAAGGAAAAACTATACTTATCAAATTACACTTTAATACATTAGAGTTTCATCACAAACACTAGACAGATACAATCAACATGTCCCAGATAAGCTACAATATATCACAGTGGAATACCATCCATACGTTACTGCAATCTAGCTCGCTTCCTGAGCTCCAGAACATCCTTACCTGAAAACTCTATAATACTCGGTCTGGCCCGAGCATTACATCAAAGTAACACCCGGATCAGGCTGGAAACATTTATGAGGGTAACTGGTACCTGGACCAAGCTATAACATATGTGAATATCAGGGTAACTGGTACCCTTTATGAGTTCTTATAGTCAAACATTTATCCCACGAAACAGTTTCAGGTTAAATGTCCATGTTACTCAAATCATTCCAGCCTATTGAGTTCTAAACTTAAATTTATAAGAATCGAAGTGATTTCGGGTATTTAATGATACCCGACCCATGTCTCTTCGAATTCAATGTTATCTCTAATTCGAGTTGTTAAGTTTTAAACAATACAATTCATATCCAGGATATCATATAATTCAACTCAGATAGGTAACCTACATTATCACAATTCAACTCATTCATATCACAGCACATCTCAATCACCCATTAAATATATCATCAATCCAAATCATCCAATATCATTCAACCATCCATAAACAAGATTTATTAGATATATAATTCCTAATTAATTTAATTAATCTCCAATTAAATTAATTACCAACTTTATCACTTGGATTACCTTAATCCTGCTTAACATCAATTAATTACGAACCAATTAACAAATTATTCTTTAATCATTCATCTTAATTAATCACCCTTGATTAATTATCTTTTAACTACATTAAGTGATTAACCTTTAATTACCCCGTAGATTAATTAGCCTTAACCATTCACATTAATTTACCTCAAATTAATCACCTTAATTAATTAATTACATTCATTAATGATTCTCTAATCACTTTCTTTAATTAATTATCCTTTTAGTTAGTTACATTTAACAAGTAATCTTTAATTAGTTACATCTATTAATTAACCTTAATAAGTCTCATTCAGTAATTAACTAATCTTAATCACATACCTTAATAAATCCTTTAATTAATTTCACTAAGTAATTCCTCATTAAATTCTTCTATAAAGTAATTATCCTCCTTATTTAAACCAATCATATTCATTAATCAATCTTAATTAATTACAGACAGTAATTAACTATCCTTTAATTACTTACATTAATTAATTAACTTCTTAATTAATAAATTCTTTAATAAATTACACTAATTAACTAATCCTTAATTACTCCCATTGAGTAATAACCCTCTAATTACTTTCACCAAGTAATTTCTCTTTATTTAATTACACTCAACCATTAATTACTTACTCTATGTAATTACACTCTATTAATTAAGTAATTATGCTTAATCAATTTCCATTAGTGATTGTCCTTAATTAATTGACAAATTAATTATCCTAAATTAATTATCTTAGTTAATTATCATAATCACTTTAATAACCCTTTTATTTTTAAACTTTTTTTGATGAATTTAACTTTGGAAAATATGGCTTACACTTCTTTGAAAACTTATTTAAAAGTTGTTAAATAATTTATCTTTTGCTTCGAAATTTGATCAACATTTTTCTTTACTTTAAACTTAGCTAATTCAATTTGAACACATGAATTAATTACAATTACATTGCCATAAAATCATAAACATTCCTATTTAAACTATAAACCAGACAACCCATGGAAACACGCCCGAGACAAACGCGAGCAAACCATACAAAAATTCTGAGCTACTCACGAGAATTCACGCCCTGTCACTACTCCAAGACACTCAGGACAACTTACTCGAGATCGCCGCGAGTACCAACTTCTTCCCCAAACCTCTGACCGCCGTGCACATGCATAAGTGTTCCTACCAACTCTGATCCCTGCTCCGATCACCAATAAGTCGGCGATCATTCCTTCAGTCCATACGAACACCAAGATCAAAGAAAATACTTGTAATTGCATGTGATATTTAGTTTACGTTTGTAATTTTGAATATATATATATGTAACTCACATTTGTAATTTCATGTTTTAATATGTTTTATATATATTTATAGTATTTTGCCCTCTTACTTATATTTATGCATATTTAAAGAAGAAAAATTCAAAATCAACTATCCACTAATAAACATATATACATACATTTATTTATTACTAAATTAAACTTATATCAATTTGTAATTTTGATATTATAATAGAAAACATATTCATTTGTTTTTTGAAAATATAAATTTTGTCAAATTAAATAATTATAAAAGAAGATCATTAAACTGATATTGTCAATTATATCAGGAGATTATTAAATAAATATTTGTCCAGATATAAATATTTATTATCAGATTTATTTGTTCAATCTATAAATCAATATTTTATTAATTTACCCAGTTAATTATCAATTAATAGATACTCCAAAATCCGGGTTATCACATTCCTCCATACCTAGAATCTTTTCGTCCCCGAAAAGGAACGAAGCCAGAATTTATTAAAATGATTATTATTAGAAAATTTACTCTTTGGTAAATTTAAAACACTTTAAACTATTATAAAATAGTTTTTATATAGATACTTTTATAACTCGATGTCTCAACCAGTCCATCCTTATTCTTACAGAAATTCGGTCATATATTGATCAGGCATAGGACTGAAAATCTATAAGTACTTGGTAAATCTGTTCTCAACACCCAGTGAAAATACTTAGAAAATATTTTGTTGAAAATATAGAAAACATTTTTGAAAAAAGAGGAAACATCTTTGGTGAGAATTCTCTGGAAATCATCACCCCAATCCATGGTCGCAGTTAACCCGATGGTTGCGTTGCCATCCCGACAAAATCCATAGATAACTGTAGGCACTACACGCCCCTCGATTACTCCATGGAACCTGCTATAGATCGCAGCTACAACCGGGGTTACGTTGCTATCATAGCAAAACCTCATATAACTGTAGGCATCAGCGCCCTCGAACTTCGCTGCTAAATAAATGAAACTTCTCCACTCCACTCGACCATAGATCGCAGTCTACCGATGTTACATAGTGTGAAGACCCGGAATTTTAGGTAATAGAAATTTAGTAATCTTTATTTATAATTAAATTGGATTGATAATTTTCCTTTATAATTTTATTTTATATTGGTAAATTTAATCTTTTAAGGGCTAATAAATATTTAATCTGGCAATATTTATTTATATCTTTTCTAACAATTTAAAATTGGTAAGATTTACCTTTTAAAACTAATAAAAAATATATTCTATATTATGATGTACATATTGTTATATATATTGTGTATAGGAAATCTTTTGTGTTAACTAAAAGAAGTGTTTTCAAATTGTAATATATACATATGCATACATTATGATTTGAAGTTTGTTTTAGAATTTTATATAATAATTCTCAAAAACTAATGTTAAAAAGATTTTATATTTAAAATGTATATATATATATATGTTTGTAATGTATTGAAAATCGAAAGTATTGATTTAAATTTAATAAAAAGTGCTTTCAAGCTTTAATACATAGTTTGTAATTTGGAAATTATAATTTAACATAATGCTTTCCAAAGGTTATTTGGATTTTAATTTTTTTTAACAAAAACGATAATTTCTTATTTATTTAAATTATATTTTAAGCTTGATTTTAAAATAGGACTTAATTTAAAAGTTCATCTTCTTTTGTTTCCAATATTCTTCCATTTTAAAATTTAAACATAAGACAATTTGGTTTGAAATATATATATATATATATATATATAGAGAGTTTAAATAAAATCTTCAAGCATATAAACATGTAATACATTTATTTGATTTAAAAACATAAGTTATTTATAAACAAATGTTTACAAAAATTTCACACTTGTATGTTTATTAAAATTTAAAAGCTTATTTATAAGAAGATAGACATTTTATATACATATAAATATAATACATAAATATAAGAAATTAATGTAATATTGTCTTTAAACACTTGTAAAACAATAATGAAGTGTTAAAACACTTGTAAACTTATAAAGTCATGATTTCAACATTTGTCAGCTATTTAGCACATAAGTGAACAAGTAGCAAATTAACCTTTAATTTAAAACAAAATTTTAATTAAGTAACATAGGTTTTAAGAAATAAAATTTAACTGAGATTTCAGTTGAGATCTTCTTTGTTCTTTAATTCTTCATCTTTTCAATTTTCTTAAAAAAAGGAAAGATAATGAAACTTGGAAACTAAATCTAAGACAATAAAAATCAAAAGAAGGAAATCAAGGGCAAGTTCAACATCAATTTCAAAATCTTCAAATGCAATCAGATAAGCAAATCAAACAACGAGATGAACAAACTCAAAGATCAATAGCCAAATTAAAATTCAATAAAGCAAAAAGAGTTCAAATTGAAAACAAGCCTGGAAAACAAGTTTTCAGTTCTCTGTCTTTGTTCTAGATGCCTGGTGAGTAAACATACATTTTTCCTAAAAACAGCTCAAACCTATGATTTTAATAAAATGTCTGTGATAGAATTTGTGTGGCAATATTGTTTGTATATGTATCTGAATGTGAATGCATACTAGAATATCTAAAGTGACTGTATGTATATAAAGTTTGGCCTCTTTTATTGTATAGGATCGAAATAAACTTTTAAAATTTTTATCTTCTCTTGTATTAAATTTCAGACATTGATTTCTAAAACGTGTATAAAAATGTGATGTTAATTGTAAAAATGAACTCGGAAAATTATATTATGTTTTTACCTTAAAAATTTATAAAATACAGTGAATATTTAAACATGGGTTAAAATTGATCGAGTTAAATTCAATCTTTGGTTATAAAATCTGATTCATATAACAAAATGATGAATTATGATGGGAGTATCGTGATTTTTAGTTGGGAAATTGGTGAGTTATTTTGAACTGTTCAATTTTGGGTGTGTCAGCAATTGCCGATGATCTAGGATGATCTGAGACTCGGGGTTAGAATTGGAGTTGGCTGAGTTGTCGACGAATGCAGGAAAATTGGTGAGGCAATTTTTCGATGGCTGTGGTGGTTATGCTGAGGCGAATTGGGGTTTGGTGGTCGTTTGGAAACGAGGTGTTTCGCAAGGCAATGGTGATGGCAATTGGGGATCGGAGTGATTCGTAAGGTGGGGATGTTGTTCATTAGAGTGTGGCGCAACTTCATGAAGGTCGGCTGATGATACAAATGAAGGAGGCAACGGCGATGGGTGTTTCCGATCGAGAATTTGGGTTACAGTTTGATCGATAGTCTTGATTTTTATCTGCTATCGATTTGGTTGATCGGAGGGGACGAGGAGTATGGTGTCATGATGCTCAACTTATTGATGGCCAGAGAGATGGTCGAAGGAGGCTGGAAGCACTGCGCATGTGCGCGGTGCACCTCTGATATCTGGTGAAGTTTGAATTCAAGAAGAAGCTGGATTGCTTAGGGAGGTCTCGTGAGTGTTGCGTGATCGACTCGAAGCAGACGACGAATACGAGTGTACCTTGTTTTGCTCGGAAGGGTACGAGCTTGACTCGAGTAACTTTGATTTTGCAAACTGTTTTCAATTATAGAACAAGTGATGCCAGGTTTTTAAGTAATTAAGCATGAATAGTTTGAAGTTTCAAAGTTCAAGATATTTTTGTTTTCAAAGGTAATGTTTCCGAGTTTTAAAAGCAAAGTAAAATCAAGTTTTAAATACAATTAAAACAGATAATTTTTTAAGATATGATAATCAAAATTTAAAAATAACTATATGTTAAAATGTATTTAAACAATCTTTGGAAAATTTCAAGGATTTAAAGGTTAAAATTAAGATATTTAAATTTCTTCTAAATTACAATTGATTTCTAAATGTTTTATATGTAAATAAGGTTTAATGATAAAATTATGTAAATCAATTAAAAATAAAGAGTTTGTCTTTAAGTTATTAAGATTTTGATTAATTTAAAATATTTAAATTGTGAAGATAAATAAGGTTAATTAATTATTGTTATTAACTGAAGAATAGTTAATTAATGTAAGTGATTTGTAAATAAGTAAAGGTTTAATTAAGATAAATGATTTTCTTAATTAATTAAGGATTTTTAAATATAAGTAGTTAGCTAATTATTTAAATAATTTTAAATGATTAGTTAATAGTTTGATTAATTTAAAATTATCACTTAATTATGAATTAATTAAGTGTAATTACTTGATAAAGTAATTAATGGATAATTGCAGAATATAATTAAGAAAAGAGAAATTACTTATGGAAGTAATTAGTGGGAAATTACTTATGAAAGTAATTAAATGGAAGTGATTAAGTGTAAATCATTGGTGTTATTAATTAAAGAATTAATTAATATAATTGATTAAAGAGTTGATTAATTAAAGAGTAATTAATTAATTTGTAACAAACAGGGCATTTTCGTCTTTCGAAAATTCGACATCGATACTCACTTTATCGACTGCCGAGAAATCGAAGGCCGAAAACACGGAATGTTATGGGTTTTTAAAAAAAGAAAAGAAACAGGAGAAGAGAGAAGAAGATAGAAAATAGAGAAAGAAAGGGAAGAAGATAGAGAATTTGAAAATAGAAGATAGAAGAATTTTAAAAATAGAACGGACAGAAAGGAAACAACAGAACAACAACAGAATCTCACAATTCGCAGCGGAACAACATATAATAATAAATGAATAATCTTTAAACAAAGAACTATATCAGTTATTACATTTTATACATTTCATTTCATCATATCATCACATCAGAGTGTACAACAACATACAACAACAAACAATGCAGCGGAAAAAGAAATACTATATAAACTAGTAATACGCCATGCCATCCAGCTTGCCTCCAGCAACTCCAGAATATCCAGAATATCCTGATAAACCTAACTCTTAACTGCCCGTGTGGAAATTGGTGGGCACCCAGAGTTTAGGAAGGAAAACAATAAACTCCGAGTCAGTCATGTGACTGGTGTGAGAACTCAAAACAGTTTATTTAACTTTAAAATCAAAATAGAGGAATATTTTTAAATTCAATTCGCAATGCTTTTTAAAAATGAGACTACCATAAGGCCTCCCGCACACACACACATGCAAACGCAGAATCGGAGGAGATTTCTCCTTATGATAGTCAAAGATGCTTGATACGCATTTAAAATAACATTTGATATTATTATTAGTGCATAGTGTATAACAAATTCATTTCGAAAGTAGAATATAAATCTTAGCCAACATACGACCATTATCGTATGCCTACTATAGCTACTATCCAAACAGTGGTGACCACCATAAGTGAATAGCAGGTTCTACAACTAATACCGTACAAGTTTCGTATTGAGAATTGGATTTCCAACAAATGGTCAGGCCAAGGAACTTCCCATTGCCACATGAGAATGCCTCTGGATGGACATCCCCGAGAACCAAACCGGATCTCTACCAACACAAGGCCGGGTTACTCCTAACTGAGTAACAACTGACCGAATATGCCATCCCCCGGTCCTTTGGGACCTTTATCAACCGAGCGCTCGTAATCAATTCACACAATCATAAAGTGTTTTCAACATGAGTAAGTATCTGGGCTCCATACCATGACACCACCCTTTTCCAGAAGGAAATGGACATATCCTAAAGGGTGCTACCCCTCATAACCTTGCTGCTTCTTTCCTGTTTTGACCATTCACGAGGTGTGAGGCTCGACGAATTCACGTCCACAAAAACATACTTTATACAAAAGCCATGCTTTGGGTCAACAAATGATCAACACAATGATCACTAAGATAGACGATCAAACAAATGATCCTATCACAAATAATCAACACAATGATCATTTCAGCATCACTCAGCATGTCACATTACCAAACTGGGAATATATCGCTGATAACTTCAACTATATAACCTTTGAGCACATACGTCTCAAAGAAGGGTGTTAAGCAAAGAATAAATTCTCCGCCACCAACAGAAATATATTTGAAAGAAATCGGCTTTATATCTCAAATTGTAATGTCAGACATACAATCCATACAAGTCTGTTCCGGGCTCGAACAGAACCGAAGGCACTTACAAAGAAGTCCTTGCAATCCGGATATTCACAATCCTGATCGGATTCACCATCACATATGGAGAACTCAATACCGGAGCAACTTGGTGCAGAGTCAATCGATAGTTCATCTTATCGCTCTCGCAAATATCCGGTCTTCAACACCGATCTTCAATGCAATTCACAACGACATATCACATATTCGGAGTGGGTTATACGACCCCATGGTCCTTTCCCGGTTAACCCGAATAGTGAGCGCTTATTCAAAAATAAGTGTGCATTCAATTTCAAACAATTCACATCAAATACCCATTCAAAGGGAAATACTGATAGTCGGTTATTGAACTATCACTGGATATGCACACATCACCAGATTCCAAATAATTTTCCAAATTATTTATTTTCCAAAATATCATTACAAGATATATAATTTCAACACTTCAAAAATAAATCAATATTTATTTTTAACAAGTTTCACTTTCACATATAAATTCCTTAGTGAATTTATATTCCAAAATATTCATGCATATACGATTTCAATTATCCATTTCAATTTATCTTCAAAAAAATAAATTCTAATTATTCACTTCATATTGGAAAACATTTCCATACTTATTTATTCATAAGTAATTCACAAATTCCTTTTATTTTCAACACTTAGAAGATATTCAATATATTTAAATCGAATTAAGTATATAATTCATTCTTTAAGGAAATCATTCTCTTAAACATATTTATTTGGGCCAAAACGAATGTTACGTAAAACATCGTTACGACAACCCAAAATCACTAGTATAGGGATTCGAAATTAAAATAGATATATAAATCCCAATACTATACAAAACATTTCCTTTCGGAAATCATTTACTATAACAACAGTGTTATAGTCCACATTTCCTTTTATTTCTCGAAAACGTCTATTTCAACAATAAATGTTGAAATCTATGGTTTCGAATCTCAACATGTTTAAAAAACATCGTTAGATTGTTTTAATTCTATTTAAAACATCACATTCAAAACAATTTCTTTAACGTGTTATTCACTATTCAAAAACGTGAATAAACTTCGTTAACAAATTTCATTCTTTTATTCATTTTATTTCAAAGGATTATTCACAGTCTAAAAACGTGAATATAACTCCATTTATAAGTTATAACAATTAACTTATCAAAATAAGTCGTTTGCGAATTTATAAAACAACGTTTATAAATTCCTCTTCTATTTATTTATAAAAACTTCCTTTAATAAATTCCTTTATTAACCTATTCCAGTTTATAACTAAATTATAAACTAAACGTTCATATTATAAGTTAAATACTTATAAAACGATTATTTTATAAGATCGTTCTTTTAAAGACTTTCCAATTTATAAATCTTATAACTTATAAGATTTAATGATTTATCCAATCTATTCTTCAAATAATTTCACCAAATTTATAAATCTTACTATTTATAAATTTCATTTATAACTTCACGGTTTATAATTCTATAAATTTCATTCTTTAATGAAATTCATTTTCACTTAATTCAAACACTTATAAAAACTCGTTTTATAATGTCTATATTTCAATTTATAAATATCCATTTATAAATCTCTTAATATAAATCAGTTTATATTATTATTCTGAAACGTCTTTAATTCCCTTTATAATTTCACCATTTTGATTTATAAAATAATCAAATTTTATAAATCCTATATTTAAACTTTTGATAATAAATTCAAAAATCCAGTTTAAACTATTTTATAAAGTCATTAATTCCTATTTCTCAAAAATCAGCTTTTAACCGTATTTCTCAAAAACTATAATTTTTTATAACTTCAAAAATTATAACGTTCATTTATTTATAATGGATCACTTCCAAAAATAAAGTATATTTTCAAAAAATCACTTTAAAAACATTTCAAAATCCCAAATCTGGGTCCAATGATGCTACACACCAAATAGTCAATCACGACTAACAACGATATCATATATCGATATGATAATCCATCAAATATCAAAATATCTGAAATAAAATAAAAACTGTTGAGGAATCCAGTTGGATCCCTCCAACCTGTTTCCTGCATCCAAAAACATTAGCACAATACCAATTTCGCTCCAGTACGAAATTATCGCGGTATATGTTCTTATTAAATATTATCCGCTTAATAACGGCGTAATAGGGTCTCATCCGCTAAACAAATAAATGCGGGAAATCAATCAACTCCAATATATACATATGCCAATATATATATATTGCTATTATATATAATACCAATTTCACTGTTTATGAAATATTCGCGGTATATGTTTTTAATAAATAACATCCGCTTACTAACGGCGTATAATGTCTATTTTAACAATCAATAATTTACAGTCATCATTCAAACATGCATTCAAATATTTTAAATCTAACTATTTAAAATAAAATCGAAACCTATTCGATTGAGTGAGAAGTTCTCACCTTGATTTTTAATTTCCGTTTTAGCGATTTATTTCGAATAAAATTAAACGCGCGTTTAATTTTACCCAAAATTCTCACTAACTCCAAACGACTCCAAATCAACTCCATCGCGTAGTGCTCGTCCATACGATTCCAACGCAACTGAGTTTGCATTTTTTCGACCTCGTATGAAAAAGATATGAATTTTACAAGATTGTACTCGATTTATATACATAATTTCAACATAACTTTTAAAATTATAACCTACAGCTCATCCTAGCCACTAGATCCAGATCCAACGGCCCCTGCTCATCTTCCCAAATCACGTTATCATCTCCAGGCCGTGCAAATTGAGGCCGAACCCAACATGTAGATTAGGGTTAGCATTTGCACTCCAATCACTCAACTATACATCATCATACCACTCCCATGTCGAAGCTCTCCTCCTCCTCTATACTCGCCCCCCCCCCCTAGGTGAAGCTCGGCCACCTGTAGAGCACGGGAATGCGTGCGAAAACTGATGGGAACGGCCACCTCTAGCTCCCTCTACGCAACTCCAAACTCGATCATCACCGTATGAAATTAAAGCTCTCTCCATGCTCTTCAATGTTGTAGTTAACAACTTTGGCCAATTATTGATGGATTGGAAGAGATTAAGAGATGAAGAAGAATGATTTCTGGCCTTAGAATTATAAAGTGGCGGCTAGCAACTTGAATTAGGGTTAGGGTTTTTTATTTTAGCAAATTATGAAGAGGTGGGTCTATTTATAAGAGAACGGGCGACACTATTCATCCCGGAAATTCCGAACTCTGATTTAGACGCCGTAACAAGCGTACCTAGGGTTTATCCCGCGTTCCGGACACAATGGAACAGGTTTCGGAAGCTAATTCGGAAGTATGTGCGAGTTATGGCTGAAAACGTTCAATTTAAATTAAACCGATTTAAATCGATTTCTAGGCGTTTTAATTTGTACCGGACAAACGGTAAATCCGATTGACTTGAAATTTGAAACCTTACAATAATATCACATTACGGATCCGATGAAACTGGTTTCGTCGAAATCCGAGACTTTTTGAAAAATGGCTATTTTGACTCGTCAAATTTAAATTAAAAACGATTCGATGCGTTTCGAGCTGCCACGCTCAAACGATAGCTCCGATTGACACGAAAATTGAAATCCGGTAATAACTAACTATTACGGATCCAATAAAACTGGTTTCGTTCAATTCTGAGACTGTTCAAAAATTGACTATTTTCACTAGTCGATTTTAATATTAAAATATTCAATTTTCACAAATTAACTTTTAATTCGATTTTAAAAGTTCTAAAATATCGTTCTAACTCCCATATGATAAAATAAAATTTTACAAATCATTTTCAATCATATTTAACCCAATTTTCAATTATTTCCATAATTTAACGTATTAAATTATCGATTTAATAATCCAATTAAATCCAATAATTCAAATAAAAATTTATTTGACTAATAAATTCACTTATTAATATTTAAAATTAATTAAATATTCATATTTTAATTTCTAAAAATTCTGGGTCGTTACAATCTTTCCCCCTTAAAAGAATTTCGTCCTCGAAATTACAAGTAAGAAAAGTTATAGAATCTATTAACTTTCCCAAAATCCATAATTAAATTTCTTTCAAATCTTTACTAAGTTTCAAATCATACTTAGTTATCTTTTCAAAAACAACTTCTATTGTTTAACTTTCAACTTCAAAACAAAGTTAAGTTTTCAAAATTTTCCAAATTTCTCAAATTTTTTTCTAACGCCTTAAATTTTCGGAAAAATTCGCCATAGTCTCCTTTGCGCGGCTCGATCCGAAAAAAAAATGACAGTATATATATCACAAATATACATCTCATCAAGTAATGAGGCATCCCGCAGGGAAAAAAGTGTAAAAGTGCGATATTTAATCCGAGATATGTACCTTATATTTTATTAGCGAGCATATACGGCTAATATAGCGCGAAAGCGAGCTCCAAATGCGAAGCAAACGCGATCCGCACCTACTAATCACTCAACAAACAACATGAGAATCATGCATATAGACAATAATCTCAATATACAACATATAGCAACATAACAACTTATATGTCAACATAGCACATGTAGTAAAACAACATATATTCAACCATCAACCAACTATCATCCATAACTAATAAATATTCATTTATATTCTTATTAATATTCAATGAATTGGGTTTTCTCAGTTTAATCACATTTGATTCATTAATAGTGGATGTTCTTACTAACATTCATTTTCAATTAGTTTATATTCACTAATTTATATTCAATTCACGTTCAATTCTATTCAAATTTATTTACTTCTAATTTGAATTCAATTTCATAGCTTTCGATTTCATTAACACTTAATGAATTTTATACAATCAATCAACATCCATATAGCAACCAAAGTATATTAATTATAACCAAATTCCTTTGCTTATATTCATTCAATTTGGTTTAACACCATCACTTTTCCAATTGGTTTAATTAAATTGATTTTTATTCAACCTTTCAACTTCTAATAATATTTGATTTTAATGAATTTACACTTACATTCATTATTTCATATCAATTTAAATTACATTCAATTGATTAAACATTCAAGCCATTCATTCAATTCAATTTCAAAGTTGAATTTCATTCACATAACTTAAGTTCACATTTCTTTTAATCCACTTGATTATTTACTTCGATACCAAAATCAATTCCATTCAACAACACTTAAGTTATATTTCATTTAACCTTATATTCATTTTTATTTACAACTCATATTCATATAATTTTACTTCTTGTATATATAAGTTTATTTCACAATTGTAATTCACTTTAATTATACTTCAATTCTTATAATTCTTTTACTTATACAATTATTCTTTTATTTAGATTATCCAAACAACCTAACAATCAACTTATATACACTTTAATAATTTTGAAAAATTATTCCTTTACATACAAAATATACTTAAGGTAAAATTATTTCATTTACCCAATTTCTAAATCAATATTGTGCCGAATTGTTCTATTCAAGTGTTTAGAAACCCCTTCGGCATAGTCTTGCGGACCACGCTGACGAAAGTTCATATGCCACTCAATAAACCAATCATCACAATATAAAACAATTTTTATTCACTAACAAATACGCACTCATAGCTATTATTACACTCAAATTCATTCTAGAGTACTGCTGACTCTATCTCTAATGAATAATACCCAACAGAACCATGGTTGTCGCTTAACCATCAGCTCTGATACCAAATGTAACAAACAGGGCATTTTCGTCTTTCGAAAATTCGACATCGATACTCACTTTATCGACTGCCGAGAAATCGAAGGCCGAAAACACGGAATGTTATGGGTTTTTAAAAAAAGAAAAGAAACAGGAGAAGAGAGAAGAAGATAGAAAATAGAGAAAGAAAGGGAAGAAGATAGAGAATTTGAAAATAGAAGATAGAAGAATTTTAAAAATAGAACGGACAGAAAGGAAACAACAGAACAACAACAGAATCTCACAATTCGCAGCGGAACAACATATAATAATAAATGAATAATCTTTAAACAAAGAACTATATCAGTTATTACATTTTATACATTTCATTTCATCATATCATCACATCAGAGTGTACAACAACATACAACAACAAACAATGCAGCGGAAAAAGAAATACTATATAAACTAGTAATACGCCATGCCATCCAGCTTGCCTCCAGTAACTCCAGAATATCCAGAATATCCTGATAAACCTAACTCTTAACTGCCCGTGTGGAAATTGGTGGGCACCCAGAGTTTAGGAAGGAAAACAATAAACTCCGAGTCAGTCATGTGACTGGTGTGAGAACTCAAAACAGTTTATTTAACTTTAAAATCAAAATAGAGGAATATTTTTAAATTCAATTCGCAATGCTTTTTAAAAATGAGACTACCATAAGGCCTCCCGCACACACACACATGCAAACGCAGAATCGGAGGAGATTTCTCCTTATGATAGTCAAAGATGCTTGATACGCATTTAAAATAACATTTGATATTATTATTAGTGCATAGTGTATAACAAATTCATTTCGAAAGTAGAATATAAATCTTAGCCAACATACGACCATTATCGTATGCCTATTATAGCTACTATCCAAACAGTGGTGACCACCATAAGTGAATAGCAGGTTCTACAACTAATACCGTACAAGTTTCGTATTGAGAATTGGATTTCCAACAAATGGTCAGGCCAAGGAACTTCCCATTGCCACATGAGAATGCCTCTGGATGGACATCCCCGAGAACCAAACCGGATCTCTACCAACACAAGGCCGGGTTACTCCTAACTGAGTAACAACTGACCGAATATGCCATCCCCCGGTCCTTTGGGACCTTTATCAACCGAGCGCTCGTAATCAATTCACACAATCATAAAGTGTTTTCAACATGAGTAAGTATCTGGGCTCCATACCATGACACCACCCTTTTCCAGAAGGAAATGGACATATCCTAAAGGGTGCTACCCCTCATAACCTTGCTGCTTCTTTCCTGTTTTGACCATTCACGAGGTGTGAGGCTCGACGAATTCACGTCCACAAAAACATACTTTATACAAAAGCCATGCTTTGGGTCAACAAATGATCAACACAATGATCACTAAGATAGACGATCAAACAAATGATCCTATCACAAATAATCAACACAATGATCATTTCAGCATCACTCAGCATGTCACATTACCAAACTGGGAATATATCGCTGATAACTTCAACTATATAACCTTTGAGCACATACGTCTCAAAGAAGGGTGTTAAGCAAAGAATAAATTCTCCGCCACCAACAGAAATATATTTGAAAGAAATCGGCTTTATATCTCAAATTGTAATGTCAGACATACAATCCATACAAGTCTGTTCCGGGCTCGAACAGAACCGAAGGCACTTACAAAGAAGTCCTTGCAATCCGGATATTCACAATCCTGATCGGATTCACCATCACATATGGAGAACTCAATACCGGAGCAACTCGGTGCAGAGTCAATCGATAGTTCATCCTATCGCTCTCGCAAATATCCGGTCTTCAACACCGATCTTCAATGCAATTCACAACGACGTATCACATATTCGGAGTGGGTTATACGACCCCATGGTCCTTTCCCGGTTAACCCGAATAGTGAGCGCTTATTCAAAAATAAGTGTGCATTCAATTTCAAACAATTCACATCAAATACCCATTCAAAGGGAAATACTGATAGTCGGTTATTGAACTATCACTGGATATGCACACATCACCAGATTCCAAATAATTTTCCAAATTATTTATTTTCCAAAATATCTTTACAAGATATATAATTTCAACACTTCAAAAATAAATCAATATTTATTTTTAACAAGTTTCACTTTCACATATAAATTCCTTAGTGAATTTATATTCCAAAATATTCATGCATATACGATTTCAATTATCCATTTCAATTTATCTTCAAAAAAATAAATTCTAATTATTCACTTCATATTGGAAAACATTTCCATACTTATTTATTCATAATTAATTCACAAATTCCTTTTATTTTCAACACTTAGAAGATATTCAATATATTTAAATCGAATTAAGTATATAATTCATTCTTTAAGGAAATCATTCTCTTAAACATATTTATTTGGGCCAAAACGAATGTTACGTAAAACATCGTTACGACAACCCAAAATCACTAGTATAGGGATTCGAAATTAAAATAGATATATAAATCCCAATACTATACAAAACATTTCCTTTCGGAAATCATTTACTATAACAACAGTGTTATAGTCCACATTTCCTTTTATTTCTCGAAAACGTCTATTTCAACAATAAATGTTGAAATCTATGGTTTCGAATCTCAACATGTTTAAAAAACATCGTTAGATTGTTTTAATTCTATTTAAAACATCACATTCAAAACAATTTCTTTAACGTGTTATTCACTATTCAAAAACGTGAATAAACTTCGTTAACAAATTTCATTCTTTTATTCATTTTATTTCAAAGGATTATTCACAGTCTAAAAACGTGAATATAACTCCATTTATAAGTTATAACAATTAACTTATCAAAATAAGTCGTTTGCGAATTTATAAAACAACGTTTATAAATTCCTCTTCTATTTATTTATAAAAACTTCCTTTAATAAATTCCTTTATTAACCTATTCCAGTTTATAACTAAATTATAAACTAAACGTTCATATTATAAGTTAAATACTTATAAAACGATTATTTTATAAGATCGTTCTTTTAAAGACTTTCCAATTTATAAATCTTATAACTTATAAGATTTAATGATTTATCCAATCTATTCTTCAAATAATTTCACCAAATTTATAAATCTTACTATTTATAAATTTCATTTATAACTTCACGGTTTATAATTCTATAAATTTCATTCTTTAATGAAATTCATTTTCACTTAATTCAAACACTTATAAAAACTCGTTTTATAATGTCTATATTTCAATTTATAAATATCCATTTATAAATCTCTTAATATAAATCAGTTTATATTATTATTCTGAAACGTCTTTAATTCCCTTTATAATTTCACCATTTTGATTTATAAAATAATCAAATTTTATAAATCCTATATTTAAACTTTTGATAATAAATTCAAAAATCCAGTTTAAACTATTTTATAAAGTCATTAATTCCTATTTCTCAAAAATCAGCTTTTAACCGTATTTCTCAAAAACTATAATTTTTTATAACTTTAAAAATTATAACGTTCATTTATTTATAATGGATCACTTCCAAAAATAAAGTATATTTTCAAAAAATCACTTTAAAAACATTTCAAAATCCCAAATCTGGGTCCAATGATGCTACACACCAAATAGTCAATCACGACTAACAACGATATCATATATCGATATGATAATCCATCAAATATCAAAATATCTGAAATAAAATAAAAACTGTTGAGGAATCCAGTTGGATCCCTCCAACCTGTTTCCTGCATCCAAAAACATTAGCACAATACCAATTTCGCTCCAGTACGAAATTATCGCGGTATATGTTCTTATTAAATATTATCCGCTTAATAACGGCGTAATAGGGTCTCATCCGCTAAACAAATAAATGCGGGAAATCAATCAACTCCAATATATACATATGCCAATATATATATTGCTATTATATATAATACCAATTTCACTGTTTATGAAATATTCGCGGTATATGTTTTTAATAAATAACATCCGCTTACTAACGGCGTATAATGTCTATTTTAACAATCAATAATTTACAGTCATCATTCAAACATGCATTCAAATATTTTAAATCTAACTATTTAAAATAAAATCGAAACCTATTCGATTGAGTGAGAAGTTCTCACCTTGATTTTTAATTTCCGTTTTAGCGATTTATTTCGAATAAAATTAAACGCGCGTTTAATTTTACCCAAAATTCTCACTAACTCCAAACGACTCCAAACCAACTCCATCGCGTAGTGCTCGTCCATACGATTCCAACGCAACTGAGTTTGCATTTTTTCGACCTCGTATGAAAAAGATATGAATTTTACAAGATTGTACTCGATTTATATACATAATTTCAACATAACTTTTAAAATTATAACCTACAGCTCATCCTAGCCACTAGATCCAGATCCAACGGCCCCTGCTCATCTTCCCAAATCACGTTATCATCTCCAGGCCGTGCAAATTGAGGCCGAACCCAACATGTAGATTAGGGTTAGCATTTGCACTCCAATCACTCAACTATACATCATCATACCACTCCCATGTCGAAGCTCTCCTCCTCCTCTATACTCGCCCCCCCCCCCTAGGTGAAGCTCGGCCACCTGTAGAGCACGGGAATGCGTGCGAAAACTGATGGGAACGGCCACCTCTAGCTCCCTCTACGCAACTCCAAACTCGATCATCACCGTATGAAATTAAAGCTCTCTCCATGCTCTTCAATGTTGTAGTTAACAACTTTGGCCAATTCTTGATGGATTGGAAGAGATTAAGAGATGAAGAAGAATGATTTCTGGCCTTAGAATTATAAAGTGGCGGCTAGCAACTTGAATTAGGGTTAGGGTTTCTTATTTTAGCAAATTATGAAGAGGTGGGTCTATTTATAAGAGAACGAGCGACACTATTCATCCCGGAAATTCCGAACTCCGATTTAGACGCCGTAACCAGCGTACCTAGGGTTTATCCCGCGTTCCGGACACAATGGAACAGGTTTCGGAAGCTAATTCGGAAGTATGTGCGAGTTATGGCTGAAAACGTTCAATTTAAATTAAACCGATTTAAATCGATTTCTAGGCGTTTTAATTTGTACCGGACAAACGGTAAATCCGATTGACTTGAAATTTGAAACCTTACAATAATATCACATTACGGATCCGATGAAACTGGTTTCGTCGAAATCCGAGACTTTTTGAAAAATGGCTATTTTGACTCGTCAAATTTAAATTAAAAACGATTCGATGCGTTTCGAGCTGCCACGCTCAAACGATAGCTCCGATTGACACGAAAATTGAAATCCGGTAATAACTAACTATTACGGATCCAATGGAACTGGTTTCGTTCAATTCTGAGACTGTTCAAAAATTGACTATTTTCACTAGTCGATTTTAATATTAAAATATTCAATTTTCACAAATTAACTTTTAATTCGATTTTAAAAGTTCTAAAATATCGTTCTAACTCCCATATGATAAAATAAAATTTTACAAATCATTTTCAATCATATTTAACCCAATTTTCAATTATTTCCATAATTTAACGTATTAAATTATCGATTTAATAATCCAATTAAATCCAATAATTCAAATAAAAATTTATTTGACTAATAAATTCACTTATTAATATTTAAAATTAATTAAATATTCATATTTTAATTTCTAAAAATTCTGGGTCGTTACATAATTAAAGGATTAAGGTTAATTAATGATGTGATTAATTACTTGTTAAGGTAATTAATTAAGAGAGTAATTAATTAAAGAAAGTAAGGATCATTAATTAATTAATGAATTAATTAATTAAGGATTATCAATTAATGTGAGTAATTAATAATTACTTAATGAAGTAATTAAGGATTAATTAATTAGTATAATTAATCAAAGGATTAATATAATTAATTAAGGAGTTAATTAATTAGATAAGTAATTACAAAGTGGTTAATTATAGTTTAAGATTAATTAAGGCCAATTAATAAGTGTGGTTAATCAAAGATTAATTATTTAATAAATTAAAAGGTTAATTAATTAATGAGGATCATTAATTATATAATTAATGAAATTTATCAAGGTTGATTAATGGAAGTAATTAATTAAAGTATGATTAATTAATTTTAATTAAGTAAGGATCAATATAATTAATTATAGTTAATTAATTAATGGAAGTAAAGGAGGATCATTACTTAATGTAATTAATGATTGTAATTAAAGGACTGTAATTGATTAAGGATAATTAATTTGTGTAATTAATTAAAAGGATAATTACTAAATGTAGTTAAAGGCTAATTAATCAAGGAAGATTAATTAAGATAGATCATTATGAGATGATTAATTAATTAATTTGTAATTAATTAATGTTAAGTAAGCAAGATTAAGGTAATCAAAGTGATTATAAAGGATAGTAATTAATTTAATTAAAGGTTAATTAAATTGATTAAGGGCGAATCAAACCTGCTTATGGATGATTAGTTGATATTGGATGATTGATATTGGATGATTTGGATGTGATATCTCTGATAGGAGTTCTGTGCTGCTTTGTGAGACGATTGATTGATATGAATTATCTATCTGTGATAATGTGAATAATCTATCTGTGTATGTTATTCATAATATAAGTTTAAACTGTTTAAACCTTTAAACAACTTGGACATTAAAATGGCGTTTTGGATTTCGGTGAGACCGGGATCGGATTTCCAAATTTGGATATCCGAAAACCACATCGATCCAAATTAAACGTTAGGCCGCCAAGTGAAGATCAAAGTGAAGACTCAAAGTGTAAGAACTATTTGTCATTAAAACTCTGAGGGTGATTCCAAGATGAGTTAACGGGGATAGTACTTTCAGGTTCGATATGGTGATTCAGAGTGCAAGGGCTATGGTCGTTATCTCCGAGGGTGATTCCAAAATGAATGTAATGAGATAGTGTCTTCGGTTTCGTTCGAACCCGGAACGAACTTGTATGGATCGAATGCTTTCAGAACATCGTCAGGTGGACTATGAGCATTCTAAGATAGATGTGCTCTATAAAGGCAATCGTAGCCTCAAGCCCCATCAACTGGGAATGGCTAAAACAGGGGATGTGCAGCAACGTTAAGTGGATAGCACCCAAGTAGGATGAGATTTACCCCTGTTTAGAGGTCCCTTTCTATTTTGGCTTAGTGTGTGGTTGGTCGCACCAACCACGGGGTGGTCTTATTCGGGACTGTCTAGTAAGGAATGGTTTCGGCCTTGTATTGCAAGGGAATTAGGGTGGATCCTCGGTACGGTGATCTAGGCCCCGTACTATGATGGGCAGTACCCTAGTAGCCCTGCCATTGGTGGAAACCCATTCTTCCTACGTGCCCTTACGATTTTGATTGTATTACCTACTTTTGTGGCTAGTGGCTGGAATTTAATCATGTAACAATTTCACCTATTTCTTATTTACTTGAAAACCCTAGACCCTATTATAATATCACTGGATTTCCTATCAAATGTTTTGGTTAGCGTAAGGTAAAAACTTTTATATGTTTATGCGTGGAAAGTCTTACGTGATACCTTTCTTTCAAAGGATTTTAAAAGTTAAACAACTTTTAAACTGTTTACTCACACCAGACCCATGTCTGACCCAAGTTTTTATTTTCCGTTTTATTAAACTCTTGGGTACTCATATTATGTATGAGTAGTTGAGGGTTTCAAGTTAGCTTTGACAAATTTTGGAGGAGATTTGGACCAAGAGGCTTCAGCGAGTAGATATATAGTGCTTCCGCTGTGCTAGTGTTTGTGATTGTATCTCTGTGATACCTTGAGTTGTATAATTAGACAGGGGTTTATAACTGTCTAAATTGAGATGTATGAGTTGCGTAACTCTGATGTATATGATACTATGTAATATTTTATGTGATATATTTTATTTCATTCGTTCGCTGTGAGAATCTATTGTTGTTGAGTTTCTTCTTTCCTATCTTTTCTTCTTCAATCCCTTTCTTTCTTAATTCATGATGCGTCTTTCTGGGCTAAGAAAGACGGCTCGTGACAGTTGGTATCAGAGCGCTAGGTTGAGTGAATACCTAGGCTTTGGAGTGATTTCTATCTTTCTTGAGAGTGCGTACTTGTATATGTATATATATATATATGAGATCTGTTGGGATTACCTTTCCGGGTTTTCCGATATAAGTTCTAGAGGTAGATGGAGCAGTGATGTTTGTGTACCACGAATACCACTAACGGAAGAGGCTCGAATGTTTGAGGTTGGAAGCGTATTTGTCGAGACTATAGACCCAATATCGTCTCTAGTAAGCTTTGTAGCTTGGAGTAAAGATTTCTCTGATCTCCAAAGGAAATCTTTTTAAAAGATTCGAAGCCCATCTTTGTAGTGTAAGTTGGGTTGTGCTCGAGTGAGTAGATTTTTTAAAGTTTGGATCCGTCGGATGTGCAGAAGCAAGTGATGGTATCTTGGCAACTGTAGGAAGGAATTTTTCTGTTTTGAAGTACGAGACTAAGGTCGATGAGCACTGTTTCGGACATGGTCTCATTGTTACCCACTTAAGAAGAGTGAGTTGTTGATGCTTGGCTTGCAACCCGAGTTTCTTTTGGGGATGTCTGCCCATCTCGAGGAGTCATGTGTGCAATTAGTTGATGGCTCTTGGGCTTCGAGGAGCCTTTGGATTAGAAGTCTTTGGTTAGCTGTAGTAGCAGTTTCAACTCGGAGGTGTTTGTGTGCCGACAAGAAGGTCTCTTGGCCTACCAGTAACCTAAAGATGGAGCTTGGAAGCAGCAATGTGGTCCTATCCTTCGATGATTCAAAAATCTTTGTGGTTCTCTTTCAACAGTCCGGGCAGATGGTGAAGGATTTCTTGAAGAGTTAACCTAGTTTGGAGAAGCTCAAGGTTGTTCTAATTGGTGAAGAGAGAACAGTTTCTTTGGAATCCAAACTAGGTAGGATCGCAAAAGTGACTTGCGATTAGTTTGGGAGTTCATCTTAGGTATTTTTTGTTCGAGATTGAGGCTTCTCATGAGGAAGTAGGAGCTATTGAAGTAGTCAGAGATTTATGGATGTCATCGAGGAAGTCAGAATTTTGTCTCCATCGGTAGTTTGTGTTCCATATCGATTTGGTTCCAGAAGCGATACCGGTGGTTAGCCTGGTAGTAGGATGATTTTTAGAGAGAGAGGAGTTGGTGTAGCAGCTTAGGAATTTTTGAAAATAGATTGGTCGGATCTAGTTTTCAAGTTGGATTCAGCTGTAAGGTTGTATGACCGAGCCAGATGGGTCACTAAGATTTTATGGATCTGGTGAACAAAGTTTCCAGGATATATTGGATAAGTTTGTGCTGGTGTTCCTCAATAGCATTCTCATCTACTTTAGAATTAGAGTTTTGCAGCGGAAGCAAGGTGGCAGCTGTTCTAGAATGGAAGCAACCGAAAATTGTAGTGTTTTGGATTAGAGGGTTCCTATAGGGAGTTTTCGGAATCTGAAGATCAGATTGGCGAATACCACCTATTTTGGCTGTTCTAGATGGGAGAAGTAAGTTCGATCTTCGAATGCTTGAGAAGTAGAGCTTGTGTTCTTGTAACGACCTAGAAATTTTAAATGTTTCAATAGTGTGATTAATTGAATTTTTCGTGAAATTTTAAAATAAAATTTTGAAATAAAAATTTAATATTTGGAATACGTCTAATTGAACATAGCAAACTGTAAATTTTCATCTGAAAATATGAAAGTTTATTTTATTGTGTAATTCTATTTCAATTTATATCAGTTAATATTCAATGATAATAAAATGTTTTGAAACCTGAATACTTTTACATAGAAAAATTGTAAATCATCTTCTGAGCAAGACATCATATTTCGTTTCTCCAAATTTTGACATCTATTGCTCCGTCGATCTTATTTTCGATGAAATAGCAGCATTTTCGTTCCGATATCGATTTTGACCAGATGATTTTACACTAATATCTTTATACCATTTTGATCGCCTCTCGTATTGTTCTCAGCGATATATCCATTTCTGTTTTTCGAACTATGGTATGCCTTGAAATCAGTAAAACGATTGCGTATCGGTACCGTTTAAACCTTTTTAGCTACCCGTAACCATTCATCTTCCATCGTGCATTGCTAAATACCCACCAGTTATTATTATTATTCCCAGAATTCAATGTTGCAGCTGACTATTCCCAACTGTTCATTGTTTTGGAATTTAAACCACGTTTCAAGTTTGCTTTTAGGAAATTTTGTAGCTTAATATAACTGTTCGTATATTATTAAGCCTATTCTTCTTCTTTGTGTTGCTATAATTTTCTTTTCTTTCTTTTTTGAAATCCTCCTTCCACAACTGTTCCTTCCCCTAACCCATGCATTGACCATCTTCATCGGCAGCCAACCACTCCTCTTCTTAACTGATCAACCACCTGACGCCATTCTTCCATCAACAATAAACCCGAGCCAAGCAAGGTTGAGCTCAGCCTCTGCCCAAAGCTGCCATACCATTTTGCTCTCCCACTAACGGCCGATCACTTTCCCTTCTTCCATGCGAATGGACTGCTCGCAAGACTCCCCTTCATCCTCCACGTTGATCACCAATCTCGCGCCAGCCAAAGCGCAACTGCCATCCTCTTCCACTCACTAGATCCGTTCATCGCCCAAGCACAGACGCATAAGCATACAGCTCCGACCAAATCCACAGCGCCAACCCCTCTCTCCGCCCTCAACTTCGCCTGGCTTCAATTTTTCTCTACCGTCTCCTTCAAATGCCACGATCTGGCCGTAGCCTCCCTCTCGAACCTACTTCTCTTTGTCTATGAAAGGGTGTACAAGATGATGTGTTAAGGTATGTTGTAAGTATGTATATTTCCTCTAATCTGGGTTGTGTTGCTAATTTCGAAAGTATATATACTGACTCACATTGCTTTGTTTATATGTTAACTATTTATAACTATAGTTGTGTTTATACGTTCATTTCTATGCATAGTTATATTGCTGTTATTTAGCCCATGCTTTCCATTTACATATAAGTATATTTTTCCAAATCTGTATGAAGTTTATTTCAAACTTGTTTTTTTTATTTGCATGTACTATGTATAGATTTTTGAAACGTTACAGTTAATTATATATTTGTTTATTAAGTATATAAGTTTATGCATATGTATTAGTTTAAGTATAAGTCATACAGAATCAAAGTTTGTACGTGATTTGTTAAGTTATATATAGAATTATTATTATATATTGTTATGGTTTACAAAAGTTTATGATTAAAATGATATTCCATGTAGCAGCATTTTGAGTTCGCTTGTGTATATAGCAGTTTGTATCTGTAAGTTATGCAAGTGTGTGTGTATGTGTATATTTATTTATTTATTTATTTATTTATTAGTTTGTATAAAAGTATTATATATTATTATATAATAGTTGGACTAGTATGGTTTAAAACACATGTATAACAGGGACGTTGGTTTTATATATATAATATAGCAGTAGTTTTCATATTAATATTGGAAACAGCAGTGTGCTCTTATTTAGATAGTATATGATTTTAACTCTTATGAATTTTATTATATATAAATTATCTATATTTTTAGGTTCCATAGTTTTTACTTTTCCTTACTTACAGTTGTATAAACATAGTTACATTTAATTATAGATATAATGCATATCAGTTTATATACCGAAAATCATAGATCTGTTGTTTTTTAAACATAGTATGGGTTTATACAATATAATATTCATATGATTGTTGAGCTTATTTATGTGATTGACTGGAATTATATGCATACATCTATTTAATAAAGTTTATATAGGAGTTTAGATTTATACTATTATATATATTAGTTTATAAATAGATGATTTGATATATATGTCATACATTATGGTTTGCATACATAAACTGTAAAATATATATATAGTTTGAAGAAATATATAATCTATATAAGATTTTGAACATGATATGTATTTTAAAATATGTGTTGGTTGAAATTTATACGTAAATTTTTCTAAGTTGTTTATATCTTGGGTCTTAAATTGTTTTAAATATAATAAGTTGAATCACCATATAGTTTTAGTTTAATATTTGTTGTACTGGTTTTCAATAAAGTAATAATAATAAAGTATATATTACAGTTTATATCAAAACTGATACAATTTATTTTCATCGCTCCAGTTCTGATTTGATCTCGTCAATTTTGATTTATCAGCTTTGTTTGTCAATTCATGCCAATCTAGCTTGTTTTGGAAGTCGTGCTTAGATTCGTAACTCAATTTCAGTGTCCGTATCAATATGCATATCCGTGTTATCTCCTATTCTCTCTGGCCTTGAAAGGTGAGCAATCACTCACGATTTACGTTCTTATATTTATCAAATTTGATTTCAATTGAAACGACAATTGAAATATGTTGCTGTTAGTTATTTACATTATTATATATATATGTTATTACCTGTATCTGTTCACCTGTGACATCTGACACCATTATCTATTATTTATATTGATGATACATGCTGTCATATGTATGCTATTACCTGTATCTGTTCACTTGTGACATCTGACACCATTATCTGTTATTTATATTGATGATATATGCCTAATATATTATTACCATATCTATTATCACTCTACAAGTTCCCTGTTAGTATAGAATCACAATGGGTTGAAATGATACATACCCGAACGATCTGTGGAATAGGAGAAAATCGTTATGCGTTGAAATGATTAATCCAAGCAATTTTCATTTGAATTGAATTTGGAATTGCAAGTTGAAATGATAGATATACCCGTATATATTTAAATTGCGGATTGAAATTATAAATATCCGTATCACTTGTCCATAGGATAGAAAATTATATACAGACACCGATGGTCTATATATAAATAATTTGAAATGAATATTTGGTTTTATATAAATGTTGATTTTGATATTATATAAATGTTATTATATATATAGTCAAAATTCTTGATTTTAAGCTTAATAATAAAGTTTGATTTTATTAAAATCTAATATGTTAAGTATTTATTTAAATTTTATTTTAATGTAGAGTTTATAATGATTTAATAAATTAAGGTTGAGGAGATAGATTTGACATTGATTTGAAATTGTATTTAATCAAGAAATATATTTACTTAGAAATCGATTTGAAACTTATGAAATTTGGGATTTGAAAGGATATGATTTTTATAACTTGATCTGGTTTAAGGTGATTTAACGAATATTCAAGTTTAAATGAATTGAAGGAAATATTTAGTCATTTGAAATTTGGGGTTTTATTTAAATGGTAATGGATTTAGTAAGTAAATATTTCAAAATAAATAATAGTGAAGTGAATTTGATATATATATATGGAATTGTCAAATCTTGTTGTGAAATGTTTGAATATATAAAGCGTTGAAATATTGAAATTGAAATGGTTTATTTTGTGGTTAAAAATCTGTAGTTGAAATTGATATAATGTGAAATCGTTTATTGAGAAACTGAAATAAATTAAAATGAATGATTTGAGATTTGATTAAATTTAAATTTGGAATTTGAATCGATTTGAATTGATTTGTGAAATCTGAGGAAGCTATTTTATTATATAAAGTATTTTTAAAATTATATTAAAACTATTTATATATGTTACTGTACAAATTTATTTCATATAAACTATTTAATATAAATTTTTATATAAACTATTTTAAATTATAAACTATTTTATTATATATACTATTATTTATATTTAAATAGTAAGTTGAAAGTGTTATGATTCCAAGCATCATGATTTCTAAATTTTGATTTCCAAAGTATTATGATTAACAAAGTGTTTGATGAAAGAATGTTGTTTAAATTTAAGTAAGTTGTTAAATTAAATTTTGAAATTATTTAATAATTAAATAAAATTGAATTCTTGAATAAGTGAAATTGAATTCTTTAATAAGCTAAATTGAATTCTTTAAATAAGTGAAATCGAGTTTCTTTAATAATTAAGTTTTGAAATTTGTTTAAATTAAATAAGTAAATAAGTGAAACTGAATTTCTTTAATATGAAAGAAAATGTGATTGATGGAAATTATTATGAGACTTGTAATTTAAAGAATTTAATTTGAAGAATTTAATTTAATTCAATTCATAAGTTTTGATATAATATAGGTACACTTAAGTGATTGATTTAATGAATTGGAAATTCAATTGAAATTATTTTGAAATCATAAATTTACTTAATTTAATTGATTACTGAACGAATCCATCACTGAATTTAAATTGTTCTGAATGTTAAATTATCTTAACTTAAATGATTATGGGATGAAACCTATATATGAATTTAAATCAATATTTGAATTGTTTTAAATAAAAAATTGAAGTTGAATTATAGAGTTTTGAAATGGTTAATTTGGATGTTTTGAAACGTAAATTATAAAAATTGATATAGAAAGACGAATGAAATGTTGGCTTTCAAATTTTAAGTGGGATTGAAATTGATTTGGTTTTTGAAATTTATTAAACGACCAATCAGTGTAATAATTACAAAAGTTATTAAAGAAACCGGAAACGGTTAGGGACATACTCACTGTCTAAACCGAATACCACTTTAATAACTATACGCGGAGTGTGATCCGGAATGAAGTGGTTGGAATGATGTACGTTGATGATTGAAGAAAGAGAACGATAATGGATAGCCTTGACACTTGTGTCAAATTTGAAATGACTAAAATGGGAGCCGCGCCGAGCCAATGAGGTTAGCTGCCTCTAAGCGAACACACTTCTTCGTATACTACTCACTACTTGTTTTTTATTGGTGCACACCCTTGAATTAGAGTGTTGTTTCGCGGTGTTGCGATCGTTGCGGCGATGCGTTCTCACCAATTCGGATTAGGCAAATAGTAGTTTCACTACCTTGGGTATTGCCTCATGTGCCTTGTCATTCTCGTATCCTTATACGCAACCACTACGATTTGTTTTGTGTTATATCTGTGGAGTACTCCCTGATAGCCCACTAGTTTACGGTGGAGTTTACAGTGCTGTATAGACTATGACACTTATATAAAATGTGTTAAGGCGGATAATGGTAACGCCTTAACGCTATTTTGATACTTTATATTACTGATAGGCATTATCTACTTAGCATACATTACTATATGTAGATAGTTAACGGATCCTTAGAGGATGGTTATCCCAAACATCTTTTGAGTTACTTGTATTTCAGTTGTATTTAACTTGAGTTGGATTTATTGATATAAGAATGTTAGTCCTGACTCGAGTGTTTTGTGTTTTGCTTTACGCTCGGGTCAGACGGAGTGTACCAGTATTCGAGACTCACCTTTGGAGTTGGGGCTTCGCTTGGGGATCCAACTATCTATCCAGCTATCAGATATTCAATTGATTCCAGTGATGTATTCTGATATTGTATTTGACTATTGCATTCGAGACTTCTGTTGTACCTTATTTTAACTCTGATATGTATATAGTAGCTTCATGAACTACTATCTTTTATTTCCGCTGCATTTATTACTCTGTATCTGTGATCTGTGATTATTTATTACTGTATATGCTGAGTTTTGCCAAATATAAACTTACAATCTGGTATTTTGAGCAATTCAATTCCGGCACGTTTGGATGCGAATGGTTGAAAATATCAGGTCGTTATAGTTTTGGATTTTGGTAGATCTTGGAAGACCTTTCTATTGACTAGGATCCAGGATTGGCTTGTTTTTGGTCCAGTTTGTTCAAGGAAGCATAAGCATAGGTTAAGCTGACCAGGAAGAAGATAGGCAGCCCAGAACTGTCTGTTGAGTTATGTAGATAAGAGATAAGGAATTTGGAATTCGAAGATTTGAGACTTCGTTGTTGTTAAGGTTTCTCGGGTTAAGAAAGTAGTAAAATTGGATAAGATTGGAAGGCTAGCTCTGAAGTATTTGGGGTTTCTTATCTGTGTTCTTGGTAGGATAAATCTTTTGTCTATAGGATTGAATTGCCAGTTTGGATGGCTGGGATTCAATATATTTCACGTATCTCTGAGGGAGTACATGTATGGTCTATCTCTGATTGTGGAATCTGCAGTTCATAAGAATTTAGTAGTTGAGCTAGACCTGAGTTTGGTCTGATGTTTTGTTCAGATTGATGGATCTAGAGGAGAGGGAGCTCTGGATCATAGTGATATTGTTTGTTTAGATTCTATAGAGCGAGCATCCCAGTGAATTATATCTGGGAAACTCTAGATGGTATTAGGAAGATCTATCCTGATTTGTGTCGGGTAAGTTAGACAGGTTTGATTTTTCTGATTGGTTGTTGTGGTTGTTAGTATCTGGCTGAGACATATGGTTGCTGATTTAATATAAAAACCTTAGATAGATAACTAAATTATATTTGCTTTTAAATTTCGGGGACGAAATTCTTTTAAGGGGGAGGAATGTGGCGACCAAGAATTTTGGGCAATATCAATTTAATAATCTTTATTTATAATTAAATTGGATTGATAATTTTCCTTTATAATTTTATTTTAAATTGGTAAATTTAATCTTTTAAGGGCTAATAAATATTTAATCTGGCAATATTTATTTATATCTTTTCTAACAATTCAAAATTGGTAAAATTTACCTTTTAAAACTAATAAAAAATATATTCTATATTATGATGTACATATTGTTATATATATTGTGTATAGGAAATCTTTTGTGTTAAATAAAAGAAGTGTTTTCAAATTGTAATATATACATATGCATACATTATGATTTGAAGTTTGTTTTATAATTTAATATAATAATTCTTAAAAACTAATGTTAAAAAGATTTTCTATTTAAAATTTATATATATTTGTAATGTATTGAAAATAGAAAGTATTGATTTAAATTTAATAAAAAGTGCTTTCAAACTTTAATGTATAGTTTTTAATTTAGAAATTATAATTTAACATAATGCTTTGCAAAGGTTATTTGGAATTTAAATTTTTTCACAACAAAGATATTTTCTTATTTGTTTAAATTATATTTTAAGCTTGAGTTTAAAATAGGACTTAATTAAAAAGTTCTTCTTCTTTTGTTTCTAATATTCTTCCATTTTAAAATTTAAACATAAGACAATTTTGTTTGAAAAATATATATAGAGTTAAAATAAAATCTTCAAGCATATAAACATATAATACATTTATTTGATTTAAAAACATAAGCTATTTATAAACAAATGTTTAATAAGAAGACAAACATTTTATATACATATAAATATACTACATAAATATAAGAAATTTATGTAATATTGTCTTTAAACACTTGTAAAACAATAATGAAGTGTTAAAACACTTGTAAACTTATAAAGTCATGATTTCAACATTTGTAAGCTATTTAGCACATAACTGAACAAGTGGAAAATTAACCTTTCATTTAAAACAAAATTTTAATTAAGTAACATAAATTTTAAAAAAATAAAATTTAACTGAGATTTCAGTTGAGATCTTCTTTGTTCTTTAGTTCTTCGTCTTTTAGATTATTATTATTTTTTTAAAAAGGAAAGATTATGAAACCTGGAAACTAAATCTGAGATAATAAAAATCAAAAGAAGGAAATCAAGGACAAGTTCAACATCAATTTCAAAATATTCAAATGCAATCAGATAAGGAAATCAAACAACGAGATGAACAAATTAAAAGATCAACAGCCAGATTAAAATTCAACAAAGTAAAAAGAGTTCAAATTGAAAACAAGCCTGGAAAACAGTTTTCTATTCTCTGTCTCTGTTCTAGACGCCTGGTGAGTAAACATACATTTTCCTTAAAAACAGTTTAAACCTGTGATTTTAATAAAACGCCTGTGATAGAATCTGTGGGGCAATATTGTTTGTATATGTATCTGAATGTGAATGCATGTTGGAACATCTAAAGTGACTGTATGTATATAAAGTTTGGCCTCTGTTATTTTACATGATTGAAATAAACTTTTAAAAATTTTATCTTCTCTTGTATTAATTTTCAGAAATTGATTTCTAAAAACAAAATGTGTATAACAATGTGTTGTTAATTGTAAAAATAAACTTAGAAAATTATATTATGTTTTTATCTTAAAAATTTATAAAATACAGTGAATATTTAACCATGTGTTAAAATTGATCGAGTTAAATTCAATCTTTGGTTATAAAATCTAACTCATATAACAAAATGATGAATTATGATGGGAGTATCATGTTTTTTAGTTGGGAAATTAGTGGGTAATTTTGAATGTTCAATTTTGGGTGTGTTTTCAATTGCTGATGATATGGGATGATCTGAGACTCGGGGTTAGAATTGGAGTTGGCTGAGTTGTCGATGAATGCAGGAAAATTGGTGAGGCAATTTTCCGATGGCTGTGGTGGTCATGCTGAGGCGAACTACAGTTTGGTGGTCGTTTGGGAATGAGGTGTTTCGCAAGGAAATGGCGATGGCCATTGGGGATCGGAGTGATTCGCGAGGTGGGGATGTTGTTCGTTGGAGTGTGGCGTATCTACAGGAAGGTCGGCTGATATACCGATGAAGGAGGCGAATGCGATGGGTGTTTTCGATCGAGAATTTGCGTTGCAGTTTGATCAATTGCCTTGATTTTTATCTGCTATCGATTTGGTTGATCGGAGGGGACGAGGAGTTTGGTGTCGTGATGCTCGACTTGTTGATGGCGAGAGAGATGGTCGGAGGAGGCTGGAAGCACTGTGCATGTGCACGGTGCACCTCTGATATCTTGTGAAGTTTGAATTCGAGAAGAAGCTGGATTGCTTAACGAGGTCTCTGAGTGTTGCGTGATCGACTCGAAACATAGGACGAACGCGAATGTACCATGTTTTTTCAGGAAGGGTACGAGTTTGACTCGAGTAACTTTGATTTTGCAAACTGTTTTCAATTATAGAAGAAGTGATGCCAGGTTTTTAAGTAATTAAGCATGAACAGTTTGAAGTTTCAAAGTTTAAGATATTTTTATTTTCAAAGGTAATGTTTCTATGTTTTAAAAGCAAAGTAAAATCAAGTTTTAAGTACAATTAAAGTAGATAAGTTTTTAAGGTATGATAATCAAATTTTAAAATAAGTATATGTTAAAATGTATTTAAACAATCTTTGGAAGATTTCAAGGATTTAAAGGTTCAAATTAAGATGTTTAAATTTCTTTTAAATTATAATTGATTTCTAGATGTTTTATATGTAAATAAGGTTTAATGATAAAATTATGTAAATCAATTAAAAAAGAGTTTATCTTTAAGTTATTTAGATTTTGATTAATTTAAAATAATTAATTTGTGAAGATAAATAAGGTTAATTAATTATTGTTATTAACTTAAGAATAGTTAATTAATTAAGTGGTTTGTAAATAAGTAAAGGTTTAATTAAGATAAATGATTTTCTCAATTAATTAAAGATTTCTAAATATAAGAAGTTAACTAATTATTTAATTAATTTTAAATGATTAGTTAATAGTCTGATTAATTTAAAATTATCACTTAATTATGAATTAATTAAGTAAAATTACTTGATAAAGTAATTAATGGATAATTACTGAATATAATTAAGAAAGGAGAAATTACTTATGGAAGTAATTAGTGGGAAATTACATTTGAAAGTAAATGAATGGAAATGATTAAGTGTAAATTACTTGGTGTTATTAATTAAAGGATTAACTAATATGATTGATTAAAGAATTAAATAATTAAAGAGTAATTAATTAATTAAAGGATTAAGGTTAATTAATGATGTGATTAATTACCTGTTAAGGTAATTAATTAAGAGAGTAATTAATTAAAGAAAGTAATTAGAGGATCATTAATTAATTAATAAAGTAATTAATTATGGATTATTCATTAATGTGATTAATTAATAAGTACTTAATGAAGTAATTAAGGATTAATTAGTTAGTATAATTAATCAAAGGATTAATATAATTAATTAAGGAGTTAATTGATTAGTTAAGTAATTATAAAATGGTTAATTATTATTTAAGATTAATTAAGGCCAATTAATGAGTGTGGTTAATTAAAGATTAATTAATTAATTAATTAAAAGGTTAATTAATTAATGAGGATCATTAATTAATATAATTAATGAAATTAATCAAGGTTGATTAGTGGAAGTAATTAATTAAAGTATGATTAATTAATTGTAATTAATTAAGGGTCGATATAATTAATTATAGTTAATTAATTCAAGGAAGTAAACGGAGGATCATTAATTAATGTAATTAATGATAGTAATTAAAGGTTAATTACTATAATTGGTTAAGGATAATTAATTTGTGTAATTAATTAAAAGGATAATTACTTAATGTAATTAAAGGATAACTAATCAAGAACGATTAATTAAGGTATATCATTATGAGATTATTAATTAATTAATTTGTAATTAATTAATGTTAAGTAAGCAGGATTAAGGTAATCAAAGTGACTATAAAGGATAGTAACTAATTTAATTAAAGGTTAATTTAATTGATAAAAAGTGAATCAAACCTACTTATGGATGATTGATTGATATTGGATGATTGATATTGGATGATTTGGATGTGATATCTCTGATACGAGTTCTATGCTGCTTTGTGAGACGATTGGTTGATATGAATTATCTATCTATGATAATGTGAATAATCTATCTGTGTATGTTATTCTGAATATAAGTTTAAATTGTTTAAACCTTTAGACAACTTGGACATTAAAATGGCGTTTTGGATTTCGATGAGACTGGGATCAAATTTCCAAATTTGGATATCCGAAAACCACATCGATCCAAATTAAACGTTAGGTCGTGAATCCAAGTGAAGACTCGAAGTCTAAGAACTATTCGTCATTAAAACTCTAAGGGTGATTCCAAGATGAGTTAACGGGGATAGTACTTTCAGGTTCGAGATGGTGATTCAGAGTGCAAGGGCTATGGTTGCTAACTCTGAGGGTAATTCCAAAATGAGCGTAACGAGATAGTACCTTCGGTTTCGTTCGAACCCGGAACGAACTTGTATGGATCGAATGCTTTCAAAGCATCGTCAGGTGGACGATGAGCATTCTATGATAGATGTGTTCTATATAGGTAATCGTAGCCTCAATCCTCATCAACCGGGAACGACTAAAACAGGGGAGGTGCAGTAAGGTTAAGTGGGTAGCACCCAAGTAGGACGAGATTTACCCCTGTCTGGAGGTGCTTTTCTATTTCGGCTTAGTGTGTGGCTGGTCGCGCCAACCACGGGGCGGTCCTTTTCGGGACTGTCCAGTAAGGGATGGTCCCGGCCTTGTGTTGCAAGGGATTTATATGGATCCTTGATATGGTGATCTAGGCCCCGTAATGTGACGGCGATACTCCAGTAGCCCTGCCATTGATGGAAACACATTCTTCCTATGTGCCCTTATGGTTTTGATTGTATTACCCACTTTTGTGGCCAGTAGCTGGAATTTAATCATGTAACAATTTCAGCTATTTCTTATTTACTTGAAAACCCTAGACCCTATTATAATATCACTGGATTTCCTACCAAATGTTTTGGTTAGCGTAACGTAAAAACTTTTCCATGTTTATGTGTGGAAAGTCTTACGTGATACCTTTCTTTCAAAGGATTTTTAAAGTTAAACAACTTTTAAACCGTTTACCCACACTAGACCCATGTCTGACCCAAGTGTTTATTTTCTGTTTTATTAAATTCTTGGGTACTCATATTATGTATGAGTAGTCGAGGGATTCAAGTTAGCTTTGACAAATTCTGGAGGAGATTTGGAGCAGGAGGCTTTAGCGAGTAGATATATAGTGGTTCCACTGTGCTAGTGTTTATGATTGTACCTCTGTGGTATCTCGAGTTGTATAATTAGACAAGATTTTATAACTGTCTAAATTGAGATGTATAAGTTGTGTAACTCTGATGTATATGATACTATGTAGTATTTTATGTGATATATTATATTTCATTCGTTCTGCTGTGAGAATCTGTTGTTGTTGAGTTTCTTCTTTCCTATCTTTTCTTCTTCTATCCCTTCCTTTCTTAATTCATGATGCGTCTTTCTGGGCCAAGAAAGATAGGTCGTGACACATTACCTTCCCAGCAAAATCAAACATAGACCGTTGACACTCACCTCCACACGATTTCCGCTATGGTCCACAGTATATCGCAGCGACATCGAGTTACACTGTCGTCACAGCATAACCCAAATGCACCTGTAGGCATCAACGCCCTTGGCGTCGCTACCCAATAATCCTCAGGAACTTTAGTTTGTCCGAACTTCCTCATAGGAGACACTTTAGAGCCTCCCCCACTTTGAGGCTCAAGGCAGTACAAACCTATGGTACTCTTGAGAAGTTCATTTCAAGTGAGCGCCTTTTTCTGTAGAGCCATTTTCAAAATTCTTTATGCTATACACATATAGTATCCAAATCATACACTTAATATGAATCCCATATAAATCTCCTTTCTCAAAATCGATTATCCCAAAATCGATAATACTCAAACTAGGCTTTCCAAATTTCCAAAATTGATTTTTCCCCAAAAATCAAAAGCCTTTCCAAAATCCATAGGTTCCAAAAACCTTTTCCCAAATTCATTCTCATAAGATCCTTCACACATACATACATACATACATATATATATATATATATATATAACTTGAAAAATCTTTGGATCATTTAATACTTGTATAAATTCTCTTTTTATACTTCACATATTTTCAAAAAAAAACTTTTCTTCTGGCAACAGATTCAAAAAGAGGAGTTTATCAAAAAAAATACATAACTTTATTTATGCAAAATCAATATTCAAATTTGATTACTCTATAAAGTTATTTACCATTTTACATAGAAATATCCAATTTTCACTTTATTTCATCATACATATCACAAAATATTCTTTCCATTCCAAATCATTTAACATTTCTTATTTAATATCAATTTCATTCAAACCCATACGATGAACACATATCATCCGTACGTTAAATCAATCTGATCGCTTGCTCGATCACACAATTTCAATTCTGAACTAGTATCGTCCACTCAACTTTCTAGTGTGGACTCAGATTTGGTTTCTTGATCAGAAACTGTCATTCTCCTTGCATAGCCTAACTATGACAGAGAATATCAAGAATCAATCAAAAATCCATATCCAGGGTTCGCCGTCGAAAATCGAGTCAAAAATCCTAACTCAAATTGATATACTATCTCGAAATTCTATGCTCGAATCTGGATCAAATCATTATGCAAATAGAATAATATACATATATCCTACGTATCTATCCTCATTAACTATTAACCAAATCAATTCTCTTTCTATTCACATTCACTTTAATTTCATTCACTTACTCTCAATTGCTTCAATCCTCATTTGGATTATCACCTCAATTCTTATCTCAAATGGATATTTAATCATAAACAGTTTGCATTCTGACTAGCTTATATTTAAAAAATAATTTGAAAAGCTTAAAATAGACAAGTAGTTGAAAAATAATTATTAATTTGTAAAATAGCTATAAAATAGTTAAGTAATTGTAAACTAGTCGGAAAATAGTCAAATAATTGCAAAATAGTTTTTAAAATAGTGATTAATTATAATTAATTGAAAAATAGTAATTAGTTTATAAAACAGTTGCAAAATATATAAAATAGTTTGGCTTTAAAAAGAAAAATTGTATATAGTAAATAGCTTGGAAAAATAGATTTAAAACAATTTATATTAAAATAATGTATTTGAAAATAGTCCAGAGCCAAACTGTTCAATTCCCAATCTTCATTCTCATTAATTCAACTTAAATTTCCACTTCCATTTAAATTGACTCAATTCCAATTTGAATTAATCCCAATTCCAATCAATTGCCAATTTCCAATTAACTTTCAATTTCCATTCAAATTAAGTTAACTTCCATTCCCATCCCAAATGTAACAACCCAGAATTTTGAACAATTTAAAAATGAAAATATTTAATTAATTTTAAATATTCGAATGATGATTGACTTGAATTTCAAATTTTCAGGATAAATTGGCGATTAAATTTTAGAAATTAATCTATTTAAAGTTGAATAAAGAATTTAAATTTGACTTTGGAGTTAAATTGAATATTGAATTTGTATTTTAAATTCAAACTAATGACTTAGAAAAATAGTTTGGATTTACGAATTATTTTTATTTATAAATTGATGTTGATAGTTGAACTTCAAAACGTTTCTATATTTACTAAAGAAAATATCTACAAAACAAATTGGATTTAAAAAAAAGAAAATAATAATAATAATAATAATAATATATAATAAAAAGAGTATACTGCCTTACTCTTATCAGCCAAATTCGTGCCTTAATCTATGCCGTAACCCACGCAAAAATCACGTCTCCCCTCTTTTATATTCGAAACCCATCTCTTTTCAAATCATCAGAAAAAAATAAACAAATCAAACCGAAGAAAAAAAATGGCTTCTCTCGTCTCCTCTTCGTCATTCAAAAATTAGGGCTTCAGCTTCATCTTCGTTCGTCTTCCTTCAACAATTAGGGTTTTTCAAAATCAAAGGCGCCGGCTTCGACTTCCTAGATCGATCCTCTGGTTTTCGTTCATCTCTGCTTCGATCTGCTCTTCGTGCTAAGGTGAGTGACCCTCACATCTGTTTTCATTCTCAGTCGTTTGATTTAGCTATCATGTTGATGATTTCTCTGTTGATTTTTTTCATTGATTGGTTCGATTCCTTCTTGTTGGCTGCGGCCTTTGATATTGTTCGATTTTGCTTCTGTGATATTTTTAATGGCTTTGGCCTTGATTTTTTTGGCCCCAGTGAGCTTCGTCTCTGGCCATCTTTGTATTCGTTCCTGAAGCATTGATTTGGATTCTTGATAACTATGGCTCGTTGATGTCGGTCCCTGTGACCACGTCCATGGCTTATAGTTTCATGTGATTTTCGAAGTTAAATTTTTGAAAAGAAAAGAAAATAGAAGAAATTGATTTTTGTTGGCTTCGGCCTTGCTTTCACTGATGTGTGAATTTTACTATAGTCTTCATTTTGTAGCTGTCTCATACTTCGATTTGTAGATGACTTGTTCATTCTAGTGGTTTCCTTTTGACTTCGGTCATTTGTGACATTGTCACTTCTGATCATCCCTGTAGCATGTGTAACTTTCACCTGCTGTTGTAGCCTTTGTTGAGTTTTGATACACTTGTGGTCTGACTTGTTTAGTTACTGGATTTCACCATACTTCTGTTGTATTCATTTATTGCATATATATGTTGCATCCATATTGTCACTGTTTGATATAGTTTGCATTCCAGTTGTACTTGGAGTTTCATTTTATTGCAGTGAGTAACATTTTAAAATTTAAGCATATAAATCTTTTACATCCTGTCAAGCTTGTATGAGTATGCTTATCTTCTCTGTATATATATATATATATATATATATATATATATATGTATATATATATATATATATATATATATATATGTATGTCTGGATAACTACATGTTGTTTAAGACCTGAGACTTCTCTGTGCTTTAGTTCCAGATCATAAAAATTTAAAAATTCTTATTTTCTTACTCTAGTCTTGGTTAATATATTTGTTTACCCACAGATTAGTTTTAAAATTTTATTCAAGATAGAAATAAATTTAAAATTTTGTTTGAAAACCAAATTTGTTACAAGCTTTCAACCTATCTATTTTTTTTCCAAATCAAAGAAACTGATTAAAATAAATTTTAAACCCTGGTTTGACCTGAGTTTTCTAAAACAAGTTCAAACATAACTTTAAGTCTCTGTTATGTGGTAGTCAACATTTACTGGTCCATTGCTTAGTTTGAAGTTTGATTAGTTTGGTTGTAAAGTTGTCATTGATTTTTGTCCATCCTGTTTTGTTTCATTGTCCACTGATCATTTATTACATATGCCATTCACTTCAGTTGCCTGTTTATGCATATTTGATTCATTGATTCTTGTTTACTTGTTAGCACTTCTAACAAAATACACTTGTGCACATTGATGTTATATGCAAGTGTAGGATTGTTCCACTGATGCATCACTTGTTGTCGTACTCACTTGTAGTTGTTCCTGTAGCGTTGTCTTCATGTTGTGTAGATTTGCTATTACTAGAGCCAGCTACCCACTTCTTTCACTATTGCATTCCATTTGTGTTTGCTATCACATTGGGCTTGTAGTTGTTGTAGCTCTCTGCATTTACTACTTCAAGTATGGCTGTTTTGATTTGTTGAAGCTTTGAACTGTTTTCATGCTTTATTCGAGCCTTCGTGCTTTGTGTACTTGTGGTGGCTGCAGTTTATTGTTGCAGTTTGCCCTTGAGCTCGAAGTGGGGCTGCAGTTTCATTTTTATGAAAATTTGCACTTGTTGAAATGTGCAGTAATAAGTTGTTTGGAACTTGTTTTCTTGAGTTACTTGAGTATATGCAAACAGTTGCATTTCGACCTTGCCTTGTTGCATGGGTTTTGGTATTGCAGCTGTGTTGAGTCACTGACTTGACCTCTGCAACTTTGATTTCTGATAGTATTCTATATTGAGATGATTTCACATGTTGTCATGGCGAGGCAGCACACGCGTGCGTGCACTGCAGCCACGCAGTATCGACATTTTGAATCGATATTTGAACCTTCATTGATTTTGGTTCGTTGACCTTTTGAGTACATCATCACGATAGTGGCGAGGCAGTGCACGCAAGCGTGAACTACAGCCACACAGAGTTAACATTTTAAATGTGGCGAGGCCTTATACGCGTATGTGTACTGCAGCCCTACCAAATCTAATGTTTTAAATGATGTTTTCTTTTTGATGAAAATTGTTTTATGTTGACAATTCAATATATTTTGAATCACATTTTGATGATTTTGTTGTTAATTGCCGTTTAGGCAAATTCTGATGTTTTCCTAAATTTCCTTCATTAAGAATCCTTTCATCCATCTTCATTGATAATCTGAATCTACTGATTTGTTGTTTAACACTGTTAAGTGTTATATTTACCGATATCCGATTTCTTGTTAAAGGATCGGATAGATAAATTATATTTGACCGTCGTCTAATTGTTGTTTGATCATTATTGCCTCTATGCACTAATAACTGAGTTTGAATTAGACTGACCTGTGTATTATTTTCTTTTGAATATAATACTCGGGTCAGACCGAGTAATTTTACAGCTTGAAGATTTTCGGGCATCGAAGTTAGAGAGAGGGGGAAATTGCTTCACTTTAGCTTTTCGAAAAAAAATTGTACTTGTAAAAGATATATTCTGCTGTATAAAAATTTAATGCATTGTACAAACTCTGATATATGTACAAAATTCATTTATGTGAAATATTATGATTATTCTGTGATTCTGTGGCTGATTCTGTTTCAACTCTATAAACTGAATAACAATCCGTCATTTTGAACGTCTCAAGTTGGTTTAATTACCGACTGGGGGCGGTCAGAACGGCGGGTCGTTACACCAAATTCAAATCAACTTCCTATTTGAGTTTGAACTCATTCAACTTCAGTTTCATTTCAAATTTATTCAATTCAAATTTTCCATTTTAATTTTAAACTTATCCATCTTCAATCATAATTCTAATTAATTCAAATCAAATTCAATTTGAACTAGTTCTATTCAAATTCAACTCTTAAAACCATCTCGATTTATATAAATTCGAGTTATATTTTAAATGTTGATTTAATCAAACTAACCTTTACTTTTAATTTTACAGTCTAAATCTTTTTAAACAATTTAAATTTGAGTCCAAATTTTCAAAACTCTATTTTAAATTGCCTTTACTTAACTCGTTACAAGGTTCAAGTAAAAGTTTAAAACAATTTTAATTTACAAGTTCAATTATTAACATTCAAATCTTAAGTTCAGAATAATTCCATATCCTCAATTTCAAAATTTAAGTTTAATTTTATTTATCTCTATAATGGATATATTACCACAATCCATTTCTTCATTCATTTAAATAAATCCAATTTATATTTTAAAAATTATTAATAACAACAGGATGATATCATCCAAATTATTTTAAAACATCCATCCATATCCAATTTTCAGATCTCAAACCCATTTCGAGATCACACAAACTCCCAATTCAAACCAACCATTTAACTTCCCAAGTTAAATCTCAATTTCATCTTGAAATTTCCAATTCAGGTTGTTTTTTCTAAACTTATTTAACTTTCCGAAAGGTAAATTCAATTTACTTAATCCAGTCAATCTTACTAAATTTAAATTCTCTATTTCAAATTTTAAACTTCATATCAATATCCTTCTCACTTATCAGTTCAAAGACTTATTTCACTATGGGTTTTTACATCACACTTCAGGGAAAATCAAAACTCATCATCTTAGAGTTCATTCCAAATCATTTTTGATATTGTGCATTTCCATACATATATACATATTTATTTCTCAGCCAACCAGGCTATACTTTAAAATTAAAACCACCTTTGGTTTTAATTCACAACAAGTTCTTTAGATTTTCCAAACAACTCTTATTTTAAAATAAGATCACATTGAAAAATATTTTGAATAATATTATCTATCATTTCCTTTAACATTTGAAAACAATTTTCAAATTTTTCTAGACTTAAAATTCAAAACTTCACTATTTGAAACCCACTTCAATTTACAAGTCATTCTCATCTAAATTGTTACTTTCTTGACACATTCCATTTCGCTTTATAAATATTTACTAGGAAACAAACATCCCATTATTAAACACAATAACCAATCCATATTCTGGTTTAAAACCAATTCTAATTCATCTTATTTATATAGTTCATTCTATCCAATTCCTATTTGGATATATATATATATGTATCACTTAATTCTTATCCAATTTCAATATCCAATAACCAATTATTTGCTTTATATATAAATATAAGCTTTTAAAAAAATCATTCATTAAAACTATTTTTAAAACCTTTATATAAGAAAATAACAAGTACGCTCTCATATATATATACACACACACACACTCAACTCATCTTAGGGTAACACTGACCCTATCCTTAATGATACACCCACCAAAGCCAAGGTTCTCGCTTAACCTCGCTCTGAGACCAAATGTAACGACCCAAAATTTTCGATCTCAAAAATTCCAAATAGTTTGGAAAAGAAGAAAAGAGATAGTAGAAGAACGAAAACACCAAAACACAGATTCTCACATTCGCAGCGGTTCAAAATATAATATCAAATAATAACAATTATATAAAGGAAAAACAATACTTATCAAATTTCACTTTAATACATCAGAGTTTCATCACAAACATTGGACAAATACAATCAACATGTCCCAGATAAACTGCAACATATCACAGCGGAATACCCTCCGTACAATCCTACCATCCAGCTCGCCTCCTGAGGTCTAGAACGTCCTTGCCTGAAAACTCTGTAATACTCGGTCTGGCCCGAGCATTACATCAAAGTAACACCCGGGTCAGGCTGGAAACCGGTGCGAGTAAACCCGTATAATACGAAATACCAAACTATAACATATGTCAATATCAAGGTAACTTGTACCCTTTATGAGTTCTTATAGTCATACATTTATCTCACAAAACAGTTTCAGGTTAAATGTCCGTGTTACTCAAATCATTCCAGCCTATTAGGTTCTAAACTAAAATTTATAAGAATTGAAGTGATTTCGAGTATTTAATGATACCCCTTCCCTGGTCCCTTCGAATTCAATGGCATCTCTAATTCAAGTTGTTAAGTTTTAAACAATACAATTCATATCCAGGATATCATATAATTCAACTAAGATAGGTAACCTACATTATCACAGTTCAACCCATTCATATCACAGCACATCTCAATCGCCCATTAGAGATATCAGCAATCCAAGTCATCCAATATCATACAACCATCCATAAACAGGATTTATTAGATATATAATTCCTAATTAATTTAATTAATCTACAATTAAATTTATTACCAACTTTATCGCTTGGATTACCCTAATCCCGCTTACTTAACATCAATTAATTATGACCCAATTAATAAATCATTCTTTAATCACTCATCTTAATTAACCACCCTTGATTAATTATCTTTTAATTACATTAAGTAATTAACTTTTAATTACCCCATAGATTAATTAGCCTTAACCATTCACACTAATTTACCTCTAATTAATCACCTAAATTAATTAATTACATTCATTCGTCATTCTCTAATCACTTTCCATAATTAATTATCCTTTTAATTAATTACATTTAATAAGTAATCTTTAATTAGTTACATCTATAAATTAACCTTAATAAATATCATTCAGTAATTAACTAATCTTAATCACCTACATTAATAAATCCTTTAATTAATTTCACTGAGTAATTCCTCCTTAAATTCTTCTATAAAGTAATTATCCTCCCTATTTAAACCAATCACATTCATTAATCAATCTTAATTAATTACAGACAGTAATTAACTATCCTTTAATTACTTACATTAATTAATTAACTTCTTAATTAATAAATTCTTTAATAAATTACACTAATTAATTAATCCTTAATTACTCCCATTGAGTAATTACCCTCTAATTACTTCAAAGTAATTTCTCTTTATTTAATCACACTCAACCATTAATTACTTACTCTATGTAATTACACTCTATTAATTAAGTAATTATACTTAATCAATTTCCTTTAGTGATTATCCTTAATTAATTAACAAATTAATTATCTTAAATTAATTATCTTAATTAATTATCATAATCACTTTAATAGCCCTTTTACTTTTAAACATGGTTTTGATGAATTTAACTTTGGAAAATATGGCTTACACTTCTTTGAAAACTTATTTAAAACTTGTTAAATAATTTATCTTTTTCTTCGAACTTTGATCAATATTTTTCTTTACTTTAAACTTAGCTAATTCAATTTGAATACATGAAATAATTACAATTACATTGCCTTAAAATCATAAACATTCCTATTTAGACTTTAAACCAGACAACCCACGAAAACACTCCCGAGACAAATGCGAGCAAACCACACAAAAATTCCGAGCTACTCACGAGAATTCACGCCCTGTCACTACTCCGAGACGCTCACAACAACTTACTCGACATCGCCCCGAGTACCATCTTCTTCCCCAAACCTCTGACATTAGGCCTCGCTGTGCGCATGCACAAGTGTTCCTACCAACTCCGATCCCTGCTTCGATCACTGATAAGTCGACGACTACTCGTTCAGTCCATACGAACACCCAAATAAAAGAAAATACCATGGAATCAAAATCGAACATGATCGAAGACTTAGTGACGAAACTGGACACCCAAAACATCCTCGCCTCCCCACCACCAATCGCCAGAAACACCACCATCCTGACCATGTCTTTTCCATAGACTAAGGCTTCCACTCTTACCACCCTTAAGAAGTCCGATTCTTTGTCGACATCAAACTCACCTCAAACCCGAAGCCAACCAAAACAGGACCCTAAACCCTAACTCTACCCCTCGCCGACGCCTCGATGGCTGATAAAATCATCGGATAATTTTCCTCAGTTCGTCAACCCTTCCCCTCCCCCTGACATTGATCCCGACCTTCGACGTCATCTCGATCACCTGCAAATGCTTAAAACCCAATTCACGGCCAACTTACAATATCTCTTGATTTGCAAATCTAAAAATCATGATTTTACTCTTAAAAATCTTTGTTTTCGATAATGAATCTGATTATAACCTTGAATCAATGAATTATTATAGTCAAGATTTTGATCAAATTAAGATTTTATAGTAATTCTTTACCCTGGTAAAACTATCTTAAATTCCTACTAAGAAATATTTTTAAAACTTAAATTTTGTTGTTACAGACATATTTGGTTTATATATCTAAGCCTGCAAAAGATTAGGGGAATGACCTTTTGATTTTTGAACATATTTTAAACCTATAGCTGAAGAACAGAACATATGTATTGATGTACAGACATGCACACAAGTATCTATATACATATACACATGCATTCGTCTTAGAAAAATCATGTAAAACATTTATGCAAACATTCATCACAAATTTTCTTCAAGAATTTCCTACATGCACCAAGTTTAAACTGTTTTGAAATTTAGTTTATTCACCTTATGTATGTACATACATTCTGGTATGTTCTAAAAGCTTGGAAATTTGTTTGAATTTTAATCTGCTACTGGATCTTGGTTTGAAACTGAATGTTGCTTGAAAATACTTTGAAAAACTGGAAGGTTGTTGAGATGATCATGCCTTGATTACTTGAGGTTGAAAGCTTGCTTAAATTTTGAAACTGAACTGATGAATTGGCTTTGAGTTGAATTTGGATTGTTAAGCTAATTCTGATCCTGGTTTGAATTTTCTTTGATTTTGATCTTTGGTTTGTTACGGGCTTTGGTTTATATAATTTCTTTTGTTTATATTTGTTTTGATAATGTAGATCAGAGAAAAGTAGAAGAGAGGGGAAGAAATATGTTTATATAACTTAGTTTGATATTTTCTTATTAAAATAAAAAGAAAATAAATGACACTTGTACCATTAGTTTACATTTGTAATTGCATGTGATATTTAGTTTACATTTGTAATTTTGAATATATATGTAACTCACATTTGTAATTTCATGTTTTAATATGTTTTATATATATTTATAGTATTTTTCCTTCTTACTTATATTTATGCATATTTAAAGAAAAAAATTCAAAATCAACTATCTACTAATAAACATATATACATACATTGCTTTATAACTAAATTAAAGTTATATGAAATTGTAAATTTGATATTATAATAGAAAACATATTCATTTGTTTTGAAAATATAATTTTTTTCAAATTAAATAATTATAAAAGAAGATCATTAAACTGATATTGTCAATTATATTAGGAGATTATTAAATAAATATTTATCCAGATATAAATATTTATTATCAGATTTATTTGTTCAATCTATAATCAGTATTTTATTAATTTACCCAGTTAATTATCAATTAATAGATACTCCAAAATCCAGATTATCACGTTCCTCCCCTCTTTGAATCTTTTCGTCCCCGAAAAGGAGCGAAGCCAGAATTTATGTAAATGATTATTATCAGAAAAATTGCTCTTTGATAAATTTAAAAATCTTTAAACTATTATAAAAAACTATTTTATAAAGATTCTATTATAACTCGATGTCTCAACCAGTCCATCCTTGTTCTCACAAAAATTCGGTCATGGTTGATCAGGCGTAGGACTGGAAATCTATAAGTACTTGGTAAATCAGTTTTTAACACCCAGTGAAAACACTTGGATAATATTTTGTTGAAAATATAGAAAACATTTTTGAAAATAGAGGAAACATCTTTGATGAGAATGCTCTGGAAATCAGCACCCCCATCCGTGGTCGCACTTAACCTGATGGTTATGTTGCCAACCTGACAAAATCCATAGATAACTATAAGCACTCCGTGCCCCTCGATTACTCCATGAAATTCAGATCGTAGCTACAATCGGGGTTACGATGTTATCACAGCAAAAACCCATATAACTGTAGGAATCAGCGCCGTCGAATTTCGCTGCTTAATGAATGAAACTTCTCCACTCCACTCGACCATAAATCGCAGTCTACCGATGTTACGTTGCCTTCCCGACAAAATCAAACGTAGACCGTTGACACTCATGTCCACACGATTTTCGCTATGTTCCACAGTAGATCGCAGTGACATCGAGTTATACTGCCATCACGGCATAACCCAAATACTCCGGTATGCATCAGCGCCCTCGACTTTCACAATCGAATAATCCTCATGAACTTCAGTTTGTCCGGACTTCCTCACATGATCCACTTTAGAGCCTCCCCCACTTTGAGGCTCAAGGCAGTACAAACCAATGGTACTCCTGAGAAGTTCATTTCAAGGGAGCGCCTTTTTCTCCAGAGCCATTTTCAAAATGCTTTATACACTACACATATAGTATCTTCCAAATCATACACCTAGTATGAATCCCATATAAATCTCCTGTTCTCAAAATCTATTATCCCAAAATCGATAATACTCAAACTAGGCTTTCCAAATTTCCAAAATTCATTTTTCCTCAAAAATCAAAAGCCTTTCCAAAATCCATAGGTTCCAAAAACCTTTTACCAAATTCATTCTCATAAGATCCTTCACATACATACATATATATATATATATATATATAACTTGAAAAAATTTTAGATCATTTCATACTTGTATAAATTCCCTTTTTATACTTCAAATATTTTCAAAAAATATTCTTCTGGAAATAGATTCAACAAGGGGAGTTTATCAAAAATATACATACATAACTTTATTTATGCCAAATTAATATTCAGGTTTGATTGCTCTATAAAGTTATTTACCATTTTACATAGAAATATCTGTTGAGTCACAGACTCTATGAAGTTTTTTGATTTCTGACAAAGAAATAAAGGCGATCGACAAAACGAAGACATCATGGCTATAAAGAGGCACAAAAGAGCTACATATAGTACTCTAAATTATAGGTTGATTATTTGATGTTATAATAGTGATAAACTTGTTAAAATCTATCCTCAAATGATCATGCATCTCAAGGGAATCAATATATACAACTAAATTGCAGTTGCACATTTTGTGTGCAACTTTACAGGGACCGGTCGACCGATCATAATCTAGGCGGTTGACCGTCCCAGTATAAGTTGCACACTGAAACGTGCACACATGCACATAACGACTATATATTTGAATTCCTGTCTACTGGTCATTTTTTGACCTGTCGACCGTTTTTATACAGAGAGCAACTATTCCAAAAGACACTTCTTTCTCCAAAGGTTGCATCTCTTACCTTTCATCAATGATCATATCTCTTAATGGCAACTGCTCACAAAGAGTTACAACCATTCTTCTCTATATAAACTCATCTAAATCATTGATTAAAAACATGATTATATATGCTTTTTACTCTAATCTCTGATCTTACTTTCTACATACTCCTGCATTCTAAAAGCTCTCAATTATTTTAATTGCTTATTGAATCATTGAAATTATTTCATATCTTTTGATTCAATAAGTAATATACTTCCCTTAATCTTCACAAAACATCATTCACATACTTTGAGGATAAGATTATAGGAAGGGTGTACTACAAGTGACAAATCCGTGTTTTCAAGAGCACAAGTTGTCAACAACAATTGTATTTGTTCTTTTGTTGAAGTCCTCGGTGTTGTAAGAGGCAAGTGTTGAAGTCCTCCGTGTTGTAAGAGGCAAGTGTTGAAGTCCTCAGTGTATTAGAGGCGTGAAATCCCGTTCGTTTGCCCGGGTGTTGTAAACCTGTTCCTCCGGGTGAAGCGAGGTTGTAACAGCCCTAGTTTTAGATATTTATTTTATTATTAATTATTTAGTTTCAAAGTATATTTTATATAAATTGTGTCTAAAGATATAGTTTAATTATTTAATTTGAAGATATATTTTATAAAATTGCATATGTCAATAAAATCTAATAATAACTGTGAAATTTTAAGCTAAGTTAAACAGTTGAATTTCACGTTCAAAAGACGCGTCAATTATAGGGTATAAGTGACGTAATAAAACGTGTGTTTTTAAAATGTTATTTTTATAATTTTTTTTTTTTTTTGATGTTTTGGACTGCGTCTGTTTAGCGTAGTGTAAAAATCATGTTTTCGTAAAATTTTGGAGAAAAATATCAGTCAGAGATTTTATAACAAACGTTACGTTGCATTAACTGACAGTCTGATTTTAAATAAATTTGTATACGTTTTTCTAAGCTTTGCATAAATTCTTGCCATTCCATTTATTGTTTTCAAACTAAAATCAAATAAATAAAATGAAGTAAAAACTTAACATGGAAGTAACGTGTGAGACAAAAATCCAAGGAGAAATTTGTGCATGCCTAAATTGATACGATACATATCAACTCTTTCGTTCATCCTCTGATGTATACTTACCTTTATTTCTCCCCATATCAACGTATGCCTTAATTAAACCTTTTGTAAATCAAAACTGAATTGAATATGAGTTTGCCTTTCCTTTTCTCAGAAATAAAATCATGCATTGATAACTTCCCTTGTTTATTTCTTCAATCACGTATAAGCATTTATTCAAAGAGAAAACTGAAGCAAATCTCTCGGCCTTCCAGTAAATTCAAAAACTTATAATTTTTGCAAACTGAAAAAAAAGAAAAAAAAGAACATAAAGTTACGTACAAACTTTATATCCAGGCTTATATCACGCAACTTTTCATTTTGTACGTTTCTTTTTAAAAAGTTTTGCATTAAGTCTGGCCAGTTTGTTTATTAAATCAAACATAGGAGAATCAAAGCATGCTGAAATCACGCATGCATATTTACATATTTTCAAACTTTATATGTTGTGTAACTGCCTAAATCTTATATCACGTAAACATATTTATAACTTTTGTAACTGAAAGCTTTAAATCTCTACAGCTTCCTCTTTTTCCCCTGTGTTTTTGCCTATGATCTAGTATGGTATCTGCGAACGTCCAAATACATTTGTAAACATATTTAATACAAATCAAAATTTATGTAAATATAAATGAATCATCACACACGTATTCATATTTATATATATAAAACTGATACTTTAAACCATTTAAGCTGCTTGCCCTTTTCTCCCCATTTGTCCATTTGATTCCGCCTCAAACAAATCCTTTTATCTGCAAATCATCAATCTAAAATCACGCCTACATTAAATAGTATAAGATTTTGAAATCAAAGCTTCTCATAAAAATTGCAGTTATCGCATGCATTAAATCTAGATTTCAATTGGCAGTTTTAAATCACGCATTCATACTTAACCTTGCCTATCTTTTCAACTTCTCAATTCCCATGTATATCTCTCTATTTCATCTTTATTATGCAATAAATAAATAAATAAATAAAATTTTCCGTTCCTAATCACACATATATACAAATCCAAGAGCACGGGGAAATTTTAAGTAACGCTCGTAATTTTGTTGTTTATTTTCCTCCACTAATCACGCAAGCTTTGTTTATATAAAGTAACGTGCATATCAACTCCTTTCTCCCATCTTCAATTTTTCCAGTCACGCAAACCATTTCGTCCAAAATCAATGCATGTTTTAAATTCCATCAGCATTTATTTCTCCATAATCAAGCTGCCTCATCTTTTGCCTTTAATCACGCAGACTTGAAGGAATTCACAATGAAAAAAAAGGCTGATACGTTATTCGCAAGCCTTGCCTATATATATCTTTCATTCCTCTACATCTCTTTTATTCTGCCTTTCTTCCTCTATAGCCATCAGGTATATTTTCTTTTCTTCTTCAGTCTTTTTGTTTTTCCTTTCCTTCCAGTTTCTTTTTTTTTCTTTTCACCCTTGTTTGCTCGGCCATTTCTCCCACCATGTGCCAGTAGGAATATAGATGCTAGCTTGAGTCTGCGTAGGTCTTAGAACTGTGTAATCTCTTGGAAAGGCATGTGTTTTGTGAAGGTTAGAAGATTTTATCTATACATTTTAAGGGATTGTCTGTTTTGAATTTGGAGAGGAGTAATGCCCATAATTATTTTGGTGATTGAAGATCTGTGATTAGTAGTCTAGGCAGGTCATATAAAAAGAAAAGAATTATATATAGAAAAACAGGGCAGTGAATATTTTCAGAGGGGAAGTCCTTGTTTTGTTTATCTATCATAATACTGGTTAGCATGAGTGTAAGTGAGTTGCCTGTTTTAGTTTATAATTTGGAGATTGTGGAAACCATTTGTGAAAAGATGAAGGGGTAGGATGTACATGTTGTATCTCTGTGTATATGTTGGTGTCAGTACTCGTATGCATCAGTGGAATTTGCAGTAGAAAGTAAATATAAATAGTAGGTAGGCAAGAAAAACATGCAGGTAGGTTTCAGTAGATGATTCTTTATGTGTACTTGAGGTATCAATAGGAGTTGGACATGTTGAAAGAAGAATACATAAAAAGGCTTCAGTGTTGGTCAAGTAGAAGTGGCCTCAGTTTCGTTCGAAGCAATTATATGATTCCCGAAGAAATTCCCAGATTGTCTCGAAGCAGAGGCGTTCTTGACTCGAAGTCTGGCATGAAATTACTCGAAGCATATAAGGAGGTGACTCGAAGTAATTTGTAGCAGTCACGAAGCAGTGGTTTGCCTGTACAGATGCCTGGGAAGTTATATTTAAGAAAATTTATATTGTCTAGAAATGTTTTAAAGTTAAGTTTAAAACTTAAAATGAAACTGAAATGCTTCAGATCTGCCTGGGAAGTTTTGAATCTAAGGAAATCTATCTGTAAAGTGATGTTTTAGAACTAAACCTAAAACGTAAGATTAAAACTGAATACAAGAGTTAAATATATGAATGAAGTAAGATATATATGGATGAAGTATGTGGTATTGTATGGGTTGGTTTGAGCGTGCATATACACGTATCAGTTGATCGGCCTGGGAAGTGTACTGGAAAATTTGAAATGTGGAGTTCGAACATCTTGGTATATAAAGCCACTTTGACATGTTTTGATGCCACGGTGCATGCTTAGCCATGCTGTATTGATGAAGAGGATACCCTGTGACAGTTCGAGCCTGGAAAGGAAAAAGAGATGAAACAAATTTTGCAAGTATATAGGTTAAACTGGAATTTTAGTAAATAAGAGAAAAGAAAACTGGGGAGGTAGGCTGCACATATATGTGCAATGTGCATGAGAAAACTAGGCAGTGGAGTGATGCACGTGCGTGCACGTATCCGTGTCACCGTACATGGAGAAAGAAAAATTTATGTGTACGGGTGTTCGTAGTTAACATCTTGCCGTAATTGTTTAGGGAAAATTTTCGTCGTAAATTTTGTGTGTTAGCACGGGGCACATATTTTGGGTATATTTAGGTCACATTATACGGTGGAGTGGTCGAGCAAGTCAAAACAATTTCCGTTCTATTTTAATCCTTTCTTGACCATACATTCTAAAGTCGCGTTTCAAAATATTTGAATTTGTTCTAGATTTGAATCTAGGCGACATCAGAAGAAATTTGATCGTTATTTTCTGTCGGTCTTTACCGGTGAATCGTCGTTTTGAATTCAAATTTTCTGCAACTTTCAGGTGAGTATTTCTCACCAGACATACGTATTTATATTTCGTAAATTATTGCAAGTGTATGTGTAAAATTTTATGTCACTATTATCTGTCTGTAGTGTAATATAAAATGATGAACCCCATTTAAATTGACACCTCATCAGTTATTATCTGTTGTATTATATCTGCAGTTATATTATGTTATTGTTTATTTACTGCTTAAATCACACTGCAAGTTCCCTGTTATACGTAGATTGTTATGGGCTGAAATGATAGGCCTAAATGATTATTATTGTTAAATTATGCTGTTAACTGTTAAACTGTTAAACTTGGGATTGCGGGTTTGAAATGATAGGACCCGGGATATTTGTAAACTACGGATTGAAATGATATAAATCCATACCACTTGACCTAGGCTAGAAAACTATATACAGGCCCGTGGTCCTTATAATATTTTCTGAAATATTTAAAATTATTTTGGAAGTTAAATATTTGATTTATATCTTTAAAGGAATTTATATTGATTTTTAATAAGTTATAAATAAAGAAATAAATAAATATTTGAATAAATTTATGGAATATAACTTATTTGGTAAATCGGGATTTTGAAAGAATAAGATTTCAGTTAATAAATGAATAAATAAATAGGTTATATTTGGAAATATTTATCAAGTTAAACAATCTATTACAGCATTTAAATGTTGTCTTTTGAAATTTGACTAGTTTTACCCATAACTTTAGGTAGCATTTCCTAAGTGCTATGGAATCTAGAATTTGATTGCTCTAAAATTTATGGAATTTGATAAATTTTATTTTACCTTAAGTTTTGGAAAAACTTAAGACATAATATTTATAACTGTATTTTCCTAAATAAATTAAAGATAAATATTCTGGTATTAAGTAAATTTTGGGAAAAATTTAATGGTTAAAATTTGGAGTTTTATTTATGGAAATTATGGGAATATTCAAGACTAAAAATATAAAACATTGATTTGTGAAAGAATAAAACCCAAACTAAGTTTTGAATAGTAAATACTCCAATTTGGATATATATAAAAATTGAAATGGTTTTGGGAACATAAAGGGATATTTAAATTATGGTTAAACTTTAAATAAAGAAATATATTTGTGAAGCTATGTAAATTATCTTCTTTACAAAGTAACCATAAAGTTAACCCATTTATATATATACCGTTGAATGTCCAAACCATTGTGTTTGGGAGTTATGGATTTAAGTAAAGTTTCCAAAACATTATCCTTTGAAGATATAATTCAAATATTCGGTCTCTAGATATTATAAACAGTATGGTTTTGGAAAGAATTATATTTGAATATAACGATATCCTATTGTTTTGGGTTTTAAAATGATATCGTATCTATAGTTTTGAAATGGAAATGTTTATTCTGATTTAAAGTATAAACTGTTTTTAAATAACCACGGGTTATAATAACGAAGGGTTGGCAAAGAGACCGGGATCGGATATGGACATACTCTCTGTCGATACCGAAAACCACTTTGACTAACCGTGTACGCGGTGGAGATTCCAGAATGAAGTAGGTTGGTGGTGACGGTTTCTTGAAAGGTATATACGTGGACCCGACTCCCGTGAGTTGGCATAAGGTGGCTAAAACAGGAGCGATTCTCGGATTAATGAGGTAGCTCCTCTGATCGAACGCACTTCTTCGTATACCATTCTATTGCTTATGTGATTGTTTGGGTGCACCCTTTGATTTGGGAGTGTTGTTCGAGGTGGGCGGTTGCTACGGCTTCGCGTTACCACCGGTCCGGATAGCAATTGGTATATCTACCCTGGCATTGCCTAGTTGTGCCGTGTCACCTACCATATCGAGCCTTGTACGAGTTTGGTTTTCTCCCGTAGCCCGTGTGGTATCCTCTAGTTGCTTCCCGAGTAGGAGGAGCTATGATATTGGATGGACTACTGGGACTATTACGTGTTAAGGGCTATATGGGTAACCCCTTAATGCTAAGAAATAAGTATGTTTACTTTATAAATAGACACTATTATAATAGCGCAATATACTACATAGTAAATAGTTTAACGGATCCTTAGAGGATGGGCGGTCCCAGGCATCCTTTGAGTTACTTGCTATATATTACAGTACACTTGATTTAGCTTACATTATATAAGTATGTATGTCCTGACTCGAGTGTTTTGTTTTATTGTACGCTCGGGTCAGCCTGAGTTGCAACTTCAGTTTCTTCTCCGTAGCTAGGACACTCAATAGATCATTCGTGCTATTGGAAGTTGTTTCAGCCTTTATCCTTTCTGGAATTCAAGACTTTGAAGACTCTCTATCTGTGTATGTTAAAATTTGTATTGAGGATTATAAACAATGAAATTCCTGTTTTGTTAAAGATGTATCAGTGGCTTCATGAACCACTAAATTTTAATTTCCGCTGCGAGATTCTGATATCTGTGTATGTGATTCTGTGATTTATTTACTGTATACTCTGAGTTTGCTAAATTTATTCTACAACGCAGTATTTTGAACAATTCAAGTCCGACATGTGCGGATGCGAATGGTTGGAAATATTGGGTCGTTACAGCTGGTATCAGAGCTTTGGCTCTAGGCAAACTCAGAATATATGGTAAATTTGATTTACAGAATCACCTTCATTTGAGATTGAATCTCTTCCTTTTCGAATTTGGAACATTCCCTGTGGTTCCAAAGTTCACTCGTGTCCCTCACTTTTCATCTACTCAAGATTCTGGAGTATCCCATAACTCCACTTCGGATGATCTTTATAGTGAATTGGCGGTCTCGCCATCGTTCTAATAAAGGGGTGAAACTCCTTTACCATTAGCATTAATTCACCGGAGATTTATATTTATCATCGGTTTATATGCTAGTATCTTGATTATTCTGAACTCTATCTCTTCGGATCAAATATAGATTTACCCAATCATATCGATCCGACTCTTCAAGTCACGGTTGACCAGATCAAGGTTGTCCGCGATTTATATAGACTTACCCATTTCCTTATTCTGTTATTTAATCATCGGACCTTCTGATTTTAACTAGCTTGGATTCTATTTGATTTGAGTTCATCAAATTTGAATTTCTATCCTTGTTTTGGAAATTTACTCCTATATTTGAAAGGAAATCTAAAATATATATAAGTATAAATTTTCAGAAATTTTAATATTTAATTTAACTAGTGTTAGGAGATAATAGTTTGATTTTATTTATGGTTTTGTAAACCATGTGTTTGTCTAAATAATTGAATATAAACAATGGTTATAAATTAATTTAGAAACAGAAATGAATATAAAACAAGAACTTGAGAATTCAATTTCTGATGGTTTCAAACTTTGGGATTAAAATTTTAAAAGTATATATTATTTAAAGTATTTTCAAAATAGAAGTTTGTTTCCCAAAGAATTTTAAAAATTTAGTGCTCTTCTCTTTGTCGCTGGAAAATAATTTCGGTGATGACTACAACATCATCGACATTCATTTTCGAGTTTCGAAGTGAAAGACCATTCTGTAGTCTGGCTACAGTATTACCTTGAGATTTTATTTGATTTGAAATTTCTAAAAGTATGACTTAATATATATATATATATATATATATATATATATATATAATTTAAATTTGATTGACATATTATGAATATATACTTATTTATCTGTAAATGGTTTGAGGGGAATCAGAAATTTAATTCTTAAAATTTTATCTTAAGAAATTTCAATAAATGGAAAATAAAATTCTGAATAAGAAATTCCAACTGGAAATAATTAAATTTGGAAGTTTTAGTTGTATAATACTCAATTTCATTTCAATATAACTTACCTTGATTTTCAAAAGTTAAAAATGAATTTGGAAAATATACAATATAAAAAGGATTTTATAACTAAAATTCGAGTGTATAACATTTATTATAACCACTCAAATTTTATTTATAAAATAGGTATTCCAAATAAAGTGTTAGGTTATTTGTTAAATTAAGAATTAAGAAAAATGTTGAACTAATTAGAAATATTATTATATCTGCTGTAGCATATTTTAAGTGCTGCTGTTCTAAAAATAAAATATTATGGAAATTTATAACTGAATAAATGAAGATTATTTTAAAAAGGTGTTATGATTTTAGTAGTATTTCCAAATAATAATCTATAAATTTTAATGACTTTCAAAGTATTATGATTTCAAATTTATTATCTTATCTTGTTTTCCAGACTATCTTAAATGTCCTTGGTTTCCCTATCTTCTACGGATTGGGATGCTATCGCTTATACCAGTCTATTTAGAAATCTCTCTATAGTCTTTAGAAATCTTTGTTACTCCTCAGGATCGGGACATTGTCCCATAGACTGACAGTCGAACTGGAAGGGTAAAACCGACTCTAGAAGATCTTCTTCGTGCTTTAAAATCCGGAACCATCCGTTTAAAATACTTGTTATCTAGCTTATCTTCTTTGTTTCTCTTCTTTCGTTCCTTTTCGAGGACGAAAAGTTCTTAAGTGGGGGAGAGTGTAACAGCCCTAGTTTTAGATATTTATTTTATTATAAATTATTTAGTTTCAAAGTATATTTTATATAAATTGTGTCTAAAGATATAGTTTAATTATTTAATTTGAAGATATATTTTATAAAATTGCATATGTCAATAAAATCTAATAATAACTGTGAAATTTTAAGCTAAGTTAAACAGTTGAATTTCACGTTCAAAAGACGCGTCAATTATAGGGTATAAGTGACGTAATAAAACGTGTGTTTTTAAAATGTTATTTTTATAAATTTTTTTTTTTTTTGATGTTTTGGACTGCGTCTGTTTAGCGTAGTGTAAAAATCATGTTTTCGTAAAATTTTGGAGAAAAATATCAGTCAGAGATTTTATAACAAACGTTACGTTGCATTAACTGACAGTCTGATTTTAAATAAATTTGTATACGTTTTTCTAAGCTTTGCATAAATTCTTGCCATTCCATTTATTGTTTTCAAACTAAAATCAAATAAATAAAATGAAGTAAAAACTTAACATGGAAGTAACGTGTGAGACAAAAATCCAAGGAGAAATTTGTGCATGCCTAAATTGATACGATACATATCAACTCTTTCGTTCATCCTCTGATGTATACTTACCTTTATTTCTCCCCATATCAACGTATGCCTTAATTAAACCTTTTGTAAATCAAAACTGAATTGAATATGAGTTTGCCTTTCCTTTTCTCAGAAATAAAATCATGCATTGATAACTTCCCTTGTTTATTTCTTCAATCACGTATAAGCATTTATTCAAAGAGAAAACTGAAGCAAATCTCTCGGCCTTCCAGTAAATTCAAAAACTTATAATTTTTGCAAACTGAAAAAAAAGAAAAAAAAGAACATAAAGTTACGTACAAACTTTATATCCAGGCTTATATCACGCAACTTTTCATTTTGTACGTTTCTTTTTAAAAAGTTTTGCATTAAGTCTGGCCAGTTTGTTTATTAAATCAAACATAGGAGAATCAAAGCATGCTGAAATCACGCATGCATATTTACATATTTTCAAACTTTATATGTTGTGTAACTGCCTAAATCTTATATCACGTAAACATATTTATAACTTTTGTAACTGAAAGCTTTAAATCTCTACAGCTTCCTCTTTTTCCCCTGTGTTTTTGCCTATGATCTAGTATGGTATCTGCGAACGTCCAAATACATTTGTAAACATATTTAATACAAATCAAAATTTATGTAAATATAAATGAATCATCACACACGTATTCATATTTATATATATAAAACTGATACTTTAAACCATTTAAGCTGCTTGCCCTTTTCTCCCCATTTGTCCATTTGATTCCGCCTCAAACAAATCCTTTTATCTGCAAATCATCAATCTAAAATCACGCCTACATTAAATAGTATAAGATTTTGAAATCAAAGCTTCTCATAAAAATTGCAGTTATCGCATGCATTAAATCTAGATTTCAATTGGCAGTTTTAAATCACGCATTCATACTTAACCTTGCCTATCTTTTCAACTTCTCAATTCCCATGTATATCTCTCTATTTCATCTTTATTATGCAATAAATAAATAAATAAATAAAATTTTCCGTTCCTAATCACACATATATACAAATCCAAGAGCACGGGGAAATTTTAAGTAACGCTCGTAATTTTGTTGTTTATTTTCCTCCACTAATCACGCAAGCTTTGTTTATATAAAGTAACGTGCATATCAACTCCTTTCTCCCATCTTCAATTTTTCCAGTCACGCAAACCATTTCGTCCAAAATCAATGCATGTTTTAAATTCCATCAGCATTTATTTCTCCATAATCAAGCTGCCTCATCTTTTGCCTTTAATCACGCAGACTTGAAGGAATTCACAATGAAAAAAAAGGCTGATACGTTATTCGCAAGCCTTGCCTATATATATCTTTCATTCCTCTACATCTCTTTTATTCTGCCTTTCTTCCTCTATAGCCATCAGGTATATTTTCTTTTCTTCTTCAGTCTTTTTGTTTTTCCTTTCCTTCCAGTTTCTTTTTTTTTCTTTTCACCCTTGTTTGCTCGGCCATTTCTCCCACCATGTGCCAGTAGGAATATAGATGCTAGCTTGAGTCTGCGTAGGTCTTAGAACTGTGTAATCTCTTGGAAAGGCATGTGTTTTGTGAAGGTTAGAAGATTTTATCTATACATTTTAAGGGATTGTCTGTTTTGAATTTGGAGAGGAGTAATGCCCATAATTATTTTGGTGATTGAAGATCTGTGATTAGTAGTCTAGGCAGGTCATATAAAAAGAAAAGAATTATATATAGAAAAACAGGGCAGTGAATATTTTCAGAGGGGAAGTCCTTGTTTTGTTTATCTATCATAATACTGGTTAGCATGAGTGTAAGTGAGTTGCCTGTTTTAGTTTATAATTTGGAGATTGTGGAAACCATTTGTGAAAAGATGAAGGGGTAGGATGTACATGTTGTATCTCTGTGTATATGTTGGTGTCAGTACTCGTATGCATCAGTGGAATTTGCAGTAGAAAGTAAATATAAATAGTAGGTAGGCAAGAAAAACATGCAGGTAGGTTTCAGTAGATGATTCTTTATGTGTACTTGAGGTATCAATAGGAGTTGGACATGTTGAAAGAAGAATACATAAAAAGGCTTCAGTGTTGGTCAAGTAGAAGTGGCCTCAGTTTCGTTCGAAGCAATTATATGATTCCCGAAGAAATTCCCAGATTGTCTCGAAGCAGAGGCGTTCTTGACTCGAAGTCTGGCATGAAATTACTCGAAGCATATAAGGAGGTGACTCGAAGTAATTTGTAGCAGTCACGAAGCAGTGGTTTGCCTGTACAGATGCCTGGGAAGTTATATTTAAGAAAATTTATATTGTCTAGAAATGTTTTAAAGTTAAGTTTAAAACTTAAAATGAAACTGAAATGCTTCAGATCTGCCTGGGAAGTTTTGAATCTAAGGAAATCTATCTGTAAAGTGATGTTTTAGAACTAAACCTAAAACGTAAGATTAAAACTGAATACAAGAGTTAAATATATGAATGAAGTAAGATATATATGGATGAAGTATGTGGTATTGTATGGGTTGGTTTGAGCGTGCATATACACGTATCAGTTGATCGGCCTGGGAAGTGTACTGGAAAATTTGAAATGTGGAGTTCGAACATCTTGGTATATAAAGCCACTTTGACATGTTTTGATGCCACGGTGCATGCTTAGCCATGCTGTATTGATGAAGAGGATACCCTGTGACAGTTCGAGCCTGGAAAGGAAAAAGAGATGAAACAAATTTTGCAAGTATATAGGTTAAACTGGAATTTTAGTAAATAAGAGAAAAGAAAACTGGGGAGGTAGGCTGCACATATATGTGCAATGTGCATGAGAAAACTAGGCAGTGGAGTGATGCACGTGCGTGCACGTATCCGTGTCACCGTACATGGAGAAAGAAAAATTTATGTGTACGGGTGTTCGTAGTTAACATCTTGCCGTAATTGTTTAGGGAAAATTTTCGTCGTAAATTTTGTGTGTTAGCACGGGGCACATATTTTGGGTATATTTAGGTCACATTATACGGTGGAGTGGTCGAGCAAGTCAAAACAATTTCCGTTCTATTTTAATCCTTTCTTGACCATACATTCTAAAGTCGCGTTTCAAAATATTTGAATTTGTTCTAGATTTGAATCTAGGCGACATCAGAAGAAATTTGATCGTTATTTTCTGTCGGTCTTTACCGGTGAATCGTCGTTTTGAATTCAAATTTTCTGCAACTTTCAGGTGAGTATTTCTCACCAGACATACGTATTTATATTTCGTAAATTATTGCAAGTGTATGTGTAAAATTTTATGTCACTATTATCTGTCTGTAGTGTAATATAAAATGATGAACCCCATTTAAATTGACACCTCATCAGTTATTATCTGTTGTATTATATCTGCAGTTATATTATGTTATTGTTTATTTACTGCTTAAATCACACTGCAAGTTCCCTGTTATACGTAGATTGTTATGGGCTGAAATGATAGGCCTAAATGATTATTATTGTTAAATTATGCTGTTAACTGTTAAACTGTTAAACTTGGGATTGCGGGTTTGAAATGATAGGACCCGGGATATTTGTAAACTACGGATTGAAATGATATAAATCCATACCACTTGACCTAGGCTAGAAAACTATATACAGGCCCGTGGTCCTTATAATATTTTCTGAAATATTTAAAATTATTTTGGAAGTTAAATATTTGATTTATATCTTTAAAGGAATTTATATTGATTTTTAATAAGTTATAAATAAAGAAATAAATAAATATTTGAATAAATTTATGGAATATAACTTATTTGGTAAATCGGGATTTTGAAAGAATAAGATTTCAGTTAATAAATGAATAAATAAATAGGTTATATTTGGAAATATTTATCAAGTTAAACAATCTATTACAGCATTTAAATGTTGTCTTTTGAAATTTGACTAGTTTTACCCATAACTTTAGGTAGCATTTCCTAAGTGCTATGGAATCTAGAATTTGATTGCTCTAAAATTTATGGAATTTGATAAATTTTATTTTACCTTAAGTTTTGGAAAAACTTAAGACATAATATTTATAACTGTATTTTCCTAAATAAATTAAAGATAAATATTCTGGTATTAAGTAAATTTTGGGAAAAATTTAATGGTTAAAATTTGGAGTTTTATTTATGGAAATTATGGGAATATTCAAGACTAAAAATATAAAACATTGATTTGTGAAAGAATAAAACCCAAACTAAGTTTTGAATAGTAAATACTCCAATTTGGATATATATAAAAATTGAAATGGTTTTGGGAACATAAAGGGATATTTAAATTATGGTTAAACTTTAAATAAAGAAATATATTTGTGAAGCTATGTAAATTATCTTCTTTACAAAGTAACCATAAAGTTAACCCATTTATATATATACCGTTGAATGTCCAAACCATTGTGTTTGGGAGTTATGGATTTAAGTAAAGTTTCCAAAACATTATCCTTTGAAGATATAATTCAAATATTCGGTCTCTAGATATTATAAACAGTATGGTTTTGGAAAGAATTATATTTGAATATAACGATATCCTATTGTTTTGGGTTTTAAAATGATATCGTATCTATAGTTTTGAAATGGAAATGTTTATTCTGATTTAAAGTATAAACTGTTTTTAAATAACCACGGGTTATAATAACGAAGGGTTGGCAAAGAGACCGGGATCGGATATGGACATACTCTCTGTCGATACCGAAAACCACTTTGACTAACCGTGTACGCGGTGGAGATTCCAGAATGAAGTAGGTTGGTGGTGACGGTTTCTTGAAAGGTATATACGTGGACCCGACTCCCGTGAGTTGGCATAAGGTGGCTAAAACAGGAGCGATTCTCGGATTAATGAGGTAGCTCCTCTGATCGAACGCACTTCTTCGTATACCATTCTATTGCTTATGTGATTGTTTGGGTGCACCCTTTGATTTGGGAGTGTTGTTCGAGGTGGGCGGTTGCTGCGGCTTCGCGTTACCACCGGTCCGGATAGCAATTGGTATATCTACCCTGGCATTGCCTAGTTGTGCCGTGTCACCTACCATATCGAGCCTTGTACGAGTTTGGTTTTCTCCCGTAGCCCGTGTGGTATCCTCTAGTTGCTTCCCGAGTAGGAGGAGCTATGATATTGGATGGACTACTGGGACTATTACGTGTTAAGGGCTATATGGGTAACCCCTTAATGCTAAGAAATAAGTATGTTTACTTTATAAATAGACACTATTATAATAGCGCAATATACTACATAGTAAATAGTTTAACGGATCCTTAGAGGATGGGCGGTCCCAGGCATCCTTTGAGTTACTTGCTATATATTACAGTACACTTGATTTAGCTTACATTATATAAGTATGTATGTCCTGACTCGAGTGTTTTGTTTTATTGTACGCTCGGGTCAGCCTGAGTTGCAGCTTCAGTTTCTTCTCCGTAGCTAGGACACTCAATAGATCATTCGTGCTATTGGAAGTTGTTTCAGCCTTTATCCTTTCTGGAATTCAAGACTTTGAAGACTCTCTATCTGTGTATGTTAAAATTTGTATTGAGGATTATAAACAATGAAATTCCTGTTTTGTTAAAGATGTATCAGTGGCTTCATGAACCACTAAATTTTAATTTCCGCTGCGAGATTCTGATATCTGTGTATGTGATTCTGTGATTTATTTACTGTATACTCTGAGTTTGCTAAATTTATTCTACAACGCAGTATTTTGAACAATTCAAGTCCGACATGTGCGGATGCGAATGGTTGGAAATATTGGGTCGTTACAGAGGTAGTTAAGAGTGAAAATCCAGATAGAAGTCTGGGACTGGACGTAGGACGGTGTTCCGAACCAGTATAAAAATCTCTGGTGTGATTTTTCTAACTTTTATTTTACTTTGCTACTATCATCTATTTCCGCATTTATATTATATTCCATATTACACGATCCGTGTGTACTATATTAGCACGCACACTGCCACTTTCATTTGGTATCAGAGCAAGGTCATCACATAAGCGTAACACAGTTATTTGATATATTCTTGTAATATGGAAAATAACGCAAGTACTAGCACTCAGAACACCACTTACATGGAAGGTCAATCGACACAAAGACCTCCATTTTTCAATGGTCTTAACTATAGTTATTGGGCAACACGTATGTCATTCTTTATGCAATCAAATAGCTATGATGCTTGGAATGCCACTCAAAGAGAAATAGTGAATCCAACAACTGATTATTCAGAATGGACTGCGGCTGAGAAAACGGCAGCAGCCGTAAATGCAAGAGCAATAAATATGTTGTTCTGTGCATTAGACAAAATGAATATAACCGTGTTAGTATCTGCACTACTGCATATTAAATTTGGCAAACGCTAAAAACCACTCATGAAGGTACTAACAAGGTTAAACAAGCCAAAATAGCCATGCTGAAAAGTCAATTTCAAAATTTCAAAATGAAACCAAATGAGACAATCAATGATATGTATTCACGGTTTCAAACTATCCACCATGCACTTTTTGGCTTAGGACAAAAATATTCTGATTTTGATGTTGTTTCAACAGTCCTACATTCTCTGACTAGTGAATGGGAAGGAAAAGTATTAGCAATTGAAGAAGCTAATGACCTTTCCGTCATGAAGCCAGATGAATTGATAGGAAATTTAATGTCCTATGAAGCGAATTTGCAGGCTAGAAAAGAACAGAAAGAAGAAAAGAAAAATGTAGCATTTCATGTTGAGAAAGATGAAAATGAATCAGATTCTGAAGATGAAGATTTGGCATTCATTGCGAAAGGATTCAAAAAATTCCTAAAATATCGAAAAGCCAGTCGTTACAATAAAAGGAAACCTGGATCAAATAAACCATCTTCATCTGCTATAGAACGTTTCAACTGCCACAAAAAGGGACACATGCAGAACGATTGTCCAGAACAAAAGAAGAAGTCAGAAAATGACAAATTCAAATATAAGAAGGACAAATCAAAGAAACGAGCCTTCTCAGTAACATGGGATGATTCAGAGTCATCTTCATCAGAAAGTGAAAGTGATTCGGAAAATGAACAAGCTAATGTTTGTTTTATGGCAACAGAAAATGAGGTACAAATTCCTACATTTGATGAATTACTTGATATTAATGCTGAATTGATAGTTAAATATAAAGACATAAAACGTCAATTAAAAGTAGTCAAAGCAGATTTAAGTAGAGCAGAGTTTGAACGAGATATGTTAAAAGATGAGAAGAAAATATTAGAAGAGGAACTTGAAAAAATTCAAGAATCATCATCTAATGTTGACTCTCAACTATCTCTTTTGAGTCAAGAAATAGAAGCTCAAAAAGAGAAAAATAATGCTCTCACTACTGAAAATCATGAGCTTAAGGCAAAAGTCAAAATTCTAGACCTAGAAAAAACTAGTTTACAAACAAAGTTTGATGACATTACTCAAAATATTTCTAACTTTAACAAAGGTCGAGAAAATTTGACAAAAATCATTGAAAACTCACAATCTGCATCAAATAAACAAGGTATGGGATATAATAAACAAGAAATCAAGGGTAATAAAAGAAAGAAGAAAGTACAAAAGATTGAAGTTAAGAAAAATCTTAGTTTATTATGTTCCAAACCAAAGCCAGTTGTGAAATTCCAAAAGAAAAATACAAAGACTATCAAAATATGGGTTCCTAAAACAAATAACAATTTGATTAGGAACAAATACATTCAGCAATTCATGAATATTGTGCATCTTAATAATAATTATATATATAAAGGGGATACCGGACCCATATGGGTTTGGACTCCTAAGACCTAACTCTTAGGACCCTATAAAAAGTGGGTACCATAGACTTAATTCTATTTTTTGCAGGTCCCACTTAAGAAAAGAGGAAAGCGGATATTGGACAGTGGTTGCTCGAAGCACATGACGGGAGACAAGAGCTTATTAACAAATATTACATACTCAGATGGTGGCTCCGTCACTTTTGGAGACAATTCAAAAGGCTATATCATCGGCAAAGGCGATGTGAGCAATTGCGGTACATCTAACTTACCTCTTATTACAAATGTCATGCTAGTTAAAAATTTAAAACACTATTTACTTAGTATTAGTCAGTTATGTGACAAAGGTTTTACAATCTCCTTTTCGAATAATAAGCGTAGTATCTTAGATAAAGACCACAATTTAGTTTTCGAAGGTTATAGAGACAGAAATATATATATTCTGAATATGAATATTAATCATAATTCAGATATGTGTCTTGTGGCTAATGATAATGATCCATGGCTATGGCACAAACGCTTCTGTCATATAAACTTTAGAACTATTAACAAGCTAGCCAAAAACAATCTAGTTAGAGGTCTACCCAAGATTAGTTATAAAAACGATAATTTTTGTGATGCCTGTCAGATAGGAAAATTGACCGGATCATCATTCAAGTCAAAAAGGGTCATATCAACATTACAACCACTTGAACTACTACATATGGATTTATTCGGACCAACACAGGTTCAGTCAATAAACCATAATAGATATGTATTTGTAATAGTTGATGACTATTATCGTTATACATGGACTATTTTTCTGAAAAACAAGAGTGACACTTTTGACCATTTCAAATCTTTTGTCAAAAGAATTCAAAAATCAAAAGGGCTAAAAGTTAAAAACATAAGAAGTGATCATGGTGGTGAATTTGAAAATAACAAATTTGAACATTTTTGTACAAAAAAAGGTATTAACCATAATTTTTCGTTTCCTAGAACTCCACAACAAAATGGAGTTGTAGAACGGAAAAATCGAACATTAAAAGAATGTGCAAGAACGTTATTAAATGGATCCACTTTACCAAAACATTTCTGGGCAGAAGCCGTCGCTACTGCGTGTTATGTTTTGAATCGTGTGTCCATTCGACCACTCACCAAAAACACGTCTTATGAATTATTTAACGAAAGGAAGCCAAATATATCTTACTTCAAAGTATTTGGTTCAAAATGTTTTATTTTTAATACAAAAGACCATCTCGGAAAGTTTGATCCGAAAGCTGATGAAGGTATATTTGTCGGTTATTCGGAAAGAAGCAAAGCGTATCGTATTTTCAATAAACGAACCAAAACTACTGAAGAATCTCTTCATGTTTCTTTCGATAAATTCTTTAAACCTTCTCAATCAAAACCAGATAATGACGAAACTATATTTACTGACACTCCTCTCTTCACAAATTATGACTCTGACTCTGAAAATCTTATTGACAATATTTTCCAACAACAACCAGTTTGTGAGATACGTTCCCCTCCAAGATTATTGAGACACCATCCGGTTCAAAATGTAATTGGCGAGGTTAACTCACAAGTAAGAACTAGGAATCAATTACATCAAATGGGTCATGTTGCGTTTCTATCAAATATCGAACCTAAGAATCCAAAAGAAGCTGCTACAGACGATTACTGGATCATTGTCACGCAGGAAGAACTAAATCAGTTCGAGCGCAATGACGTTTGGGAACTTGTTCCAAGGCCAACTGATCAGTCAGTTATTGGTACTAAATGGGTTTATAAAAATAAGGCCGACGAACAAGGAAATTTCACCAAAAACAAGCAAGATTAGTAGCACAAGGGTATAATCAGGAAGAAGGTATCGATTATGAAGAAACTTTTGCACCAGTTGCTGTTATAGAGAAGGTGGCATCATTCCTCTGTAGTTCCAACAAGCATGATGTGCATGAACCAATGCCGTCTAGGCCGTCAACATCTAGGAGTCCTAGCTCTTGGGATCGGAATTATGAGAGGAATGAAGGTGCTCAGAAAAACTGGAGTCCATGGTCAAAACATATTGAAGATAATAAAAATTCTAATAAAGAACCTACCACTTCACATTAGATTTATATATATCTTTTTCTCTCTATCACTCATGTAATAATGCTTGTGCTTTACAATAAGAGTGAAAATATAGCACGTTGTATTCAAAAAATTGCAAAACAGGCTATTACTCAGCATATTTTACAACCGGTCGACCTCCCATATTATAGCCGGTCGACCGTTTGCCCTCTGGTTGAAAACGGTCGACCGGCCATATTCCATAGGTCGACCGGTTTACAAAGTTTTAGTTTTTTATATATATATCTTGCGTCCTTTTATTCCTCCATCTTCCTCATTTTCTTACTTTCTGTACCTTTACACCAGAACCCTAAAACCACTCCCCAAAATTTCAAAATTCCTATTCTCCAAATTCTCTAAAAATGGCTCCTCCACAAAAGAAATCCAAGAGAGGATCATCCTTCGGAACTTCATCAATCAATATCTCAGCAAAGAAATGGCTTGAAAACCCAGTGGCTATCTCAAGATGGAATCAAATGACTAACTACAAATTTCATCCGGGTTCTTTCATCAAGTTTGATGATTTCACGTCTTATGGAATTCGTAGGTTAGCCGATAACTCCAACATTTCTCCAATGATAGATTTTTCAGAAAACAATGTGGAAATAAATCATTTGATGATAAAAAATTTCTACGCCAACATGAACCTCGACGAGTATCAACCTGATAATCCGAACGGAGTCATTTGGTCTGTCGTCTGTGGCAAACAAATTTTTATCACTCATGATAGGATTGCCTCTATACTTGGTATACCAAATCAAGGCGATGAGTTTTCATCTAATTTCTGTGAAGTCTTCACTCGCAAGAGCATCAGCCATCGGTTCATGGAGGACAACGGTGATGGCACAAAGTCTATTGGACTTCGACCCACCGCCAGACTTCTACATCGCGTCTTGATGCATTCTCTGTTTCCTAGACTAGGAAATTACGATGCTGTATATAAAGAAAACTTCAAGGCTCTCTATGCTATTTATGGGGATATCCAAATTAATTGGGTTCATATGCTTTTTGACGAAATTCTCAAGGTAAATAACTCTACGCGACCTCATTTTTTCTACAATGAATATATCATGCGTATTTTGCTAGCTTGTAGGGTAAAGCCTCCTGACTCCGCCACCTCGAAACCAAAATGTATTGACTCCATCACTATCAAACGCATGAAGCTTCCTCCTCCTTACCTTGAGATTATGCCGTTTGAACTATGGCAACAAAGAGGTCCAACAAAACAACAAGCTACATCCTCTCGACCTCGTTCCGATGAAGTTAAACTGTTAAAATCAAAATCATCCACAAAAGAATCACTTGAAACTATTGCGTGTAACCAATTCTTGCTTGAATCACGTCTCAAGCGCATGGACACAAAAATTGATAAACGCTTCAATAAGGTCAAGTCATTCTTTGGTATGTTATGGGATGTTATATCATGTACCACATCCACCTCTGTTCAAGCACAAGACTCAGGAAAACGTCCTGCTCCTCCTATTTTCAACTGGACATCATCTGAGGAGTCTACTAGTATGAGTGGACATGGACATGGAGAATCATCTAGAGGGAACAATGATGAAGAAGAAGAAGATGATGATGATGACGATGATGATGATGAAGAGGAGATAGGATCTGCCTCATCTTAGATTCTATTTCTATTATGGTTTAGTACTTTAAAAACATCAATCGACACTTGTACTAAATAGTGTCGTTATTTTTATTTTACGTTTGACATTATGGTCTGTATTATACTCTGGTATGTTTTGGATGTGTTAAGTTTTATTTTGCTATGCATATTATGGTAATTACACTCCTATATTATTCCAGTATCTGTTACTCCTTTTTGTCGATGACAAAGAGGGAGAAAGGGCTAACAATTGTTTGCAGGAATATACATATATATACAGAATTCAAACAAACTCTCTGAGGGAGATCACATACTCAGGGGGAGATTCAGATTTTCAGATATATATTGTCATCAATCAAAAAGGGGGAGAATGTTGAGTCACAGACTCTATGAAGTTTTTTGATTTCTGACAAAGAAATAAAGGCGATCGACAAAACGAAGACATCATGGCTATAAAGAGGCACAAAAGAGCTACATATAGTACTCTAAATTATAGGTTGATTATTTGATGTTATAATAGTGATAAACTTGTTAAAATCTATCCTCAAATGATCATGCATCTCAAGGGAATCAATATATACAACTAAATTGCAGTTGCACATTTTGTGTGCAACTTTACAAGGACCGGTCGACCGGTCATAATCTAGGCGGTCGACCGTTCCAGTATAAGTTGCACACTGAAACGTGCACACATGCACATAACGACTATATATTTGAATTCCTGTCTATTGGTCATTTTTGACCTGTCGACCGTTTTTAAATAGAGAGCAACTTTTCCAAAAGACACTTCTTTCTCCAAAGGTTGCATCTCTTACCTTTCATCAATGATCATATCTCTTAATGGCAACTGCTCACAAAGAGTTACAACCATTCTTCTCTATATAAACTCATCTAAATCATTGATTAAAAACATGATTATATATGCTTTTTACTCTAATCTCTGATCTTACTTTCTACATACTCCTGCATTCTAAAAGCTCTCGATTATTTTAATTGCTTATTGAATCATTGAAATTATTTCATATCTTTTGATTCAATAAGTAATATACTTTCCTTAATCTTCACAAAACATCATTCACATACTTTGAGGATAAGATTATAGGAAGGGTGTACTACAAGTGACAAATCCGTGTTTTCAAGAGCACAAGTTGTCAACAACAATTGTATTTGTTCTTTTGTTGAAGTCCTCGGTGTTGTAAGAGGCAAGTGTTGAAGTCCTCCATGTTGTAAGAGGCAAGTGTTGAAGTCCTCAGTGTATTAGAGGCGTGAAATCCCGTTCGTTTGCTCGGGTGTTGTAAACCTGTTCCTCCGGGTGAAGCGAGGTAGTTAATAGTGAAAATCCAGATAGAAGTCTGGGACTGGACGTAGGACGGTGTTCCGAACCAGTATAAAAATCTCTGGTGTGATTTTTCTAACTTTTATTTTACTTTGCTACTATCATCTATTTCCGCATTTATATTATATTCCATATTACACGATCCGTGTGTACTATATTAGCACGTACACTGCCACTTTCAATATCCAATTTCCACTTTATTTCATCATACATCTCACAAAATATTCTTTCCATTCCAAATCATTTTACATTTATTATTCAATATCAATTTGATTCAAACCCGTACGATGTACACATATCATCCGTATGCTATATCAATCTGATCGCTCACTCGATCATACAATTTCAATTCCAAACTAGTATCGTCCACTCGACTTTCTAGTGCAGACTCAGATCTTGTTTCTTGATTAGGAATCATCATTCTCCTTGCATAGCCTAACTATGATAGAGAATATCCAGAATCAATCAAAAATCCATATCCAGGGTTCGTCGCCGAAAATCGAGTGAAAAATCCTAACTCGGATCGATATACTATCTCGAAATTCTATGCACGAATCTGGATCAAATCATTATGCGAATAGAATAATATACATACATCCTACATATCTATCCTCATTGATTATTAGCCAAATCAATTCTCTTTCTATTCACATTCACTTTAATTCCATTCACTTACTCTCAATTGCTTCAATCCTCATTTGGATTATCACCTCAATTCTTATCTCAAATGGATATTTAATCATAAACAGTTTGCACTCTGACCAGCTTATATTTAGAAAATAATTTGAAAAGTTTAAAATAGACAAGTAGTTGAAAAATAATTGCTAATTTGTAAAACAGCTGTAAAATATTTAAGTAATTGTAAAATAGTTGGAAAATAGTCAAATAATTGCAAAATAGTTTTTAAAATAGTGATTAGTTATAATTAATTGAAAAATGGTAATTAGTTTATAAAACAGTTGTAAAATAGTTAAATAGTTCCAAAAATAACTGTAAAATAAGTATAAAATGGTTTAACTTTAAAAAGAAAAATTGTATATAGTAAATAGCTTGGAAAAACAGATTTAAAATAGTTTATACTAAAATAATTTATTTGAAAATAGTCCAGAGCCAAACTGTTCAATTGCCAATCTCTATTCTCATCAATTCAACTTAAATTTCCACTTCCATTTAAATTGACTCAATTCCAATATGAATTAATCCCAATTCCAATCAATTGCCAATTTCCAATTAACTTTCAATTTCAATTCGAATTAAGTTAACTTCCATTCCCATCCTAAATTCAAATCAACTTTCTATTTGAGTTTGAACTCATTAAACTTCAATTTCATTTCAAATTTATCCACTTCAAATTTTCCATTTGAATTTTAAACTTATCCATCTTCAATCAAATTCTAATTAATTCAAATCAAATTCAGTTTGAACTAGTTCTATTCAAATTTCAACTTAAAACCATCTTGATTTATATATATTCGAGTTATATTTTAAATGTTGATTTAATCAAACTAACCTTTACTTTTAATTTAACAGCCTAAATCTTTTTAAACAATTTAAATTTGAGTCCAAATTTTCAAAACTCTATCTTAAATTGCCTTTACTTAACTCATTACAAGGTTCAAGTAAAAGTTCAAAACAACTTTAATTTACAAGTTCAATTCTTAACATTCAAGTCTTAAGTTCAGAGGAATTCCATATCCTTAATTTCAAAATTTAAGTTTAATTTTATTTATCTCTATCATGGATATATTACCACAATCCATTTCTTTATTCATTTAAACAATTCAAATTTACAGTTTAAAGATTATTAATAACAACAGGATGACATCATCCAAATTATTTAAAACATCATCTATATTCAATTTTCAGATCTCAAACCTATTTTGAGATCACACAAACTCCCAATTCAAACTAACCATTTAACCTTCCATGTTAAATCTCAATTTCATCTTGAAATTTCCAATTCAGGTTGTTTGTTCTAAACTTATATAACTTTCTGAAAGTTAAATTCAATTTACTTAATCCAGTCAATCTTACTAAATTTAAGTTCTCTATTTCAAATTTTAACTTCTTATCAATATCCCTTCTCACTTATAGTTCAAAGACTTATTTCACTAAGGGTTTTTACATCACACTTCAGGGAAAATCAAAACTCATCATCTTAGAGTTCATTCTAAGTCATTTTTGATATAATGCATATCCATACATATATACATATTTATTTCTTTGCCAACCAGGCTGTACTTTAAAATTTAAACCACCTTGATTTTAATTCAAAACAAATTCTTTAAATTTTCCAAACAACTCTTATTTTAAAATAAGATCGCATTCAAAAATATTCTGAGTAATATTATCCATTATTTCCTTTAACATTTGAAAAAAAAATTCAAATTTTTCTAGACTTAGAATTCATAACTTCACAATTTAAAACCTAGTTCAATTTATAAGTCATACTTATCTAAATTGTTACTTTCTTAACACATTCCATTTTGCTTTATAAATATTTACTAGGAAACAAACATCATATTATTAAACACAATAACCAATCCATATTCTGGTTTAAAACCAATTCTAATTCATCTTATTTGTATAGTTCATTCTATCCACTTCTTATTTGGATATATATTTATCACTTAATTCTTATCCAATTTCAATATCAAACAACCAATTATTTGCTTTATATATATAATATAAGCTTTTATAAAAATCATTTACTAAAACCATTTTTAAAACCTTTATATAAGAAAATAACAAGTATGCACTCATATATATATATACACACACACTCAACTCATCCTAGTGAAACACTAACCCTATCCTTAATGATACACCCACCAGAGCCAAGGTTCTCACTTAACCTCGCTTTGATACCAAATGTAACGATCTAGAATTTTCAATCCCGAAAATTCCAGATAGTTGGGAAAAGAGGAAAAGAGATAGAAGAAGAACGAAAACACCAAAACACAGATTCTCACATTCGTAGCGGTTCAAAATATAATATCAAATAATAACAGTTATACAAAAGAAAAACTGTACTTATCAAATAACACTTTAGTACATCAGAGTTTCATCACAAACACTGGACAGATATAATCAACATGTCCCAGATAAACTAAAATATATCACAGCGGAATACCCTCCATACGATCCTACCATCTAGCTCGCCTCCTGAGCTCCAGAACGTCCTTACCTGAAAACTCTGCAATACTCGGTCTGACCCGAGTATTACATCAAAGTAACACCCGGGTCAGGCTGGAAACCAGTGTGAGTAAACCCGTATAGTATGAAATACCAAGCTATAACATATGTGAATATCATGGTAACTCGTACCCTTCACGAGTTCTTATAGTCAAACATTTATCTCGCAAAACAGTTTCAGGTTAAATGTCCATGTTACTCAAATCATTCCAGCCTATTGGGTTCGAAACTTAAATTTATAAGAATTGAAGTGATTTGGAGTATTTAATGATACACGACCCCGGTCTCTTCGAATTCAATGTCATCTCTAATTCAAGTTATAAGGTTTTAAATAATACAATTCATATCCAGTATATCATATAATTCAACTCAGATAGGTAACCTACATTATCACAGTTTAACCCATTCATATCACAGCACATCTCAATCGCCCACTAGAGATGTCATCAATCCAAGTCATCAAACATCATTCAACCATCCATAAACAAGAATTATTAGATATATAGTTCCTAATTAATTTAATTAGTCTTCAATTAAATTAATTACCAATTTTATCACTTGGATTACCTTAATCCTGCTTACTTAACATCAATTAATTACAACCCATTAATAAATCATTCTTTAATCATTCATTTTAATTAATCACCTTTGATTAATCATCTTTTAATTCCATCAAGTAATTAACCTTTAATTGCCCCATAGATTGATTAGCCTTAACCATTCACATTAATTTACCTCTAATTAATCACCTTAACTAATTAATTACATTTATTAATGATTCTCTAATCACTTTCCTTAATTAATTATCCTTTTAATTAATTACATTTAACAAGTAATCTTTAATTAATTACATCTATTAATTAACCTTAATAAATCTTATTCAGTAATTAACTAATCTTAATCACCAACGTTAATAAATCCTTTAATTAATTTCACTAAGTAATTCCTCCTTTAATTCTTCTATAAAGTAATTATCCTCCTTATTTAAACCAATCACATTCATTAATCAATTTTAATTGATTATAGACAGTAATTTACTATCCTTTAATTACTTACATTAATTAATTAACTTCTTAATTCATAAATTCTTTAATAAATTACACTAAGTAATTAATCCTTAGTTACTCCCATTGAGTAATTACCCTCTAATTACTTTCACCAAGTAATTTCTCTTTATTTAATTACACTCATCATTAATTACTTACTCTATGTAATTAAGTAATTATACTTAATCAATTTCCTTTAGTGATTATCCTTAATTAATTGAAAATTAATTATCTTAAATTAATTATCTTAATCAAACATCATAATCACTTTAATAATCCTTTTATTTTTAAACTTGTTTTGATGAATTTAACTTTGGAAAATGTTAGCGCCAAAATTGGTCGCTAATACCCAAATGTAAATGAAAGCACCAACGGTCACATGTAACAGATGGAATATATGTGGAGAGTAACAATATGAAGAACAATCGAAATTAAAATGAAAGCAGTAATGAACACAGATTTTATAGTGGTTCGGCTAACTCCGGCCTACGTCCACTCCAGAAGTTTCCTTTTTATTGATGTTCGAATCAATTATAGTTACAAACTGACAAATTAACCTTTAGCCTTCGAAAATAGAAATTTAGAGAGCGGAGAGAAGATCCCCCATTTAGAGACCCACATGTTGTATTTATATTCAAAACCAGACTGTTGGGCCTCCTAAGTAGTTTGGGCCCACCAAGGCCATAGCCAAACCCTACGTCATTATGCCGAACGAGGTACGATGCCGAGCAACGTAAGATGCCGAGCAAGGTGAGATGCCAAACGAGGTGCATTGCCTAACGACGTCCAATGCCGAGCGACATCCAATGTCGAGCAAGGCTTCATGCTGAACGAGGGAAGGCATGCCAATCGAAGGGAGGTGTGCCGATCGAGGGGAGGTGTGCCGAACGAGGGGAGGTATGCCGATCGAGGGGAGGTGTGCCGAACGAGGGAAGGTGTGCGGATCGAGGGGAGGTATGCTGATCGAAGGGAGGTGTACCGAACGAGGGGAGGTGTGTCGAACGAGGGAAGGTATGCCAATCGAGGGGAGGTGTACCGAACGAGTGGAGGTATGACGATCGAGGGGAGGTGTGTCGAACGAGGGGAGGTTCACCGAATGAGGGGAGGTATGCCGATCGTGGTAAGGTGTGCCGAACGAATGGAGGTGTGTCGATCGAGGGGAGGTATGCCGATCGAGGAGATGTGTGCCGAACGAGAGAAGGTGCGCCGATCGAGGGGAGATGTGACAAACGAGGGGAGGTTTGCCGAACGAGGGGAGGTATGCCGATCGAGGGGTGGTGTGCGGAACGAGGGGAGGTATACCGATAGAGGGGAGGTATGTCGATCGAGGTAAGGTATGCCGAACGAGGGGAGGTGTGCCGAACGAGGGGAGGTGTGCCGATCGTGGGGAGGTGTGTCGTACGAGGGGAGGTGTGTCGAACGAGGGGAGGTTTGTCGAACGAGGGGAGGTGTGCCGAACGAGGGGAAGTGTACCGAACGAGGGAAGGTATGTCAATCGAGGGGAGGTGTGCCGAACGAGGGGAGGTATGCCGATAGAGGGGAGGTATGCCGATCGTGGGCCGAATGAGGGGAGGTTTGTCGAACGAGGGGGAGGTGTGCCGATCAAGGGGAGGTGTGCCGAACGAGGGGAGGTATGCCGATCGAGGGAAGGTATGCCGATTGAGGCGAGGTGTGCCGAACGAGGGGCGGTGTGCCGATCGAGGGGAGGTATGCCGATCGTGGGGAGGTGTGCCAAACGAGCGGAGGTTTGCTGAACGAGGGAAGGTATACCGATCGAGGGGAAGTGTGCCAATCAAGGGGATGTGCGCCAAACGAGGGGAGGTATGCCTAACAAGGGGAGGTATGCCGATCGGGGGAGGTGTGCCAAACGAGGAGAGGTATGCCGATCGGGGGAGGTGTGCCGAACGAGGAGAGGTGTGCTGATCAAGGGGAGGTGTGCCGAACGAGGGGAGGTGTGCCGAACGATGGGAGGTATGCCGATCGAGGGGAGGTGTGCGGAACGAGAGGAGGTTTGCCGACCGAGGGGAGGTGTGCGGAGGAGGTTTGCCGATTGAGGGAAGGTGTGCCGAACGAGGGTAGGTATGCCGATCGAGGGGAGGTGTGCCGAACGAGGGGAGGTTTGCCGAACGAGGGGAAGTGTGCTGAACATAGGAAGGTATGTGAATCGAGGGAAGGTGTGTCGAATGAGGGGAGGTGTGCCGAACGAGGGGAGGTATGCCGAACGAGGGGTGGTGTGCCGAACGAGGGGAGGTTTGCCAAATGAGGGGAGGTATGCTAAACGAAGGGAGGTGTAGGAATGAGGGGAGGTGTGCCGAATGAGGGAAGGTGTGCCGATTGAGGGGAGGTGTGCCGATCGGTGCTTATCTTCCAGACCGAGCCGTGCAACCCCCATTTCTTGACCAAATGACATATCGAAGTAAACTTCTTTCTTTTAAACCGAATCCATCCTATTTTGGCCTCGATAATCATGAAGTTGGCTGGGTTGAATCCTCATGTTCATGGTCTTGACTAAAGGCGGGTTAACACTTTGCCGCCCAAAACATGCTTTGTTATTGGAAGGTGTGTTTTATAGCTCAATAAGCTGGATGTTCGTATCCTGTTAATGTCCTGCAAAGAAATTGATAGTCTTATCTGACCGCGAATGATGATCGTTCGCGATCGTATGTCACTCGAGGTCGTATGTGACTGATCGAGGTCGGGTGCCGCTCACGTCAAATGGTGAATGTTCGCGATCGAGTGCCGATCGAGGCGATTTGTGAGCTTTCGCGGTCAGGTGCTGTTGGTGGTGAGTTGGGACTGTTCGCGGTCGGGTGTCGTTCGAGGCGATTTGTGAACATTCACGATCGGGTGCCGTTCGAGGTGAGTTGGGACCATTCGCAATCGGGTGCCGTTCGAGGCGACTTGTGATCGTTAACGATCGGGTGCCCGTTCGAGGCGAGTTGGGACCATTTGCGATTGGGTGTCGTTCGAGGCGATTAGTGATCGTCTGCGATCGGATGCCGTTCGAGGCGAGTTTGGACCGTTCGCGGTCGAGTGTCGTTTGAGGCGATTTATGATCGTTCGCGATCGGGTGCCGTTCGAGGCAAGTTGGGACCGTTCGCAGTCAGGTGCTGTTCGACGTGATTTGTGATCGTTCACGATCGGGTTCCATTCGAGGCGAGTTGTGTGTACCCGGGGGGATTTAGTATTACTAATGCCAGATTTCACGTTCGAGTGAATTTCTGACTTGTATGTTATGGCGGTTCATCGCCATCTCAGAGCATGCCTGAGGACCGTTCGCGATTCACGATCCCTCACACGAGTAAGTGGTTTAGCCATTATGAATCAAAAATGGCATACTTTCGTCCAAAATAAGCCTTTCAACAGAAAAGTAAAACAAAATCAAGTCCAAACATGAGAAACGGAAAATAAAAAGCAAAACAGGGACGCCGAAGTGCAAACACCAACATTGATGCTATTTATAGTCGTATCAGAGCATGCCTAAGGATCGTACGTGGTCCTGTACATGTGTAAATGACTTAATCGCATTGGTGTGGATTTTGCTACTTATTCTTCATTATTTCAACCAATAGATAATAAGCTGACGCCTTGATCCTGAGCCGTCCCCAGTAGGTGCAGTTGGTAGTCGTTCTTGTTCCACCGTGGTGACCCTTCTTCTCACATATTAGGATAACAGTCCATTTCGGATATGCCCCTCAACTTCATCCTTCAAGTGCCTACAATCATTTGTACTATGACCATTAAGTTCATGGAACAAACAATACTTGTCCGATCTTCTTTCATTTCTGGTTGGATCCCTTCTCATTGGCCTTCGATACGGAATCTGCTCCCTATAGTCTTGGTAAATTCATTCCAAAGTATCGTTCATCTCTGAATAAGAGGTGAACCTCGGTTCCTTTCATGGTCGCATTGGTCCATCGTCGTTATCCCTGGCCTTCCCTTTCCCTTTATCAGTTCAAGAATCTTTTTTAGAAGGATTTTCACCCTTGACTGCATAAACATCATTTCCTTCTCCTTCCTCTCTCTCAACATTTGCATCCTCTAACTGTAGGAATCCTTCGGCTTCATGATAAAACTCCCTTAGATCCATAGGTGGATCCATTGTCGGTAAATTTTTGAACTCTATTTCATTAGCTATGCCAGATACAGCTGCCATTAAGACAATGGATGGATCTGGTCTATCCACTGATGCTGCCGCTACATTGAATCGTGTCATAAATCTTCTCAAAGATTCCCGATCCTCTGCTTTAGCGCTGCCAAACTCATCACATTCTTAGGTCTCAGAATGTGAACTCGGAACTGCCTCATAAACTTCCCAATCAACTCGGTCCACATTCTAATGGAACCTCTCTCCAATTGTCTAAACCATAGCGCTACTATGTCTATTACATACAATGGGAAGCACCGGGCCATGACTTCCTTAGATGCCCACAGCACTTCCATATGCCTCATATACTTTGTCGATGAACCGTATGATCTGTCCTCCCATTATACATCTCCAATGATAATAGCTTAAATTCGGTGGGTTCCTAGCTTGCCTGATAGTAGGAGTAAAGGGACTCCTATTCACATCCTCCAAGTCTTTATTTACCAATCCGCCTCTCATAGCTCATCTAACCATCTCTGCCAGTCTATCGGTGTTGCCAAGTTGTAATCCTTGTCTGTTGCCTCCGGTCTGCCACCCGATTTCATGAGGAAATTCAGGCACATACCCCCATCTCGTACTCATGCACTCCTGTTGGTGTTGGGTTGCACAGCATCATCTGGTATCCCTTCACCGATTGGTCCAGCATTTCCTGGTAGTGTGCCCCCGAGTCTAGATTCATCTAGATTATTAGTCGTCTATTGATTGGGGGCTGCCCCCTGTTGAGCCATTCCCCGGTTCGTCAACCACTCCCCTCCCTCTGACATTGATCCCGACCTTCCACATCATCTCGATCACCCGCATATGCTTAAAACCCAATTCACGACCAACTTACAATATCTCTTGATTTTCAAATCTAAAAATCATGATTTTACTCTTAAAAATCTTTGTTTTCGATAATGAATCTGACTATAACCTTGAACCAATGAATTATTACAGTTGAGATTTTGATAAAAATAAGATTTTACTGTATTACCCTGGTTAAAACTATCTTCAATTCCTACTAAGGAATATTTTCAAAACTTAAATTTTGTTGTTACAGACATATTTGGTTTATATATCTAAGCCATCAAAAGATTAGGGGAATAACCATTTGATTTTTGAACATATTTTAAACATGTAGCTGAAGAACAGAGCATATGTATTGATGTACAGACATGAACACAAGTATCTATATGTATACACACATGCATCCGTCTTAAAAAAATCATGTAAAACATTTATGCAAACATTCATCACAAATTTACTTCAAGAATCTCCTACATGCACCAAGTTTAAACTATTTTAAAATTTAGTTTACTCACCTTATGTATGTACAGAGAAGCCTGGGATGTTCTAAAAGCTAGGAAATTTATTTGAATTTTAATCTACTACTGGATTTTGATTTGAAACTGAATGTTGCTTAAAAATCCTTTGAAAAACTGAAAGGTTGTTGAGATGATCATGCCTTGATTACTTGAGGTTAAAAGCTTGCTTAAATTTTGAAACTGAACTGATGAATTGGCTTTGAGTTGAATTTGGATTGTTGAGCTAATTCTGATCCAAGTTTGAATTTCCTTTGATTTTGATCTCTGATTTGTTACAGGCTTTGGTTTATATAATTTCTTTTGTTTCTCTTTGTTTTGATAATGTAGATTAAAGAAAAGTAAAAGAGAGGGGAAGAAATATGTTTATATAACTTAGTTTGATATTATTATTTTTTATTAAAAAATAAAGAAAATAAATGACACTTGTGCCATTATTTTACACGTGTAATTGCATGTGATATTTAGTTTACATTTGTAATTTTGAATATATATGTAACTCACATTTTTAATTTCATGTTTTAATATGTTATTTATAGATATATATATATATATATATAGTATTTTTCCCTCTTACTTATATTATACATATTTAAAGAAAAAAAATTTAAAATCAACTATCCACTAATAAACATATTACATACATTAGTTTATTACTAAAATTAAATTTATATTAATTTGTAAATTTGACATTATAATAGAAAACATATTCATTTGTTTTGAAAATATAAATTTTGTCAAATTAAATAATTATAAAAGAAGATCATTAAACTGATATTTTCAATTATATGAGGAGATTATTAAATAAATATTTATCCAGATATAAATATTTATTATTAGATTTATTTGTTCAATCTATAAATTAGTATTTTATTAATTTACCTAGTTAATTATCAATTAATAGATACTCCAAAATCTAGGTTATCACAAACTTCATGCTATGGGATTAGAAGTACAAGCATCACGTATGTTGAAAATCAAATCAAATGTTCAATAGTATCCAGGGATAGGTACCGGCTGATGCCTCTGAATCATGATCGATTCCTTAGAGTATAACTCAACTGAGGTAGATTGGACAATTCTCTCCCAATATCTAATTCTTGACTAACACTCAGAGATGGATGTTAAGGATAGACAACCGAAGAAACGCATGAACGAACATTGGTTCCCAGAGATAAATATCGATGTATAATCTAATTCAAACTGGTTTACGTTATAGGAATTATGGTGGTGCCCATGTAGACATGAGTGGGGAGCCAAATATAACTACAAATTTCATGGTTTTATTTCAGGTTGAACAAAACATGTTTAACCTGTAGTAAATAAAACTAAGTAAAAGAAGAAATTGTATAATAGCATAAATTTGTTTACTTATATTTATATAGAATAATGGTAAAAGAATGCATTACATAGATCCCAAAATATAGGCATGTATAATATAAATGCTTCCAAGAGGCAGTGGGACCGGCGATAGAGGAGAGCATAGGATCAATAGAAGAGGAGGGAGGAATGGCAAACTACTATATAAGGATGTCATTTGGCTTCCCCTTTTCACTTCCTTTGATGCAACCTATGGGTCGCAATAGTTTCAGCAAGATTGGGTTCTACCCCAAAGTCCCCTAATCTTCTCGACGTTTATATTGTAACCGAATCCAATGGAAGTTATACCAGTTGCTTCAGTGATGGCTTCAGCAGAAGGAGCCACAAAATGGAGCAAAGGCAGGTCCTGAATATTAAAACTGATATGTATAGGTCAATTGCTATATCTAGGGATAATTGAGGCATATGGAATGATGAATAAAACGATATCTTCTACTGAAAGCGGTCCAAACCCGCAAGAGTATCGTGCCCTAAGGATAGGATTTCAAAAGATAGTCTATGTCCCTTTTGGCAATGTGCAATATAAGGATTACTAGAGGAGGAACAAGGATGGTCATAGGTATGTATTCTATAAAGGTTTTGGAGGAGGCCTCAGAAGATTGAGTAGGCGATAATAGAATATCGAAGACCATAGAGATGGTCGTCGGATCAGTGGACACGGCCGAGAGAGAATCTTCATATAATTCATCAAATAAGGCTTCCACCAACTCCTTGATGTGAAGATCGATGGGAAATCCCTCGGAAATTAGTTGCACCTCCTTGGCAGCTCTTTGTCTACAGCCCTCCTCTAGGATAATAGCATCTCCAAATCGAAGAATTTGGAAATCACATCTGATTCCACAAACAAGAACCCTTTACGTTAAACCCTATTAAGTTCATCCTTGGTTATCATGTTATGAATCCGCAACTAAGACACAAGGGTATTCTTCTTCCAAATATCAAAGATTTTTGGTCATGAATGCCATCTTGTAGAAGCGGAAGATGGTGGATTAGACCACAATAGTAGCTGTTTTTTCGACTTGGGCTTAGGCTATCTTGTTTTGCAGACCGGGATTTGGTCAGTTTCCTTCAATCAAAGCACACTTTATATTCATAGAAGTGTACTTTGGGGGAACAAGAGTTACCAGTATTTTTCATAAGTCACATTTCGGTATTATTTGACAGCAAAATGATAAGAAATGGATGCTAGACCCAAAGATGATCGAATATGAAAAATATACAGGAAAAAGTGAGGAAGATAAGCTAATCCCATGGATCGATACCAATCTATGGATGAATTGGCAATGATCCATCGTGTTGATGGCAAAAATAGCAACCAACACCCAAATAACGTGAAAACACCACTAATGCAATATTCTAAACTAAACAAAGTGATTTAGAGAAATAAATATGAAGAAAAAAAATTAAAAACAGTAAGAAAGTAAGTAGAGACACAAATTTATATTGATTCGGTGTACTCCGGCCTACGTCCACTATAAATGTTTATCCTTTTATTGATTTATATCGTTGATTACAGTTACGATCTATGAAATTCAAGAATAAAAATGGCACAATATTGCCTTGGTAGTAGAGAGCTAGAAAGAAGATCGCTTTCCTTGAGCTATGTCTGCTCTATTTATAGAGGAAGCCGATGAAATATCTCTCCCAAAATCTACATGTAGAAGCTCCAAATCCAAACGAACCCACAAACAAAAAAATGAAGCCCATCTGGACCTCCTAGAAGGATCAACCTCGATTCTTATTGGGCGATCGACACTGATCCCTAAGGATCAAGAATGAGGATCGGCGATCCCTAAAGTAGGACCCCATGCCTTCTGCATCATGTTTCGCTAGCCATTTCCTGAGTTGCTTTGGTGTCCACCGAGTTATTGATCGATTGTTGTTGAGTTGAACTACTAATCCGAGTGATCCATAGCCATATTGATCCAATCCAATTCGTACTCCATGACATTGATCCAATCTGATCCCCTGCCTAGAGGAAGCGCTAATTCCATACTTAGTCAATTCTAAAGTTTCATCCGTCCGAATCCACTCGACTATCGTCCATAGTCTTGAGTATATCCAATCTTCGAACCTAATAATCATCTCTCTGGACTTTCTACTTTGACAACTACGAGATCCATTGGGTTAAATCTGTGATATCATGGCCTTGTCAAAAAATGGGATAACATATTGGTTGTCCTTTTTCCCTTAATTTATCAGTGAATAAAGGAAGTATCGAGGAAAAAGAAGAAAAGAGAAATTTAACTAAGTCTATGGATCGGTATCGATTGATAGATTCCTTCTATTTGATTTCATTCTCAATGAAAACATGAAAGGAAAAGTTTAAAGCATTAAGGGAAGGTCCACATGGGAAAAGACTAACATCTAATAAAGAAAATGGAAAGGAATAATGCTACTGAACCATATATGGCTCGGTTCTGCTCAAAAAATTGTTAGATGTTCGCCTGAAATTTTCCAATCTTTCTGGATCGAAGTATTTGATGGGTTCTAGTATAATTCGATGACCCAAAAGCCCAATAACGACCTAGTTCAGCTATAAATAGAGAACCACATGCAATGAAGAAAGGTCTTCTGGAATTTTGATCTTTGGGCATTGTTGTTTCTTATCTAAGGGAAAGCCAATCCATTATAAATTTTTGGCAGAATTTTGAGATTGTAATTGTATTACCTTCTAGATCTTGTAAATAATAGCAATAGAAAGTCAGTAAAATTCATGTAGGCACGGCAGAACCGCTATAAATCTTATCTCTCTTGCTTTTCCTATTTTCTTCTTTATATTTTTATATCTTTCTATTGGATTATCATTATCTGATCTATATCTCGATGAAAACAATCAGTAGGGGTTATATGACACATTTTTGGCTACCATATATTATCATTTGGATTATTTCAAATGCATACATGTATTAATGATAAAAGAAAATACAATGTTCTATCAAAATTTTACATATACTATTAAACTAGCCGAATAAAAACTAATTTTTTTAATTATACACACACAAATACACACACACATGTGTAGATGTACACACACATGTATATATAGATGTATATACCTATTTAAAAACATAATAAAAATATAACACACATAGATGTATATATACAATTTGTATAATAAATCAGAAATGATTTATACTCACAAACACATACTAATGATAAAAACAAATAAATATTTCATCAAAATTTTATATATACTATTAAACTAGGCCGAACTAAAAGTTATTTTTTTTTTTAATTGCACACACACACACACACATATACACACACATGCAGACACACATACAAATATATATATGTATATCCATTTAAAATCATAATAAAAATATAACACACACATGTATATATATAATTGATTTTTATAATAAAAACAATGGCCAGAAATGATACACACACACAAATAAAGAAATTTAGTTCTTTGATCAAGTCAGTTGTTAACACTTTGTATTTTCTAGTTATATCCTTTTCGAATTCTGCTCTTTTCTCTTCCAAACATGGTTTGCAAGACTAAGCTATAGGCCCTAACTACTCTCTGATGGAAGATGGGGTTTTCTTGTTGGAAATTATGAAAAGAATGAGGGAGAAGGGTGGTATTTATAGCCATAAAATGGCTATTAAATATTAGGTATATCTCCACCTTTTTCTCATTATTTTGCTCTAGGTCCAATATCTTTTGAATGAACATAAGAAAACCCTAATTCTAATATTTATGGCTAGCCACTTCTGTGAGAAATTCGGATTGCGGATCTTAAGGCTGGAATAACACTAGGGGGTGAATAGTGTTTTGTGGATTTTCTAAATCTTTTTGAAACTTATGTAATTTAATCACCAACAAATGCAATTCACAAACATAGATATAACCACAGAATCAGACACAGATGAAAATACTAAATAAAAGCAGTAGAGGAAAGAATACACAAGGATTTTACACTGTTTTGGAGTTAGCCTACATCCACTCCCGTACAATCGTACGGATTTCTTATCAAAATAATCTCCAAGATTACACCCTCGGTTTTAAGACTACGAGGTACACCCTACTATGTTCGAGTCTAGGGAAAAATCTCTTGATTTAACCAGGCTACAAGATCACTTAATTGATTTTTGGGGCTACATTCACACGTAATTTATTTCAAGGCTCAACCACACCTTTTACTTAACAGTTTGATTTACATAAGATTTTATAACTCTAAATAGCACTGAGATCTTATGAAGAGAGTGGAAAAGAATCAAACAAGAGATAATCAAGTTTGATTCACTTGGTATTTCGGCAGAGTATAGTTTAGGATTCTTTAGAATAAATGTGGAAGATGAAGAGGATAGAAAATAAATGAAATCTGGTAAAAAAAATTCATTTAGAACTTACTAGTATTTATAGTAGAGCAACAGCCATATCTCTTCATGAAAGGATATGACTAATAGACACTTCTTTTGAAAATTGAAATTTGAAAATAAGGGACACCATGTCGACGTGGGGGGTTGAGGGATGTCGACATGTTCAAGGCAAAATTGACGTTCTTATTTTCTTATTAAAATTGGTTTCTATAATTTGTCAAAACAATTTCTAAACTTTGTAAATATATTTGAATATAGTTTAAACATATAAAAGAGTTTAGAAAGTAATTTTTAATATACATAGTATAGTCTATAAAGTGATTTAAAATCTGAGTATATAAATATTTTAAAGCTAAAATATGTAAAACAAGAGTTGGTTTAAAAATAAGGACAATTTTGAAATCAAAATATTAAAAATGATAAAATAGTTTGAGGCTAAAATATTTAAAACCAAGAGAGATGTCTTTTTGAAAATAAAGTTTTGAAAACATTTTTTTAAAATAAGAGATACATATTTTGAAAAGCATTTTTATAAAATTAGTGGATATCAAAATAAGACCACTATATGTTCCACTAGATATTGTCATGGGCCATCCCACTAGGGTTCCATCGCTTTAACAAGCTCGAAGTGGATTCCATTCCACGAATATATTTCGAATAAAGATGTAAGTGCTTTCAAGAAGTTTTAACATAATTTTAGACTCAATACTTACCTTGTACTATTGAAATCTTTAACTCTTGATATCTTGATGCTAATGAGTCTTCAATCTTGATATCATTAGTCTTGTATCGCTGTACTGTACACTCTTCATTCTTGGTACCTACATATTTATATCCTTCATATACATAAATATCTAAACTATAATGTTAGTATTTATATTTCATAACAAGTCCTAAAGTTGTTGTCATCAAAACCATCATCTCAAGGACTAACAACTCCATGAACACATTTTGTAGTTTTTTGTATAACTAATACCATTACTACTTATTAGAATATTTATTTTAGCTTATTTATTTAACTAAATCATTAAATAATATTTATATATTATTTAAATTAAATTGAAGGTCTTAAATAAATAAATAAAATCCATAAATTTAATAAACGTTTATATTAATCTCCTTCATTTTAGTTTATAATGTATATGAATTAATTTGATTAAGTTGAATTCGAAAATAAATTGACAAATAATATTTTATGACTTTCTGATGTGAACTCGGTCCTCATTAATATTTAAACAACTTAAATATTAAAGATTGTACATTCTTGACTAAAGCACGATAGTGGTCAAGAGTTTGTTTTGTTCCAACATCTAGGTAAAGTCCTACTTTCAATTATTAAGGTATACAATTTAGCAATGCTATTTTATGCACACTTCCTCTTCATCATCGCTATATTACTACGATATCTAAAGCTCGATCAATGACTAAAACTTAGTTGATATACGTAGTTAATTACAAAGTCTAAGATTAACTGATTTTTCTTGTCCAAAGGTTTTGACATTAAGTTGAATACTCATTATAATGATATCATCATTCTATTAAAATGAGATTAAGCCTCTTTTGAATTGTGTTCCACTTTAACTGGTTCAATTTATACACAGCTAGAGCCTTAAAACAAGCATCGAGGCCTTATGACTGAGTCAAAGAACAGTTTGTACACTTAAATTTACTCCATTCAATAGACTACTATTGGAACTAGGTCGGCCTATAATGGGTGAAAATGTGAATTTCCAAAAACAAACCTATTTGGGATCATAGTAGGCCTGTGAAGTGTAATGGATTGGACTAGATCAAATTTAGTTAATAAAATTCAATTTTATTTAATTTTATAATTTAATTAATTAAATATTTGTATGTTTGACTATATATTATTTCAATATATACTCATGTGTATATATACAAGTGTAATGTGAAACATAGCAAGGTGTATATGGTTAATATATAGATAAGTAGCTATTGGAATTTACATCCCTATGTAAACACTGACCTTTTAAATTTGTGTCAATTTTCTTTAAAAATTGTTTAACATATTTCCAAAATACATAAATATTGAAATTATTTATATACAATAAAATATATAATCTAATTTTAACAAATTTATTAAATTCTAGATATAAATTTTGTATTTAAAATATCCAATTGAGATCTACTAGAACATTTTAAACTTCAAAACTTGATCTTAAAAGTATAAGCTAAAATATCATTAATTAAATTTAAATATGTTTATTGAAAGTAAATAATTATTACTATCAAAAATAAATTTTTTATTTATGGTTATATATATTTATTTATTTAAAATACTCAGCATGCTTTTAATTTCCATAAACAATTTTTATATATATATTCTAAAATAAATAAATATGTATATATGTATGTATATGTGTTAGTATATAAATCTTAAAAATATTTTTTACACAAAAACTATCTTTTATAAAATAATATATATATAAAGAATGTATTATAATTATATAAAATTATGTTTTTGGCGAAAGAATATTATTTTTAACTGTGAATAAACTTTTTTTCTCTCGAGTAAAGTGATGTCAAAAGTTGGCAGGTCTGATCAGAGTAGACATAATGCATTTGAATGGAACATTATATATAAAGCAACGGGATGGAGGAATAGTCAAAGAAACTTGCTGCTGCTCATATTCAGGAAATTCGTTCAGGTAATTTGGAAGGAAAGAAACAGCCAGGTCTTCATGGATAAAGCAAGGACTAGGATGCAATTATGTAACCTGCTACTGTATGAGAATGAGATAGGGTTTGACCATTTTAGCACTCTATGTGCCGATGACCCTATCTTGCTTCATAGTGCTGAATCTTTTGTTAAAACTATGTTTATGTGTTGCTATCTTGTTTTTTTGGTGTGTATGTTTTGCTTATACCTTAATTTTTTGTGCCTTTCTTTCCTTCTTTATGTTTTTTAAGGTTTATAGCATGTTATGATCCTTTTTAAATCTTCCTTAGTGCAGTAATAAAATGATAGGGGCCATTTAGCCCGCTGGCGTTGCTTAAGAAACATTATTTTTAATTTAACTAATGAAAATAATTTTTATATATCGTTTTAAGATATTTTAGGCTTTAAAAATTAATAAATAATCATTTTAAATTTAAAATACATATTGTGTGTGTACATTACAAGCATGCTAAATTTAAAATATTCACATATGATTTTTAATTTTAAACTTTGAATTTAAATAATAGTTTCGTGTAGATTAATTATTTAGTATAACTTAATATATTAATATCTATGGGGAGATAATATCATATATATATATATATATAATTGTCATAATGGTATGAACAATAATGTGATAGAATATACCTAAGAGAAGTAGCCTTTGATTCCCATGTTGGTTCAAATAGTCTCATTGATTTACTATATCAATGTCCAAAGGTGCAAACTTCAAAGCGCCGCCACTTGAAAGAGTTTTGTACTTGATTTAATGTGAATGTAAGCTCGACTATGATTGAGAAAATGGGATTGATGTTGGCCAAGAGTTGGAGGGGTGGAGCAAAAGAAAAAAATTAGTCTAAAAAGTGGAGGCTAAGGTTCACTTAAATAGGGTACCTAGTAGAAATAATTTCCATCATCTCCTCTTACCAAGTCATTCCTAAGACATCCTCTTTCCTTCAATTTTTGTTGGTCGTACCTATGGTCTACAATGGACCAAATGGACTTCAAATCCAATAACAGTTAACTCTATTTGAATTCTATTTTAATTCTTATGGATATCGTATATTGAGGCATGCATATATGACTTTTAGCATACACATCCAATTAATTACCCATCGCATCCAAAATATTTCTAAAGGATACCCATTCACTAAATACACCCGGTATATTAAATAGAAAAATAATTAGCATTTCTTTAAATATAATTCATTTATAACACTTTATAAATTAATCAAATCGAGTGGTAATTCGAAGACTGAAATGAATTCAGTTGTGCATATTGTAAGTGTGAATTCGTTCGGCAATTTAGGTTTAAAAATTTTAAATACTATTGTATGGGCATCGCCTTAACTAATGTTTTGATGGTTTGACCAAACTCATCACTTATGAACCTCATCAGCAAAATCAAATTTTATAAATTCAAGCAGTACCTTTTAGTAATGGCCGTTTACGTCAATTCTTTTCGTCAAAACAATATGATATTAGGACTTATAGAATTTTTTTTGGTCAAAATTCCAGTATCATTCATATTCAATTCTATAGTTCATAACTAAGGTCATTAGTTTAACAATAACATTTATTATTAATCGTATAACTCTGGCCGAAGATTTTGACTTTGAATCGACTACAGTTGACCGTGATACTAACCTCATATAACTGGGGAGATGAATTCTCTATTGAATAGTGTTTCACTTCCAATACTTCAAATCAGACCCAGTTAGAGTCAATCGATGATCATTATGCCATGATTTAACTATAATCAAAATGAATTATCCATATTAAGGCTCAATGATATTGTCAAGTCGAGAGAATTGGTAATATCATCACTCCGAGATTTCATGTTTGACCTAGTTGTTATCAACCAATTGGAATCTCCCAGGTGAGTCGTTCCATAGTTATTAGATAATTGTCGGTATGTAACCCTTTGGTTCCCCCGACAGTCATGAGTAATACACTGCCTGGTATTTGGAAAGCGATACGTACTCTTGTCTCAATGAATGTATTGATATCCTTTCTTTAAACATCGTGAATATAAATATTTAAAATAATATGTTATTTATATTATGATAATTTTCTAATGATTACAACTCCTTGTTATTATTATCAATACATTTAATGATTTTTTATTTAATATACTTAAACTAATTAATTAATCAATATATCACAATATAACAAGTATATAATAAAAATAAACACCCTTATTACAAAGAAGATTCATTATAAAGTTAAATATATTCAACAATTACATACTTGTTCCTATGCCACAATCCTAACTTTAATTCTCTCTCCTACTTGCACTTAGATCAATTCAGAAACTTATTCCTTTATTTCAATTGGTTTTCTCAAAACAATCGAGCTAGACACTTTGTAACGGCCCGAAATTTGGTCACTTTAATTAAAGATATTTAAATTACTTTAAAAATTAAAATATAGATTATTTTTCATAAACAATCAAGTTTTAAGGGACTAATAATGATAATGAACTTATTTTGGAAAATATTCTGAAAAATTATTTCTTTTGGAAAAATACAGATAAAATGATCGAAAACCATGTTATCGCGAAATAGCTCGAAAATCGTAAACACGGCATGGAGCTGCATATACACCCATTTTTATTTTTGAACAAGATTATGAAATAAAATTAATTATTTAGTTTTTGGAAATTAAATGTATTATGACATCATTGGTGACGCCCTTATATTTAATAATTGATTTATTAAATTAAATTGAGGGTTAATGATTTAATAATTATTCAGATAGTGGTTTTAAATGATTGTAATTCATTTTAATTAGTTATAAAGTAATAACGAATGATTTATAACAGTATTATAAAGTTAAAGAAGTAATTTGAAATTATAAGGAAAATCGATATCGCATTATCGGTATAATAGCAATTGTTGTAAATAATTATTAATATTGATTTATATGATTTTTTAATTCAAATGAGATGATTTTTGTTAATTAAAAATGATTATAAATTGGTATTCATTTTTTTTACATTATATGTAAATTAATTTATAAATAAAAATATGACTGGGAATCAGTTTCTCAATTTTCAACGGTTTGACGAATGAAAGTTGTTGCAACCTTGTTTATTATCATGTGCACATATATGACATACATATGCATACCTTAATATACACATGAACAATATATATACATGTACTAATATACATATACACTTAAACACACACATAAACGCACGCGCGCACACACACGCACACACACACACACATATATATATATATATATATATATATATATTAAAATATTTAAAAATTAAGACTTAAGAAACCATCAACTCATCTTATACACTAAAGTACACACACGGGCTAACATATGAAAGAGAGAACAAGAGGGGTGTGGCTATATAGAATGAAGTGATAAGGGGTGTGGGTTGAGGGTAAAAAGGTAATTAGGTGTTTAGATATTTTTTCTAAGTTTTTCCTATAAATATCCACCCCTTTCTTCATAATTTCCAAACACTTATTCTTCATCTTCTTTCTCCTTCCTCGAACTATTTTAATGGCTTCCTATATTATCAAAATTATGGAGAAAATAATTACAAAAATAAATTAAATTATTAATGCGTGTGTGTGTGTGTGTATAAACACCAAAAAACCACTTCAAATCGCCTACTTTCCTTTTCTAATACTCATGGCCATACCCATATCAATGCTTGGTCAAGCCCTTCCACCTCCTCATGCTTAGGCCATGACTTCCCTAGCTAGGCCGAGCTCATTCAAAGCTTAGGAGCTCGATTCCATAGAGTTTAAAGCAATTGTAATGAAGCTATAGCCGATTCAAACTAGTTCAAGTCAAAATGAAAGTGAGAAACTCTATTTATAATATGATATATTGGATGATATATATTTTTTGTTATGTTTGGTTATGATGATTGATTATCAAGTTTGGATGTTGATTATATTGTTGTTCGATTATATTAACAAGTCACGTTAAATACACGTCGAAAATAACAAAGGAAAACACTTTCCTTTAATAAATGAAATGGCGTATATGAGATTGTTAATCGCTTTAAAATGGTTAAAATGATTTAGAAATTTTTTATAAACATTTAAAAGTATTTCGATGAAGTTTGAAAGAAATTAGAAAATGAATTAAAATAGGCGCGTGGCATAACGGTAGTTCACGATTTCGCAGCACAGAAAGTTAAATTCATTTAAACAATGGATTCGAAGTCGGAATTCTTTGTAATAAGAATTTTTCAAGCTCTTATAACTGTTTTCAAAAAAAGAAAGAAAATCAAGATTTCATTTAACAGGTTTTGAAATATGAGCAAATCAAAATTTTAAAATAGTCACGGTTTGGCAATTCGACAACCAAAGCGACATTCCTTATAAATGAAAATTTTAATTCTTAAAAATATGGAATAAATTTTATAAATCTTTAAAATGTTTTGAAAGAAATTTGAGTTATAAAAATGGATTTATAAATGATCGAAAAGTTGTTTTAATTAAATATGCTTTGAAAGCACTATTCACAGCACTTGGATTGAATAAAGATAATCTTCTTTTACTTAGTATTGAATTCCAAGGAGGGAACCCATACTATTGTGGGAATCTAAAACGTGATTTCACCGCTATTCGATGGATAGTAAAGATTGAATGCGGAAATTGATGTTGAGTAAAATTAGTATAATTTCTATGGGTCCATTTTACTCTAATACTAACTTGGATTTACCATCTTAGATAACATGGTTTCAAACTATTAAAAAGTTATGATTTGAAAATAAGAAATCTTTTGACAAATTTTAAATAAATGATTTGTAATTATTTTAATTCCTTTGGATCCATTTACTTAAAATAATTTGTTTTGGGTTTACAGTAAACGATGTCTTAAATGACATTATTTTTTGGCCGTTTTAAAAGTTATGATTTAGAAATCTTATTTAAGATTTAAATAAATGGTATAGAGGTATTCTCCTAAGTAAAGTATGAAATGATTTGTAATTATCCAAAGTTTAAAAAGGTTTTAAAGTAACAAAGGATTTGATAAAAGAGATTTAATGATTTAATATGTACCTGAAAGAATGTTTTTAATGATATATATCTCTAGAAAATATTTTGAAAAAAAGAAATTAATCAGGCAAAGAATAATTCCTTATTTACTAAACATATTTTTATCGATGATTGGTTCGAAGGAACTGAGATCGGATTTGAGTGCTTCTTATCTGAAAACTATTTTGAACCAATTTACATATTCGAAGTAAAGACATGGAATGATAATAAATGGAATGAAAGGCTGCTTATCACTGACCCTCGTGGGAAATTCACCATATCATATATATATAGCGATAGTGTCTTCATTTGATCTTCGATACAAAGGCTGCTCGCTACTAATCCTTGGGGTGACTTCCAATAGGATGCGATAGAAGAGTTCCTTCGATTTGTCCTGTTCCTGGACAATTTATATGGACGAATATCTGATATTGCATTTCTAATCACATTTATTGATCTCTATAAACGTATCATCTGTTTGGTGGAGGAGAACGCAACTTCTCTTAACTTAACACCCTTTCCTGAGTCATACAAGCTCAGGAGTTATGCATTTTTAGAAATCGTTATGTGATTATGAATTGGGAATGTGGCATTCAAAGTGAAATGTGCTCCTCATCACCCGGTAATGGCTAAAATAGGGTACGTCGTAAGGCTATGTGGTTCGCAACCATTAGGGTATGATCATCATCTTTCTAGATAACCCTCTATAGTTTGGATATGTGGTTTATGCTATGAGACATCTTGGATAGGTTGGTAATGACTGGGGTGATGGCATATTCGATTTCTATCCAAGCCATGTCTGAGTGCCAAAAAGAGATTTACCGTTCTTTCCAGATGCGAAGGATTGTTTATGTATCCTCGGTACATCCCACTAAAAATGTATTGTATGGAAGGTAGTCCCTTACCATGCCATTGTATGGAATCCATTCCTCAATAAGTGCCTTCAAACTTGTTTGTAAAGCCTAACATATCAGGAATTTAATAATGGTAATAACTTCGGCTAAGATTATAAGTTTACATGCAAATGTTTTTAAAAAAGAAGGTCATTAAAAATAATATCCCTAGATTTTGTGTAGTAAAGATTTTGGTTATCATAATGTAAAAACTCATTCCGTGTTTATATGCAGGGTGGTCTTATGAGATACCCTTTGCTTTTAATATCCGTATATTGAGTTTGTCACGGTAGTCCGTTGATGGACCCAAAGTTATTCTCCTTTTCCCTTAAATCTAGGTGCCTTAATTATCCTGGGCAGCCAACTAGTTCAGGTTTGACTTGGAGTAATTGGATGGAGCATGGAGTTGAAGATTTCCTATAGATAGCTACCCATTTCCATCCCTGCTACATTTGTTTTTTTAAGCATTTGTGAGGACAGGCATCTATAACTATGTAGGTTGAGCTAAGGATAGACTCTGATAAATGTACTTAAATTTCCGCCGTAAAGATTATATATTGAAATTATATATGTTATTCTATTCTTATAAGATTATACTCTGTCTATTTTTCTTTCTAACCTTTAAGAACTGCCTCTCTTGCACTTAGATTTGCGGCACGTGAATACCGAAGATGTATTAGTGTCAATTTTTGAAGGTCGAAGAAATGGCCTTCGCATTTGGTATCAGAACTTAGGTTGAGCAAATATCTGAGCCTGATTGGGGTAAAGTCTCATCAGAGTTAGGGTTAGTAGTATCGTAGGATGAGTAACTCATTATAGATAGGGTAAATAACACCCTAGAATGGGTTTGAGAGTATTACATATGAGTGTGTATTTGTTAATGATACATACAAATGATTTTGGTTTTGAAAATTTGTAAATGAAATAATGCTACCTAGGATTATTTTTTAAATATAAAGAATATTTTTCAAATAATATAGTTATTTGATTAAATAAATGATAATACTTAGTGAATATCATTGATTGATTAGTTGATTAATTTAAAAGTTTAAATATGAACACCTCATGTATTTAGTTTCACAATTTGACAATGGGGTATTCGACAAATAATAATAATAGTTTAAGATTAAAGAAATTTATTTAAGATAAATAAATCTTATGAATATGATTTATATAAGTGATTTATAAAACGTGCTTTGTAAAGGAATTTCTGAGAATTTAAATTATGGTATTTTTGAAAGGAATTTCAAATGATTTTTGAAAAAGGAATAATAGTAGTATTATTTCTAAATGAGATTTTGAAAACGAAGAACAATCTTATGATTTATTGATTTAAGTGGCATAAAATTAACTAAAAATGAGCAAGAGATGTGTTCGGATGGTAAACACTCCTCTTAATTATTCCCCTTCTTGTTAAGGAAATATGTGATCCTATTGGTGGCACCCAGTTCCTTGGTATCATTTTTGAGTTACTCAATATATAAAAAGATAAAAAGTATAATGTGAATCATTAATTGATAAATTAACCGATGGTTGTTGATTTTTATCAAAGTATATTATCTTAATTGATAAGCATCGGTATGCTTTGATCTTTAAAGAAATGGTCAAAGTTATTCATGAATGCTTTTATGTTGGTAGTAAATGACGTTTTAGCAAAATTTGTTTTTAAATCCTTGAATGGCACTTTGGAAAAATTTTGTTGGTATATTTAGATCTTTAATAATGGGATTTTAAATATAATAACAAGTATTGGAATCTTTTATAAAAAGATAGAAAGTGTTATATGTTTAATTTGTAAAGGAGTTTATTATAACAATGTTTTGGTAGTAATTTTTTCATTCCCTTTGATTATATTTTAAAGTAAAACTAGTGAAGTAAATTGTTAATATGCTAAAAATATTTTAATAAGTATATGAATACTTTTAAGTATTAAAACTGGTATAAGTGGATAATTAATAAAAGGAGTATTAATTAATAAAATTTAGTCTTGATTAACAAAAGAAGTGTTTTTAAATACAAATATGTTTGCATTTATATTGGTTAAAAGAAGCAAATTATAATATAAGGGGTATATTATAATAAAAGGTAAGTTATCTTTTTAACTTGAATGGTTTCTTTGGAAAGAATATAGAAATTCATGGTGAATAAAATTTTATGAAAAGTTTTCATAAATATTTTGGAAAGGTTAATGAGTACGTATGAGGTACGTAAACCATTTCATCACACGATTCTGATCTAAGGTTCGAGCACGGAACTTGGAAGGGTTTACACTAGTTTGAAAAAGAATTTATTACTCTATTCTTGATGACGAAAATTGATTAGAGTTTGTGGTTGGATACCAAAGTTCTCTATCATAATTGAAAGCTATGCAAGGAAAACTAAAAAAAATTGATCGGAACGCCTGATCGGAGTCCACACTAGAATATCGAGGGATCACTAATAGTTCCGAAGTAAAGCTACGGGTTCGAATAAAAGATTGAACAAGATGTTAAGGATGGTCTATGTATATCATATATAATTGAGTCTATAGAATAATGTTTTTGGTAAGAATTACCAAATAGTTGTTTCATTGTGATTTCGAGGACGAAATTCTTTCAAGGGGAGAAGTTTGTAACGACCTGAAATTTGGTCACTTTAATTAAAGTTATATAAATTACTTTAAATATTCAAATATGGATTAATTTTCATAAATAATCAAGCTTTAAATGATGAATAATGGTAATGAACTTATTTTGGAAAATGTTATGAAAAAATATTTCCATTGGAAAATACTGATAAAATGACTGAAAACCATTTTATCGATAAACGGCTCTAAAATCTTAAAATGTCGCGCATGAAGCTACATATATACACTTATTTTTATTTTTGAACAAGAATATGAAATAAAATTAATTATTTTATTCTTGGAAATTAAATGTATAAGTGACATCATTAGTGATGCCCTTATATTTAATAATTGATTTATTAAATTAAATTAAGAGTTAATGATTTAATAATTAATTTAATTATTAGAATAATGGTTTAAAGTGATTATAATTCATTTTAATTAGTCATAAAGTAATAATGAATAATTTATAATGGTTTTATAAAGTTCTAAAAGTAATTTGAAATTACAAGGAAACCGATATCGCGTTATCCATATAATAGCAAACTTTGTAAATAATTATTAATATTGATTTATATGATTTTATAATTCAAATGATATCTTTTTTATTCATTAAAAATGATTATAAATTAGTTTTCAAATTTTGTTTACATTTATAAGTAAATTAGTTTATAAGTAAAAAGATGATCAGGAATTGGTTTCCCAATTTTCGACGGTTTAATGAACGAAAGTTGTTCAAAGTTTTGCAATTTTGTTTATATGTCATGTGCACATGTAATACATATACATGCACACCGTAACATATACATTGTTTGCACCAAAATTGGTCACAAACACCCAGTTGCCGATGAAAGTACCAATTCACAATCATAGATCACAGATAACAAGTATGTAGAGAATTAAGAATAAAGAACACTCAGAAAATTTGGATGAAAGCAATAAAGAACATAGATTTTATAGTGGTTTGGCATGTTGAGACTTGGTTTTGATTCATGACACGAAGCTATCACTACGACATACAGATTTAACCACTACTACGACAAAAGGAGAATATATACTACAAGGAGACGAGACTTCAAAACCGGTGCATCAATTATATTGTTTTGTTTTTGAGTTTTAGGTCAATGTTGTTAAAATCTCTCCTCGGTTATGTATATATTAGCTTATATATTTAATCATTCCATTTATCAAATATTTTATACATATATAAGCATATATTAAATTATAAAAGTGTTTAAGGTAATATATATTTATATGCTTGTGTAAACTGTGCATATTGCACAGATTTCACCAGGTCAGTCGACTGACCCAGAGGTTCAGTCGACTGACACTGGAAAATTTATGCAACATGCACAGGTGCACAGATATACGGAGATATATTTAAAAATTATTTTGAATATTCAGTCGACTAACCTAGAGGCTCAGTTGAGTGAATTTCTACAACGGCTACTTTTCTAAAAGACATGTCTTTTTGTGAAGAGTTACGAATCTCTATGAAAAGATTTGGACGCAACACTTCAATCGAAACTCTTCACCAACAGTCGCTTCTTTCTAACCATTATAAATACATACTCAAACTAGATTCCAAATCACTGAATTACAATCGAATATTCTTATCTTTCTAATCTAACTTTCTGGAATCTATTTGATATAATACTTTCAATTATTCTTCATTAAAATAATACTATACCTTTCTATTCTTTATATACTTCAAATATATATATGTACACTCGAGGAGAAGATTATAGGAAGGGTGTACTACAAGTGACAAATCTGTGTTATTAAGAACACACAAATTCAAAACTATTTTTGTATTTGTTGAAGTCCTGTTCTGCTTCTCAGGCGAGCGAAGTCCTCTTCGGCTGCCGAGGCGAAATCATGTTCTGCTGCTCAGGTCCCTGTTTGGTTGCTCAGGGGTTGTATAGACCTGTTCCTCTAGGTTAAGTGAGGGTTGTTGTTTTAGTTGAAATTCCAGAAGGAGTCTGGGACTGGACGTAGAACAGGAAGTTCGAACCAGTGTAATTTTTTATTAATCTGGGACTGGACATAGGACGGTGCTCCGAACCATTATAAAAATTCCTGGTGTCAGTTTACTTTACTGCTTTTATATTCCGCATTATTTATCGTATAACTATCATCATTATACTTTGTATTATTGTATATCCATATTACAAGATCCATAGTACACTTTCATTTGGTATCGGAGCCTAGAATTCTATCGATCGTCACAGCATCATAGAATAAAGGCCAGAAAACGATCTAATTGGAATACAATGGGCAAAATCCATGTCAAAGCCACCAGTGAGGACTACAAAAAGGTACTTACTGATTTACAAATTTCAATAAAAGATAATAATGAATTAGTTAGTATAAACGATAAAATTTCAAAGCTTAATTTTATTATTTTAGAGAAGATGAAATCTGTAGAACGTGAAAATGAGAAACTGAAAAGTGAGAAGTTAGATTTAGAAAATCAACTTGGTGTTTTAAAGAATAATTTTATAACTATTAAAGATTCTCTAGATGAACAAAACACCATATTTAAAATAGAGAGAAAAATATTCTAAAGAAATTATTGATTTGAAAAGACAAACTGGTTTACTACAATCCTCTTTAGATAATTCAGAATCTTAAAATTTTCTTCTCAAAAATGAGAACTGTACGTTAAAAAAAGGAGAATTCTGAATTAAATGAGAAAATTGATATTTTGAAAAACAGTAATATTTCTTTTCAAATAATAATTGTGACTTTAAAGCTAGGTTTTATAAACTTAACACTGAACCCATAAAATTTAATAAAGGTCAAAATGATTTAAACATGATTTTATCTAGTTTTAGACCTTTATATGATAAAAGTGGTTTAGGGTATAATTAAACTAATCGTCGAAATAGCACTAGATACACATTCATGTATAATAAAAATGTTAGTGCTGCTATTAAATTTCTAGTAAAGTATAAATCCAATTTTTATAGAAATTCAAATACTGCCATGACCAATAATGTTTATAACTTCTTTAGAAGTAGAAAATCATTGACGGGAAATACGAATAACAGTTATCTAAGTATTTGGGTCCCTGTTAATTGGAAAAGATGAGAAAAATACATTGATTATTATTTTGATACAGTAGTTAATAATGAAAATTATATTTATAAAGGTTCAACCACACCCAAATGGGTATGGTTTTCTAAAAATTAGGAAATTCTAAGAACCTTGGGTGTCGCATGCTTTAAATGTTAATTTCTCTCTGATGCCTTACATTATAGTTGTTATTTTGTTCTATTTTGTTCATGTTCCTTATTCCTTTTTGTCAATGACAAAGGGGGAGAAATATTATTGCTAACATTAAGAAGCAGGAAATAAAGCGTCAAAGATTCAGGGGGAGTAAGTATTTATGTTATATATATACACACACATAGTTGAAATCTATATCTATTACAGGTTGTCATCAATCAAAAAGGGGGAGAATGTTGAGACTTGGTTTTGATTCATCACACGAAGCTATCACTACGACATACAGATTTAACGACTACTACGACAAAAAGACAATATACAAGGAGACGAGACTTCAAAACCAATGCATCAATTATATTATTTTGTTTTTGAGTCTTAGGTCAATGTTGTTAAAATCTCTCCTCGGTTACGTATATATTAGCTTATATATTTAATCATTCTATTTCTCAAATATTTTATACATATATAAGCATATATTAAATTATAAAGTGGTTAAAGTAATATATATTTCTATACCTGTGCAAACTGTGCATATTGCACAGGTTTCACCAGGTCAGCTGACTAACCCAGAGGTTTAGTCGACTTACACTGGAAAATTTATGCAACATGCACAGGTGCATAGATATACAGAGATATATTTAAAAATTATTTTGAATATTCAGTCAACTAACCTAGAGGCTCAGTTGACCGAATTTCTACAACGGCTCCTTTCGAAAAGACGTGTCTTTTTGTGAAGAGTTACGATCCTCTATGAAAAGATTTGGATGCAACACTTCAATTGAAACTCTTCACCAATAGTCGCTGCTTTCTAACCATTATAAATATATACTAAAACAGGATTCCAAATCACTGAATTACGATCGAATATTCTTATCTTTCTAATCTAACTCTATTGAATCTATTTGATATAATACTTTCTATTATCCTACATTAAAACAATACTACACCTTTTTATTCTTTATATACTTCAAATATATATATATATATACACACACACACACTCAAGGAGAAGATTATAGGAAGGGTGTATTGCAAGTGATAAATCCGTGTTATTAAGAACACACAAATTCAAAACTATTTTTGTATTTGTTAAAGTCCTGTTCTGCTACTCATGAGAATGAAATCCTCTTCGGCTGCTGAGGCGAAATCATGTTCTGCTGCTCAGGTCCCTGTTCGGTTGCTCAGGGGCTGTATAGACCTGTTCTTCCAGGTTAAGTGAGGGTTGTTGTTTTAGTACAATTTCAGAAGGAACCTGGGACTGGACATAGGACGGTGCTCTGAACCATTATAAAATTCCTGGTGTCAATTTACTTTTACTGCTTTTATATTCTGCATTATTTACCGTATAACTATCATCATTATACTTTGTATTATTGTATATCCATATTACACGATCCGTAGTACACTTCCATGGCTATCTGGCCTGCATCCGCTTTGAAGTTGATAATTTTATTGAAGTTTGCTTGCTGATTACAATGAGTTACAACTGAATACAACAGCAAAATCCGAGTAAAATGATGAATCCGACAGAGTCTGGACATAGAAGAGCCCAAAGGTCCACTTTTTCTATAGGTCCTGGGGCTCTATTTATAGGCATGGGAGGCGAATATCTCGCTCAAATCTCGGGAGACTTCTTCTGGCACATGAATGGGCCCACGTGATCGATCCCTGGTGATTTTGACTCGGTCCGTGATCGATACGAACGAATTTCGTATCGATCAAGATTTGATCCAATCGAGTCGAAATTTGGCATGAACATTACTTAGGTTGTACGTAAGCTCCTGTGAAAATTTCATAGCATTTGGACATGTAGATTATGAGATATGATCGATGCAAGTTCGTATTTTTGGTAGGCTGTTTGGTTCATATCGATCCCCTTCGCATCGCTCTGTTGGAATCAATCAGTGCATGTGCTTGTAAGCTGATGTGGTGCTAACTCTTCGGATCGATCCACTTTTAGCGCCGAGTTGACCGAATCAGCCCAAGGTTCCCACCTTTTTTATGTCGATCGTGACTGTGCTTCTCTTATCGACTAATCGCACTGCATTGTTCGTATCGAGTGTGTGATCATGTTCAACTCGATGCACCATAGTCTTGTTCGTATCGATAATGCTATGTTGTTCGTATCGGTCGAATGTATCTTACTTCACATCGACTTCTTACGTACCACTTCGTATCGAAGAGGGGTGTTGGTTTCGTATCGATCTATGGTCGATCGATATGAGATGTGTGTAAAACTTAATCGATACGAAATGGACACGGATGCTACAGACAATGGATGCGAAGTACGATGCTTTCTCAGGGATGTAGGACGATGCTCATCTGATGGATACGAGATGAGGACCATTTGATGGATACGAACTGTCATAGCTTGATCAATGCGAACAAAGACATTAGGTAGATGAATACGAAGAGTGCAGTTCCCCTGATCGATACAAAGCCGCGTGTTCCTGATGGATTCGAACAAGGCTTTTCGACTGAAGGATACGAAATGGAGTGCTCTGATGGACGCGAACAAGGTGATTGCTGAAATTTCATCGATCATATCTTGAGCATACGAACTCCGACTGACTTGAAATTTGGAACATTGGCTTCCGCTGCTTTGATTGTCGTGTCTTGTCAATTATAGCTTAATCCGGACTTGGACAAAATTTATTGACACCCATGGCAAACCTGCGTTTAACCCATCTTTGGGATGGAATGTCCTTTGGTTTCTGTTCAATCTTTTGGTATCACGGCCTTGTTAGAAGGCGGGATAACAGTTGCCCCCAAAACATGCCTTGCGGTAGGAAGGTATGTTTTGTAATACCATAAGCTGGATGTTCACATCCTATTGATGAACTGTACAAGAGATTGATAGTCTTACTTGCCTGTGAATGACGATCGTTCGAGATCGTATGTCATTTGAGGTAGTATGTGACCATTCTAGGTCGGATGCCGTTCGCGCGAATGGTGCCGTTCGTGGTTGGGTGTTGTTCGAGGAGAGTTGTGACCATTCATCGTCGGGTGCCATTCGAGGCGAATTGTGACCGTTCGCGGTTGAGTGTGCCCCTCCTCCGGCGGGGACTTGGTATCATTAATGTCAGATTTCACATTCGAGTGAATTTCTGAATTATTTGTGGTGGTGGTTCATCACCATCTCAGAGCATGTCTGAGGACCGCTCGCGACCCCATACATGTGTAAGTGGCTTAGCCGTTATGGAATCACAAATAGCAAATTTAAATTCAAAATGAGTCTTTCAATAGAATTTCCCAACAAAATTAAGTCCAAACATTAGAAATGGATAAAAAAAGCAACACAGAGACGTCAAAGTGAATACACCTACATCGATGCGATTAGTAGTCGTATCAGAGCATGCCTGAGGATCGTTCACGGTCTTGTACATGTGTAAATGACTTAATCACGTTGGTGTGGAGTTTGCCACTTATTTGTCATGGTTTAAATCAATTGATGACAAGCTGAGGCTCTGATCCTGAGTTGTTCCCAATTGATGCAGGTGGTGGCCGCTTTAGTTCCACCGTTGTTGTTCCCCTTCTCACATATTGCGATAACAGACCATTTCGGATATGCCCTTGAACCTCATCCTTCAAGTGTCTGCAATCATTCATACTGTGACCATTCACCTCGTGAAATAAGCAACACTTGTCTAATCTTCTTTCATTGCTGGTCGGATCCCTTCTCATTGGCTTTCGATAAGGAATCTGCCCTTGATATCTAGGTAGATTCACTCCAAAGTCTCCTTCAAAGCCGTATAAGAGGTGAATCTTGGTTCCTTTTGTGATCATGTTAGTCCATCACCATTATCCTCGGCCTTCCGTTTCCCTTTATCAGTTACTGCACCTTTTTCAGGAGGATTCCCGCCCTTAACAGCATAAACATCAACTCCTTCTCCTTCCTCTCTTTCATCATTTGCATCCTCTAATCATAAAAATCCTTCATCCTCATGATAAAATTCTCCCAGATCCATAGGGGGATCCCTTGTCAATGAATTCTTGAACTCTGTGCCTTCAGTTATGCCAGATACTGCGACCGTCAAAACCATGGATGGATCTGGTCGATCCACCGATGTTGCTGCTGCATTGAATCGCATCAGAAAACTCCTCAAAGATTCCCCAGTTCTTTGCTTTAGTGCTACCAAACTCATCACATTCTTGGGTCTCAAAATGTGAACTCTGAATTGCCTCATAAACTTCTCAGTAAAATCGATCCATGTTCTAATGGAGCCACTCTCCAATTGTCTAAACCATAGCGTCGCAATGTCTGTCAAATACAGTGGGAAGCATCGGGCCATGACCTCCTCTGATGCCCCCAACACCTCCATGTGCCTCATGTATCGTGTCAGATGAACTGCAGGATCCATCCACCTATCGTACATCTCTAATGTTGGTAGCTTGAATTCTGGTGGGTTCCCAGCCTGTCTGATTATGGGAGCGAAAGGGCTTCTATTCACGTCTTCCTAATCTCTATTTACTAGTCCGCCTCTCATGGCTCGTCTGACCATCTTCACCAGTCTATCGTCGTTGCCAAGAAGTGTTCCTTGTCTGTTGCCTCTGATCTGGCCACGAGTTCATGAGGGAATTCAGGAATCCGTTCTCTTGGACGAGCATCCATTTCTCTATCAAGCCATGTTGAATAGTTCTGTCTGGTATCCTGCCTTAGGATGGATCAACATACTCCATGGGAATGCCCCTAGCTCTGGGACTGCTCCTGACGGTCCCGCTCCGTCCTGAATTCTGGTTGCTCCAGGATCCCGATCCCTATCTCCAACATCTCTCGCAGCCGCATTCCCTTGATTTTGTGCTCCAAATCGCCCAACCTGTTGAAACAAATTCTGGATCATCTCCTCTTGTCTTTTCAACATCGTCTCCATCTCATCCCTGGTGATGAAGACCGAGGCTTTGTTCACTCCTGAGGAAACCTCCTAACTCCCTTCATACTGACTCCTTTCGTTTCTTTGTCTTCTCGTTGATTGCTTAGCCATGATTGCTTCTAGATCAGATCCTCTAGCTTTCCAACTTTGAACTCCAAGCTTTTGAATCCCTGAGCGTTAGTTTCACAGTGAAAGCACCAAAATGTCTACACCAAAATTGGTCACAAACACCCAATTGCTTATGAAAGCACCAATTCACAACCACAGATCACAGATAACAACTATGTAGAGAATTAAAAATAATGAATACCTTGAAAATTTGGATGAAAGCAATGAAGAACAAAGAGTTTACAGTGGTTCGGCAATCTGGCCTATGTCCACTTTGAATTTGATAATTTTATTGAAGTTTTTTTGATGATTTCAATGAGTTACAACTGATTACAATAGCAAAATCCGAGTATAATGATGAATCTGGCAGAGTCTGGACAAAGAAGAGCCTAAAGGTCCACTTTTTTGTAGGTCCTTGGGCATTATTTATAGGCATAGGAGACGAATATCTCGCTTAGATCTCGCGAGACTTCTTCTGTTACGTGAGTAGGTCCACGCGATCGATCCCTCGTGATTTCGACTTGGTTCGTGATTGATACGAACGAATTTCATATCGATCAAGATTTGATCCAATCGAGTCGAAATTTGGCATGAACATTCCTTAGGTTGTACGTAAGCTCCTGTGAAAATTTCATAGCATTTGGACTTGTAGAAGGTGAGATATGATCGATGAAAGTTCATGCTTTCGGTAGGCTATTTGGTTCGTATCAATCCACTTCGCATCGCTCCGTTTAAATTGATCAGTGCACGTGCTTGTAAGCTAATATGGTGCTAACTCTTCAGATCGATCCATTTTTAGCACTGAGTTGACCGAATCACCCCAAGGTTCCCGCCTTCTTTATATTGATCGTGACTGTGTTGCTCATATCTACCAGTCGCACTGCTTTGTTCGTATCGAGTGTGTGATCTTTCGACTCGATGCACCGCAGCCTTGTTCGTATCGATAATGTTATGTTGTTCGTATCGGTCGAATGTATCTTATATTGCATCGACTTCTTGCGTGCCACTTCGTATCGAGGAGGGGTATTGGTTTTGTGTCGATCTGTAGTCGATCGATACGAAATGAGTGTAAAACTTAATCGATACGAAATGGACACAGATGCTACAGACATTGGATGCGAAGTACGATGCTTTCTCAAGGATGTAGGACGGTGGTGATCTGATACATACAAGATGAAGACCATTCAATGTATACGAACTGTTGGAGCTTGATCAATGTGAGCAAAGACATTAGGTCGATGGATACGAAGTGTACAGTTCCTCTGATCGATACAAAGCCGCATGATCCTAATGGATTCGAAAAAGGCTTTTCCACTGATGGATACGAAATGAAGCACTCTAATGGACGTGAACAAGGTGATTGATGAAATTGCATCGATCATATCTTGAGCATACGAACTCCGATTGACTTGAAATTTGGAACGTTGGCTTCCCCGGCTTTGATTGTTGTGTCTTGTCAATTATAGCTTGATCTGCGGACAAAATTTATTGACGCCCATAGCAAACCTGCGTTTAGCCGATCTTTGGGATGGACTGCCCTTTGGTTTCTATTCAATCTTTGGTATCATGGCCTTGCTAAAAGGCAGGATAACATACATAAATATATATACATATATACATATATAGTTAAACGTGTGTGTGTATTGAAATATTTGGAACTTAAGATTTAAGCAACCAAAAAGCAAACATCAACTAATCTTAAACACTAAAGTACACACACATGGCTATCACGTGGAAGAGAGGACAAGAGGGGAATGGTCGTGTAGATTGAAGTGATGGGTGCGCAGGTTAAGGGTAACAAGTTAATTAGGTGTTTAGATATCTTTTTCTAAATTTTTCCTATAAATACCTACCCCTTTCTTCATAAATTCCAAACAATTATTCTTTATCTTCTTCCTCCTCCTTAAAGCTATTTTAATGGCTTCCTACAAAAGCAAAATTATGGAGAAAATAATTACAGAAACAAATTCAATTATTAGTGTATTTATATTAGTGTAAACACCTCAAAACCACTTCAAAACACCTCCTTTCCTCTTCAAATACTCACGGCCACACCCATATCAATGCTTGGCCGAGACCTTCCACCTCCTTATGCTTGGGCCATGACTTCCATAGCCAGGCCGAGCTCGTTCAAAGCTTGGTAGCTCAATTCCATAGAGTTTAAAGCAATCATAGCGAAGCTATAGCCGATTCAAAAGGAGTTCAAGTCAAAATGAAAGTGAGAAACTCTATTCATAATATTATATATTGGATAATATATATATATTGTTATGCTCGATTGTGATAATTGTTTATCAAGTTTGGATGTTGCTTATACGTTATTTGATTGTATTAACAAGTTACGTTTAACACACGTGAAAATCACCAAGGAAATCATTTTCCTTTAATAAATGAAATGGTATATATGAGATTGTTAAACCTCTTTAAAATGGTTTAAAATGATTTAGAGATATTTTATAAACATATAAAAGTGTTTCAATGAGGTTTGAAAGAAATTAGAAAATGAGTTAAAATAGGCGCGTCGCGTAACAGTTGTTCGCGATTTCGTACCGCGGAAAGTTAAACTCATTTAAACGATGGATTCGGAGTCGGAATTCTTTGTAATAAGAATTTTCCAAGCTCATATAATTATAATTTTCAAAAAAAGAAATAAGATCAAGATTTCTAATAGATTTTGAAATATGAGCAAATCAGGTTTTTAAAATAGTCGCGGTATGGAAACAAAAGCGATAAATTCTTTATAAATGAAAATTTTAGCTCTTAAAGAATATTGAATCAATTCTATAAATGTTTTAAAATATTTTAAAAGAGATTTGAGTTATAAAAATGGATTTCTAAATGACCAAAAAGTTGTTTTAATCTAAAAAGTTTGAAAGCACTATTCGCAGCGCTTTTTGCAGCGCTTTTTAATAACTTTGAAATATGGATTTGAACTTAAAAAAAAATTTGCAAATATTTAAAAAATGTTTTAAAAAGAGTAATTAAGTGTTTTAATAATGATTTGGAGGTTTTATAATTTATTCAAAAGGTTTAAATAAATGATTTAAATAAAAGCTGTTATAAATAAAGCGATTTAATCTTGGCTCTAAAAGCCGATGAGTAGACTGGATTTTTCTAGTCATGAGATCCTGATGTGAGGTTCTTAAACTAAGGAGATGGTCAGGAGCAACCAGTGCCTTGGCTTGCCTAGCCTTTTACTTCGGCGAGTAATAGATAAGGTTGAAGTGTCGGAAATGAGACAAGTATAAAAAAATTAATTTTTCGAATTTAAACAACTTGGATTGTATAGAAATAATCTTCTTATACTTGATATTAAATTCCGAGGAGGGAACCCATACTATCCGTGGAAATTTAAAAGGTGATATCACAACTATACGACAGATAGTAAAGGTTGGACATGGAAATTGGTGTCGAGTAAAATTAATATAATTTCTATGGATATGTTTTACTCGAATACTAACTTGGATTTCCTATCTTAGATAGCATGGTTTCAAACTATTAAAATTTTATGATTTGAAAATAAGAAATCTTTTGTCAAAATTTAAATAAATGGTTTGAAATTATTTTAATTCCTATGGATCCTTTTACATAAAATTAATTTTTTTGGATTTACAGTCAACAATGTCTTAATAACATTGTTTTTGATCCATTTTAAAAGTTATAATTTGGATATCTTAGTTAAGATTTAAATAAATGATTAGAAGATAATATCCTAAGTAAAGGATGAAATGATTTGAAGTCACTCCAAAGTTTAAAAAAGTTTTAAAGTAACCAAAGGATTTGATAAGAGAGGTTTGATTCCGTATATACCTGAAATATTTTTTTAAAGTTATATATCTCTAGAAGATATTTTGATAAAAAGAAATTAATCAAGCAAAAATTAATTCCCTATTTACTAAAAATCTTTGTATTGATGATTGGTTGGAAGGAAGTAAGATCGGATTTGAGTGATTCTTATCCGTAAACCACTTCGAACTAATTTACGTATTCGAAGTGAAGACAAGGAATGATAATAAATGGAATGAAGGGCTGCTTGTCACTGACCCTCGGGGAAACTTACCATGTATATGTGGCAGTAGTGTCTTCATTTGATCTTCAATGCAAGGGATGCTTGCTACAAATCCTAGGGGTAATTTCTGACAGGTTGTGGTAGGAGAGTTCTTCGGTTTATCCTGTTCCTGGATAACTTATATGAACGAATGTCCAACGTTGCATTTTTAATCACATTTATTGATCTCTATAAATGTATCATCTGTTTAGTAGTAGATAAACTAACTTATCTTAGTTTAACACCCTTTCCTGAGTCATATGAGCTCAGGAGTTATATGTTTGTAGGTATCAATTGTGCGATTATGAATTGGCAATGTGGTATTCAAAGTGGAATGTTATATGAAGGGTAAGGCCTCATCACCCGGTAAAGGATAAACCATGGGTAAGGCTATGTGGTTCGTAACCATGGGTAAGGCTATGTGGTTCGTAACCATTAGAGCATGATCATTACCTTTCTAGATAACCCTCTATATTTCAGGTATGTGGTGTATGCTATGAGACGTCTCGGATATGTTGGTAATGACCGGGTTGATGACATATTTGATTTCTATCCAGGCCATGTCAGAGTGCCAATAAGGGATAGACGGTCTTGCTAGATGCGGGGGATTGTTTATGTATCCTCGGTACATCCCTCTAGAGATGTACTGTATGGAAGGTAGTCCATTACCTACCCATAGTATGGAATTCATTTCTCAATAAATGCCTTAGGACTTGTTTGTAGAGCTTAATATATCCGGAATATAATAGTGGTAACTATTTCGGCTAAGATTCATAAGTTTACTTGCAAATGTTTTTAAAAGGAATGTCATTAACAAAACATTCCCAATTTTGCGTAGCAAAGATGTTGGTTATCATAAGTTAAAAACTCATTCCGTGTTTTTATGCGGTGTGGTCTTATAAGATACCCTTTGTTTTCAATATCCGTATTTTGAGTTTCTCACACCAGTCTCATGACTGAATCGGAATTTATTTTCCTCTTCCCTAAACTTTGGGTGCCCTAATTTTCTCGGGCAGCCAAGTAGTTTAGGTTTGACTTGGAGTAATTGGATGGAGCTTGGAGTTGAAGATTTCCTATAAATATTTACCCATTTCCATCCCCGCTACATTTTTTTTGTTTTTTTAGCATTTGTGGGGAACATGCATCTATAACTTTCTTGGCCGAGCTTAGGATAGACTATGATAAATGTATTTAATTTTCCACTACAAAGATTATATTCTAAAATAATATATGTTATTTCATTTGTGTAAGATTATGTTCTGTCTCTATTTCTTTCGTACCTTTAAAAACCCACCTCTCTGGTACTTGGATTTACGGCACATGAATACTGAGGACGTATTAGCGTCGATTTCCAAAGGTCGACGAAACAGATCTTCACGCACTTAGCAAACAGATATGCTATATTGTCTACTTTATCAATCAACTCTCTCCAACATAGATAAATTGCCTTTATTATGTGGAAATTTTTAGGGTATATTTCTCAACTTCTGGTGAGCTCTAGAATCTTTTGTGATCTATATCGTGTCATTTTTATCGCATAATAATGTTATGCGATTCTCAACATTTGGAGTCGCCTTTATTTTTTCAGCTTAAAGCTCCTTAACTAGGGTTGAATACGAATTTAGGATTGACATACTATGCTCGATCACTTATGAAGTTTGAGTTGAATGCTCCTTCATAAGAAGCTCGTCGTTACTATAAAGAATTCTCTAGTATTTCTTAATACATGATAACACTCCTAATCACATTTAGATCTTAATACGCATTGATATTCACTCAATGTATCAAGTACATAAGCAAAATGTGATATAGTGGAAATCATAGCATATATGTTCATTCCTATCGTCAATGCATAAGGAATTCATCTCATATGTTCCACATTAAACATTTTAATATGTGTTCATTTACATCATTTGGGACATTCTCAACATCCATTTATACTGATTATAAAAGATGTCATTGTCACATCCAATGCCAAGGGTTAAACAGCCAAACTAAGACTGATTTTAACAAGAGTACATCGTTAATAATCAGTAGTATGTTATTGCATATAGTTTAGAAATATCTTAGTACCAATTAATATTATATCTTATAGACACACGCATTCTTTGCATTTTGATTGAAAATCAAACTGTTTGATTTCTATTTCAAAATATTTGCTCAATTCTGATGTCAATCGGATGATACTTTCTTATAAGTTCTTGGATCCTGCCTAAAACCCACAAACTTAATATCGCTCCAATTGTCTTTGAGGCACATTTTGTTGTTATATGCAAATAGCATATTCTAAATCATTATTTAGAATTTTTGTTTCAACATATATGCATGAAAATTCAAATTCATGCCAAGCGATAATGTTGAGAGTAAAATTTGAATTAATTCAAGCATGTTAAATGATGAATCTGTTACGCTACTCCAACATTTGAGATTTACGATGTTATTCTTATCAACTAGCTTGCTATGTTCCAACAACTTGTGTTTTTTATCTAAAGCACATTTTATGGCTGATTGATCATATCCTTTTGGCTAAAGCCATCAAAATCGCATTTTAATAATGTACATAGAATCCATTCTAGATTTGTGCATTATGCTATATGGAAGAATCAATACTCTTAATAGCCTATTAACAACTAATGAAAGTCTTTTCTTGATATTGATATGAAACTCATAATTTCTCTTTATTGTGTGAGTTTAATTAGACATTATAATGATTCGTGTTTATTTTAACTTGGTTAATTTCATTTTAACTTATGTAATTGGTTTTCTCTTTGGATCATATCCAAATCCATTTTACAACCAACAACTTCTATAAGAAATTTTTTTGTTGTGAAGATGGGGTTACTTGAAACAATAATTGTTTCTCAGTATAATAGAATAGACATTCAGAAACATTTTTTGTATTACCTTTATATATACTAGTGTAAATCGTATGTTGTATCTAATAGCTAGATATCTTTATTTTTTATTTAATAAAAAATTTATGGATGGATGTGTGCTATAAATGCAAAAAATTTAATGGTCACTTTTATTTCAAGCAAATTGATACTGAATTCCGCTGATCGGTGATTGAAAAGTGGGTGGTGATGGAGGTTGCAAACCGATGGTGAGATTCCGCTAATGGATGTAGGGTATCTTTAGAATTTTAAAAGGATGCTGTGGAAATCCATTCATTGAATTCTTTTTATTAATAGTAGAGATGTGTGTGAAATAGATTTAGTTCTTACTTTTAAAAATTATGTTCATAACATAAATTAATCAACCAATATTGGTCAGTCCTATGCTCCTTTGGCGATATACACAAGATCCCTCATGAGCAGATATTACATGCAGCCTCTCGACTCAAACAATCGGTTAACTCCTTCAGCTAGGATAGGTAGCGATTTCTTATTAACTCTTATCTAGTGTGATATGATAAACTACGCTTGGATGAAATTAAATTTAACTTATGTACATACTCTTAAGTACACGTCCTTATAGAAAGAACTTAACTCAACTACACTCATCATCAATCATATTTTGTCTAACAAAGCCTGATTACTCCTTAATGACACATTATTATGTATCATAGGGATAAGTGACTTTTGCGATTGAATCTGATTCGTTTTAGGTACTTTTAGAACCATTTTCATGTACACTCACTTATTTGATCAAATCAAGTTCTTTCATTTGCATGTTATTTTTTTACTTCTGTTTTATATGTAATGAACTTATCATAAATAAACATGTTCATTACTAAAATAATTCATCTGTGAATTTAACAAAGTGAATGGATCAGTTTTGGTATTATTAGACTTTAAACAACATACATCTATATGTATTAATCCAAAGAGTTCGCAAACTCTTTTGTCGCTCCCACTGAATGGGTGCTTTGAACTTAATGGTTTGAGATACAGTTCACCAGTACCATATAATTCATAGCCATATGATTAAGGAATTATTTCTCAAAAAAATGGCTCACCCCATAATTCCAATATGATAGTAAAACTTTTGAATACTATTGTATTTTCTATAGCTAATGCGTCATTAATATTATAAAACAAATATTGTTATTATAACAAATTTATTTTGTAAAAAATACTCACAACATTCATAACAAAATAAAATTATATCTATTTTCAGTCAATACTGGAAAAAAAATTATTATTTCCTAAATAATATTTAGTATATTTACGAAAACAATTTTTCATGTCTTAATGCATCCACTCATAAGTCTTATATGACATGCTACCACTATTTCTATCATTACTATAACAATGTAGAAATACGAAGCTCTATCCATCCACTTTATATGGGTTATTTATTTCACTTACTAAGTCGTTTGTAGTCAAGAGTTTTAAATCAAATACCTTGAACTTAAAAAAATAAATCTCATAGAAAACATATTTTATAAGAAAAATACATCTGGAATAAAAATCACATTTTTCATTCCATATTAAGTATTTATTGATGTTTTATACAATTCCCATTTACGATGTAACTTCATCAAACAGAGGTGAACAATCACTCTCTTCATCCCAACCGTGCTTAGATTGCATCTGCTCATGTACGTTTGCTTTCCTTTTCAAAAGGTCGAACCATTCAAATGAAATTCTTATTATAAGATCGCACCAAACTCTTTGCAAAAGTGTATTTGGTCATTCTTAACATTTAAGGATGTCAAGTAAGTTGCACTTTACGTAAACTAATTAAACTAATATTTTAGTGATCCAATTCCTAGATTCATATTGTAGCTCTTGGCCTAGTGCTACATCTAACACAACAGGATCCTTACTGATATAACTCGTATTGACTACATAATCTCACATCAGGGTTTATTAGCTCATTTCGATTAAATTAATTTCATCAAGGTTTCATACAATATAAATCACAATCGTTCATCGTATAAGATTTATATGTGATCAAATGGGGATCAAATATCAATATTCTTGTAAGAGTTCAAAATTCATGGAAGACAATACATAGTCTTAAGAAAATAAACACTTAAATAACTAAGGTACAAATGTATTTGGTAGTTGTATAATTTGGCTCTTGCATGGGTATTGGATTGATAATATGCCAAAAGATTTATTGGTATATATATTTTGTTTCTTCGTCAATATTAATTTAGTTCATTTGTATATTTTAACTGATAAACATTTTATCAATTATATAAGTTGCACAAATTTATAAAAGTGGATTATTTTAACTTTATGTAGCATATGTTTTTACAATATTATAAAGATTAAATTTGTTCATTTCTATTTTATAATAAGGCTCCTACAAGTTTTTTATATTCTTTAAAACCATAAAAGAAAAATAGGAGTCGTTCGATTCCTCTAGCGAATGTTAGAACTCGCTTGCTATGGGATTCTGATGTTGAGTTTGCTCGATAAATCATAAGTATGTAAGCGATGGATAACACTTTATCGGAAGTATCATATACAACTCCTAACTAGTGGTCATTATTCAAATCTCATCTAGGCCTTGAGTTTGCTAAACAAATAGAAAGAGAATATTCACTTATACCTACCATTTCGCAACGGCCCGAGTGAAATGTACATACCTTGAGTTTGCTCAACAAATACCTGCATGTATCTTACCTCGTCTAGTCAATATATTGATAGTACTACATATAACATCCCTAGCTTGAACTTGCTCAACGGCTAAAGAGCATGGAAGTAATCTATTAATATATAAATGGTAGAGGACAAATTTATATATTAGAGATTCATAATCATTAATATATATATATATATATATACATTTATTAGAGTGATGTCGATTTAGTATATACAATACGTATGTATTTCTTAAAATACCAAATAAATCAAAGTATCTTAAGTTCCGCTTATATTATACATTTATATTATATGAGTTTAGTTCATCTATAACTGTTTATATTGTAATTAACTTGTATAATATTCAAATGTACATTATTAATTAAATCATATTTATTTAATTTAATTTATTGATTTAATTAACTAATTTAATAAATTATCTTAAAATTCAAAATTTTATTTTGTTCATCCTAAAAAAATTAAGATGAATTACAACTACAACATTTATAGTATTTACAGATATATCATTTTATATATTTGTATGTATGTATGTATATGTATATGTATATGTATATGTATATGTATATGTATATGTATATGTATATGTATATGTATATCTATATGTATATGTATATGTATATGTATATGTATGTGTATGTGTATATATGTGCATGTATGTATGCATGTCTTTGTCAATTTAACATTTAGTTCATTTATAGATAAATATTTCATTTAATTAAATAATTTTAATAAATTCGAAATATTATTTTAATTTACCTTAAACAATTTAATATATATACATATATATATAGGGGGCGGCTATTTAGACACAAATTAGGGACACAGAAAATCACAGCCGTTGGATATTTTTTTCCTCATATGGAAGGTGGAAATTAGGGGCAATCCAATGGTACAGATCCATTGTGTCACCAATTGTGTCTATATTTTGTGTCTAAATAGACTTTTCCATATACACACACACACACACACACACACACACACACACATATATATATATATATATTGAACTATAATGGTTTGTGTTGTTATTATATAGTTAATTATTTATATAATTAATCCAATTAATTAAATAGTAAATAATTTTGGAAATTGTTAAATTTATTTTCAACATAATTTTAAAAATATTTTATAATTTATAAAATTTATTTTATATTTTAACTAACTTTTAAATTTAAAATATATTTTTTATTTTCAAATTTAATTTGAAAATTATCCCAATGCCTAAATCAACTTATAACTTTACAATTGGGCCAACCTTTTGACTTACTTCACTTTGGTGTCGGCCAGAAGCCAAAAAGGAGAGAATACTTGATTATTCAACCTCAAGTCTAGACGTTACTATTCTAGACACTCATCAGATAAGTAGGCTTTATTAGTTGGCCCTAATGTTGCAAATTAATTTGGACAACATGGATCAATAGAGCTATGATACCATTGTTAAAACCATGCATTTCTACAGCGGGTGAAATAGTCGGATTTCAAAAAAAATCCTATTTTGGATCATAATGAGCCTATCAAGTCTGATGGGTTGCACTGGATCCAATCTAATTAATTTAAGTAAAATTCATTTTTATTTAATTTCTGATTAATTAATGTATGTTAATTAATTTAATATTTGTATGTTTTAAATTTATCAGTATATACTCATGTGTAATATAAGTGCAGTGTGCAACATAACAAAGTGTACATGGTTAATGTATACATAAGTGAATATTGCGATTTATATCCACTATGTATACATTGGACATTTATATATATATATATATATATATATATATATATATGTGTGTGTGTGTGTCCATTATCTCAAAACACTGTTTATATTTATAAAATATATAAATACAAATTTCTAAATTATTTATATACAATTAAATATAAAATACCTGGACAAATTTTAACTAAGTCAATAAATTTGAGATTCAAATTTTGTAATTAAACTTTCTAATTAAGAATTAATAAAATATTTTAAAATTTAAAACTAGATCTTAAAAATAATAGCTAAAATATCTTTTATTAAATTTAAACATGTACATTTATATATAAAATAATTATTACAGTCAAAAATAATTTACTTTAGTTACATTTTAGTTATTTAAAATACTCAACAATATGTATAAACAATTTTTATATATATTATAAAATAAATACTTAAAAAATTTATATAAATGTAAATCTTAGCCGGCTAGTAAAAAAATTGGAAAAAATTAAAGGTTATATTTATTAAAAGAATCTATATGTGTGTGTGTGTGTGTATAATATCAAAAAGTAAGCACTGTCCCCAACAAAGGGAGAGGGTTCGAGCCCTATCAGCAACACTTTAGCCGCCTGTTATTCAGGGAGGCATGTGATAATCCCTATTGAAAGGTATAAAATCCACGGGATCGAAAAGTGCCACCGTGAGGGTCGGGCTAAAAAGGGGGTGAGGTTAAGGCGGACCTTCCTACGTCCTTAGCCTACGAAAGTAGGTTTTTTTTCTAAAAAAGTAGGCACTGTATAAATGATAAATTATATGTATGTATGCATGTATATGTTTAATTATATGAAATTAAGTTTTTAGCTAGAAATTTTTTTAACAATGAAAATAATTTAAATAATTATATATATATATATATATATGGTTTTTACATAATTTTAAGGTATTTTAGGTTTTGAACATTAGCAAATAATCATTTAAAAATAAAAATAAGTATATAAAATATTTAGAAAAATTAACACACACACACACATATATATATACATGTATATATATATAGTACAAGCAAGGCTGAATTTAGAATATTTACATATACTTTTGAACTTTAAACTTCGAATTTAAATTAACATTTTCATGTAGATTAATTATTTAATAAATTTTAATATATGAGTATTTATGGGGAGACAATATCACATGTATAAAATCATTATAATAATATGAACAACATATAATGAACAATGTATATAACATAAACGAATATACCTAAGAGAAGTAGCCTTCGATTCACACGTTGATTCAAATCGCCTCCTATAACTCGAAGAGCTCTATCCAAAGGTACAAATTTTGGAGTGCCACCACCTGAAAGAGTTTTGTATTTGATTGAGGGGTGGATGTATGCTTGGTTAGGATCGGAGAAATGAGGTTGATGGCAGCCAAGAGTTGGAATGGTCGGGCATAAGGAAGATATCAATCCAAAAAGTGGAGGCTTAGGTTCAATTAAATAAAGAATCTAGTACAAATATCTTCCACTATCTCCTCTTACTAAGTCATGGCCTAAGACCCCCTCTTTCACTCATTTCTATTCAGTCATATCTCTTGTCTACAATGGACCAAATGGGCTTCAAACCCAACAGTAGTTTACTCTATTTAAATCTAATTTAAATTCTTATCGCTATGATATATCAATACGCACTCAATTAATTACAAATAGCACCTAGAACATTTCTAGAGGCTGCTTCATTTGTTAAATATATCCAAATATTAAATACAACAATAATTAATATATCTTTAAAAATTAATTAATTTAATTAACATAACACTTTATGAGTTAATTAAATCGAGTGGTAATTCGAAGACCGAAATGAATTCAATTGTGCGACTCATACGTGTGAATTCAGTCAGTGATTAATATTTGAACAACTCAAATACTAATGTTCACATGTCACCTTAGTCAGTGGTATGATAGTTTGACTAAACTCATCGTTTAAAAATCTCATTAGAAAAATCCAATTTTACACGTTTAAGCGGTACCTTTTGGTTATGATTGTTTACATCAATTCTCTTCATTAATACCATATCACACTAGGACTTATGGAACTTAGTTTTGGTCAAATTCCAGTATCATCCATATTCAACTCTATTAGTACATAATCAAAGTCCTTAGTTTAATAAAAACATTTATTTTTAATCATACTACTCTAGTCAAATATTTTGATTTTGAGTTAACTACAATTGACTGTGATACTAACCTCGTACAACCAAAAAGACGAATTCTCTACTGAATAATGTTTCACTTTCAATGCTTCATCTCAGACCTAAATATAGTCGCTTGATGGTAACGGTGACATGATTCAACTATAATCAAATAGAGTATCAACAAAGAAGCTCAACGGTATTCTCAAACCGAGGGAATGGTGTAATTCACCACTTCGAGATTTCATGTTAGACCTAGTTGTTATTAACCAACTCGGATGAGTCATTCTGCAGTTTTCCAATAACTATCAGTATGTAACCTCCTACTTTCTCGAACAACCAAAGGTAACACATTGCAAACATTTGAAAAGCATTAAGTACTCTAATCTCAATGGATATATTGATATCCTTTCTCGAAACATCTTGACTTTGAATATTAGAAATAATATGTTATTTATATTATGATAATTTTCTCATGGTTACAAATCTTTGAAATTACCATCACGTAACATACCATTTAAGGATTTTTATTTAATTACTTAAATTAACTAATGTATCGTATATAACAAGTATATAATAGAAAACAAACACATTTACTATAACAAGCTTGGTTATAGAGTTAGATAAACATAAAAATTATATTTCCCAACTATCTCAACTACTGCATATTATGAGATAAATCTTTGATTTGATTTTATGATAACCTATAAAAGACTCTTGGCAAGTCGTTCTGTAATTATTTTAAATAACTGAACATATGTAACACCTTGGTGTCCTCCAATGGTCATAAATAATTCACCATCCATTATATGGAAAACATTACATAAACTTGTCTCAACGGATGTATTGATATCTCATTTCTCAACACACCTTGACTATGAACATTAAATGATAATTATTTGTTGACATGATTCAATACTCATAGTTACGAACACATTCATAGCTAAAATCGATTAAATTCTTTTCTTAAGGATCTTCTACTTGTATATATATTAAATGTATTTTAACACTACATAACAACATATATTAGAAACTAACATCAAAAGCTTGAACAATATTCGCTATAAGAGTTAAGTTATATAATCAAGTTACATGATTTCCATTAGGGAACACCTTTAAAGTAATTGACATCAATTGAAATTGTCATTTAGTTAAGAGTCTTAAATATTTTGTTTTAACACTGATATTTAGTACGTATTTTAATTTAGTTAACCAATATGTATTAAAATTAACTAATTAATCTACCTTCTTCCATTTATTGAATTAATTGTCATTTAGTATAATATATCAAATGTGTTTTAAATAGGCTAGAGAACGAAAACCTTGCAAAGCTCTAGCATCAATATTTCAACGCTGACCCTAGAGTAAAGCCACCAAGACGGTCGTTTAAGACCTACACTTTCCATCGATTTTTAAGGGCCTCTATACTTGTAGATACAATTGTATTTTATGTTATTCTTTATTAAAATAATCTAATGGTTTGTTAAGGACCAGTAGCTCAAATGGTAAGTGACATGACATTCTAAACTAAGATTCTAGAGGTTATGGGTTTGAACCTTCAAAACATCAAAATGAGCACTCTACTTGAATTAGGTACTGCTCTTATTCTAAAAAAATAATGTAGCAGTTTGATTTGGTTGGTAAAATATTTGAGTTAAGATCAAGGTTTCATAGGTTCAAGTCTTGTGTTCATCAAATATTGGATAGGATTAAATTGTACTAAGATATTGTATTATAGGAGGGCCTCCATCCAAAGTAGGCCTTACGTCTCCTACATGTTAAGGCAAGCTTTAGGTACTTCAAATATATAAGGAGATCCTCGAAGTAGATGCCAATGGAATGATATCTAGACTTATACTAGTTATCTCTTTTGATGGCTTTTTAGATACATTTTTTTTTCTTTCCGTAAAACTAACATTTTCAAACATAATTGTATTTTGCATAACAATCCCAAATTACAATTATAGAAACACAAGTCACATATTCCAATACACAATTATGTGGTGCGTTGGCTTCTGTAAGAGAGATGGGTATTACTCCTATGGATTTTATTTTTTTAATTAGGTATTTAGATGGTAGTACATTTTTTTTGGAAACGGGTACTTTATATACTAAAAAGGAAACATATACTTACATGATATGCCTCATTAAAACCTTGCAACACCCTAACCTAAATGGGTACCTTGGAAGGAAAAAGTGTACATATCATTTTCATATATCAACAATACAAATAATCAAAGCCTAATCTAAGTTGTCAAACAGATGGAGGAGTATACAAACATGAAAACGCACTCAAAACCATCCGTACTAACAACTTGGAATAGCAAACAAAATAAAAATCCAAGTACAAAAATCACGTGCTAAAAGAAATCCAAATACAAAAAGGCACGCGGCAAGCAGGCAGGACTCCAGCGAAGCATAGGCACACCGAACGAGGTCATCTAAAATCACCGAAAGGGGAGAGAAGGTAAAGCAACTCCCCCCATATCCACCAGCACTCCCTCACTCACTTAAAAAACCCTAATAGTGGTCGGTCTGGTCTTCGCCTGACTTCTTCAGCCTTTTTCCGCCTCTCCACCGCAAATCTGCTTCATTTTAAGCTGTCCGTTCTCCTATCCACCAGATGTCCTCCATCCCTATTAGCCACTAGGTCACTCCCCCACCCGATCTGCCTCCTCACTCAATGAGCCCCATTGGCTTTCCACCGATAGCCCCAACAGATGTTGTTATTAAAGATGATGAAGGATTTATCCCAGTGTTATCTCGTAATTGGAAGCGAGCATCTAAAAGTATTCATCAATCTAGCCATTCTAATGTCCCAAATAACGTATCTCAGCATAAAAATGTTAGATCACCCCCTCATCATAACTTACATCAACATCTCGCTGCCTCCAAAAGTAATGTTGATCATTCCCTCCAATCTACTAACAGATCTGCTACAAACAAGTGGAATTTTTCTACGTCGTCTAGCCGGGCAAGGGATGAAGTTGTAAAGGGTAACAACATTCCAATATCCATCCCGTTAAAATTCTATCAGCCTCGTGAATTTAATTCTATGCAATGTGCCAAAATGTCTTATTCAAGATGCTAGAAAACAGTAGGACAATGCCATAGTGGTATATGTGGTTGGTCCTAAGCCATATTACACATATTTCAAAGATTATATAACTAGGGTATGGAAACCAGAAGATGAATTCTTGATTTACTCTAAAGAAAATGGATTTTATGTTATTAAATTCAACAAAAAACAAGATTGTGATAATTGAAAGGAGGTCTGTATTGCAATAATAAAAAGTTGATGATGATGAAGAGGTGGTCTCTTGAATTGTAGTTCATCAAAGAACTTCTTCATACCATTCCAATTTGGATATGATTCCCTAATCTACCCCTTGATTATTGGATGGAAAAGGGGATTAGTCACATTGCCTCAGTTCTTGGCTCCCCCATTAGATTTGATGAATTCACCGAAGGTAACATTAAAATTGCTTACGCTAGAGCGTCAATCGAAATTAATAACTATTTTAAGTTTCCTTGTAAAATTCCTTTTATAACTGAAGATGATAAAATGATTTGGCAAGAAGTGATATATGAATAGAAACCATCTATATGTTTGAACTGCTCAAGTTTTGGTCATGCTGAAAATCAATGTCAATTTAATAAGGTTTGAATGCCTAAAACGAATTCTCTGAAACACCCAGAGGACAATTCAGACATGAATATTGATAACAATGTGGATAACCTTCGGGTAAGTAGTTCAATTTGCTCTGATACACAACCGGCCTCAGTCAATCCAGAAAAGGAGAATATTCATGATATCAAAATACATAATGAAAGTAACAATATTGCTAAAATAAATCCCACTCATGAGATCCAAAATGTCCAGCAGAATATCTCTAGTTCGACTACAATTACAAACTCAAATCAGAATGCTACGACTACAGAAATACACATGGAAGTACAATATACTGGTAAAGATATAGAGGAGTTAAACAGTGGCTCAAGTGAAATGTCTGAAAACTCTTTGGAATTGGACCCAAAGTCTGCTGCTCTTGAACGAAACTCTGATTCTTTGCAAATTTGCAGACCAAAAACAATGCGCAAAATTAGGACAGAGGATGCTCCCTTCGAGTTTAAAGCCTCTGCCAATTCAGATGTTGTTAACAACCCTGCATGGACCACTCTTGTTAATCGGCTAAAAGGTAAGAACAAAAATTCAAAAAAGACCAAGTTATTGGGGACTGCTAACCCCTTGGAAAGCATTAGTAACCCTGAAAACAACCCATAGATGGAGTTCTTATTTTGGAACATTAGGGGCATGAATGCCCCAGCCAAACAATTGGAAATTATTCGATTACTGTAGTGTAATAGATCTTCTTTTATTGGCATTATTGAAAATAAACTATTCTTAGACAACATTGATAGATTTATGGAAAAAATTCAAACAAACTGAAATCTCACATAATAAACTAAACGATCAAAAACATCGTATTCTAATACAAAGGGATTCTACTCAATGGTCTAATATTATTCTACACACGAATGACCACTACATTTCTTGTATTTTACATAATGCAAGTGGCCTAAGTGCATTATGTACCATGGTATATGCTTTCAATGATAAAGTGAGGCGAAAAGAATTATGGAAGTATATTATAGATCAATCTATGAGTATTAAGCTCCCATTGATGGTGGCGGGCAACTTTAACACTATTTTATATCATAACGATGGAATGAATAATGGTATCTATAATACAACGGGTGACTAAGAATTTATAGACTGTATACTATTCTGAACTTGTGGAATCAGATTTCACAGGAAACTACTTTACGTGGAGAGGAGGCCTCCACTTCTCTATATATAGTAAAATAGACCAGGTTTTTGTTAATAATTTGTGGATTGATAAGTTTTACCAATTTGGTATTAATTTTGGCAGTCACTCCTTAAGTGATCACACTCCTATAATGATCAAACTTTCAATTCAAAATAAGAAGAGAAGACGCATATCTTTCAAGTAGAATAATTCGTGGCATCTCCAGATGGAACACCAGATCATCCCTCAACATGTTCTGGAGCAAGAATTTTCAGGTAACCCTCTTCACAAACTGCTTTGCAAACTAAAGGCTACTAAGGCTGCTTTGAAAACCTAGGCATTAAATAAATCCAATATATACTCGAAACTTGATAAATTAAAGGAAGAAGCCAATGAGATTTATAATCAGTTAGTTTGAGATCCTTTGAATAACAGTCTTATGGAACAATACACTATGAAGTATGATTAGATTCATGCTAATATGAGGAACATTGCAGTTGAAAATGAGAAAAGATTGAAAATTAACTGGCTGACAAAAGGATATAAACCAACAGAATTTTTTTCTCCAAAATCAATGTCCTTAAACCTAAACGAGGGAGTAGTTACATCCTTAATGATAATGGTACTTGGTCATCAGCATCAGAAAAAATTGTGCATGTAGTTATTAACTACTTTTCAGATCTATTCTTACCATCACAAGCTACATACCAATTTCTAGACATAACTTGCAAGAAAAACCTACCGAAAAATGCAAAAAATAAATAATCTTTGCAAACCATTCCAGCTAGAGGAAATTAAAACTGCTATTTTCCAGATAAATGATAATAGCTCCCTAGGACCAGGTGGCATCATCTCAAAATTTTACAAATCCATTAGGAGTAAATCAAACATGATATCTGGAATGCTATGAATAGTATTCTTCAATCCGGAAAAATTATTAGAGAAATAAATCATACTTTTATAAGCCTCATCCCAAAAAAAATGATGCAGTTGATATGTCTGATTTTAGACTGATTTCTCTATGCAATGTCTCATATAAAATATTAGCTAATCTTCTCTGTAATCGAATGAAGTACTACATGAATGATCTAATATCCTATAATCAGAAAGCTTTCATTCATGGTAGAGTAATCACAGAGAATTCCCTGCCAGCTTATGAAATGGTTATAGGATTCAAAAGGAAAAATTCTAACAATCTATGCCTGAAAATTGATCTGCATAAAGCTTATGATAAAATTAATAGAGAATTTATTTATCATATGTTGATGTCGATGGGTTTTCCACCGCAATTTGTGGATCTCATATATGAATACATATCTACCCCTCGTTTTCGATGTTAATTGACGGTTCACCCTATGGTTTCATTTATAGCTCGGGAGGATTAAGACAAGCTGACCTCGTCTCGCCATATTTGTTTGTCATTGCTATGGAATTCCTTTCTATATATCTTGACGTGGAGTACTTAAATGGTAATATTATCCCCATATACCAAACTGAACCAATGATTACACATTTGATATATACTAATGATATTTTAATCTTAACTAAAGCTACCATTAAGAATGTTGAATGTATACAACATATTTTTCAAGAGCTGAATAACATAACTGCTGGAACTAAACACTAGCAAATCCATTTTGTTTTTTAGTAAAGGTGCTATAAACAAACATCAAATAGCTGGCATTCTAAATATCAACGTTGGAAGTCTGCCAATTATTTATTTGGGCATTCCTTTATCTAACAATAAATTAAGAACAAGGGATTTTGGATGGTTGATAGAAAAAATTAATTAAAAAAAATCAATCATTGGCACAGTAAGTTGCTAAATATCAGTGGAATGGCTGAATTAATCAAAACTGTTATATATTCTATGTTGCATTTTTGGTTATAGTTCATCTGATTTCCAGTGACAATTATTCAGAGATTCAATTCTTTATGTACTAACTTCCTGTGGAAATCTAAAGCTCATAAAATGAGCTAGGAAGATGTTTGTAAAACAAAAAGTGAAGGTGGCTTTGGATTAAGGAGAATTGAAGATATTTCTAAAGCAGTTGCAGCGAATCTTTTATGGAAATATATTCAAGGTGGTTCTCTCTGGACTAAATGGTTGCAAAATAAGTACCGTAATAATGTTAATTTCTGGATTGCTACCATGGAACTAGTGCTTCTTATACTTGAAAATCATTGCAAAGAGCCAGACAGTGGTGCAAAGGACTCATAAATAGGAAGATTGTTAATGGAGAAAACACTGTTTTACGGTTTGATCCATAGCTTAATGGATCATCTTTAATTGATAAAGATGGTTGGAATACAATGTCTATTACAGTGGCTGCAATAAAAAAGTGTCTATGTTAATTTCTAATTACAATTCGAAACAACATATAGATTATGTTCCTACACAGTATCATCAATTTATCCACAATACAACCATCCATTCTCAAATGGAAAAAAACTATTGGAGTTAGATTCCTAGCATCAATGGGAAATTCACCATAAAATCGGCATGGAATCATTTCAGAAACAAACATGCAGACTATAACTGGACAAAAATTATTTAGGATAAAGGGTGCGCTCCTAAGATGTCTATCTGTGCTCTTATGGCCAAATTAAACAAGTTGAACACAAAAGATAGAATTAGTAGATGGAATTCAAATATAGATCAAACGTTTGTGTTGTGCTTAAACCATTATGAAGATAGAGTTCATCTCTTCTTTAAATGCCCATATTCGAGCAGCTTACTGGATAATATAATGCAGAAAATCAGATTCAATCTCGGCAATACTAAACCAAATCTTGGAAATACTATGTCAAAGACAAAATAATACTCTTTAATTAATCAGATCACCAAACATAACTTTCACTTCCTTGATTTGGAATATTTGGTGTAAGAGGAATAATAGGGTATTCAGAGGAATTGAAATGCCTGCTTATTTGAGACTCAACCTAATAAATCAAGATGTAAGAACCTTATGCAATACAAATTGAGTAGTCAAACGATAAACTCGAAGACAAAACATATCTTTGCAAACTTCAATATTGTCACGAACCCGAAAGATCATCAACAGCCTCCTTGAACTCTGGCATGCCTCTCTCTGCTAACTGGAGATAGTAATTATGTCCTAGTTTGCTTCCGTTGACTTCGCCATTTGACTCCGAGTAGTTCGACACTGAAGCTTAGATCTAATTTTTGAGATGGTAGTATATATTAATACTACAAATTTTATGTAATATACAACACACTACATGTCAATATATGTTCAAATCATGTTATGAAAGTTTCGAACTTGTAACCTCCCACACCAAAGTCGAAGTGTCTAACCACTGAAACAATGGTGTTGACCCCAGATACATGTGAACTTACAATATGTTTTACTAGTATGAAAATGCCAATTGCTTATCTCAAGGTACTCGATTAAAAGTTAATTGCATTAATGATACGCTTAGAAAACTAATTGGTAAGTACGCCCTGCAATGCGTTGTTTGTTTTATACACGATGGAAAATATATTTTTCTTAAATCATTCTAGTACACTTCCATGTGGACATGTGGCACCAATGGCTGATTTTCCTCTTTGTTCGGCTATCTTGTATGACTAGTGCCTAACCTAAGATTGGAAAAAAATGTGAAACGACAAATTAAAAATCCACATATAATCTTGATTTTCACTCAATTTTTTTCACAAAGTTAACTGACACTATAAAAAAGTCAAAATAAAATGCGACTTCTGCTTAAACCTAAGATAAACGAAGAATGAATAATGATTAATTGATATTGAGAACGAAAAAACACCGAAAGAAATGAAAAATGAAAGGAAAAAATATGTTAAATATAGACATTGTCGAGATTCGGACATGTGGCCTTAATAATATTCTAACCTTATCAAAAAAAAATAGTGTCGAGCTGTTATTGTCACCAGGATTTGAGCTCGTGATGCCATCTATACATTGTAAGGGTATTTTAAAAAATTCACGGTTGGATCAAAATTGTGTTTCAATTCCAACTACTAATAAAGATTGGTATATAATGATAAGATAAATTGACCAAAAGTTTAAGTTTTAGATTTAGGTAGTTCGATATGGTCAAAATATATTGAACATTTGCTTAAAAAATAAAGTAAACAAATGCAATAAGACTAAACATATCAAAAGTAACACAAAACAAAATAAATTTACCAAATAACACCTTACAGTACAAAATATAGTGAAATATCAAATCTCCTCATATATTTTTCACTTAAAACGTACAAAATCAACTATAAGCTTATGCTTGAAATTTAATCGTTAAACAAATGATTGAAAATTGAACGATGTGGTATAATTTAATGATATTTTATGTTTATGATGTTATGTTTAATAAGTCGTGAAATGATCAATAAAAATCTTTTTAGAGATCTATTAAAAAATATAAATTATAGTCTTATTTGATTAATTATAATGTATAACCTTTATTAATAATTTGGGATGAGTACGCATCTTTTTATCTTTTTGGTTCGACTGAGAACTTTATCAAATATCCTTCATTGAAAATAAGGTCACGAGTTCAAATTCGACCAACGGCAAAATTTAGCATTTTCTTTTTATTGGAAAGATTGTCATTTAAATGAGGTTAGGAGCTTGAATCTTAGACCCAACAAAAATGCTTATATTTTTCTTATGTCTTCCCCTTTATGTTAACTGAAACTATATACGAAATTTAAATTTAATAATTTTAGATTATTATATGTCTTATTCAAGGATATATTTATGTGCATGTACATGATATGTGACAAGGAGCTCGTTAATAGGTATACAATTCTTTAGTGCATGTGCAATAAATCAAGAAAAAACATGTGCCGTTTGTCAGAGAACCAAGACTCCGGGAAGGTTTTGCATCTTTTTTCATCATGCTCCATTAATAAGTATGTGCTACACAAATTTGATACAAATATTATTTTTTTCATTAAATAACAATCAAACAATTACTGCATATTGTATGACACTTAATTGATTTTGATTGGACTGCCACTAATTATTAATATGCTATGACCATTTGTAACAACCCTGTATTTTCTGATTATTGTAATTGTATATTTTAATTATTTTAATTTAAATTCCTAGTTTAAAAACTTTATTTTATTTATTAAAATGAATATATTTTGTTAATTGAAATATAAATGTTGATTTTGATGTGGATTAGAATTTCAACATGCATAAATTGAATATTTCCAGAAAATGTGAATTTTGGTCAATCTGGTCAAACTTTTACTTTTAAATTTAAATTTTAAAAGTTTGAAAATCTTAATTTTTTCTTTTATTATGAAAGTAAATAAAATTTCAAGAACACTGCTTTTCGTTTCGTTGAAATCCGAATAATATTGTGAAAGTTATGCTTTTTACAAAATTGGGTGTAAATTGTTTTATTTAACACTACTTTTTATTTTAAATTATATAAATAATCTTTTTAATTGTCATATATTATTCTAAATTGTATTATATGTTATGTTACATATATTTTTACCTTTTGAATATTTTAAAGTGATGTTTGAATTTGTCCAAAGCTCATTGAATTTATTTTCTATTTTTAAAGGTTAGTTTCCATTTTTCTGCTATTTTCTTCATCTAAACTATATTTAAATTAAAATTTATTTATTTACTTTTGTGATTTCCTTTTTATTTTGTTTTCTTATCTTTATTTATAAATACTTTTAAGTACATAAAAATTTTCCCAAGTTCATTGCACTTATTTTTCATATTTTCAAGACTAGTTGCAAATTTTGCTGTTTTATTTAATTAAACTATATATAATTAATAATTTATTTATTTATTTTTGTTTATTTACTAAATTTTCGTATTTTATCTGATTTCATATATATATAAGGTTATATAAGGTTTAAAAAGAAAATAATGGAAATTTGAAGAGTTTGTGTCTCTTTAGTTGCTCAAGGCTCTTCGTTTTTCCGCCTCTTCATTTGCTTTTGCCTTTTCCTCTCCTTGCTTTAGCCGTACATCCCTCTACCCTATAGCCATGTTTCTCATCTTTAATTCACGTGAAAAATATCTCTCTCCACATTTCAAATTCATGGCTACATCATATTGAGAAAAAATTGCAAGCTAATGGCTTCTTTCTTCCATTTTTTCCCTCTTCTTCATTGATTTAGCCTTCCTCTTCCTCTTGCTTGCTCGGCCCCACTTCTCCTCCATCACCACTGACCATCTCTTCCACCATCTACAGCAGCAAACATCTCCTCCTCCTCTGACCATGACAAACCATGCCATCCAATTGAAGCCATCTCCACAAAACTTTGCTTAAAACTCCAAATATTGCCTAACCGAGCCTTATATTCCCATTTCCTTCATGTTTAGCCTTGGCCACCACCTTTAACACCACCACCACTTGCTGCCATGACCTATAGCCATCATCATCATCTCTGAGCCTAGTGTGGTGAGGTCAAGCCCATTTGATCATGTGACAAGCTTATGTTGTCGTGTGCAAGTCTTTTCCTTCTAAGGTTTGGTCATCTCTCTTGTTTTGCAACTGTTCTGCAAACTAAAGTTGTTGATTACATTTGTATGTCGATATCTATGTTTGTGCTTATGTATGTTATATTTTGTGTTGTTTACAAGGGTCTCCATCAATTCAAATAAAATCGTGCTTGTCGTTCCTTTGGAATCGCTCTTGTGTGTGTTGTTTGTCTCTAGCTTCGTAAAAGGTGAGTCTTTCTCACTCTGACATATTTACTTATGAAATAGTGAATTGATGACAAGTATTTAGTAATATAAAATGTTATGCAAGTTAATAATGATCATATGATATGCTATGCCATGTTATTACCATGTTAAAACTGTTAATTATCACCTGACATGTGATATATGACATTATATTGTGACACTGACATTGTTTATATTGTTTATGCATATATTCACACTTCAAGTTCCCTGTTAGAATAGAATCACTATGGGTTGAAATGATACATACCCGAACGGACTTTAGAATAGAAAAAAATCGTTATGGACTGAAATGATAGGCCTGAGCGATTTTTATTGTATTTTTATTTGACTTGGGATTGCGGGTTTGAAATGATAGAACCCGGGTTTTCTTTATAAACTGCGGATTGAAATGATATATATCCGTATCACTTGACCTAGGTTAGAAAATTATATACAGACCCCGTGGTATATTTTTAAATGATATTTATTAAAAATATGTACTTTTAGAAGTATGAAATTTTGATTTAAAAATATATATTTTATGGTTTTAAGAAAATTAAATATTAAGTCTTGAAATTGTGAATTTGAGTACGTAAATGTGAAATAATTGAGATTTTAGACTTTAAATTTTATTTTAAAATGTAAATAAATAATGGAAATTAAATTTAAAGTTTTAAAATTATATATGAAGTAAAATTTTAAGTTTTATTTAATTTATATGTTAATAAACAGTGAATTTTGACTTAATAAATGAATGGAGTTTTTAAATTGAATATTTGATCTAAAAATTTTGTTGTGTTAAATCATATGTTAGAATGATTTTAAATGTGAAATTTTGAAGTCTAGAAATATGATTTTTAAGTTATAATAAAATTTGGAGTTTTATTATTTTTTTGAAAAGCAAAAATGAAATCTGGAATTCATAGCATTTTCAAAATGTTGTAGTCTTTTGACAACATTTTTAAATGCTATTGTTTTGAATCTAACAATGTTTGAAATAACTAAATATCTATTACGACATTTGATAAATGCCGTTATTCTTGAACTAAACCATTTTTGGAAGCTATAAGCTACGATAGCACTTTATAAATGCCGTCGTTGCTATAATTTGACCATGTTTGAAATGTTATAGTTTTAACACTGTTTGAGTTATATTTTAAAGTGTTAAATGATTTAAATTTTGGAAATTGATTAATTGTGAAATTTAAGAAGTTTTGAATATATTTTAATTTTTAATTTTTAAGGAATTTAAATTTGAATTTTGAATTTAAGTAAGGTTTACTTGGTTATGTGTTAAATGGAATGAAAATGAGATAAATGAATTTTTGAATGGAATTTTTAATGTATTTTGTAATGATACAATGAATGACTTATTCGATTTAAAAATGATATTTAAATTTGAGTATTTGAATTTGAATTCAAATAATGATTTGATAACAAGGTTTGGAAATGATTTGATCTTTATTTTGATAAAGAATATGAATTAGAATGATATGTACTTTTGATTAATGAATATTTGAAATTTTTATTGGTATGAAAGGATATTTATTTTAATTGTAAATTGAGTTTATTTAAATAATATTGGATTTATGAAATGAATATTTCAAAACTAAGTAATAATGAAACTAGATTTGAGATATATGAAATTATAAAATTTAGTTTTGAAATGCGGGATATTAAAGCTTTGAAATTTATTAAAAATTGAATAGTTTAATTTGTGGATCAAATCTATATTTGAAAATGATATGATTTGAAATGGTTATTGGGAAATTTAATTGAAACTGATGGTTTGAATTGAATTAAGTTGGAAATTGAAAATTTGGGATTAATTGAATGAATTGTAAAATGTAAAGAATTAAATGAATATCCCATGATTTCAAATGTATGATTTTGAAATGTTATGATTTTCAAAGTGTAATTGTTTCAAGTATTTTTGGTTTCGAAAGAGTTATACTTTGAAAATATTATGATTTTGAAATGAATATATGTTTGAAATGTTTTTGGTTTTGAAGCATAAACTATTTTGATTGAATAAATAGTTTTGAAATAAAAATGGTTTTGGTTTCGAAGTATAAACTATTTTGAAAGAAATATAGTTTGAAATGAAATGATTTGATCTTTTTAAATAAACTATTTTGAAATGACCACGACGTTATAATAACGTTTGGTTGTTAAAGAGACCGGGATCGGAAGTTGTCATACTCTCTGCCAACTCTGAAAACCACTTTAACAACCGTGTACGCGGTGGAGATTCCAGAATGAAGTAGGATGGTTGCGACGTTCTTGAGATATATTACGTGGACCCAACTCCCGTGAGTTGGCATAAGGTGGCTAAAACAGGAGCGATCTCGGGCCAAAGGAGGTAGCACCTCTGGTCGGACACATTCCTTCGATACTATACTCTTACTGGTGATTGATTAGATGGTCATCCTCTGATTTTGATATGGGAGTGTGTTCCGAGATGGGCGTATGTGGCTGCTGCGTTACCACCAGCCCGTGTGCGTAATTGGTATATCTACCCTGGCATTACCTTGTGTGCCGTGTCACCTACCATACCGAGCCTTTACTACGAGTTTGTTTTTCTCCCGTAGCCCGTGTGGTATCCTCTGACAGTCACCCGGAGTGGAGATGGCATGATATTGGATGGACTACTGGGACTATTATGTGTGAAGGGTGATATGGGTAGCCCGGAACGCTATTTAAAAGTATGTTTATTTTACTGTAGACATTATTATAATAGCGCAATATTACTACATAGTAAATAGTTTAACGGATCCTTAAAGGATGGGCGATCTCAAGCATCCTTTAAGTTACTGATGCATTTTTGTTACTGTTCACTTGAGTTTATTTACAGTTCATAAGTATTTATGTCCTGACTCGAGTGTTTTGTATTTTGCTTTACGCTCGAGTCAGATTGAGTGAGTTAGCATTCAAGATTCACCTTCGGAGTTGGAGCTTTCCTTGAAGATCCAGCCATCCATTTTGCTTTCTGTATCCAGTGATTTCAGTGATGTATTCTGATTTGTACCTGATGTATCTTGTTACTTTTTGTTGTATCTTGTTTAACTCTGATGTATCTTATACATATAGTAGCTTCATGAACTACTATCTCTTTTACTTCCGCTGCATTATTATTTACTCTGTGTCTGTGATCTGTGATTAATTATTTACTGTATATTCTGAGATTTGCCAAATTTTATTTACAACGCGGTATTTTGAGCAATTCAAGTCCGACATGTGCGGATGCGAATGGTTGAAAATATCGGGCTGTTACAGTTGGTATCAGAGCTTTGGTAGCTCTAGGCAAAACTCAGTATATAGGGTAAATGTATTTACAGAATCACTTTCATTCGAGTTTAAACCTCTTCCTTTTTGACTCGATTCCTTTGAATTTTGGAACATTCCCTGTGGTTTCAAAATCCATTCGTGTCCCTCATTATTTATCTTCTTTTGTTTCTGGAGTATCCCATAACTCAACTTCAAAAGATCTTCATAATGAGTCGGCGGTCTCGCCAACCTCAAATTTATTTGTAAAGGGGGAAAACTCATTTACAACAACATCGATTCACCAGAGATTTTATATCCTCGGTTTAGATGCTAGTATCTCTTATAACTTCGAACTCTACATCTTGAGATCGAATGTCGATTTACCCAAGAAATCCACATCGATCTTATTCTTTAAGTCACGGTTGACCCGGTTAAGGTTGCCCGCGATTTATATAAATTCATTCATCTCCCTATTCTGTTATTTAATCATCTCATCTTTGTTTCCAACTTATCTTCAAATTATTCTTGAAGTGTATTTGTAAACTAATATTTAAAATGTTTTATATATTGTGTTGTTTGAGTTGTTGATGTTGATTTGGGTTTCTAATCGATTCGTCTGATCAACGCCATCGATAAGATTTCCAAAACACTTGAACAGAGCAAACTGACACAATATGTATTTAAAATTTAGTAATGAAATAAATTTTTGTGATATAAATTTTGTACCTTTATTATATATCTTTATCTGGATTTTATTTGAATTGGTTGTTAAGAAATAATATTTGATTTTATATATCATTTTCTATTGTTTCATATATCTAATTGAACTATAAAACATGGTTATAAATTTATTTGGAAATTTAAAATGAATGTAAAACAAGAATTTGAGAATTTAATTTCCGATGGATTTCAAACTTTGTGTTTAAAGTTTTAAAGGATATATTATTTAAAGTATTTTCGAATAGAAATTTGTTCCCAGAGAATTTTAAATTTAAATTTAGTGCTCTTCTCTTTGTCGCTGGAAAATAATTTCGGTGATGACTGCAGCATCATCGACGTTCATTTTCGAGTTTCGAAGTGAAGAGACCATTCTGTAGTCTTGCTACAGTTTTGTTTTGGGAAAATTTAATTGATTTTAATTTCTAAAATAAGAATGGATTTAGAACTTATGTTGATATATGATTTAAATTTGAATGGATATATATATAGTATATGTGCATTTATTTATCTCTAAATAGTTTGGAATTTATCGGAAATTTAATTCCTAAATTTTATCTTCAAGGATAATTTCTTAAGTATAATTTCAAGATTTGGATAAATATTCAAGCTTGAAATAATTGAATTAGACAGTTTTATTTGTATAATACACAATTTCATTCCAATATAACTTACCTTAATTTTCAGAAGTTGAACATGTAATTGGATAATATACAATATAAAAAAAAGATTTTATAAATAAAATTTGAGTGGTTATAATAAATGTTATATACTTAAATTTTAGTTATAAAAGGATTAACAGAGGTAAATAAAGAAAAAGGGTAATGGAATAATTTACAATATAAAATGATGATAAAGGAACTAAGAATAAAATTAAGGCAGTTGCAATGAGTGTGAGTATATTTAACATAGGTGATAAAATATATTGAGAGGAATAAATTTAATTTTAATTAGTAGTGAAGAAGAATTAAATTTTATTTGGCACATTTTGAGTATAATAAAAGATTTTTTCAAATACATGATTTTAGGGATTTGTTAATTTAAGATAATTGGATGATAAGATAATGAAATTAGAGTTGTTAAAGATTTATTTGACTTATGTAAAATTAATTTTCAGTTTAAGTTGAAATTTTTATGGTTTCAAATTTATTATCTTATTTTGTTTTTCAAACTATCTTTTGGTTGTCCTAATTTCCCTTGTCTTGCTACAGAATGAGAGGTTATTGCTTATACCAGTCTGTTTAGAAATCTTTCTATAATCTTTAATAATCTTTGGTACTCATCTTTGAATCTAAGCACTGCTTGCCATCCACAGACCGTCGGTTAAACGGGAAGGGTGAATCAGATTCTAAAAGATTTTTTTTCATGCTTGTGTTCTTGATTCTGGAGGATGTTGAAAAGATCATCTCCACCTTGTTAAACTTACCTATAGCAACAGTTATCAGGTATAATTTTAATCTCCTTGTCATCATGTCTTAATATTATTTCATTCAATCTTTTTCTGCGCTTTCCCGTACCTCATTCCTTTTCGGGGACGAAAAGTTTTGAGTGGGGGAGAGTGTAACAACCCTGTATTTTCTGATTATTGTAATTGTATATTTTAATTATTTTAATTTAAATTCCTAGTTTAAAAACTTTATTTTATTTATTAAAATGAATATATTTTGTTAATTGAAATATAAATGTTGATTTTGATGTGGATTAGAATTTCAACATGCATAAATTGAATATTTCCAGAAAATGTGAATTTTGGTCAATCTGGTCAAACTTTTACTTTTAAATTTAAATTTTAAAAGTTTGAAAATTTTAATTTTTTCTTTTATTATGAAAGTAAATAAAATTTCAAGAACACTGCTTTTCGTTTCGTTGAAATCCGAATAATATTGTGAAAGTTATGCTTTTTACAAAATTGGGTGTAAATTGTTTTATTTAACACTACTTTTTATTTTAAATTATATAAATAATCTTTTTAATTGTCATATATTATTCTAAATTGTATTATATGTTATGTTACATATATTTTTACCTTTTGAATATTTTAAAGTGATGTTTGAATTTGTCCAAAGCTCATTGAATTTATTTTCTATTTTTAAAGGTTAGTTTCCATTTTTCTGCTATTTTCTTCATCTAAACTATATTTAAATTAAAATTTATTTATTTACTTTTGTGATTTCCTTTTTATTTTGTTTTCTTATCTTTATTTATAAATACTTTTAAGTACATAAAAATTTTCCAAAGTTCATTGCACTTATTTTTCATATTTTCAAGACTAGTTGCAAATTTTGCTGTTTTATTTAATTAAACTATATATAATTAATAATTAATTTATTTTTGTTTATTTAACTAAATTTTCGTATTTTATCTGATTTCATATATATATTTCAGTTATATAAGGTTTAAAAAGAAAATAATGGAAATTTGAAGAGTTTGTGTCTCTTTAGTTGCTCGAGGCTCTTCGTTTTTCCGCCTCTTCATTTGTTTTTGCCTTTTCCTCTTCTTGCTTTAGCCGTACATCCCTCTACCCTATAGCCATGTTTCTCATCTTCAATTCACGTGAAAAATATCTCTCTCCTCATTTCAAACTCATGGCTACATCATATTGAGAAAAAATTGCAAGCTAATGGCTTCTTTCTTCCATTTTTTCCCTCTTCTTCATTGATTTAGCCTTCCTCTTCCTCTTGCTTGCTCGGCCCCACTTCTCCTCCATCACCACTGACCATCTCTTCCACCATCTACAGCAGCAAACATCTCCTCCTCCTCTGACTATGACAAACCATGCCATCCAATTGAAGCCATCACCACAAAACTTTGCTTAAAACTCCAAATATTGCCTAACCGAGCCTTGTATTCCCATTTCCTTCATGTTTAGCCTTGGCCACCACCTTTAACACCACCACCACTTGCTGCCATGACCTATAGCCATCATCATCATCTCTGAGCCTAGTGTGGTGAGGTCAAGCCCATTTGATCATGTGACAAGCTTATGTTGTCGTGTGCAAGTCTTTTCCTTCTAAGGTTTGGTCATCTCTCTTGTTTTGCAACTGTTCTGCAAACTAAAGTTGTTGATTACATTTGTATGTCGATATCTATGTTTGTGCTTATGTATGTTATATTTTGTGTTGTTTACAAGGGTCTCCATCAATTCAAATAAAATCGTGCTTGTCGTTCCTTTGGAATCGCTCTTGTGTGTGTTGTTTGTCTCTAGCTTCGTAAAAGGTGAGTCTTTCTCACTCTGACATATTTACTTATGAAATAGTGAATTGATGACAAGTATTTAGTAATATAAAATGTTATGCAAGTTAATAATGATCATATGATATGCTATGCCATGTTATTACCATGTTAAAACTGTTAATTATCACCTGACATGTGATATATGACATTATATTGTGACACTGACATTGTTTATATTGTTTATGCATATATTCACACTGCAAGTTCCCTGTTAGAATAGAATCACTATGGGTTGAAATGATACATACCCGAACGGACTTTAGAATAGAAAAAAATCGTTATGGGCTGAAATGATAGGCCTGAGCGATTTTTATTGTATTTTTATTTGACTTGGGATTGCGGGTTTGAAATGATAAAACCCGGGTTTTCTTTGTAAACTGCGGATTGAAATGATATATATCCGTATCACTTGACCTAGGTTAGATAATTATATACATACCTCGTGGTATATTTTTAAATGATATTTATTAAAATATGTACTTTTAAAAGTATGAAATTTTGATTTAAAAATATATATTTTATGGTTTTAAGAAAATTAAATATTAAGTCTTGAAATTGTGAATTTGAGTACGTAAATGTGAAATAATTGAGATTTTAGACTTTAAATTTTATTTTAAAATGTAAATAAATAATGGAAATTAAATTTAAAGTTTTAAAATTATATATGAAGTAAAATTTTAAGTTTTATTTAATTTATATGTTAATAAACAGTGAATTTTGACTTAATAAATGAATGGAGTTTTTAAATTGAATATTTGATCTAAAAAATTTGTTGTGTTAAATCATATGTTAGAATGATTTTAATTGTGAAATTTTGAAGTCTAGAAATATGATTTTTAAGTTATAATAAAATTTGGAGTTTTATTATTTTTTTGAAAAGCAAAAATGAAATCTGAAATTCATAGCATTTTCAAAATGTTGTAGTCTTTTGACAGCATTTTTAAATGCTATTGTTTTGAATCGAACAATGTTTGAAATAACTAAATATCTATTACGACATTTTATAAATGCCGTTATTCTTGAACTAAACCATTTTTGGAAGCTATAAGCTACGATAGCACTTTATAAATGTTGTCGTTGATATAATTTGACCATGTTTGAAATGTTATAGTTTTAACACTGTTTGAGTTATATTTTAAAGTGTTAAATGATTTAAATTTTGGAAATTGATTAATTGTGAAATTTAAGAAGTTTTGAATATATTTTAATATTTAATTTTTAATTTTTAAGGAATTTAAATTTGAATTTTGAATTTAAGTAAGGTTTACTTGGTTATGTGTTAAATGGAATGAAAATGAGATAAATGAATTTTTGAATGGAATTTTTAATGTATTTTGTAATGATACTTGAAATAACAAATGAATGACTTATTTGATTTAAAAATGATATTTAAATTTGAGTATTTGAATTTGAATTCAAATAATGATTTGATAACAAGGTTTGGAAATGATTTGATCTTTATTTTGGTAAAGAATATGAATTAGAATGATATGTACTTTTGATTAATGAATATTTGAAATTTTTATTGGTATGAAAGGATATTTATTTTAATTGTAAATTGAGTTTATTTAAATAATATTGGATTTATGAAATGAATATTTCAAAACTAAGTAATAATGAAACTAGATTTGAGATATATGAAATTATAAAATTTAGTTTTGAAATGCGGGATATTAAAGCTTTGAAATTTATTAAAAATTGAATAGTTTAATTTGTGGATCAAATCTATATTTGAAAATGATATGATTTGAAATGGTTATTGGGAAATTTAATTGAAACTGATGGTTTGAATTGAATTAAGTTGGAAATTGAAAATTTGGGATTAATTGAATGAATTGTAAAATGTAAAGAATTAAATGAATATCCCATGATTTCAAATGTATGATTTTGAAATGTTATGATTTTCAAAGTGTAATTGTTTCAAGTATTTTTGGTTTCGAAAGAGTTATACTTTGAAAATATTATGATTTTGAAATGAATATATGTTTGAAATGTTTTTGGTTTTGAAGCATAAACTATTTTGATTGAATAAATAGTTTTGAAATAAAAATGGCTTTGGTTTCGAAGTATAAACTATTTTGAAAGAAATATAGTTTGAAATGAAATAATTTGATCTTTTTAAATAAACTATTTTGAAATGACCACGGCGTTATAATAACGTTTGGTTGTTAAAGAGACCGGGATCGGAAGTTGTCATACTCTCTGCCAACTCCGAAAACCACTTTAACAACCGTGTACGCGGTGGAGATTTCAGAATGAAGTAGGATGGTGGCGACGTTCTTGAGGTATATTACGTGAACCCAACTCCCGTGAGTTGGCATAAGGTGGCTAAAACAGGAGCGATCTCGGGCCAAAGGAGGTAGCACCTCTTGTCGGACACATTCCTTCGATACTATACTCTTACTGGTGATTGATTAGATGGCCATCCTCTGATTTTGATATGGGAGTGTGTTCCGAGGTGGGCGTATGTGGCTGCTGCGTTACCACCAGCCCGTGTGCGTAATTGGTATATCTACCCTGGCATTGCATTGTGTGCCGTGTCACCTACTATACCGAGCCTTTACTACGAGTTTGTTTTTCTCCCGTAGCCCGTGTGGTATCCTCTGACAGTCACCCGGAGTGGAGATGGCATGATATTGGATGGACTACTGGGACTATTATGTGTGAAGGGTGATATGGGTCGCCCGGAACGCTATTTAAAAGTATGTTTATTTTACTGTAGACATTATTATAATAGCGCAATATTACTACATAGTAAATAGTTTAACGGATTCTTAAAGGATGGACGATCTCAAGCATCCTTTAAGTTACTGATGCATTTTTGTTACTGTTCACTTGAGTTTATTTACAGTTCATAAGTATTTATGTCCTGACTCGAGTGTTTTGTATTTTGCTTTACGCTCGAGTCAGATTGAGTGAGTTAGCATTCAAGATTCACCTTCGGAGTTGGAGCTTTCCTTGAAGATCCAGCCATCCATTTTGCTTTCTGTATCCAGTGATTTCAGTGATGTATTCTGATTTGTACCTGATGTATCTTGTTACTTTTTGTTGTATCTTGTTTAACTCTGATGTATCTTATACATATAGTAGCTTCATGAACTACTATCTCTTTTACTTCCGCTGCATTATTATTTACTCTGTGTCTGTGATCTGTGATTAATTATTTACTGTATATTCTGAGATTTGCCAAATTTTATTTACAACGCGGTATTTTGAGCAATTCAAGTCCGACATGTGCGGATGCGAATGGTTGAAAATATCGGGCTGTCTTTGTCATTTGATCCAATAGCGTTCCGTTAGATAGGAAGAGATTTGATAAATACTGATAACTCTCGGATGGAGTATTAGATATATAGTTAGATATATAGAAAAGAAAACAGTCAATGAGATCGTAATAATGAATCACGAGTTAGAATTTCATAGATTTCATGGTCAGAGCGTAAGCTAGTGATGCTTTCGGCTACTGGACTCTCGCCATCTAGGGTGCAGCACATTACTCCATGAATCATATATACGTACATGTATATAATATATGTACATGTATATAATCGTTTCCTTGTATATATAAAATAAATCAAACACTATTATAGTTTACAAAATATTTTACAAAAGTAGCAAACATTATGCATAAAATTTATGTCATGGCTACAATTAAATATTTGCACACCAAATAATAACGTAAGCTTCCAAATAAAGAGTACAATACGGTGATTTTTTTTTAATCTATAGTAGATTACAGGTTATGTCAAAAAAAAAAAAAATAGAACTCAAAAGGTAAATAGAAATAAGATAGAAAAAAATATTAAAGTCAAATTTTGAAGAAGTGAGAAATTAAAAAGTAACTTTACTTTTACCTTTATATTGAATTTTAAAGAGAAATATTGACATGAAATGTAGAAAGAAGAATTAAATTTTGAATTACTATTTCAGGATGAAAAGCTTATGGACTGTTTTTATTGTAATTGTATTCGATTTAGTTAAAGTTAAATAAAAAATCGTACTAAAGACATAAGTTTTCTGACACCAAGCAAAGCTAGCACTTAAACAACACCTAGGAGGGGAGTGAGATAAAGCACAAAAGTTTTTTAAAAAATGTGAAGCATTAAAATTGCGAAACAGCACCCAAATAGTTCTCGGTGGCACATTGAAATTCAAACATTATACCACTTGTCTACTACATCAAAACCCTTGACAACTAATAAGCCAAAGAATTGAAACTCAAAGTCCATAGGAACATTTTTGGCAAATGGAAAGACAACTAATTAACTTTATACTCGTTAACCCTAAGATTAAAGGTTAACAAAATTCTCCATTTACTTTCAAATCACTGAATTCCACTGGCAGTTAAGATATCATCAAATTCCTTCCATGTAATATATGTTTACATGATTGCAAAGCTAATCATCCAATGCCAAGTGAACAAGTAGGCAATCAAGGTTGCTTTTGCCAACTCCATTGAGTTGACTACTTACACCAGTCCTTCAACTCAGCTTTTCCCCTCGAGCATTCCTTCATAGGTGGGTTGGTGGATTACTTTCAACCAGTAATCTCATTCAGTGAGTTGTTTAACAACCTCGCAGTGCAGGTTATTTATCCGACTTTATAAACGTCAAAAGAGAATGTGTGTGTTTTGAACATACAAATTCAAATGTCCAGTGAACCCCGGATGAAAATATTTCTGTTTTTTGAACGCCACAAAAGTGTATTTATAAACATACTCATTGTTTCAGATTTGTCCTTATTTTTTCGAATGCATATTACGTGCAAGTGAGGTAAACATGATGTAAAAGTGACATAAAGTGCAGGTACTTTGATTTCGATATGCTCTCGCTAACAGGTTGTGTGCCCATCATAGATGATATACTACTTCTCGTGCATATCCATTAACATGAGTGAGTAACAAAACAGAAAGGGAAATGCCATCCTATGATCTAAGATTTCATGTCAAGGCCAGTGTGATATCTTGTACCCACCCACACTTAAGGAACACAATTATTTTGAAATTTCCGAGCATCAATTCACACAAAGGTATTTGAATTTATCTTGAAAATACATTCTGGACTCCAATTAGCAACATCATAATGCTTAGTTTGAAAGAATGATAGTAAGCCACAACTGCTATTTTGTAACATACTTTTTAAGTTATTGCTGTCTATATGATGAAAATCATGATAATTTTGTTGGACTAAAAAGTAGATAATCTCAAATAATAAATTGGATGAACAATAATTTCCTCAAGTCCAACTACATATTAATTTTATAAATAAAAAGTAACTTACCAAAATCATGATGATATCCTTATAACCATCTTATTTTTCTTTCCTGCGGACAAAAGCAATACTTTTCCATCGACAATATCACCCTTCTCGATCACCTTATCCTCATTTTCAACCTTAGTATTATTCAGATAAAGACCACCTTGTTTAACCAGACGTCTAGCAGCAGATTTACTACTAAGCAAACCACTATTAACTGAAACATCAACCAAACAGCAATTCAAAACAGCATCATAACTCAATGAACAAGAAGGAACATCCTCCGCAATTGCCTCAATTGTCTTTGAATTTAGCACTGTTTCGGCTCCTGGTCTCAAAGCTTCGGTTGCCTTCAATGCCTCAACCAGACCTTCTTCTCCATGAACAAATCTAGTCACTTCTTCCGCCAACCTTCTTTGAAGAGTATTTGGAACATACTTAGGCATATTCATTTGCTTTTCTAGCTCCTCAATTTCATCCATGCTTAAAAATGTCAAAATTTTCAAGAACCTAACAACATCAACATCGGGTACCGAAATAAAATATTGGTAAAACTTGTAAGGGGACAACATTTTTGAAGACAGCCAAATAGCACCATCTTCTGATTTTCCAAATTTTGTACCATCGCTTTTCAACAATAGAGGAAACGTCAATCCATAAGCAGCTCCTTCAACTTGCAACTTCTTACGAATCAAATCTGTACCGGACGTAATGTTTCCCCATTGATCACTACCACCTATCTGCAGATTCACTCCATAATTCTCAAATAAATAGACAAAATCATAACCTTGTAGCAATTGATAAGTAAATTCGGTGTAGCTCATCCCCTCTTCTGATTTCAATCTTTTTTTAACGCTTTCTTTTGCCATCATAGTACCAACTCTAGCATATCTCCCTACTCCCTTTAAAAAATCAAGTAATTTAACTTCTTTCCACCAATCAAAATTATCCAATATCAAATATTTTTGAGGATTGGTATCTAACACTGATTCTTCTGTACAATCCATGCTGGAATTTGTAAGAATTTTACCGATTAAAGACTTGATTTCACGACAGTTATTTTCTATGGTTTGTGAATCAAGCTCGGGTCTTTCTAAACTCTTACCGGAAGGATCACCAATGCGCCCGGTGGCACCGCCGATAAGGGCAACGGCGGAGTGGCCATGGATGCGGAACCAGGAAAGTACGATGAGGCCGATGAGATTACCTAAGTGGAGGCTCTCGGCCGTTGGATCGAACCCGCAGTATGCTTTCAGACTTGTGTTGGGATCGAAATCAGCGGCAGTGGTTTGTTCAATCAGGCCGCGCTGCTTGAGAGTGTAGATTATATTGCTTTTGTTATATTTTGTTGAAGAGGAGGCAGCAGCGGAGGCACATGGGAGGACAGAGGAGAGGTGGCGGCGAAAGGGGTGAGGAACGATTCTAGAAGATTGGAGAATGCGAGGAAGAGAGGGGACGAAGCTTCGAGAAGCTGCTATGGCAGCTGTTATGGTTGCCGATGTTGACATTTTGGAGAGGGGAGAGTAAAGGCAGGGCCAGTTCTGAGATTTTGGATTGCTCAGAGCGAATAAAAATATGCTGCCTGTACAAACAATAATTCAATAAAGTTATTATATTTTTATTTTCAGCTTCAGATGCATGATAAACACTCTCAAATCTTATCTATGATAAAAAGAGAAGTGTAACAATGTTTTTAAGTTATCAATCTATTCAACGAAAAACTTTTCTCAAGTTTTTTGAAGTAAACTTTTCAATTATGTCATATTTTAACATATGCATCATCGCCATCCTTAGGGCATAACATAGTGGTTCTAAGATTAAACAGAGGAACATCTATAATTAAACAAATAAATATCAATGCATTTTTTGTATAACCTTCTCCATAGGCTATGTTTATGTAAAATCTATCTATTGTAGTCTGAATTTTATAGTTGCAAAAAGAAAATTTGATATTTTTCTTCATCTAAATTAACCATTACAGAAGCAAATTATTTTTTCCATCTAATCACCCTAAGTGTAAGTCCCAAGTAACAAATAGAAATACTTATTGGGCGGTTAACAAAATCACCATTTGCTATAATCGTCAAAATCCGCAGGAAACGGTAAAAAAGATATGTTGGAGGAATAAACAGAAAGAAACATAGCTCACTCAAAAAGCATCTCAGTGGCAATTGTTATTCATCCATGGATTGACTAAATAAAATTAAATAAACAATTCAATTGCAACACAATTCAACACTCAAAATTAATTTCATAGCACAAATTCCAATCGTAGATTCATAAACTAATGGATATTCGGGGGAAAAATGACAAATACCATTTTAGAGATTGAGTTGGAGACAATCGTTGATGGTTGTTCGGTAGATGGACTGAGGAGCTAAGCTACGGCAGAAGAGATTGCGCGGTCATCGGAGAGTCAAACGGTGACGGGGCGGTAGTCAGACCTCAGAAATAGGGCGGCTTGTATAGGATGTGTTGGAGTTTTTCTGGGCCACCTGATTAGGGAATCGTTGGACTACCATCTTGGCCTAACTGAATTGAAAGATAAGGATCAAACTTGGGTGAAAAAAAATTTACAAAGGTAATACGATAACTGTGGAAATGGACAAACTATCATACTTCGTATTTTGCACTCCCATGACATTTTTGAACATTTTTAAAACAATACTATAACGAGACTTCGAACCACTAAACCCCTCTCGTTCATTTTTACAGTCAAATTAAAATATTACTCAACTTTTTATTCCCCGAGCGTTTGCTGTTTTATTTTCTCTTTATTCTCTGTCTCGTGATCCTACTATCACAAGTTCTTAAACCTACCACCCTCGAAGTCTACTATCTACCTTAAAATATGTTATCAACCGTCTCAAGCACCCCTTCATCGCAAATTCCATCAATTTTCTTATTTTATTTGAAATATTGAAATTAATTTATTTTTTAACTTATTGTCAAAATGTATAAATAGTTTCATATCTAATTTTAATATGGGAGTATTTTTTCAAACACTCTTCAAAAGTTTCAAAATTCACTTCCACCCCCATCGAAAGCAATTTTCTTGAGAAACCTCTGTGGATATTTCTAGTGAAAACATGCATTTTGTGACGACCTGTATTTTACGTATCGGAAGATCGTAAATTATTTTTATTTTATGCGTATGAGAAAATATGATTCTATTATTTTGGGATAAGACTCTTGGGAATATTTTACACACCTACGATTTTTTTCGAATTTCTATGTAACCATGTTGACACTGAAAATATTATTTGGGCTATAACTTTTGATATGAGTCGAATTATGGTCTCAAACCAGTTTCATTGCTTCAGAATGATGGTTTCTCATTCCTATGGTGGTCATAATAGAAAAAATGCCTTACGGTTAGGAAGTTATACATATTTTAAGTTTTTAATGTTGCAGATCAGAATTAATGTGTAATTTATTAAGCCCGTTAGTAAGTCCATTAGTCTAATTAGACGAACGTTATAAACAGGGGGTTGGAGAGTTAAATTAAAACTTTTCCCTCTCTCCCAAATAAAATTTAAACCCCCATTAACCCTTGATTCATCCAAATTCACCTAAATTGCTCTCTAAATCAAATCGAATTGGAGATCAGTGAACTTATCATCAAATTGGGATTAGAGATCATCTTTTTGGTGGATTTGCATTGCTTTTCATCGCTTTTCACATCGGGTCTAGATTATATTTGGTTGAATTTGGTAATTGGTGGGTGGTTTATGCCTTCTCACTATCATACGCATGTTTATATGGGAGAATTATAGATTTTAACGTGTATTTGACCATAAAAATTCGTTTCTAACTTTAATCGCATATTAACATCTGTTTATGACCTAAATTGATGATTTTAGTATAATTTATAGTGATAGCCTTATAATTCATCTTATTCATATTCATATGTTCATTGATTGCTTAGATTTGGATTAGAAATTATTTGATTGCCATAGTTGCATGTATTGACTATGTGATTGAATGTGAATGCATGTTATTCTATATTTGTATATTGTGCTTTGATGTCGTTCACCGGTATTTTGGATGCATAGATGGGTGAATTTGGCAAATCAGGGGCAAAGTTGATCGGAGTTGGTTGAAACTTGGAGGAGAGCCTTTGGAGCATAGTAAGAGCCTAATGAAAGGTCGTGCCTCAAGAGGAGTTGATGTGATAAATGGGCATCGAGTTATGGGATTGGTCAGTGACGAGTTATGGTGCTAACTCCTATAAGTCGATGGTTAGCATGGATGGATAGAGCTTGGCTAGAGGAGATGTTCCATTGTAAGGTGTAGGATATTTGGCTAAGTGTTGGATGATATACTGAGTTATCTGTAGAACTTGAAGATGGAGCTTTGGATTGGGACAGAGTTATAAAGGATGGATAGGTAGATGTCTAAAGCATTCGGAGGTGGAGTACTAGAGGCATGGAAGGAGAGTTAGCCAAAATTGGTTAAGTGTATAAGTCAGTGCCGAGTTATTACGATAGGTTGACACCGAGTTATCACGGTAGATCCGATGATGGTGGAAATTCTACAGATTAGACTAGAGTTTCAGTAGATCGTGCTGAAGGAATTGGCTCGTTTGCATCAGGGTTGGATGATAATGTAATAACATGATGAAAGCTAGAATCTTCAATCTATGACTCATGGTGGGAGTAGGTACCCTAAGATAGAACCTCGATAAAGGAGTGAGCTGTAGAATGAGGAACGTGGTGGGTTCTTGGATAATGGAAACCAGATTGAGCAATAGTCAGGTTCAAGATCCGAATGGAGGAAAGGAGGGCTCGGATGAGTACATGTTAAGGAAACGTCGATGCTCGAAGTGTTTTCCTATGTACTCGAAGTAGGGGCATCGTAAGTAGGGATGCCCATGGATCAACTTAGGGACCTGTATACCATGGATCGATATTTTTGGGTCTAGTGTCTAGCTTTGGGCTAGCAGACACATATCAAGCTTTGGGCTGCGTGATACGAGAGTACACAAAAAACCAGAATTTCCATTAGTCTCTAGCAGTAAAGAGGCCGTACGAGTTATCATATATTCAGGGCACAGGGTTGAATGGTAGTGGGTATTGCATGATGGGTGCTATTGTTGCTTGGTTACTTTCTTTAGTGGGCTATCACTTGGAGATATCATTAGAGTAGGTACTGGAGATAGGGATATTAGGACATCCACCATTCTATGTTATACAGCACCTTTACGATATTGTAGAGTAGTATATTATAGTGTTATGTGCTAATTCTTTGGTTGTAGGAACATGTCAGGTATGGTTCGTGTACTCTTATTCCTTACCATATTTACCTATATAGTATTTTGAGATCATTTACCACCCACACCAAACTATTGTCTGACTCGAGATTGCATGCTTTGCTTCTTATTATCTTTAATATTCTTAAATGAGTAGAGTAAATAACAGGTCTAGCTGATGCAGTAGTTGTTCGGAGGACGAGCTGGATGAAGCTGTTTTGTATTATATACTTATACAGATTCTATGCTTATTCCGTTGTGCAACACAGGAGAGCCTTAGCAATGATTTCCTATTTTCTTGTTATGAGACAGTTATTGAGCTTACTTCTGTAGTATAAACTCTACTACATTTGTTGTATAACTCTATGGACCTGTTACTATGCTGATGATTTGTTCCCATAGTTATTATTGTTATATCTATGATATGATATGTTATTCGTGCACTTTGAGATATGACAGCTTATATAATGTAGCTATTTCCTTTTCATCCCACATGATTGTCTTATATTGGTCGGGAATGACAGCAGCGCACTTTCATGTTATTATTTATGTCGGTGATATAAGGCAGTAACATCCTCTATTTTGAGTCCCGAAGCTAAGTGCTACAAATGTTGTAGTCATCCATAGTATTAACTTCCGATAATAAAATACGGTAATGTTAATGGTATTCATAATATCAGAAGCACTTGAATATGAAATAAAATCAACACGGATTAAAACAACTTTTCTGATTACATTTCAAAATCATATTTCATATTCAATTACATAATCCCAAACAATTTTCAAGCATTGATCAAATATAATTATTACAAAATACACCAAAAGTGACATATGAAGATGCTCCCTTGGATGATCATAGTACTAAGTAGACAAAACTGTCTTAATACATCACAGCAGAAATAAAGATATAAACTCATAAATAGCTATCTATGCCTCCTGCATGTCTTCAGAAGCTTTTTTTGTCCACCTACTAAACCTAAAAAGCCTTAACTCTTAATTTACTCAAATTAATTTTGAGAAGCCAAGAGTTCAAGGGGAAAACATAAACTTCGAGTCAGACATAAAGCCTGGTGTGAATAATACTATATATCTCGGTTATCTGATATTAAGCGAGACCACGCTGCTTAGTGGGTTGGGCTTTCCGCTTACTAATATCTCTTTAAAACATATCTCTTTGCAAATTAGAATCCTGCAACCAAACTGGTTAAAACAATAATGGCACTATCGTATATGCATATAAATCAGGTAATAAATGGATCATCTGTCCGAACATTATAGTTTTTTGGGTTAACTACTAACTATTGGCTGACTCGAACCTACTAGATAAAATACATAAATAATCTAACACTTGGATGGTTTGTCCTTAACTTACTTTCCTAAGGGTCATCTGATCCTAATGGTATTTCGGGAACACCATTAACCTATGTTCCTTCTCTCTATATATTCCTTTCTAAGTGTAACTGTCATTTAAGTTTTACATGCGACTAATCCCTACACATTGGAATTTTGGACTAAAATTAGCTAGGGACAATAGCTAATGTATAGGGCATGACCCTATATCAATCTCATCTGGTATTCAAATTTTTGAGTCATTTTACTTAGGATTAACTGTAGGATCGTTTTCACCCTAGAAGGGAGGTGAATAAGGTGATACTAAAAATTAATGTGGAAAAAAAAGTAATGCAGTAGGGATCACATAAAGATTTACCCAGCTTCGGCAAAAACATGGCTACGTGCTGCTTCCAATGTTTCTACTAGAAATTAAGTAATCAGACGCTTACAAACACATGTAAACTTACGATGCCTGCTAACTTAATCAACCTAACTCTAAGCTCAAAACTCTGCCGCAACTCAGCCGCTGAGTTGCAAATTCTCGAACTACAAAACCGTAGTTCGTACCTAGTTACACAACTAGAATTTTACAAAAGTTTAAAAAGAGAAATTTACTAAAACCAAAACTATGACTAAAACAAAACCCTACCGTAAAATTGAAGCCTGATGTAAAATAAAAACTACGGCCCAAGTAAAAGAAATAATCTGGCTCCATTTATTCTTCTTCGGCAGTTCTTTTGTTGCTCTTTAAATTTAGGGTTTCGTTTGATTGATGTCGTCGCTTGTAATATTGATCAATTAAAGTATGCTATTGCATTGTTTTGCTTCGTCAATTGACTTCCTAGCTTTGAGTGCTCACGGTCGCTTCAATTTTGTCGAGCTTGAATGGTATGAAATTGGTATGTGATTTTTTTTTATTTTGATTATGCTCGACTTGATTCGAGTTTTGGATTTTTTCTATGATTTTTTCTAAGTAAGCTCTCTGAATTTTTGTCTCGAACTCGAATGGTTTTGTCGATGATGATTTTTTTAATTTATAGGAATCGAAAACCCTATACTTTCGTTCATATATATTGGTTTGAATTCTTCAATTGATTTGCTCGGCCATTCGATTTCTGCTTGAACGATTGTGATGAATTCTTGACTTGTTCATCTTATCATCGGGTGAATATGTTTGATTTTTGTTCCGTTCTTTTTGCTCCTACGACCTGTTTATCGTTCACAGACTTATTCCTTTGTTGAAATCCTCTGTGACAATATTCAAACGGCTACTGATAATTGTTGAACATTTCAACAGTGTTTTGTTTGATCGTTTCTTTTTAAAACATGACCCACGACTTTGTTCGAACTGCGACTATTTTGCTGTAAACATGTAAACTGCTTCGGCGTGACATTTTCTACAATTTTCTGAATTTGTTATATGCATGTGTACCATACTCTGACCATCCATGCTTTTCTTTTTTTTTTGTGTCACCTCTGTTTCATAGGTATGCTCCAATGTTTGATGATCATCTCCATGTAGATACACACACACACACACATATATATACATATACACATACATATATGTGTGTGGTGGCTATGCTCTGTCCACTGTGAGTGCTTGCTTCCTGTGTGTGTTATTTCTGGAATCATCTTTTATACATGTCTAGTTGCATGGATTGATCTAGTGCATTATGGTGTGGTCCTAGTTGCTTTTGTTCCACTGGCTTGTTGCATTTTGATTAGCTTCGAGCTAAACTGGCCCCGGTGCCATGTGCATGCTTGTTGTCGTGTTTCATTTGAAGTCATGGCTGGTTCCATTTGAAGTCTTCATGTTTTCATGTGTGGTTCAATTAAAGATTGTTGTCATGTTGTATGTCTGGTGCATGGCTGGTTCCATTTGAAGTCTTCATGTTTTCATGTATGGTTCCATTGAAGGTTGTTGTCATGTTGTATGTCTGGTGCACCATGAAGTCTGGTGTGTGTTCATGCCTCTGAATTTTAGACTGGTCTGGTTTTGTTATTTTGTTCTTGTTCCACTTGGAGATTTTCTTTTGCATTTGTTGTCTGGTTTAGTTATGTTGTTTTGTATTGCACTTGAGTTGAATCCAGTCTAGGCTTAGGTTTGACCTTGTGCTCACTTGTTCCTGCTATTTTAACAAGCAAGTGTATATTAGTGTGCACGAACTTGTGGCATGTATAGTGATACATTGTGCATGTCATAAGTTGTTTGTGTAAGATGAATTAAAAAAATGATAACGAACAACCCAACTAACCGAGGCAAATAATAATTTCAAACACACACTCCATTGTGCACTGTGAAATATTTGCAAAATGTTTCTTTTTCAATTTTATCGTTCTACAAAATATTTCTTTTTCAATTTTGTCATTCTATAAAATATCTGCAAAATATTGCTTTTTCAATTTTACCGCATCAATGTTTATTTCGCAGATAGTTCAGATACTGGATATAGGCTGGAATAGAGTTGAAGATCAAATACGAATGATGAGTGAATTATGTAGTGAGGTGAATTTTATAGTGATAATTGTGTTATAATTGAAGTTGTATTGTAATTTTAAATGTGTAAATGTAGTGAGAGCTTAAATTTGTACTATATGAACTTGTAATAAAATATTTGTTTGAATAAAATATTTGTTTAAATAAGAATTCCGAGTTATTTATTTTACTCAACAAATATTTATTTTATTATGTGAAAAAATAAAATAGTACAATAAAAAATACATTTAAACGAATGTATATGTGTGTATGTGTGAATGTTTATTATCATCAAACAAAAATTATAGGCTATTGTATTCTACAATCTCCCACTTTTGATGATAACAAACATATATTAAGATTTTAATTCTATTAAATATATTTGGTCTTGATGGATTCTATTAGTGTTTGCGCCAAAATTGGTCACAAACCCCAGATACCGTGAAAGCACCTGTGTATGAATACAAATCAACAATATTCAAACACAAATAACAGATCTCAGCGAATAATAAGCAGCAAATCCAAAATAACGAGCAGTGACACAAGTTTTATAGTGGTTCGGCTATCTTCGGCCTACGTCCACTCCAAAGTTTTATCCTTTTTATTAATTATCCTTGCTGGTTACAAGTGATTACAACAGTTACAAAGTCCAAATTCGAAATCAATGGTAGAAATGATGATATGGAATGATTCTGGCAGCGTCCGGGCGTGCTTGTTCTTTCTCAATTCTCCGACCCCTTTTCTGAATGACCAGGGGCTCTATTTATAGGCGTAGGAGGCTGATATTTCTCCTAAAAATCTGGTAGACCGCTTCTAGCATGTGAGGGGGGCCTACGCACCCGGCCTCAGGGAATTGGGCCCACTTTGGGGATCGATTCGAACTCCATTCAAATCGATCAAGAAATCATCTAATTGAGCTGAAATTTGGTGAGAACATTCTTCAACATGTATGTAAGCTCCTGTAAAAATTTCATTGCATTTGGATCAACGGTTTGGAAGATATGATCGATTCGAGATCAAGGCTTCGTGCGCTCTGCCTGGTTCGAACCCATGCTTCGAATCCATCCCCTTCGACTCCATCCAAAGCGCGTGCGCATCGATGACGTGTCAAGAATTCTCCGGGTCGATCCACCTTTTTCGCCACGTTGAACGTTTCTTCCCTGGTTCGTATCGATCGCTTCGAAATTGTCCCTAAGTCCTTCGCATCCATGAAGTAGACTCCCCGCGTATCCTTCTCGAACGCTCTCTTCGTATCGATAGGTACGAACCCAGAATCCTATCGATTCGAACCACCATCGATACGAACTAACCTATGTACGCCTTATGGATACGAAGGAGATCCATGCTGTCATCGAGTCGAAGTCCACCCGTCCTTCTCATCTGATCGATACGAAGACCATCGAGCCGTGTGCAAGCTGATCGATACGAAAGGTATCGATTCGAAGCCATCACTTTCTGATCGATAAGAGGTGCATCGATTCGAACCATCCTTGCGCCGTGCCTTCGATTGATGCGAACCTGATGGATTCGAAACGAGCACCACCTTGACCCCTTGATGGATTCAAACAGTATAACTTTCCTACCTTGCATCGATCATAACTCCTTCATATGAACTCCGATTAACCTGAAATTTGAAACATAGCCTCTCCTAGTCCTTTACACCATCTCCAACTAATTTCGTCCCGATCGGAGCTCAACCAAATTTTGGCGATATCGATCGTAGCCTTGATTCCAACTGATTTCCAACCCCGATATTCATCATCCCTTGCCAATTTGTTGATATTCCAGTTTTGACCAAAAAGTGGGATAACACTTTTGCCCCCCAAAACATGCCTTCTGATAAGAAGGCATGTTTTGAATAGTTCCGATTCCAATATCCAAAGTCCATAGCCATATCACCAGAGTATGCCATCCTTGACTGCTTCGAGCCGATGCCCAATTCCAAATCCCATAACCAAAGCCTTAGCCAATTCCATATCCATTCGAACTCGACAGTCGAGTCCTAATCCATCCTTATCCAATAGCTAATACCAGATCCAGGACCTCTCCGGGTCGATATCCGAATCCATAACCTCTCCGGGTTCTTGCCAAGCGTAATCCACTCCTGACGACCGTGGTCCAGTGTCCCTGGACGTTGAGCTAACCTCTCCGGGTTCTTGCCAAGCGCGATCCACACCTGACGACCGTGGTCCAGTGTCCCTGGACGTTGTTCAAAGCCATGGCTTAAGTCCTAAGCCAAATCCTGGTCTCTCCGGACTCTTGTTGAGCATGGTCCATACTCAACGACCTGAAAATAACAATTGATAATACAGGACCTAAGTCCTAGGCCGAATCCTGATCACTCTGGACCCTTGCCAAGCATAGTCCATACTTGACGACCTGAATGAGCCAATTTACCATGTTCGGGCAAAGTGACCCACCCCTTGCCAGGCATAATCCATACCTGACGACCGTTTATCAAAAACCAGATAAAAATCCAATCAAAATCCAATCCAGAATCCAAATCCCAAAATCCAAATCAAAACCAAAGAACCAGAAATCCAAACCAGCATCCAAAACTGAAAACAATCGTCCAAAGGAAAAACCAAATCAAAAAGCAAGCAAAACCAAGAGTTCAATCCAAACTCCAAAACCAAATCCAAAAAGAAAAGCAGTGTCCAATCAAAAAGCAAAAGATAAATTTCACAAACCACAGCATCGCAGTTTATCATCATTCAGAGCATGCCTAGGGGCTATCTCCGTCCCCGTACATGTGTAAATGACTAGATTGCTCGCCAGTAGTTCGCTACTTATTTCATATTATCCTGATTAGTGGATGATCAATCGACCATCATCCCTGGGCCTCACATCATCACGGTGTGATGTAGTCGGTGGTTGCTCCTGCTCCACCGCTGCATTCTGAGTTCCGATATATTGCCGTAACTGTCCATTCCTTACATGCTCCTCTATTATATCCTTTAAGTGCCTGTAGCTGTTGGTATCATGTCCATCTGAATCATGAAAGAGGCATGCCTTCCTGATGTCCTCTCCCGTTCTAATGGTTCTCTCCTAGCCGGCCTCCGGTAGGGAAGGCGATTTCGAGTATCCAGGTATATCCGCTCTAGCGTCTCGTTCAATCCTGTGTATGTGGAAAACTTTGGATCCTTCCATCGCTTCCTAGAATTTCCAGAATCATCGTCCAACTTCCTTTTCCCTTTGTCTTTATCCAAACTTTTGCTGGATGGTCCTACATCCTGAGTTGCATTAACCCTTTTCACCGTTAAATCCATACTCGCATCTTCCTGCCAAAGGAACCTTTCTGCCTCGTGAAAGAATTCGTCGAGATCCTGTGGGGGATCTCGTATCAGAGATACCTTGAAATCCGAGTCCTCCCTGACTCCTGATACTGCTGCCATTAAAACCATCGATGGATCAGGCCGATCCACCGAAGCGATTGCCGCACTGAATCGAGTTAGAAAAGCTCTAAGTGATTCATCCATCCTTTGCTTCACCGATGTCAATGTCATCACATTCTTCGGCCTCTTGACGTGAACCCGAAACTGTCCCAAAAACTTTTCCACCAATTCTCTCCAAGCCCTGATAGATCCTTCTCCCAGCTACCTAAACAACATTGCAGCTAAGTCCGTCAGATACAAAGGGAAGCATCGGGCCATTACTTCCTCCGATGCTCCCAGCACTTCCATGTGTCTGGTGTACCTCATCAAGTGATCAGTCGGGTCTGCCTTACCATCATATACTTCCATGCTAGGTAGCTTAAACTTAGGTGGATTCTGAGCCATCCTTATTTCCCGAGCGAATGGACTCCTATTCATTCCTTCCAAGTCCCCGTTGGTCAAGCCACCTCGCACAGTTCTTCTGATGATTTCTACTAATCCGTTATTGTCTGTTGGGGGTTGCCCCCCATGCCCCCGAGGGAACTCTGGTACATATTCCTCATGTGGTTCACTAGCAGCAACGTTAGCTCTAGCTTGTTGAACTCTTTCCAAAGGTCCTCCTGTGTTGGATCCCGTGGGCCTGCCCCTAAGCCCTTGATGATTGCCTTCTGGCTCCGTATCTCGTCCTCCATTGGGTTCCACGACCCTAGTTCCTTGTCCGGCTTCCACAGCGACTGTAGCCGTTCCTAAGTTCTGCATCCCGGCAGCTCTCATTTGCTCAAAGAAAGTCTGCATCATTTCCTGTTGACTTTTCAATAATCTCTCCTGTAATGAATTTGTCATAGCTTCCATTTCATTCCGGGCTATGTAGATCGAAGCCTGTCCTCCTCCAGCTCCGGAGGATGCTTGTTGACTTCCTTCATGTTGGCTTCTATCAGCCCTTTGCCTTCTACTATTTTGCCTAGTCATTGTCCGTGAATCCAAACTCTTTTAAAATCTTCAAATCCAACTTTCAAATCCGATGTAGCGGGTGCTAGTCCTTCTCAGTGAAAGCACCAAAGTGTTTGCGCCAAAATTGGTCACAAACCCCAGATACCGTGAAAGCACCTGTGTATGAATACAAATCAACAATATTCAAACACAAATAACAGATCTCAGCGAATAATAAGCAGCAAATCCAAAATAACGAGCAGTGACACAAGTTTTATAGTGGTTCGGCTATCTTCGGCCTACGTCCACTCCAAAGTTTTATCCTTTTTATTAATTATCCTTGCTGGTTACAAGTGATTACAACAGTTACAAAGTCCAAATTCGAAATCAATGGTAGAAATGATGATATGGAATGATTCTGGCAGCGTCCGGGCGTGCTTGTTCTTTCTCAATTCTCCGACCCCTTTTCTGAATGACCAGGGGCTCTATTTATAGGCGTAGGAGGCTGATATTTCTCCTAAAAATCTGGTAGACCGCTTCTAGCATGTGAGGGGGGCCTACGCACCCGGCCTCAGGGAATTGGGCCCACTTTGGGGATCGATTCGAACTCCATTCGAATTGATCAAGAAATCATCCAATTGAGCTGAAATTTGGTGAGAACATTCTTCAACATGTATGTAAGCTCCTGTAAAAATTTCATTGCATTTGGATCAACGGTTTGGAAGATATGATCGATTCGAGATCAAGGCTTCGTGCGCTCTGCCTGGTTCGAACTCATGCTTCGAATCCATCCCCTTCGACTCCATCCAAAGCGCGTGCGCATCGATGACGTGTCACGAATTCTCCGGGTCGATCCACCTTTGTCGCCGCGCTGAACGTTTCTTCCCTGGTTCGTATCGACCGCTTCGAAATTGTTCCTAAGTCCTTCGAATCCATGAAGTCGACTCCCTGCGTATCCTTCTCGAACGCTCTCTTCGTATCGATAGGTACGAACCCAGAATCCTATCGATCGAACCACCATCGATACGAACTAACCTGTGTACGCCTTATGGATACGAAGGAGATCCATGCTGTCATCGAGTTGAAGTCCACCCGTCCTTCTCATCTGATCGATACGAAGACCATCGAGCCGTGTGCAAGCTGATCGATACGAAAGGTATCGATTCGAAGCCATCACTTCCTAATCGATACGAGGTGCATCGATTCGAACCATCCTTGCGTCGTGCCTTCGATTGATGCGAACCTGATGGGTTCGAATCCGATGGATTCGAAACGAGCACCACCTTGACCCCTTGATGGATTGGAACAGTATAACTTTCCTACCTTGCATCGATCATAACTCCTTCATGTGAACTCCGATTAACCTGAAATTTGAAACATAGCCTCTCCTAGTCCTTTACACCATCTCCAACTAATTTCGTCCCGATCAGAGCTCAACCAAATTTTGACGATATCTATAATAGCCTTGATTCCAACTGATTTACAACCCCGATATTCATCATCCCTTGCCAATTTGTTGATATTCCTGTTTTGACCAAAAAATGGGATAACAATTAGTAATCCCTATTTGAATACTCCCCCTAAAACAAAGCTCCCCCTTCATATATACATGGAAATAAAAAAAAAATACAATTTAAAAATAATAAAAAATGCAATGAACCTAGATGAGAATATGCAAATAATATTTGAACTTATTTTCAAAATCTTAACTTCTCTCCCCCTTTTTTTATCAGCAAAAGAGTAATAGTGTTAGAATAGAGTGATAAAGTGATAAACATCAATACAACATTAATACTAATCTAGTACGTATATTAAATTTCGATAAAAAAAATCAAACAAAAATCATAAATACTCTATTAGGCGCACTTCTATTTTAAAGTGATATGGGTGATGTCGGCATAGAAAACCATGTAGTAATCTCCATTTGTGATATATTTATGACATGAATTTGGATACATACTAACCATGCATAACCGTTAGGACTTTTAAATGAGATTAGCAGTATTCCTTTTTTATTAAAAAAGAATTTTAAGCATCTTCTAACCACGCATAACCGTGAGGACTTTTAAATGGGGTTAGAATCAACTTGCATATTTCAACCAATTTTGATATGTGTTCCATACATGCATAACCGTAAGGATATTTAAATGAGCATGAAAGCACATAATCAAAGATTCCAAGTAGTTCACACATGCATAACCGTGAGAAATTTTAAACAAGATGAGTACTCTTGGATGATTTTACTGCTAATTAATTAAAAAATGCATAATTTCCTGTTTAAATACCACATTTTGACATACTATATTGGATTTTGATGAGTGATTGTCATAGAAATATGATGGAAATTGAGATGGTCATGGAAATTTTACCAAAGTAAATACAAATTTTGTTTAAATTTTTAAAATAAATTTACTAAATATACCGTCTTGGGTCATGATGTATGATTAATATCAACACTCGTCACCTTTTTTCAGTCACTATTTATCTTTTCGATAATCAATTGGAAGTCAGATTAGTTAACATAGGCATTTAAGACCAAATATAAAATCAGATTTCTAAAATGCCTAAACTAAGACGAAGTCGACAAAAACTATTTTCTAGAAGGGGTTTTGTAAAAATGTCCGCCAATTGAAAATCAGTTAAAATGAAATTTAGGCAGATATTTTCTTTGAAATTGTGATCTCTAATGAAATGATGTCTAACATCTATATGTTTGGTGAGAGAATGATGTACATGATTATTTGTGAGATCAATTGCACTTTGCTATCATACATAACCGGGACTCGTTTAAAATTTGGACCATAGTCTTGCAAAGTTTGTATCATCCATAAAATTCAGAGCAACCGCTTAGAGCAATATACTATGCCTCGGCGATAGATAATGCAATACAATTTTGTTCTCGTCTTGACCATACAACTAACGAATGTCCTAACATAAAACACATTCCATTAGTACTTTTTCTATCAACTAGACTTCTAGCATAGTCTGCATATGAATATCCTTTTAACTCAAAGTTAACATTAGTTAGATACCATAAACCAAACCATGGGGTGTGCAACAGATATCTTATGATCATTGTTATAGCTTTTAAATGAGATTTTTTGGATTTGATTAAAACCATGCATATAAATAAACAGAGAACATAATGTCTGGTCTAGAAGCAGTAAGATAAAGAAGTGATCCAACATGTATCTAGAGTAATCATCAATCAATACAGAACAATATCTCTTACCACCTAGGCTTGCAATATTGTTAGTTCCAAATAGATCCATATGAACTAGTTCAAAGACTCTAGAAGTATTTATAGTGTTCTTGGCATGAAAAAAATGATTTTTAAATTTTCTCAGTTGATCGCTGGCTGATTGAAATCAGATTATGATGTAGATTTTCAACATATAATATATCGTTGTTGCCTACTGTGACTTTTTCACCTTTGTACTTCTCTAGGCTAACGAACTTTGATTTGTTGCTCGTCATGTGCCTAGAACAGCCAGAATCCAGGTACCACTTTTGTTGTTCCTTAGTGCCAACACACCTACACAAGAGAAGAGTTTTATGACCTGTTTGTTTTTATAGGTCCATCTGTTAGTAATAAAAAAAATTGATAAAAAAGTTTGTGTAAAACCAAGACAGTCTATGTTTGTTCCTTTTGGCACCCAGATTTGTTTAACTTTAAGGGATTTTACATTCGTGCCTTTAGAAACCCAAATTGGTATGGTTTTCATGTGTTTGAGTCTATACCAGCAATTGTTGTGGTTGTGTCTAATTTTTCCACAAATCATGCACTTGGAATTGAAATGATTAGTTTCACTTCTACCTTTTTCAGATTGAGTATACCCAAGTTCTTGTCTAATAGTATTAACAGGTTGTTTCTCTAATAGCATATTTAGCGATCTTTCTCCTTGGGAGAATTTTTCTAAAGTTGTAGGCAATTGTTGGACTTGTGACTTGATATATTCATTTTCATTCAATAAAAAAGTGCACTTTTTAATAGAATTCTCTCCTAGTATTTTCACTGTCTTTCAAAATCAGAATCTCATTTTCAAGCGATTTAATTCTAGTTTCTGATTTTTTTTATTTCCTCTTCTAATGATGGATACTTATCATAACTAGGGCTCTTTTTTCTATAGTTTTGAACCAATTGATCAAACTGCTTACTTAGTTATATTAAACTATCTCTTTATGATTCAATTTTAGCATACTTCTCCCTAAGTCTTTCAAAACAATCATTTACTTCATCAAAATATATAGGTAATTGCGAGTGAGTAAGTTTTGATACCTCGCTTGGCTCGCTATCATCGTTGTCACTTGTTTCTCCTAAAAGACACTGATTTCCACTTTCACTCTCACTACCGGTGCTTTTATATCTTTCATCCTAAGTAGCTGCAAAACTTCTCGTTTTCAGTTTCTTTCCTTTGCTGAATTGTTTTTTAGGACAATTTGGCTTGATATGACCAGGTTATTGCACTTGTGACAAATAATCTCTTGTTCTTCTGAGTTGTCTAGAACTTTGACGATTCTGCTCTTCAGTTGTTGATTTAGGGCAGGATTTCCATATTTGCGGTTCCACCTTTTGAATCTCCTTATTATCAATGCTAATTTAGTTGCTCCTTCATCATCACCATTCTTCACTTTCCATTATTCCTATCGGATCTATTGATTTCTTTCGTGTATCTCCTCTTCACATTCTTCCTTGAATTTAATTTCTAGCTCATAAATGGTGAGATTTTCGATGAGTTCTTCCTTTAACTTGTTTAAGATCCTTCGATTCTTGGATGCCGTCACCTTTGCTTCAAAATTTCATTGAAGAATTCTTAGGATCTTTCGAACTATTTCCAGTTTTGTATAAGGTCTTCCTAGAGATTTTGATTTGTATACAAGATTAGAAAGTCATCCATACATTTCTTTAACACTTTCATCCTTTGCCATCAAGAAGTTCTCGTACTTGCTACTATGCATAGCGAGGCAATATTCTTGAACCTGGAAGGTTTCTTCGTGAGCCACTTCAAGTGTGTGCCAAATTTCCTGCGCAGTTAGACAATGTGAGACATGGTTAAATTCAATTTGATCTAATGATCAAATAACATAATTCATAGCTTTAGCGCTAGCATTTTGCAGTTTATTTTCAAGATTTGTTTATCGATCCAAAGGTTTTTGAACTTCTTGATTATCTACCGTTACTGTTTGTATACCGTATCTCGTTTCAACAATATTCCATGCATCTATGGCTTTTGAAAAAAAATTCATTCTAGTTTTCCAGTAAGCATAATCACCATTGAACATGAGTGATCTAGCTATGGACTGACCCTCGACAAAAGCCTTATTAAAAGAAGCAATTGAAAGAAAAAAAATCAATTTTTTTTAACAAAAAAAATGGTTTTTGTGTCGTAGCTCTCCACTTGTAGGATCGTTTTCACCCTAGAGGGGAGGTGAATAAGGTAATACAAAAATTAATGCAGAAATAAAAATAAAAATAATAAGTAATGTAGTAGAGATCACATACAGATTTACCTAGCTTCGACAAAAACTTATCTGCGTGTTGCCCCCAATGTTTCTACTAGAAATTAAGTAATCAGACGCTTATAAACACATGTAAACTTGCGATACCCGCTAACTTAATAACCTAACTCTAAGCTCAAAACCCTGCCACAACTCAGCCGTTGAGTTGTGAATTCTCGAACTACAAAATCGTAGTTCATACCTAGTTACATAACAAGAATTTTACAAAGGTCTAAAAAGAGAAAATTACTAAAAAATAAACTATGACTAAAACAAGCCCCTATTGTAAAATTAAAGCCCAATATAAAATAAAAACTACGGCCCAAGTAGAAAAAATAATATGTGTCCCTTTATTCTTCTTCGGTCGTTCTTTTGTTGCACTTCAAATTTAGGGTTTCGTTTGATTGATGTCGCCGCTTGTGATATTGATCTATTGAAGTATGCTATTGCATTGATTTGCCTCGTCAATTGACTTCTTGGCTTTGAGTGCTCACGGTCGCTTCAATTTTGTCAAGCTCGAATGGTATAAAATTGGTATACGATTTTGCCTCTTTTTGATTTTGATTATGCTCGACTTGATTCGAGTTTTGGATTTTTTTTGTGATTTGTTCTAAGTAAGCTCTCTGATTTTTTTTCTCGAACTCGAATGATTTTATCGATGATGATTTAGGTTTAATTTATAGTGATCGAAAACCCCATACTTTTGTTCATATATATTGGTTTTAATTCTTCAATTGATTTTCTCAGCCATTCGATTTCTGCTTGAACGGTTGTGATGAATTATTCACTTGTTCATCTTATCATTGGTTGAATATGTTTGAATTTTGTTCCATTCTTTTTGCTCCTACGACCTGTTTATCATTCACTGACTTATTCCTTGGTTGAAATCCTCTGTGACATTATTCAAACTGTTACTGATAATTGTTAAACACTTCAATGGTGTTTTGTTTGACCATTTCTTTTTGAAACGTGACCCACAGCTTTGTTCGAACTGGGACTATTGTTGCTGTAAACATGTAACTTCTTCATTGTGACTTTTTCTACAATTTGCTGAATTTGTTGTATGCGTATGTACCATACTCTGACCATCCATGCTGGTCCTTGTTTGTGTGTCACATCTATTGCATACGTATGCTCCAATGTTCGTTGATCATCTCTATGTAGATACATACATATATGTATATATGTGATGGCTATGCTCTGTCTACTATGAGTGCTTGCTTCCTGTGTGTTCATATGTGTGTTATTTCTAGTATCATCCTTTGTACATATCTGGTTGCATGAACATTGATCTGGTGCATTGTGGTCTTGTCCTAATTGTTATTGTTCCACTGGCTTGTTGCATTTTGATTAGCTTCGAGCTAAACTGCCCCCAGTTCCATGTGCATACATGCTGTCATGTTTCATTTGAAGTCATGGCTGGTTCCATTTGAAGTCTTCATGTTTTCATATGTGGTTCCATTGAAGACTGTTGTCACGTTGTAAGTCTGATGCACCATGAAGTCTGGTGTGTGTTCATGCCTCTGAATTTTAGACTGGTCCGCTTTCATTATTTTGGTCTCGTTCCACTTGGAGATTTGCTTTTGCATTTGTTGTTTGGTTTGGTTCATGTTATTTTGCATTGCACTTAAGTTGAATCCAGTGTAGGCTTGGGTTTGACCTCATGCTCACCTGTCCCTGCTATTTTAATAAGCAAGTGTATATCGGTGTGCACGACCTTGTGGCATGTGCAATGATACACTGTGCACGTCATAAGTTGTTCGTGTAAGATGGATAAAAAAATGAGAATGAACAACCCAACTAACTGAGGCAAATAATATTTTCACATACACACGCTCCGTTGTGCACTGCAAAATATTTCTTTTTCAATTTTTTCGTTCTGCAAAATATATGCAAAATATTTCTTTTTCAGTTTTACCATTCTGCAAAATATTTGAAAAATATTTCTTTTTCAATTCTACTGCATCAGTATTTATTTTGCAGATAGTTCATATACTTGATACAGGCTGGAATATAGTTGAAGATCAAGTACGAGTGATGAGTGAATTATGTAGTGAGGTGAATTGTATGGTGATAATTGTGCTGTAATTGAAGTTGTATTGTAATTGAAAATGTGTAAATGTAGTGGGAGCTCAAATTCATAATATTTGAATTTGCAATAAAATATTTATTTGAATAAAATATTTGTTTGAATAAAGTATTTGTTTAAATAAGAATTTCGAGTTATTTATTTTGTTCAGTAAATATTTATTTAATTATGTAGAAAAATTAAAATAGTACAATAACAAATACATTTAAATGAATATATAGATATATATGTTTATTATCATCAAACAAAAAATCATAGGCTATTGTATTCTAAATTAACTACCCTTCAAATGTTTCTTGAAAACCTTACAAATTGATATAACCCTTTAAATCATAATTAAACAAGGAAAATATACTATTTACTGTACTTAAATCTTTTTGCCATGATATGTGCTTTATTCAGAACATTGTTGATGAAAAAATTCAAAACCCTTGTTTAAAACCTTCAAACAATCTCTTTCGAAACCCTTAAAAGTACCCCTTTCAAAACCAGTTAACTACTTCACTTTAAACTCTAGGCCAAAAAGCCAAAACATACCTTTCGAAACCATTTATAATATACCTTTCGAAAACATCGAAAGAGTTCCCTTCAAAAGCTTTTAGAACCATAGACGTCCACTTTTAGAACACTTCAAACTTGCCTTTCGAAAACATTGGAAACCTTCCATTCAAATACTAAAGGTAGACTTTCGAAAACGTTGGGGAGTCATCCATTTGAAACCTTTATCATATACCTTTCTAAACATTTGGAAACATCCCTTCGAATCCTTCATTTGATACCTTTCAAAAGCATTAAAGTTCTTTACTTAAAATAAACCTTTTAAAAGCTTTGGGTTTAAGTAAAAATATATGGAGCATAGTTTCGAAACCTTTAAAACCATTTCCTCCGAAACCTTTGGGTTTAACTTCCAAAATATCAAAAGGGTCTTAAAAGTACTAAGTTGAAAGAAACTCTTTCAAAATTAATTTCCTAAGTAAAAGAAAGTAGTTGGTTTCGAAACCATCCCTTTCGTAAGCATGGAGAAGTGGCTTCTTATTTAAAACGAAAGCATCCTTTCGAAACCAATGTTTAAAGGCAAAGCGGCCTCAACTGGATCGAAAGGTAGAATAAGGAAGCAGGGGTTTCGACCATATCGAAACCTTATTATAAAACAAAAGGCGGCAATCTCCTTCGAAAGCTATTTTTAAACCCTTTCAAAACCTTTCTAAAAAGCAAGGCAAACGACATTTCTTTTGAAAGCAAAACCAACGTTTCGAACACTTTGAAAGCATGCCTTTCGACACTATACCTTTAAAGCTTGATACCATGTGTTTTGGTTTCGACTTGGTTAGAGTGGAAGTATGGTGTCGAAAGGTGGCCTTTGGAAGTGGCGAAACACTAAACTTAGGCAAAAACTATTTTGTTGCCTTTTTAAGTAAAACTTTTCAATTAACTTGCCTATTTGTTAAAATATGATTGGTTGCCAATTTATTTTGTAAAATGTTTTCTAAAATTCAGAATTTTAATTTAAAATATTTAACAAATGGCACCTTCTCCTTTTATAAACACATAAAACATACCTTAAATAATTTTATATTCTTATTAAAATGCTTTGGAAAATTCTACAAAAATTCCCATAAATCACATTTAATATGTTTTCTAACATATTTAAATTTCTAACCCAAAGCTAACATATAATAGCTGTAATTAATTTTAAATCCAATTAAACATTTTCTTCCCTAGAAAATTCATATAATTTCACATCAGTTCGAAAAATTATGAAACTTGCAACCCATCTCTAAAATATCATTTCTGACCTCATATCAAAAAAAGAAGCCATTTGGATGTCATTTAATAGGTTTTCGAAATCAATTCTTATCATAAAATCTATACGAAATAGCCTAAATCATCAACAAGCATATGTCTATATATATATTCATTTAAAAAATCAAAACATGGAAATCGTTTGCCAAATAAATTCGGATCTCAATCTAGAAATCGAAATTATGAGATGTAACATATTATTCACCATTGGCTTATGTTAAAGAGGTTGAAATTTGCTCTTCGTTAAATTTTCTTAAGCTTCCTTCTTGAAATCTTGTTTATCTTCCTTCTGTTATCTTCTAATGGTGGTCGGCCTTTCTTGGTACTTAGTTTTAATTTGTGAACGTTGTAGATGAAAGTGGCTTAAGGATTTAGGGTATAGGAATATGACTTATTCCTATTTTTCCCTTACCTTACTACTTCTTTATTTTCATTTGTTCATTTATAGTTTAATTAGGCATGACTACCCTCTAATTATACAAATCTCAATTTCTTAACCACTTAAATCTTTATATTATTCTATTTAATTATCTAATTAAATCTTCTGAATAATATTACTTAGAATTTGGGGTGTTACAACTCCCTTCCTTATAGAATTTCGTCCTTGAAATTACGATCAGGTACTCATAAAGTCAATCATAAAAGTAAAAAATACCATGAAACAAGTCAGGGTAAGTATCTCTAATCCTACTCTTAGTTTCCTAAGTACAGTCTCTCTCACTGTCGCTCCATTGGACTTTGACTAGTCCGACTGTCTTGCTCCTTGGTCTCTTCTCATCTCTCGCGATTATACGAACTGCCTTTCTAACTATAGTCATACCCGGTTCCACTACCAAATCATCTAACACAGTCTGTGCAATAGTAGTTTCTTGATCTCGAATACACTTCCTTAGATGAGAAACATGAAAAATATTATGGACTCTTGCAAAACTGTTTGGTAACTCTACTCTATATGTGAGTTTCCCGATCCTCTCTACAATAGGAAATGGTCCAATGAATCTTGGTGCCAACTTTTTTGATTTTTCGAATCCGATCACACCTTTCATCGGCAATACCTTGACGAAAACATGATTTTGGACTGAGAACTCTAAGTCTTTCCGTCGCTTATCAACATAACTCTTTTGCCTAGACTGAGCTTCCTTCATTTTGGCTTGAACTAACTCAATCTTTTCTACGGCTTCTCTAACTAAATCTGGACCAAGAACCAACTTATCCCCAGTCCCTAACCAACAAACAGGAGATTTGCATAGCCTTCCATACAAAGCTTCAAACAGTGTCATTTCTATACTAGTCTAATAACTGTTGATGTATGAAAACTCGACTAAGTGTAGATGTTCTTCCCATGATCCCCTAAAATCTAGCACACAAGCTCTTAAAAAATCTTCTAAAATTTTGTTAACTCTTTTCGTTTGCCCATCTCTCTGCGAATGGTAAGTGATACTCATCTTGAGCTGATACATAAAGTTTCCTGTGGACTCTTCTAAAACTCACTAGTGAATAAGGAATCTCTATCACTTACTATACTACTAGGAATTCATGCAGTCTAATTATATTCTTCACAAATAAATTAGCTAAAACAGGAGTTGTCTTGGTTGACCTAACTGGAATGGAATAGGTAATTTTGTTCAGTCTGTCCACTACGAACCATATACTTTAATTTCTTCGATTTGACCTAGACAACCCATCAACAAAATCCATTGAGATAGAATCTCATTTCCATACTGGAACATCTAAAGGCTGAAGTAACCCACTTGGCTTTTGATGCTCGGCTTTTACCTATTGACAGTTCAAACATTGCTTCACCCGTACGCATACATCCCTCTTCATACCTTCCAAGAAGAAACTTCTTTTCATATCCTGATACATCTTAGTTCCTTCCCGATGAATAGTTAACTTCGAACAATGATATTCTCGAAGAACTTCTTTCCTAATGTTTCCCACGTTCGGAACACAGTCTCCTTTCTTCCTTAACCACCCATTCTGGTCAAGACTGAAATCTTTCAAGTCATCGCTCTCTATTCTATCCCTTAACTTCCTGATCCGTTCAACTAATGATGGATCTTCCTCTTGCTTAGAAGCAATCTTTTCAATCATCACTGATCGAACTTCCAAACATGACAACACAGCAATTTCTGTACTAGAACTACTCTTAGATCTTCACTGTACTCTGCATGTAGTCAATGCTTCTAAAACTTTCCACTCAGTTATCAATACCAAAAATGCATTCTAATGTTTTCTACTAAGTGCATCTGCAACCTTGTTGCCTTTTCTTGGTGTGTACTCAATACCAAAGTCATAAAGGGCTAAGAACTCTAACCACCTCTGTTGTCTCGTATTCAACTCCTTTTGAGAGAATAAATACCTCAATGACTTATAATCCGTATACAACTCGAATCTATCTCCTAAAAGGTAATGTCTACATACCTTCAACGCAAAAATTATTGCAGCTAACCCCAAATCGTGAGTTGGATATCTAACCTCATGTGGTCTAAGCTGTCGAGAAGCATAGGCAATCACTTTTCCACTTTTCATTAACACGACTCCTAATCCTGTTCCACATGCATCCATGTATACCACTAAGTCCTGATTCCCCTTTGGAACAATTAACACAAGTGGATTGATCAATAAGTGTTTCAGCTTCTGTAATGCTTCCTCACACTTATCAGTCCAAACAAATTTCACATCTTTCCGCGTTTGCTTGGTCATTGGTGCCGCTATCCGTGAAAAATCCTTAATGAATCTCCGATAATACCCAACTAATTCAAGAAAACTTTTTATCTCAGTCATTATCTCGGGTCTCTTCCAATTATTCACTGCCTCGATATTGGTCGGATCTACATACAACTTTTCTGGGACTACATAACCAAGAAACTTCACTTCCTTCTTATAACGACCCGTAAATTTTCGATAATTAAAATAGCTAATTTAATAAGATTTCGTGATTTAGTGTTAGAAAAAAATTTGTAAGTCGTTTGGAATAATAATAAATGTTGAATCCATTGGCTATAATAGAGTAATTGATTGATAAGTAAAATCTATTTAAATCAAATATTGAATATTGAACAGGTAAATTGTTTAAATTAAATATTTAAAACTTACTGAATAATTGAATAACTGTAAAATGAAAATAGTGTTCTAAATTGTGAATTGGTTTTAAAAGTTGAATCTTACAAGTTCAATTTCAATATTTCAAAAGATAATGAATTATTGGATAATCGAAATTATTTAAATTTAATATTTTGAATCTATTGAATAATTTAATAATGGGAATTGAATAACAATATAATGGAAATGGTTGTTCTAAAATTTTAATTCGTTTCAAAAGTTAATTTTTAAGTTCGTTTTTGAATATCTCAAAAGATAGTGATTCAAGAATAATAAAATTTGTTTAAATTTAATATTACAAATGTTTGAATAATTAAATTCCGAATTTGATATGATTAAGTTGATATTGAAATATAATATATGAAAATAGAGTGAATAATTGAAATTTGATTTAATATGATTCAAATTGGTTTCCAAAGTGAATGTAAGTTATATTAGGATTTTAATAGAGTTAATAAGATTTTGAAATTGGAATTTATTGGATAATTGAATAACGGGTTTAATATGATTAAAAATGATTTATAAAATTTTATTTTATCATATTAAAGTTGGAATGATGTTGTAGAACTTTTAAAATCGAACTAAAAGAAAATTTGTGAAAATTGAATATTTCAATATTTAATTGACGAGTTAAAATAGCCATTTTTCAAACAGTCTCGGATTTCGACGAAACTAGTTTCATCGGATCCGTAATGTCATATTATTGTAAGGTTTCAAATTTCGTGTCAATCGGATTTACCGTTGTCCAGGGCAAGCCAAAACGCATAGAAATTTGTTTAATCGGTTTAATTTAAATTTGATCGTTTATTTCCGTAACTCGCACAGATGATCGAATTAGCTTCCGAAACCTATTTCATTGTGTCCGGAACGCGGGGTAAACCCTAGAAACGCCGGTCACCTCGCGTAAATCGGAGTTCGGAAATTTCGGATGAATAGTAACTCGAGAAATTCTCTATAAAAGCTCCATCCTCTTCACAAATTCCAAAACCCTAATTCCTTTATCTGCAGCCGCCACTTCAAATTCGAAGGCCAGAAATCAATTTCGTTTCCTCCTCAATTACTCCCAATCCGCTAACATTCATGCGAAATCATTAACTACAATACTGGAGAGCATTGCGAGAGCTTCGAATCCGTACGGTGGAGATGGGATATGGTGGAGCGTAGAGGACCAGAAGGGGCCGCGTTTGGTTGTCGTTCGCCCTCATCTCGCGCGCAATGGGGGTGGCCGAGCTTCAAGTGGTGGCAGGCGCAGGCTCTTGAGATGCTCGTTCGTTTAGCGTTGGTTGATCGACTTGGAAGCGATCGTGGAGGGAGTAAAATTTAACCCTAGGTCGGCTTCTATGGGTTCCTTGAACGCGTATTCACCTGGGAAGGAGATGGTCGCGTGCGTGGCCGTGATCTGCAGAGGGGACGTGTGGCCAGGATTTGATTTAGGTTTAAAAATTAAATTAATGTTGTAATTAATTTATATAAAAATTCGTGTTAACTTTAAACTCTCATATCTTGTTCGTACGAGGTCGGATTGTGACGAAACGAATTGCGACGGGTTCGTTTTGTCGAGCACTACACTATGGAGCTGGATTGGAGTCGTTTGGAGCTAGTGAAAATTTCGGGTAAAATTAAACGCTCGTTTAATTTTATTCGAAATAAAACGCTGGAACTACATTGAAATCAAGGTGAGTGTTTTATAACGCTCACAACGTACTAAATATCTTTATGCTAGTTAAATTTGACATTATGAAGTGTTATGATTTTATTTGTCATTGTTTGAAAAAAAAATTAATTGTCATATAGATTTTCATTTGAATTAACCGTTGAAAATTTAATTGACAGTTAAATTGAAATTAAAACTGAATTGCGATTAAATTACCTGACATTGATAACTATGAAATTGCCATGAATTGTATTGTTTATTGGATGATGTATTTCGATGGATGTTATTGGTTGATATTTAAATGTTTGGATGTTTATTTGCTTATATATACCTGTTATGCATACATATGAAACTATGATTTGATTTAAGTGATATATATTCATCCCTGACATTTAATTGAAATAAATAATTACTTGGCCATAGGATAGAAAATTATATACGGACACCGAATTGGCTAAATTAATAATTTTTAAAATCGTCGATTTGAAATTGATTTAAATGTTTTGATTTAAAAGTTATAAATAGAAATCAATTTATAGAAATCGAATTTATCTAAAAATTGAGTTTGGAATGTTGAAATAAATTTTGGTTAAAAGAAATTGTTAAATAATTAAAGTGAAGACTTTGGAATTTAAAATCGGGATATGATTAAATTTCGAAAATTGATTTGTTTAAAGAATGAACCTTAATTCGAGCTTTGAATGTTACTAAGTAAAAGTGATATACAAATGATATTTTGAAAACGAGCTTGGAATTGAATCATATTTGAAAATTTGGATTTAAACTTGAATATTGATGGATAATTTTGTTAAGTGTTATAAATGGATATTTTTGAAAATCAAGCTCCAAATCGATATAAATTGAAATTGAATTAATTGAAAGTGAATATAAAATTGAAGTCAAAAGTTGACATTGATTGAATTGAAATCGAAATTGAATCGGTAGAAGGGAAATTGAAATTGTTTTGAATTGGGAAGTTTAAATTGAAATGGTTTGGGTTTGAAGCTGTTTTATTTTGTTTTCCGAATTACTCAGTTATATAAACCATTTTGAATACTTAAACTATTTTAATCCATTTTTAATCTACTTAACCCAATTTAAATTATTTTAAACTAATTTATCTATTTTAAATCCATTTTAAAGATTTAAGTATTTTTAACTATTTTAATTATTTAAACTATTTTTAAACTACTTAAAAATATTTTCTAAAATTTCAAATAGGTAAATAAGGTGAAATGTTTATGTTTAAATCTTGAATGTAAATACGAATTGGTTTAAATGAAGTTGCAACCTAAATTGAAATTCGAAATGATTTTGAAATCGAAATGAGATATTGATGCAAAAAATGATTTTGAAACGGAATCTTACATTTTGAATAGATACGATGATATTTAAAATGGATTTGATTTTGAAGTAAATATGGTATTTTGATATCAATTATGAATCGATTTGAAATGTAAAAGAGCCATCGGTGTAATAATACCTAGTTATTAAAGAGACCGGGATCGGATATGGACATACTCTCTGTCGATACCGAAAACCACTTTAATAACTATTATACGCGGAGTGTTGATCCAGAATGAAGTGGATGGTTTGGTGAACGCGTTGACAGAAGAAAGAGAACGATATTGGATGACCCTTGACATGACTAAAACAGGAGCCGCGCCGGGCCATTGAGGTTCGCCATCTCTAGCGGACACACTTCTTCGATACCATATCTATTACATTTGTGATTCGATTTGGGTGCACCCCTTGATTTGGGAGTGTTGTTTCGCGGTGTTGGGGTAGCTGCTGGCTATGCTCAACATCAGTCTGGATCACGCAACTACTAGTATCCTAGTTGGTATCGCCACATGTACCTTGTCATACTGATTATCCTATTCGCGACCACTACGTTATGTTTTGTGTTGTACCTATGGGGTACCCTCTGATAACCACCAGTTTACGGTGGGGCTTACGGTGCTGTATAGACTATGGCATTATAAAAATGTGTTAAGGGGGATTATGGTAACGCCTTAACGCTATTTTGATACTTTATATTACTGATAGGCATTATCTACTTAGCGTACATTACTACATAGTAGATAGTTTAACGGATCCTTAAGGGATGGAAAATCCTGTAACATCTCTTGAGTTATTGCACGCACGTTGACACTGGATATGAGATGTCAAACCCCGTAAACATTTCTGACGCCGTTACACTCATATTTATTTATGATTGATTTAACTTTCATAAGGATATTTTAGTCCTGACTCGAGTGTTTTGTCTTTTCATTACGCTCGGGTCAGTCCTGAGTTTTTCAGATTTTTGAAGATTTATTCTGGAGGATGAAGACGAAGATTTGGTATACTATTACCATTATTACCCTCGCATCATGCTATCTGCTGCATTATTTTAATTGTTCTGTTGTATATGTATAACTCTGATAAATGTTGTATAAATAATTGTCAAAGTATAGTAAACAGCTTCATGAACTGTTTATTTGACTATTACATTTTATCGTTCCGCTGCGAGATTCTGTGTTGTTTCATTTCCTTTATTTTCCTTCCCTTTATTTTCTTAATTACCCCAATAACCATCTGCCCTTTTGAATGGTTTGGAACCGGCATGTTTATTTGATCGTCGGTTTAAACTGTCCAAAAAGGCGTGTCGTTACAGTTGGTATCAGAGCTTTGGTATAGCGATAACCTTAGCTTTGTGGGGTCTGACTCCTTATAAATAGGGTAGTTATACCCTATGATGAGTCGCTGAGTGTATATATATGAGAGAACGTATTTGTTAGTGGTATAAAATATTTTATATTGTGTCGGTTGATTTGTTGAGTGGCTTATGGATTCTGGTCAATACGAGTAATTAACGTCATTGATAGGGATCTCTAAACACTTAAACAGAACAATTCGATATAGTATTGTTTTGAATTGGGTAAATGAAATAATTTTGCTCTAATTATATTTTGTATATAAAGAAAAAATTTCAGAAATTATTGTGACCTATCGAGCTTACCTGGTTGTTAGGAATTAAAATATTGGTTATTATCATTAATTGGATATTGTAATTTAATAAATAAGGTGAATTACAAAATGAACAACGATAAAACACTTGCGAAATGTTTTAAGAAAGAAAATCCTATAAGAATATTTTATAAAGGTGACTTATAAATTAAAATAGATTTAAATTGGAAATATTGAATTTAAGACCTGGAGATTTTGAAAAATGGCTTTCAAAGCTTTGAAGAAATATATAGTAATATTAGTTGGAAATTGTTTATGGAAGTATTTTGAAAGGATTTTAAGAAGGAATAAAATTCAGTACTCCTCTCTTATGTCACTGGAAAATAATTTCGGTGATGACTGCGCAGCATCATCGACGTTCATTTTCGAGTCTCAAAGTGGGAGAGACTTCTAAAAAGCTTTGCTTTTCTTCGAAATTATTTTGGGTAAATGGGTTTTGGTTTAAACTCTAAAAGTATGATTTGTTATATATATAAAAAGATATAAGTGTATATGTTTATTTCAAACGATTTGAAAAGAACCGGGCATTTAAATTTCTAAGTTATGTTAATTAGTAATTTTCAAATGAAATGTGAATAACCAGAATTTATAAAATAAGAGGATTAAGATATCTAAGCTTATTGTTTTGGGAAAACTTTAAAGTTGAAAGGTAAAGAGGATTTAAACAAATTAAATTTGTGAACACTCTAATTAAGTAAAATAAAATTCTATAAATTTGTATAATACCAAAATTACATTCTGATAACATATAACAAGACTTACCAAATGTTAAAAGTTAAAATGATGTTTTGGATATGTAATGAGATATTGTATAAATAAACAAAACCTGAAAGTAATTGAAATATACAAGTAAGGAAAACTCAAAAGGGAATTAAAATGTATATAAATGAAAATTTTGGTTGTGATAAAAATGTTATATACTTAAATATAACATGAAATGATGAATGGATGAATGAAACAAGTAAGTGAACTTAAGAAAGAAGATAAATGAATCGTATTATATCTTTGTAAATTGGTTATAGAAAATAAATATAAATTGCAAAGGGATTGTAAAAAAATAAAAAATGAATTTGTAACTTTTGAGATAACTATAAACTAAGAAAAGTCATATATAAGAAGTTAGACTTTTATGGAATGACTATAAATTAAAGTGATGATTAATAAAATGTTCCGCAAATAAATTGGGTATTAACTGAAACTGAGTGTGAAGTAAATGTGAACAAAAGAATTTGGTATAGCTAAGAATCAACTGGGAAAAGAAATTGAGTTTAATTAAATTATATAGAATGTTTAAAATGAACTTGAGTAAGCAAATTCTTTGATATGATGTTTAAGAAAAGATAATGTTAAAGAATATGCTATGTAAAGAAATGAATATACTAACTGAATAATGGATTGTGAGTAATTAAGTGAAAAAAATAGATTCAATAAAATAATTTAGTATAGATAAATTGGATAGAAATCCATTGGAAGGTAATACGTGAGATTGTACGTATATTATTTTATTCGCATAACGATTTGATCCAAATTCGAGCACAAAATTTCGAGATGATTTATATCGATCCAAGTTCGGATTTTTCACTCGATTTTCGACGGTGAACCCTGGATATGGATTTTTAATTTGATTCTGGAATTCTCTATCATAGTATATGGCTATGCAAGGAGAGTAACAGCTTCCAATCAAGGAACCAAATCTGAGTCCGCACTAGAGATTCGTGTGAACGATACTAGTTTGGAAGTGAAATTGTGTGATCGAATAAGCGATTAGATTTGATATTGCTCACGGATGATATATGTACGACTCCCGAACTTAATTAAAGTTAATATTGGAAATTTAAGATGCCAAATATAAAATGATTCTTTTAAAATTATATAACGGGATATATATATATAAAAGAGATAAACCAAATTGAATGTAAAATTAATAATTTGGTTATGTTGGGTATGATTTGGTTGTTAGTTGATTGTATATAATTCATTAAGTGTAAATTGAAAGCTATAAGTCATTGAAATCAAATTGGAAGTTAAATGAATTTAAATAGAATTTAATTTGATTCAAATTGGAAGTGAACTAATGTAAATATAAATTAGTGAATGTTAACTAATTGAATTGAGAATGAATGTTAGTAAAATCCAACGTTAATGAATCAATTGTGATTAAAATTGAAAACCAAGTGAATAAATATTAATGAGAAGTGAATTTATATTGATTCGTTATGGATTTGTTGGATGATAGTTGGATGATAATTGATTTGGTGGATGCATTTGTTGTTTTGTTGCATTTGCTATGTTGGCACATGTAGTTGTTATGTTGCTATATTGTGTATATTGATATTATTTTCATATATGCATATTTCTCATGGTTTGTTGAGTGTTTAATAGGTGGTGATTGCGCTTGCTTCGCATTTGGAGCTCGCTTTCGCGCTATATTAGCCGTATATGCTCGCTAATAATATATAAGGTACATATCTCGGATTACATACCGTACTTTTACACTTTTTTCCCTGCGGGATGCCTCATCACTTGATGGGATGTATATTTGTGATATATATACTGTCATTTTTTTTTCCGATCGAGCCGCGCAAAGGAGACTCTGCCGAAATTTTCCGTAAATCCGGCTGTTAGAAAAATTTTCAAGTTTTAATTTTTTTATAACTTGTTTTGATAACTAACTTTTAAAGTTAGAAAGCCGTTCGGAGTAACTTGGTGGAAGTGTAGTAACGATTTATAAATGGAATTTCATTGTTTTATAAGTTGATAACTTTGAATAAAATAAAGCTAATGTTGAATTCTATACTTAGTTCCTTTCCCCTTCTTTTTCCTTTTCGGGGACGAAAAGTTTTGAGTGGGGGAGAGTGTAACGACCCGTAAATTTCCGATAATTAAAATAGCTAATTTAATAAGATTTCGTGATTTAGTGTTAGAAAAATTTGTAAGTCATTTGGAATAATAATAAATGTTGAATCCATTGGGTATAATAGAGTAATTGATTGATAAGTAAAATCTATTTAAATCAAATATTGAATATTGAACAGGTAAATTGTTTAAATTAAATATTTAAAACTTACTGAATAATTGAATAACTGTAAAATGAAAATAGTGTTCTAAATTGTGAATTGGTTTTAAAAGTTGAATCTTACAAGTTCAATTTCAATATTTCAAAAGATAATGAATTATTGGATAATCGAAATTATTTAAATTTAATATTTTGAATTTATTGAATAATTTAATAGTGGGAATTGAATAACCGTATAATGGAAATGGTTGTTCTATAATTTTGATCCGTTTCAAAAGTTAAATTTTTAAGTTCGTTTTTGAATATCTCAAAAGATAGTGATTCAAGAATAATAAAATTTGTTTAAATTTAATATTACAAATGTTTGAATAATTAAATTCCGAATTTGATATGATTAAGTTGATATTGAAATTTAATATATGAAAATAGAGTGAATAATTGAAATTTGATTTAATATGATTCAAATTGGTTTCCAAAGTGAATGTAAGTTATATTGGGATTTTAATAGAGTTAATAAGATTTTGAAATTGGAATTTATTGGATAATTGAATAACGGTTTAATATGATTAAAAATGATTTGTAAAATTTTATTTTATCATATTAAAGTTGGAATGATGTTGTAGAACTTTTAAAATCGAATTAAAAGAAAATTTGTGAAAATTGAATATTTTAATATTTAATTGACGAGTTAAAATAGCCATTTTTCAAACAGTCTCGGATTTCGACGAAACCAATTTCATCGGATCCGTAATGTCATATTATTGTAAGGTTTCAAATTTCGTGTCAATCGGATTTACCGTTGTCCGGGGCAAGCCAAAACGCATAGAAATTTGTTTAATCGGTTTAATGTAAATTTGATCGTTTATTTCCGTAACTCGCACAGATGATCGAATTAGCTCCCAAAACCTATTCCATTGTGTCCGGAACGCGGGGTAAACCCTAGAAACGACGGTCACCGCGCGTAAATCGGACTTCGGAAATTCCGGATGAATAGTAACTCGAGAAATTATCTATAAAAGCTCCATCCTCTTCACAAATTCCAAAACCCTAATTCCTTTATACGCAGCCCCCACTTCAAATTCGAAGGCCAGAAATCAATTTCGTTTCCTCCTCAATTACTCCCAATCCGCCGACATTCACGCGAAATCATTAACTACAATATTGGAGAGCATTGCGAGAGCTTCGAATCCGTACGGTGGAGATGGGATATGGTGGAGCGTAGAGGACCAGAAGGGGCCACGTTTGGTTGCCGTTCGCCCTCGTCTCGCGCGTAATGGGGGTGGCCGAGCTTCAAGTGGTGGCAGGCGCAGGTGGCTCTTGAGATGCTCGTTCGTTTGGCGTTGGTTGATCGACTTGGAAGCGATCGTGGAGGGAGTAAAATTTAACCCTAGGTCGGCTTCTATGGGTTCCTTGAACGCGTATTCACCTGGGAAGGAGATGGTCGCGTGCGTGGCCGTGATCTGCAGCGGGGACGTGTGGCCAGGATTTGATTTAGGTTTAAAAATTAAATTAATGTTGTAATTAATTTATATAAAAATTCGTGTTAACTTTAAACTATCATATCTTGTTCGTACGAGGTCGGATTGTGACGAAACGAATTGCGACGGGTTCGTTTTGTCGAGCACTACGCTATGGAGCTAGATTGGTGTCATTTGGAGCTAGTGAAAATTTCGGGTAAAATTAAACGCTCGTTTAATTTTATTCGAAATAAAACGCTGGAACTTCATTGAAATCAAGGTGAGTATTTTATAACGCTCACAACGTACTAAATATCTTTATGCTAGTTAAATTTGACATTATGAAGTGTTATGATTTTATTTGTCGTTGTTTGAAAAAAAAATTGTCATATAGATTGTTGACAGTTAAATTGAAATTAAAACTGAATTGCGATTAAATTACCTGACATTGATAACTATGATATTGCCATGAATTATATTGTTTATTGGATGATGTATTTCGATGGATGTTATTGGTTGATATTTAAATGTTTGGATGTTTATTTGCTTATATATATCTTGTTATGCATACATATGAAACTATGATTTGATTTAAGTGATATATATTCATCCCTGACATTTAATTGAAATAAATAATTACTTGGCCATAGGATAGAAAATTATATACGGACACCGAATTGGCTAAATTAATAATTTTTAAAATCGTCGATTTGAAATTTATTTAAATGTTTTGATTTAAAAGTTATAAAAAGAAATCAATTTATAGAAATCGAATTTATCGAAAAATTGAGTTTGGAATGTTGAAATAAATTGTGGTTAAAAGAAATTGTTAAATAATTAAAGTGAAGACTTTGGAATTTAAAATCGGGATATGATTAAATTTCGAAAATTGATTTGTTTAAAGAATGAACCTTAATTCGAGCTTTGAATGTTACTAAGTAAAAGTGATATAAAAATGATATTTTGAAAACGAGCTTGGAATTGAATCATATTTGAAAATTTGGATTTGAACTTGAATATTGATGGATAATTTTGTTAAGTGTTATAAATGGATATTTTTGAAAATCAAGCTCCAAATCAATATAAATTGAAATTGAATTAATTGAAAGTGAATATAAAATTGAATAAATTTGAAGTCAAAGGTTGACGTTGATTGAATCGAAATCGAAATTGAATCGGTAGAAGGGAAATTGAAATTGTTTTGAATTGGGAAGTTATAATTGAAATGGTTTGGGTTTGAAGCTGTTTTATTTTGTTTTCCGAATTACTCAGTTATATAAACCATTTTGAACACTTAAACTATTTTAATCCATTTTTAATCTACTTAACCCAATTTAAATTATTTTAAACTAATTTATCTATTTTAAATCCATTTTAAAGATTTAAGTATTTTTAACTATTTTAATTATTTAAACTATTTTTAAACTACTTAAAACTATTTTCTAAAATTTCAAATAGGTAAATAAGGTGAAATGTTTATGTTTAAATCTTGAATGTAAATACGAATTGGTTTAAATGAAGTTGCAACCTAAATTGAAATTCGAAATGATTTTGAAATCGAAATGAGATATTGATGCGAAAAATGATTTTGAAACGGAATCTTACATTTTGAATAGATATGATGATATTTGAAATGGATTTGGTTTTGAAGTAAATATGATATTTTGATATCAATTATGAATCGATTTGAAATGTAAAAGAGCCATCGGTGTAATAATACGTAGTTATTAAAGAGACCGGGATCGGATATGGACATACTCTCCGTCGATACCGAAAACCAATTTAATAACTATTATACGCGTAGTGTTGATCCAGAATGAAGTGGATGGTTTAGTGAACGCGTTGACTGAAGAAAGAGAACGATATTGGATGACCCTTGACATGACTAAAATAGGAGCCGCGTCGGGCCATTGAGGTTCGCCATCTCTAGCGGACACACTTCTTCGATACCATATCTATTACATTTGTGATTCGATTTGGGTGCACCCCTTGATTTGGGAGTGTTGTTTCGCGGTGTTGGGGTAGCTGCTGGCTATGCTCAACATTAGTCCGGATCACGCAACTACTAGTATCCTAGTTGGTATCGCCTCATGTACCTTGTCATACTGATTATCCTATTCGCGACCACTACGTTATGTTTTGTATTATACCTATGGGATACCCTCTGATAACCACCAGTTTACGGTGGGGCTTACGGTGCTGTATAGACTATGGCATTATAAAAATGTGTTAAGGGGGGTTATGGTAACGCCTTAACGCTATTTTGATACTTTATATTACTGATAGGCATTATCTACTTAGCGTACATTACTACATAGTAGATAGTTTAACGGATCCTTAAGGGATGGAAAATCCCGTAACATCTCTTGAGTTATTGCACGCACGTTGACACTGGATATGAGATGTCAAACCCCGTAAACATCTCTGACGCCGTTACACTCATATTTATTTACGATTGATTTAACTTTCATAAGGATATTTTAGTCCTGACTCGAGTGTTTTGTCTTTTCATTACGCTCGGATCAGTCCTGAGTTTTTCAGATTTTTGAAGATCTATTCTGGAGGATGAAGACGAAGATTTGGCATGCTATTACTATTATTACCCTTGCATCATGCTATCTGCTGCATTATTTTAATTGTTCTGTTGTAAATGTATAACTCTGATAAATGTTGTATAAATAATTGTCAAAGTATAGTAAACAGCTTCATGAACTGTTTATTTGACTATTATATTTTATCGTTCCGCTGCAAGATTTTGTGTTGTTTCATTTCCTTTATTTTCCTTCCCTTTCTTTTCTTAATTACCCCAATAACCATCTGCCCTTTTGAATGATTTGGAACCGGCATGTGTATTTGATCGTCGGTTTAAACTGTCCAAAAAGGCGGGTCTTTACACTTCTTGCAGAAATGACACTTCGAAAATTTCACTTTCAGTTAATGTTGCTGATAGAGTTAGGTGTGTACCCTAGGGGCAATTATGTAATTGTTACATATATCTAACTCGTTGGCCAATCTTGTTAGAAATAAAAGGTATTTTCTTCCTATTATACACTTGATATATTGTGATTATATTAATTAACTAACTTAATTAAAAGTGTATTTAATAGAAAAATCCATAAATGGTATATCTTGTGATAGCAGTTACAAAGTGTTATAAACGTGATTAATTTATCACAATGAAACAAATATACCATTTTAAATGTTTCTAGTCAAGATGCATCGAGACTGAATATTGATGTATACGTTGAGACTGGAGTACGTAATGCTCTTAAATGTTGGACAATGTATTACTCATGACTGCTGGGGGCGCCTAGGGATTACATACTAATAGTTATTATATAATTATGGAACGACTCACTGGATAGTTTTCTATAGGTTAATATAACTAAGGTCAAACAGAAAATATCGATGTGACTAATTTACATAGTTCTCTCAACTTGAGAATACCGTGGATCTTCAATATAAGAGCTCTGCTTTGATTATAGCCAAATCATGGCATGACACCCATTGAGTGACTATAGTTGGGTCGAGTGGAAGTATTGGAAGTGAAGCACTATTCAAGATAGGATTTGTTTCCTCAGTTATACGGGGTTAGTATCACAGTCAAATCAAGTCAACTCAAAGTCAAAAGTCTCTGTCCAGAGCATTTTGGTTAATAATAATTTTTATTATTGAACCAAGGACTTTGTATTTGTACTATAAATTTGAATGTGTATGAGGTTGGAATTTTGACCATTACCAAATTCCATAAGTCCAAAGTGAAATAGTTTTGACGAAGAGAATTGGAGTAAACAAGTGTCACAACCGGGTAACGCTTATTAAACTAAAATTGGATTTTACCAATAATGAGTAAGCAAAAAATTTGATCATAATATCACACCACCTGCTAAGTGACATGTAAACGTTAACATTAGAATAGTTCGATGTTAATCGCTGACCAAATTTACACCCAAGAGTTACACAGCCGAAATGATGAATTCCCTTAAGACCGAATATTTAATTAGTTTATAATTACTATAAATTAATTAAATTAATTAATATTTATGAAATATTAATTATAAAGTTTGAATATGATTTGAGAAATAAATAATGTTATATATATTTATAATAGTTATAAATATATCGATCGATATACACTATGGATAAGTGATTAAATTAGATTTATTTGCATAGTATTTTGGCGTGAGCTTAGATGGGTTTAAGGCCAATCATTAGGGCTGCAAAATTTCGGTTTTGGAAAGGTCTAGGATGGCTAAAACATAGGGAATTAGCTTGGAGATAATGTGTTGAGATCAAGTGAGAATGGGTAAAACGTTTTCCTCGTTTCTCTCTAATACAACCCTATACACACACACACACACACACACACACACATATATATGTAACTAACCTTTTCGACCGCCATTATCGTCTACATTGCTGGTTAAAACATAGCTCTCAATCTACTCCAAAATTCTCAAATATATTTCAAATTAAAATAATACTACTCGATAGTTAAAGTTCGGCAATTATAGACTTGCAATCTAACGAGTCAAGAATAGTAAAAGGAAGGGAAGTCGTTGTTTCAACGTGGATTCAAATGAATCATTAAATTGGTAATTTTAATTCATATTAGAGTAATTAAATTATATTCTATGATCCTATAATGAGCAATTTCATATCCTTTTTAATATATTGCTACTGTATGTTTAGTTAGGTGAGATTTTGTAGGTAGATGTGGTTGTCACAAATCAATTTGGTTATGTGCATAGTTTTTTTATTATACTATTTGATTTATGTATAGATAAATGTTGTTTACTGTGAAAAATCAATTTTTTTCATTAATAACTGTTATATATATATTAATAAATTCATATATATATATATATATATATATATATTAGTGTATATTTCTCTCTCATAATAGCATATATGCATATATAAGACATATATATGATTTAAAAAATTTAGTATACATATTTATATATAATATGAATTTACAAATCTGAAAATTAATTATCATACGTATATTCGTATTTTTTGATTAACATTTATTGAATTTTTGAATTGTTTATTATATATGAAATAATCATTTCATTAAAAATTAAATTTTATATTTTTAAAAATATTATATCATATTAGAAACCTATATAAAAAATTAGTAATTGTTCAATAAGTTTTATTATTTTTAATACTCAATATTATTTCGAGAAAACTGTTTATGATTTATTAAAAATAATAATTTAATTAAAAAATTCTTAAAATAATTTTGCAACATTTCATTCATGATCCTAGAATTTCTAAAATTTTAATATTTTAATTTTTAATAATATATTGTTTTATATTAATAATTATTACCAAAATCAATGTATTTGTTTTTAAAAATAATATTTCAACTTTGAAAAGTTTCCAGATTTTTCCTAAGCTCTATTTTATGATCCTAGATTTTAAAATTTTGTAAAATTTTGAATTTCATCAGTAGATAATTTTATGTTAATTATTTATGGATGAAAACATTTTTATTCATAATATACACAAATTAAAATACTAAAATTATTATGTTTATAAAACTAAATTAATTTTGAATTATAAGTAATTCTTAATAATTGTTCTCACTCTTTCTATATGTATATTTATTTATTTATAAATGTTTTATATTCACATATTATACATAATATATTTATATATATATGTGTGTGTGTGTGTGTGTGTGTGTGTGTGTGTTTTGTAACACATATACATGCACATATTTAGACAACATACATGACATACAAAATGAGCTAATATGTTCGTTGCGATGTAAATTCCAACATCTATGTTGAGTCAAGATTTTTATAGAGTTTTGATTTCTGACAAAGGGATAAGCCGTGATCAACAAAAAGAAGTTATTTAGACACAAAGAGCTCCATATGATTAGAGGTTGATTATTTGGTATGTTAGTAATGATTATTTATGTTAAAATCTATCCTCAAATAATCTTATGCCTTTAATCTTCGAATATATATATAAATATATATGACTGCACATTAACTGTGCAGTCTGGACAAAACTGGTCGACCGGTCAAAAACCAGGTGGTCGACCGTTTTTGCCCAGAATGCACAGATAATGTGCACAAGTGAACATAACGTGTATATATATTCAAATTCCTGTCTACCGGTCATTTTTTGACCTGTCGACCGTTTTTAAACAGAAAGCAATTTTTCCAAAAGACACTTCTTTCTCCAATGGTTGCATCTCTTACCTTTCATCAATGATCATATCTATTAATGACAACTGTTCACAAAGAGTTATAACTATTTTTCTCTATATATATTCATCTAAATCATTGATTCAAGATATATGAAAACATGATTTTATATGCTTTTTAATCTAATCTCTGATCTTACTTTCTACATACTCCTGCATTCTAAAAGCTCTCGATTATTTATTGAATCATTGAAACTATTTCATATCTTTTGATTCAATAAGTAATATACTTTCCTTAATCTTTTCAAAACATCATTTGCTTACTTTGAGGATAAGATTATAGGAAGGGTGTACTACTAGTGACAAATCCGTGTTTTCAAGAGCACAAGTTGTCAACAACAATTGTATTTGTTCTTTTGTTGAAGTCCTCTATGTTGTAAGAGGCAAGTGTTGAAGTCCTCTGTGTTGTAATAGGCAAGTGTTGAAGTCCTCAGTGTATTAGAGGCGTGAAATCCCGTTCGGTTGCTCGGGTGTTGTAAACCTGTTCCTCCGGGTGAAGCGAGGTTGTTAATAGTGAAAATCCAGATAGAAATCTGGGACTGGACGTAGGACGGTGCTCCGAACCAGTATAAAAATCTCTGGTGTGATTTTTCTATTTTTTATTTATTTACTATGCTATTATCATCTATTTCCGCATTTATATTGTAGTCCATATTACACGATCCGTGTATACTATATTAGCACATATAATTGTATACACACCGCCCTTTTCATTTGGTATCAGAGCCTGGTTTTCTAGAGATCGTAATAACATCCTAGAATAAATGGCTACAAAGAGATCTAGTCAAGGCAATAAGAAGAGGAAGAGCAATAAAGAACAATCAAAGGAGCAAACAAACAAATGCTTCATGGCAAAAGATAACGAGGGGGAGAAAATTGTGCTAACAGTATATATGCAGGACACAATCTCAGGGGGATATCTTATACAGGGGGAGATTCATAAATATGTTGTCATCAATCAAAAAGGGGGAGAATGTTGAGTCAAGATTTTTATAGAGTTTTGATTTCTGACAAAGGGATAAGCCGTGATCAACAAAAAGAAGTTATTTAGACACAAAGAGCTCCATATGATTAGAGGTTGATTATTTGGTATGTTAGTAATGATTATTTATGTTAAAATCTATCCTCAAATAATCTTATGCCTTTAATCTTCGAATATATATATAAATATATATGACTGCACATTAACTGTGCAGTCTGGACAAAACCGGTCGACCGGTCAAAAACCAGGTGGTCGACCGTTTTTGCCCAGAATGCACAGATAATGTGCACAAGTGAACATAACGTGTATATATATTCAAATTCCTGTCTACCGGTCATTTTTTGACCTGTCGACCGTTTTTAAACAGAAAGCAATTTTTCCAAAAGACACTTCTTTCTCCAATGGTTGCATCTCTTACCTTTCATCAATGATCATATCTATTAATGGCAACTGTTCACAAAGAGTTATAACTATTTTTCTCTATATATACTCATCTAAATCATTGATTCA